>OX578281.1:69293466-69963953 GCA_951217055.1 Gerris lacustris | reverse complement strand
CATTTTTGAAGTTAAATTAACGAAATTGCAAGTTATTGTTTTAAGACTCTCCTGAGATAGACATTTTAATCGACACCCGACTTAGGCAATCAGTTGATTTACCTGTAAAATATCTTCTCTCTGGACGAGTCTCGAACCCCCTACCCCTGAATTAAGAATTACACAGGCTAACCACTACACCACGGGAGTAGTTGATTTATTCAGTATACAGAATTGGTATATAAGGGTATTATTATATACATTTTAACAATTAATATATATTATATTAATATTGTTTGCATGTTTTTTCTTCATTATTCACTAAACCTTTTGTTTTTTCACTAAAGTTGTTTTTTTATATTAACCCTCAGGAACGCGCGGTCCTGTGAGACCTAAATTTGAGATATATCTGTGAAATTGAGATAGATGTGGGTGCGATTGGAAGCTAGGGATTTTTCACAGTCACTGTTTGACATCGTGCGTGATTATACTTAAATGCTGTGCCCATATATTGTCCTGACAGAGGACACTTTCTCTTAAATTTTAGTATTACGCTATATTTTAGTGAAATTTATATATATAATACAAAATAAATTAATATGGTACCTGAATTTAAAAACAAAAGGGTCCGCGCCTCCACGTGTCTGTATTAGACCGCGCGCACCCGATGGAACAAAATAACAAAATTCATAATGTAAAATTGACAATAAATTCTCAAAAGAAGCAATAAATGGTATTTTCTTGAAAATATGCAAAGAAGAAACTAAAATGTTCAATTATAGTATATATTTCTGTGCTTAATAATTTATTAGTAATTCTTTGAGGAGTAAGGGTTCTGAGCCCTTTGAGGGAATGTAATTGGCTCTATTTTTCCTCTCTGTTACAAAATCTTAATAATTTTTCTTTTGATACAATATTATTATGGTAATAGCATTTTGATTCCATATCATTTTAGTACATATTACTATTATGATTCAACATCATTATGATATTAGTATTTTAGTATAACGTCATTATGATATTATTATTTTGATACATCATTATAGTATTACTATGAGGGTTTCATAGATCCTCCTCGAAACCGTATGCCCTAGGTTAATTTGTCTTTCTGAGTTCGAACTTTGGTTCATATCTCCCGAACCGTTGTTCGAGCTATACAGAGTTGATAACTAAACCATTGGCACAACTTTTTGACCCACACATAGTAAAAATATAGAGAATTAAAAAAATGTAATATGCCCATGTGTAATTCGCACAAATGTGGTACAATAAAACTTTTTTTTTTAATTTTCGAGTGTGGTATCAAATGAAAGCCACTAAAGAGTAGATTACAAAAAATGTTTACATATTTTCTTTTTACATTGCATTTTATATTTTCTTCTTGAGTTGAAATCAATCCCCAAAAATGTCTGAAAATATTATCACTGGAGAAATTTTTTGACCCCAAACACAGGAAAAGGATACAAACGTTAAAAATTAAATATGCGCTTGCGCAGATCGCAAAAATGTAGTTAACTCAATAATTTCTATTTTTTTTTTTTTTTGGAACAAAGTTCCTTATGGCACGTTCTGGAGCCCGGGAGTAAATCCGAAAAAAACGACCAAAATCACCGTCAAAAAATAACCCTCACAAAATCACCGTCACGAAATCTACAGATGACGATAACTTGAGTAAAGGCTCACAGAGTTAGGTGAAATTTGGTACACATGTTCATTTTACCAATGCCCAGTCTGAATTCGTCGGAAAACGTTATCAACCCAAGCGTTCACGCGCAACGCACGCGTAAACGTAAGCTTTAAAAGATGGGAAAAAGTGTTATTAAGGAAGCATGTTACTTGACTTGTTTTGATTATTTTTGTTATATATGTAAAAAATGTCACTTTGTTTTGTAAATAAATAAAATATAATCATGTAAAATTTCGCCCTGATACAAGCAGAAGCTGTAGAGTAGGGAAGAGATATATTTTATAATATTTTAAATTAATTGGCCGGGTAGGTCGGAAACAGTACTATTTCAATCCAAACTCCTTTAACAAACATACTCTTTCACTATAAACTCATCATGATCAACTTTTTTCTTATATTCAATATATATTTATAGTAAGACGCTTGCTTTACTTATACAAATAATGATTTTCTTTTAATTTTGCCTTAACTCTTGCTAGGTACAAACAGTTGGTTACATTTAATTTTGTCTCTTTTCTAATTCCGCCATGTATAAGTAGTTAGCAATGTACACGTACTTAGCAGTGTAATTTTATAAGTTATATTTAATGAAAAATGTAAGGAACTTCGTTCCTACCGGGTGTCCCGCGACACCACACGCATTTTTTTTAAATTTTCGAGTGGGATATCATATGAAAACTGCTGAATAGTAGGTTACAAATATATATATATATATATATATATATATATATATATATATATATATATATATATATATATATTACACAATTTGCGAGAGACACCAAGGGATGTGCCACGCAAGCGTGACACATAGGAACTGTTCCAACATCAGACATAACGTCATTAAGATGTTGGCTCGGCATTATGCCATGTCCTGCATCGTTTCGTCGCGTCCGACTCATCAGGGGCCCGACGATGCCCACCCGATGATGAGTCTGACGCGACGAAACGATGCAGGACATGGCATAATGCCGAGCCAACATCTTAATGACGTTATGTCTGATGTTGGAACAGTTCCTATGTGTCACGCTTGCGTGGCACATCCCTTGGTGTCTCTCGCAAATTGTGTAGCCTATTGCAGTGTGCAAAAACACGGTATTACTCTGCTGATATATATATATATATATATATATATGCTTTTTTTAAATGTTGCCTTCCTTTTTAAGTTAAAATATACCTGAAAAAATTCCTCTCCCTCCCCCCCCCCCAATAACTACATAACGGCTGGTCCTAAAATTTTGAAATATTTCATAGTTATACATTATGGTTGGGCAATGAAAATTTATGGAAAAAATGTAATTTATCTTGTCGTTATTACCGATATATAACATTGTGACCCAATAACTTGTGATGCAAGTGATCGTACCAGGGACCAGGGACCCAAAACATAATTTCATAATGGGTATGCTTAATCATCTTCGAAACCCTAAAAAGTTCTATGGACGCAAGTACTTCCCTCTGATTTTTAAAAGTACTAGTGCTTAAATTATTTTACTTTTCGTGATGTATACAATGAGTTCTCATCATAGTGATTGAATTTATATATACATTTTTGGGTAAAAATAATGTTATCATTATGTATTAAAATAGACTGCCAATTGATATGGCATATAGCTTCCTCGCATGCTATCAAGTACTTTTTGATTTTATGCCTTCACAAGCCATTATTGTCTAATTTGTTTAGTTGTTTCCCCTGTTTTATTAATGTATCAAAATTGTTTTGATTTTTTCACTTGAATTAAAGTATCAATTAAGCAAAAGTTAAAGAGCGCAGACGGTTCAAAGTTATTTAGGGCTATCTGCGGGTTACTTTCGATAAACTATAAAAGTTTCATACAAATCAGATTAGTACTTTTGAAGCTGTAGGTGTAAATTAATGTATGTTTGTGTGCATATGGAAGAGAAACAAATGAGCGTAGAAAGTTGAAACTTATATGGGACCAACAATGGGCTACTCATGACCTACCAACCCAACTTTCATTAAAATTGGACGTGTAGTTTTTAAGATACGTTGGTTCGCAAAAATTGAACGACATACCGACAGACAGACACGAAACCACAAATGATCCCTGATGTCTGAAACGGATTTCTGTCTTGGAATTTTTGAAATCGAAGACCTAAAAGTTTTTCGTTCTTCAGAACGATCACTTAGCTTTCATTACCTTCGGTAAGCTCGGAAGCAAAAATGTTATATTGAATAAGCACAATTTATCTTGGAATTTGGTGTTATAATTTATTATATATTATGTGGAAGGATGAGAGAAGATTGTTAACGAGATGATGATCTAGTGTGTACGAAATATTATACCGACCGTATCAGGCAGAGCGGAAGACTGCATGCAAGTGACTCCAAGTTAATGACACTTCGTAAGCAAAAGTCGGAAACCTAGCCAGCCAGCTGTCAGCACCTCACAGTCACTGACAGTAATAACATGTCAACTATCCAACATCTGTCTGCCATTCTTCCTTCCTGACAGCCCCCCACTAACATTCACATCTCCTGTATATCCATTAGAGTATTTTTTACTCCCTCGCACCAGCAAATATTCATGGATTTTTATCCATATTTGCCTTTAAATAGAATTTCGGGTATCAATAGGTCATATTACTTTCTATGCATGTTTATATATTACCCATGAATCATAATATTCACGAATCATTTATTCATTTTTTTTTCTCACCCCATTTCTAATTTCACTCTTTTAAAAATAGAATATTTTGTTGAAATATTGTAAAAATCCGATATTTTTATGATTTAGTTTTTTCTCCCGATGAAAAACTAGAGAAAGGTAATATCAGTGTAAGGTATTGAATATTAATACTCTTGGTTACGAAGCAGCTGTGAACTCGCTTCTCTGTAAGAATTATTAATCTAATCAAAACACCACTATGCACCTTGGAAACCCAAGATTATTCCTCCATTTGTAATATATATATTTATATATATATATATTTTTATATATATATATATATATATATATATATATATATATATATATATATATATATATATATATAAACAAGACTCCTTCCTCAACTCAACTCAGGGAGACGGTCAGGTGCAATAAATACTCCACATTCACATCAAGCCAACGTTTCGGCAACTGTTTAATGTTGCCTTCATCAGGGCAAACTGTAACATACATAAAAAATATGTGAGCATAAACAAGCAGACTACGAACAAGGTAATAAATAAGTGAAACACATAACCGGAACTAAACAACACTGCAGTTTGCCCTGATGAAGGCAACATTAAACAGTTGCCGAAACGTTGGCTTGATGTGAATGTGGAGTTTTTATTGCACCTGACCGTCTCCCTGAGTTGAGTTGAGGAAGGAGTCTTGTTTTTATATATTGTCCGGTCGAGTTGAGCTTCTGTGTGTGTACATATATATATATATATATATATATATATATATATATACATATATATATATATATATATATATATATATATCTTCCTACCATTATGACGTCCATACATTAGGGATTTACCATCAATATGACGTCCGGGACAATATGAACTCCGTATACCGGACGTCACTTTACAACCCGTGTTAATTTCGTTCTAAATGCTTCAAATAAGCTATGTATGAAATCTGAGAGGGAAGTAATAATGGTCGAAAATTGAAAAAAATTGTATATTTTTAGTTTCACTTATTTCCTTTAGGGGCGGTAGTGCTGTGGATGTATATCTAGAAATGTATATTTTTGTACAGTCGAAGGATAATCGGAACTCCGCAGATCGGGCAACGATGCAAGGTTTTGCCGCCCAATACCCCACCTTCAACATTCAAACCCTTTACGCTTGTATCTCTGATAAGGTGTGAGAGAATCAACCTTCTAGACTTTTTTTCTTGCCAGTTCTATTTCTATTCTAATAGCCCATTCATTTGGTAGTTTGGACAGGAAAAATTGGTAAAGAATTTTTCTCGACAGATCTTTATGTTTTTGAGGTGCTGAATCTGAAAATCTCATTATTGACTAGATTCGGATTTGGCTTCACCATAAAAAAATGGCGAAAATCATAAAATGTTGGAAGTTGTTTTAGTTTTTCGCTTATAACTCCGAAACGACGCATCCTAGAGAAAAATCCCTTTGATAAAAAAAAGGTGATAAAATTTTCAAACCAGCTCTTTGGCTTTATTCGTTCTTCAACCAAAAGTAAAGACATTCAACATTCTTCGACCAAAAGTAAAGATACCACTTTTTGGAAATTTCGGAAAAAATATTATTTTATTTTTTATTGACAAAATACGTTTTCTTCGTAATTATGGTCTTTTCGATGTATTTATATGGTTGTAGTCCGGTTCAGTGGCAAAAAATACTTTATCAGAAGTTTGTTTATGAGTTTTGAGAATATCAGACCCATAGGATAGTTCAAAGTAAGCTTTTTAGCATTTTAAAAAACACCATCAACAGGGTGTTTAAACACTACTTAAACAATACAGTGTGGCCTACAGACCCTTGCTGTGTGCTGACTAGCACACACTTGACCTGTTTATTTTATATTTGTAAGGTTTATTTTGTAAAAATTTTATATTGTCCTGTGAACCAATGATACTCATTTATAGAGCTCGTATTTTTATGTTTTGCACATTTTACTATTAAATGCATATGTTTTTATGTTTGTACATTAGATGCAATACTATACATTTCTTTACATAAATGGTGATTTTATTTCGTTTTAAGCTTCTGCACAAAGTACAAAAAGAAACCTAAAATAACGGCTCTGGCTCTGTCTGTGCGTAGCTTGTTTCAATTTATGAACTACTATAGCTAGGAACGAAAAATTCGGCACTCAGGTGCATCTCGGCATTTGTGTCAACTGGACACTTTTTCGATTTTCACACTTAATATTTTCAAGATGGTGGCCAATAAGGCGGGTGACTAAAAAGAATGTTTTAGACACCATGACGTGTCATATATCAAATTAAAGGTCTTGAAATATAGAAAAAAGAATTAAACTATTAAAATTTCATACCTAATATTTTCAAGATAGCGGCAAATATAGCTGGCGACTACAAAAACGTTTTTAGTCACCATGGCAAGGTAAACATTAATTTAAAAGTCTTGAAGTGTAGAAAAAGAATGTGCAACTATTACAATTTTACACTTGCGGCAGCAAAATGAGGCATTATTGAACTGATTTCGGGCAGAGATTTTACTGCCCAGGTGGTAAAATGAGGAAAAATTTTACTGTTATAATGTTGGCAATAACAGTTTATACTATTATCTCTACCATATAAAATTATATATTATAGTTCAATACGTAATATTTAATAAATAAACGTTTTAATATTAAAATAATTTGTTTACATTTGTTAATTCTGTTAAATAAGTTCAATGAATAGTAGATCTTTAATTAAAAAAATAGCGGAGTCACTGGCCACACTGCAGCTTCATGTAAACATTCAACATTCATATTATTATTATTACTGTCATTCTAGATTAGACTAGCTACTATTCTTGATTTATTCTACTTACTTCTTTTATTCTAAGCAATAGCAATCTTTAATACTTTTAGTAATTTTTTAGTAAAAATATAAATAAATAGTTTATATTGCGTGCAATATTCATTCAGAAGTTTTGTGAGCTATAAACGTGTGTTTAGTATTTTGTTGTTATAGATTCAGTTTGCTATTCACTTATTGTTATTATTCCTAAGCTTCTTATTTGATTTCTTTATGAACATTAATTTTAGTTAATACGTATGTTATTATCTTATTATTGTAACATAGTAATTAACTATGTTACATTAATAAAGATGATATGTTAGCAGTTTCATTTTTCTGCCGTTCTTAGATTAAATGTATGCAACAAGGCAGCAAAGGAAACATTTATGCCTCGTTTATTCATTGCCTTCCTCGGCTGCGCCTCGACAGTCAAGTCGGTAAATTACCTGCCTCGGCTTCGCCTCGGCAGTTAATTATCATAGCCTGTCCTCGCTTTCGGCTCGGAGTTTAATCTAATCACCCGTCAGTAAAATTCCATTTTGCTGCCTAGTTATATAAATAACTATAACTTAATCGTACAGAAGCCGGCGATTTGTCTGTGTCTAACGTTTACGTGTCCGAAGATAACCTGAGTAAAAGTTGACCGATTTAGTTGAAATTTGGTATACATGATCCTTTTACTAATACTCGGGCTAAGTTCGTAAACGTTAGCTTCAAATTTAAAATTAGAATTTCAGGACGGGGAAAAATTCTATCATGACCTATTCGATGAGACAAATAACATTTTTTAGTAAATCCAACAACGGCACCGCTATGAATTAATAAAGATCGCTAAAAACCTTTTTACCGATATCTTACGTTCTAAGGTAACGGTTTTAATAAAACTTCATATACACCATCTAAATCTCAATGGAAACAGGCATGTAAAATTTCAACTTGATACATATACAGTAGTTTTTGCGCATCGAAGTGATACACTTTATAATACATAATTGAAGTGGAATGGCCGGGACGTGTAGAAGAGTTAAGGAATAGTAGAATAACCCTTCTCCCCCACTGCACGACTCTATTACTTGCATATTCTAATAATATCAACTCATCATGATTAACTATCTAATATTTATTCCATTACGCTCGCTTCAATGATAGAGCCACGCGATGCCTAGTAATATTATTATTTGAGTACAAATAGTAGTAATAATATAAAATCTGGGATGATTGTGACGAAAAGTATAATTTGAATACGAGTTTTGTTAGTTATCTTATCTAATCTGATGTGAATATGAATTAGCTTTACTTGATAAGGAAATGTGTCCCTTAAACTTAACTAGTCATATCTACATACATCTCTGTCGATTGACTTTGCTTATATTATGTATTTCTCTTTCTCTTTTAAGAGTGATTGAACTAAGGGGAAATTAATAATTTATTTAAAATTATTTATTTATTAGCCTAATTAATAAAATAATTGAAGCGAGCGTAGCGAGCTTCCTACATTCAACGAAATATGTTCCGTGTCTGTCTGTCTGTCTGTCTGTCTGTCAGTAACGTTCACGCGTGTGACGATAACTTGAGTAAAAGTTGACCGATTTAGTTTAAATTTGGTATACATGTTCCTCTTACTAATACTCAGGCTAAGTTCGTTGGACAGCGTGATCCGTCCAAGAGTTCGCGCGCAACGCTCGCGTAAACGAGAGGTTCAAAAATTAAATTGGAATTTCAGGACGGGAAAAGATTCTATCATCATCTATTCGATGAGACGAACATTATTTTCAAATAACATTTTTTACTAAAACCAACAGCGACACCGCTATGACTTAATAAAGATCGCTAAAACTATTAAAGCGGACCTAAACGTTTATAATAGAGAAAACAACCTTTTTACCGATATCTTACGTTCTAACGAATCGATTTTAATAAAACTTCATATACACCATCTAATGCACAATTGAAACAGGTATGCAAAATTTCAACTTGATACAAGCAAAATTCTTTGCATAGCGACGAGATACATTTATAATAATTGTTTAAAAGCTACCGCGGGTGGTGAATATTGTTATAGTCGTATAGTGTATAGGTTTGTTTAGGAAGTAAAGCTTTGTACCGAGTACCCCCACTCTTCCCTACACTAACCCTCTTCCACTTATCTTCAACTATGACATTCATCATGATTAATAAATTTCAATATTCAGTATTTCATTGCAATACGCTCGCTTCAATGATAGAGCCACGCGATGCCTAGTTAAATATTACACGCATAAATTTAACGGTACTATATATTGAATTTAAATGTTTATTGCACTGTCATAAACACATAATAATTGAAGCGAGCGTAGCGAGCTTCCTACATTCAACGAAATATGCTCCGTGTCTGTCTGTCTGTCTGTCTGTCTGTCTGTCAGTAACGTTCACGCGTGTGACGATAACTTGAGTAAAAGTTGACCGATTTAGTTGAAATTTGGTATACATGATCCTCTTACTAATACTCAGGCTAAGTTCGTTGGACAGCGTGATCCGTCTAAGAGTTCGCGCGCAACGCTCGCGTAAACGAGAGGTTCAAAAATTAAATTGGAATTTCAGGACGGGAAAAGATTCTATCATCATCTATTCGATGAGACGAACATTTTTTTCAATTAACATTTTTTAGTAAAACCAACAGCGACACCGCTATGAATTAATAAAGATCGCTAAAACTATTAAAGCGGGCCTAAACGTTTAAAATAGAGAAAACAACCTTTTTACCGATATCTTACGTTCTAACGTAACGATTTTAATAAAACTTCATAGACACCATCTGATGCACAATTGAAACAGGCATGCAAAATTTCAATTTGATACATGCAGTAGTTTGTTTGTAGCAAAGAGATACAAATTATAAATATTGAAATAGAGATGTGTGGTTAGTGGAATAGTAAGAATGCAGGGTGGTTCCCTTACTACAAGCCGCTGCACTACTACCAGACCCATTATCTATCAACTCATCATGATTCACAATAATCTTTTTTTTCAATATTCAATACATATTTATTACTATACGATCGCTTCAATGATAGAGCCACGCGATGCCTAGTTATAATCATATACCCGGTATTTGCAAAAATACCGGCCTTTTTCTGGTTATAATAAAAATTAATTACTTAATATTAAACAAATTCTCAATATGATGTGTTAAAGTAATAATGTGAACTTCACAAATTAGTATAAAAAAATCACAGGGAAGTACTTGCGTCCAAGTACTTTTTAGGGTTTTGTAGATGATTAAGCATACCCGTTATGTAATTATGATTTTTTTGCTTCGATCCTAAGGGTCCCGGGTTCGATCCCCCGGGAGGTCACAATATTTTTTATGGGTAATAACGACAAGATAAATTACATTTTTTAGGAAATTTTCATCGCCCAACCATACGGTGTAACCATGAATCATTTCAAAATTTTAAGACCAGCCATTATATAAAATTTGGGGGGGGGGATTTTTTTGGGGGTATATTTTGACTTAAAAATTTAAAAAAGCAAATATATATTTGTATCCTACTCTTCAGCAGCTTTCATTTGATACCCAACTCAAAATTTTTAAAAAATAAAATTTTGGGCGCACTCTAAATTTTCGCGCACAAAATTGGTAATTTTTAAAACCTGGGAATGAACTCCCGGATATATCATCGCCTCACTATAAGGTATTAGTATGAATTATTTCGAAATTTTAGCACCAGCCGATCTATAGTGGTTGGGGGGGGGGGAAATTTTTTTGGGGTATATTTTTATTTTTTTCCCCTATAAGGAATGCAAATTTTAAAAAAGCATATATATATTTGTGTCCTACTCTTCAGCAGCTTTCATTTAATATCCAACACGAAATTTTAAAAAAATAAAATTTTGGGCGCACTTCACTTTTTCGAGCCCAAAATTAACAATTTTTGAAAATTTGGGATGAACTCCCGGAATTTTCATCGCCCCACAATAAGATATTAGCATGAATTATTTCAAAATTTTAGCGCCAGCCGATCTATAGTGGTTGGGGGGGGGGGGAAATTTTTTTTTGGGTATATTTTGATTTATTTAACCAATAAGGAATGCAACATTTAAAAAATCATATATATATTTGTGTCCTACTCTTCAGCAGCTTTCATTTGATACCCTACTCAAAAATTAAAAAAAATATAAATTTTTGAGTTTACCACATTTTTTCGAATTGCGCATGCGCAAATCTAATTATGAACTTCTGTATATTTTTCCTGTGGTTGGGTCAAAAAGTTGAACCAGTGTTTAAAATTTCAGTACTTTCGCTTAAACGGTTCGGGCCCTATGAACCAAAGAGCGACGGACGGACGGACACATCACCCTCGGTATAAGGGTTTTGAGAAGTATCTACAAAACCCTAAAAAGCCGCCCCTTACACCGAGTTTTAATGGAAGAAAACGGGAACATGATTTATTCACGTATATAATAGGGCAGTGTTATTTATTTATTTTTTAATTGAAGCTATGTGATCGTTCTGAAGAACGAACATTTTTATGTCACCAATTTCGATTTCAAAAATTCCAATACAGAAATCCGTTGCACTCACCAGGAAACATTTCTGGTTCGAGTTTGTCCGTCAGTCTGTCCACAATTTTATCATTCATGTAAAATAATTTTTACCTCCAGCAGGGAGAAAAAGTGAACTTTCCTCCCTAGTTTACAGGGAGGGAAGTTACTCATTGCACCCGGTCGGGTTAAACAGGGAGTAATGAAAAATAAGTAAGGGAGTAATCATGGAAGTTCATGATTCCCTCCAGTGTTGCCCTAGCTAGATAAAGCACAAGTAAATTAGGTTGGTGCTAATACACATTTCATTTACTAACTTTTATTTAATGTTGAAGTCGAAATCTATAAGGTCATCTTCACACATGTCACGTAAACGGTTGCCATAGTGATTCATCAGTAAAAGGAACAAAACAAGTTAAAAGTGGAAACATAATTTCTAAATGTAGATTAACTAATCCATATTTAAATACATCAGCTGTCAGCACAATATACACACGACTCAGCTTCCAGCTGATTCTCCCATTTAATTTTAGCATTGAAATTCAAATAATTGAAGCGAGCGTAGCGAGCTTCCTACATTCAACGAAGTATGCTCCGTGTCTGTGTGTCTGAAACGTACGACGATAACTTGAGTAAAAATTTACTGATTTTGATGAAATTTGGTACACATGTTCATTTCACCAATGCTCAGGACGAGTTCGTTGGACAACGTTGCCTGCCCAAGCGTTCGCGCGCAACGCTCGAGTAAACGTGCGCTTTAAAATTAAAATTGGAATTTTTGAACGGGAAAAAAATCTAACATTATCTATTCGATGAGACGAATATGTTTTTCAAATAACATTTTTCAGTAAAACCAACAGCGACACCGCTATGAATTAATAAATATGGCTAAAAGTACAGTGTAACCCCTCTTAACCGGCCTGGTCGGGACCAGGACCTGGCCGGTTACCCGTTTGGCCGGTTGATCCGAGGTTCTCGTGAAAAATAGAACCAATCAAAAAGAACCTATATATTTTATCATATGTCATGAATAAAAAAATAATTAAGACGTTTTTGCACCTTATTTTATTACCTAATTTTTTTATAACTTATTTTTTGATAAGGCAAGCACACAACTGAGTGAGTAACGTCCTCTCTCCTCTTATCCTCAAGAAATTTGTTTTAACGAAATTCGGAGAAAGGCTCCGACAAAGCAACAGGTGTAGAAAAAAGAATCACAGAGATGTTAATTGATTCCTAGAAATATGTAGTCATAGAATCAAACGCACTCCTATTTTGTCCACCACATCAACGTCACGTGACCCCCCTTTATTTACCAGGAAATGCCGTCGAACAATCAATGTTTGAGCCACCTGCCATCTAATATTTTGTTTTTTAATTGTATCTGCATCGACTATAGTGATACTACTAAAGTTGTATCAAAAAAAAAAAAATAAATAAAAAAATCATATAATAGGCCGGTTAATCCGAGGACCGGTTGATCCGTGGCCGGTTAAAAGGGGTTACACTGTATTAATAAAGCAGGGAGGGAGATGTGTGGTTAGAGGAATAGTAAGAATGCGGGGTGGTTCCCTTACTACAAGCCGCTGTACTACTACTATACCCATTATCTATCAACTCATCATGATTCATGGTTATATATTGTTTCAATATTCAATACATATTTATTTCCATACGCTCGCTTCAATGATAGAGCCACGCGATGCCTAGTTACTATCTATAATTTAATTTTAACGTGATTAAACTTATTTAGAGAATTGTTAATATTATATCTAACTATATTTTTTGTTGAATAACGTAATTTAAAATTAAAATCTATCCATATTTTTTTCTCCCTTCTGGAGGTAAAATCTTGTACGTACCTTGGGAGTAAAAATCACTTGCACCCTCCTCGCGATAATTGACTTAAAAATTCCAAGATAGAAATCCGTTTCAGGCATCAGGGAACATTTTTGGTCTCGTGTCTGTCTGTCGGTCTGTGTGTTCGCGAATTATGAAACGTGTGACGATAACTTGAGTAAATGTCGACCGATTTTTATGAAATTTGGTAGACATGTTCATTTTATCAATGCCCAGGACGAGTTCGGTGGACAACGTTATCCGTCCAAGCGTTCACGAGCAACGCTCGCGTAAACGTGAACTTCAAATTTAAAATTGGAATTTTAGGTCGGGAAAAAAATTAAACTTCATCTATTCAATGAGAAAAACTTTTTTTCAAATACAATTTTTTAAGTAAAACCAACAGCGACACCGCTATGAAGTGATAAAGATCGCTAAAACTATTAATAGTTTTTATCTACGATTGATACGAAATATAAACATTATATCTTTGTTTAGATGCGAAGAAAGTGATTATTTACGTACTTGTATTCATTGCGCATGCGCGTCTCATAGTTCTGAATAATTCCTCTTCTTTACCACGCTAGCGCGGTAAAGAAGAGGAATTCTTCAGCTTTACGCACGATTAGCGAGTTTGTTTACATTTAACAAAACTAATTTGCTGTTCTTTTTTTAAAGTAACTGTTTATATCGAGTTTTTAGTGAAAAACAATGAGTGAATCAAGTGACTTTGACGAAAATGTGGAGAATAATACTCCTCCAGAAATAATTAATTCGCCAAAAAATACAACTCAAGAATTAATGCCATCTTTTATTTATCAAGAGAGAGAGATACGAACTTACATACAGCAAGTTTATTTTCTTCTGTATTTATTATTTAAATCTAACAATCGTAGATAAAGTACGGTACGCAACTCGTGCGAAAACGGCATTTTGCATTGCTCGTGTGGTTTTACTACCCTCGCTGTCGCTCGGGTGCAAACTACACACTCGCATGCAAAATACTACTTTCCGCACTCGACGCGTAATGTACTATTACACAATACACAATATAACATTAAAGTAATATAACAATAATTTTATTAAAATTAACATTAAACATTAACATTTAACATTAAAATCGGATTTTAATGATAATATAACAATAAAGTACATGATAGGATGCGAGGAAGCTATGTGCCACACTAATTGGAAGTTAATTTTTTATGTTTTAATTAAGGTTTGAGAAATTTACCCCTAATAGCAATGCATAAGAGTATAACACTATTTAAAACTGATGGCGGTGTAAATACCGCCACGCGAGTGTTCTTGTGTAAAAAAGGCGCGAGCGCTCGAAGGTTAAGTATATGTCGGCTGGACTATATAATATACCTAATACAAATGAAATAAGATTTGGCAACACCGCTGGACGTCTTATTGGTGCAGTTTACTAAAAGTATATACAGTTGGACGTGATATTAACTTATCAGTGGACAGAATATACATATAGTGCCACATCGGCGGTAATTTAAAAAGTTGTCATAATGGTGTAGAAATGAGAGTGGAATTACGAGAAAATGTATATTGCTCATAAACATATATATTACAATTTTTTGCGATCAAAACTCTATATTAACCCGCAGTACCTTATAATTGAAAGCAAATTATCAAAAATGTTGTTATTTCATGAGGACGCCAAAATGTATGATTTGTAAAAAGACGTCTCAATACACAAAAATGTATATATATATATATATATATATATATATATATATATATATATATATATATATATATATATATATATATATATTACAATTTATATTCAAATATAAATAAACTATTTTTATTTGTTCGCAAGTTAGAGTTAGCAATTAACCTTATAAATTATTCATCATATTTTACTATAGAGAATACAAAAAAAAATATTGAAATAGGATGAGATTTTTAGCTTCAAGGATTTCACAGATTTACAAATTTCAAGTGTAACTCAATACTAAATAGATTTGGTCTTTTTATGTCTTCAGTCGACTCGCCTTTTTTATTAACTAAATTATTATTAACTAAATTACGACGAGGTGATAAGAAAGGTTAGTGGGGGAGACACTTGGCAAATAGCATATGTGAGGCACAAAAATTATTTGTCTCCGAATGAGGGGTCTTCGTAGACGTCTGGTTTTACTAAAATTAATAATTCATTTAATTAGTACCTAAGGAAAATTAATTTATTTAAAAAAATAAAATAAATAAAAATATGAAGCATGGACCAACTTAAAACCTGTATAAGGTGCCAACAACGGCTTGAGCCGATTTCTGGAAAAATGTTTTTGTTTTAGTTCAACATTGTAAAAGAAAACTGTCTGTCTGTCATTCTGTCGTCCAATTTTTGTGAACCAAAGTATCTTCAAAACTGTTGGTTCGATGTTAATGAAATTTGGATGGTTGGTCATAATTAGCCCAAGTATTTCAACATGCTCACAAACATACATATATATATACACCTATATCTTTAAAAGAACTCATCTGATTCTTTAGAAATTGGGATGGTTTGTCGAACGTAACCCACTGATTGTCCTATATTAATTTGCCCTCTATAGATTTTGCAAAATTGATACTCTTATTCATGTAAAATAATCAAAACAATTTTGACAGGTTAAAAAAAAGGGGGGGAAATTAAAATAAATTTGACAATGATAGGATTTAAATGCATAAAATCATTAAAGTATATTAAAAAACGACGCGAGGAAGCTATGTGCCACACTAATTGGCTGACTATTTTTTTAACACTAGAAAAAAAAAAAAAAAAAAAAAATGAAATAGCCGACATTATGTCAAAATAATGGGAGGTGTAATGTAGTGATTTCATTTTCTTCCAAAAAAAAAACCAAATAGTTGAAAAAGCCTGTGAAAATCAGTGCCATCTTTGGAGAGAAGTTCGTATACAAAAATCACTCCCGTGGGCTCTTAAGACTTACCGCACACTACAAACGTTTGTTCAGCCGAATGTTTAGCCTGATTGGATTCATCCAAGCACACCAGACTAACTAAACTATTTAATTGGCTATTGGAGTCCAATATAATCGGCCAATTGCATTTACACATTTGCATAATTCAGTCTTCATACTATTTTAGCAACCAATTGAACTATCAATGGATT
This sequence comes from Gerris lacustris, assembly GCA_951217055.1. Lineage (NCBI taxonomy): Eukaryota > Metazoa > Arthropoda > Insecta > Hemiptera > Gerridae > Gerris > Gerris lacustris. Next base: position 69,947,332 of record OX578281.1, on the reverse strand, counting down.
AAAAAATCTGTTGTGTGCAGTGAATCTTTAAAGAATTTATTTTCTCAGCAATGTAATACCGTGATTGCACATTGCAATAAGCTACACAATTTGAGGTGAGTGAGAAACACCAAGGGATGTGCCACGCACACATGACACATAGGAACTGTTCCAACATCAGACATTACGTCAATAAGATGTTGGCTCGGCATTATGCTATGACCTGCATCGTTTCGTCTCGTCCGACTCATCAGGGGCCCGACGATGCCTAACTCTGGACTTATACCAGATCAAGAAGATCAGATACAGGACATATCAGAGACGAGCGTGTTCTCGTACTGCCATAATATTTACACATTGACGTAATTTCTGATGCTGGAATAGTTCCTACTCCAACGCAAGCGTGGCACATCCCTTGGTGTCTCTCACTCACACAAATTGTGTAATTTATTTTCTCCTTTTTAGTGTACGTTTTAGAAAAGCATATTTTTAGGGTCCGTAGGCACATATTTTAAAAATATAGCGACTTAATTAAAATATTTTTCCAAAAAATTAGGGTAAAAAAACTTGAGGGTTAAATTTAATTTTTTTTTTTTTTCGACTCCGTGAGGGGTATCATATGAAAGGGTACGTCGAGCTGATTACAAAAATATATAATTATTTGGTTATAACTTTGATAGGGCGAGCGTAGGCAAGTGCGAAGTGGGTGTGAAACGAGCCCCCCCCCCCCCCCCTCTATCTCGCTCATGCAAAAAAATTGAAAAAATTTCTGAACATTCTTCGACCAAAAGTAAAGCTACCACTTTTTGGAAATTTCGAAAAAAATATTATTTTATTTTTTATTGACAAAATACGTTTTTTATAACTATGGTCTTTTCGATGTATTTATAAGGTTGTAGTCCGGTTTAGTGGCAGAAAAATACTTGTCAGAAGTTTTTTTATGTGTTTTGAGAATATCAGACCCATAGGATAGTTCAAAGTAAGCTTTTTAGCATTTTAAAAAACACCATCAATATAGGGTACTACTTAAACTATACAGGATTGCCTACGGACCCTCGCTGTGTGCTCACTAGCACACAATTGACCTGTTTATTTGTTTTAATTTATTCATCGTGATCTTAAAGAACAACAGAAAAAAAAGTCAAAAAAAATGTTGAATTCTTTATTGAGGAGATAGTTGTCTGAGCTGAGTTTATTGTGATATATATATATTTTTTTTACCTTAATAGTTAACATTGCTTCACATATGGGTTTTGAAAGTAAGAAAGAAGAGATATGAAATTACACAGTTATGGATAGAGAAGAGAGGAATTATGTAACTAATTAACATTCTGCGTATGTTTTATCAGTAGAAAAGTTAGACCACACTGTTAGAATTTATGTATAAACTCTCGACTCTCAATTGCTTTATATAATGTCCTCTTTTTTGTAACTATGTTAAACTTATAGGAAGAAAACTCTTTTTATATATACCTATATATATATATATATATATATATATATATATATATATATATATATATATATATATATATATATATATATATATATATATATATATATATATATGTATAGTTAAGTTTGACCAAATTATGTAAAAAAAAAATCAGGATTTTACTAATTTTTTTGAGATTTATATAGTCGTTTATGGTGCCCATTATACATACATATATATATATATATATGTATGTATGTAGGTATATATATACATATCATCAATATAACATAAAAATATATAATGGGCACCATAAACGACTATATAAATGTAAAAAAGAATGAGTAAAATCCTGATTTTTTTTTTTTTTTTAAACTTCAAAGCCCTGTAGAAATGGTTTAGGATAACATAAAATTAAGTTTGACTAGTGCATTTTGTAGAGACTTTTGTCTTCTTTTATTTCGGAGAGAATACAATTTCCTGATTTCGGCGTCGTTTATGAGTTATATTTAAAAAAAACTGAAAAAGTGCGAGGTTTTTCGCCTGCCAAAAGTTGTCCCCAGGGCTTTTGAGGTCGCAAACTTGGTTTCATGCTCCTCTTACTGTACAAAACAATCCTAAAAAAAAAAAAAAATCGTTTACCCTAATTAATGCAAGCTGGACCCCTCTCAGGTTACCTATATATTGATCTATATATATATATATAATTTATTATTATGAATGGGTTTTTCTCCCCAATAATTTATTCATAAATATGTAATTTTAATTAATGATTTTTAAACACGCTCATTAATTTATAAAAGTTTTATTGATTTTTAAACATGATACTAACTAATATAACAGTGGAACTAAATCTACTAAACTGAAAAGCAGGGTTGTATCAATGTTTCTTCTAATTACTCCAGAATGTCCAAACTCAATTTATAGGGTTTATTTTAATCTACACTGATTAATTTCCCAGCATGCATGTTATTTTGGATCTATTAGTTTAATACCTATACCATCATATTTACAAACATTTAAGGTACGTTTATGGTGTATTGAATGTTTATGGTGTAGTGACTCTTAATACGGTTATTGTTTTCAACTGACGTCAATTTCCACGACCGAATTGAGATAGTATTTAAAAATATTTTATTTACTATTGATACGAAATATAAACATTATGTCTCTGTATAGATGCGTGGAAAGTGATTCTTTTCGTAGCTGTATTCATTGCGCATGCGTGTTTCATAATCCTGCGATAAGGTAAGGAATTCCTCATTTGTCCGCCCTAGACCGTATAAAAAGAGGGATTCTTCACCTTAACGCACGATTTAGCGAGTTTGTTTACATTTAACAAAACTAATTTGCTGTTTGTTTAATTAGAGTAACTGTTTATATCGAGTTTTTAGTGAAAAACAATAAGTGATTTAAGTTATTATGACGAAAATGAGGAGAATAATATTCCTCCCGAATATTTAATTTAATGAATTAATTTCATCTTAATCAAAAGAGAAATACGAACTTACATACAGGAAGTTTATTACTTTTTGCTTCCGAACTTTTTCGTTCACTTTTGAGAACGAAAAAGTTTTATGTCTCCGATTTTAAAAATTCCAAGACAGAAATCCGTTTCAGACATCAGGAAACATTTTTGGTTCCGTGTCTGTCTGTGTGTCCACGAATCATGAAACGTGCGACGATAACTTGAGTAAATATCGACCGCTTTTGATGAGATTTGGTAGACATGTTCATTTTACCAATGCCCAGAACGAGTTTGTTGGACAACGTTATCCTTCCAAGCGTTCACGCGCAACGCTCGCGTAAACGTGGACTTTAAATTTAGAATTGGAATTTTAGGTCGGGAAAAAAATCAAACTTTATCTATTTAATGAGGCAAACATTTTTATTTTTATTTTATTTTATTGCAAACATTGATAAAATACGGTACGCAACTCGTGCGAAGACGGAATTTGCTTTGCTCGTGTGGTTATACCACCCGCGCTATCGCTCGGGTGCAAACTCCACACTCGCATGCAAAATGCTACTTTCTGCACTAGACGCGTAATTTACTATCGATACAGGTTTGACTTTATTGTAAAACAGCTGATTTTGGCACAAGATAATTATGATGGCTGTTAAAGAAGGTTAAGATTGTATAGCCGGTGTGTCAGGTTACCCAGAGAAAAAACATAAAACTGCGCATGCTGTTTATAATTATGAAACTGAAGGTGTTTTCATTACGATAGGGTACAAAACATGTTCTGCGCTAATTATATCTCAAGGCAATCATGCTGTGCTTTAATTGTCTAATACTATTCTAGACCAACATAATCAATCTGTTTCTCTTCTAGAAATTAGTTAACCGTCGTTTCAAAAAAGTGGCTATCCATCGTCTGTCTGTCTTCTGTGCAGTTGCCTGGAGCCTAAACTACTGGACCGATTTTTACAAAATTTGGACCGCATGTTCAGAAGAATCATATCAAAACAACTATTCCATCTTGAAACGTTTCGACTCATATGCAGAGCAGAGTCATCTTCAATCAACTATATTCAAAAAGATTTCATTTTGTTATTTATATAGCCACATTTTTTTTTTTTTTTTTTTTTTTTTTTTTTTTTTTTTTTTTTTTTTTTTTTTTTTTTTTAAATTATAATATTAGTAGGCTGACTGTAATATTTTGAAATATGTTTTGTTAATTTTTTTGTTAATGTTTTATTAACTCACTAACTTCATTATGAGCAAAAATAAAGATGGCTGAAGATGACTCGGCATATGAGTCAAAACGTCTCAAGATGAAATAGTTGTTTTGCTTTAAGATAAAACATTTTTAATACGTTTTTATTAGCTTGCTTTCTTGTTTCTTTGTTTCTTTGTTTGTCTAGTACAAATCTTGCAATCGATTTTACTTGCCGAGTAGCTAAACATTTGAAACTTTTAAACCGTTGTGCAGAACAGCTTAGAACACGATGAAAATGCATTCTTTTAATACTTTTAGCCATCTTCCAGCAGAATTTAATTCGTTTTCAGCAAATTTTGCTGTATGGAAAGTTAGTTCGGAAAAAATCCGCAAGTTATTTTATTTGTTTTGACATGTCCCATATTTACAATTTTCATTTTGACGGGTTTCAAATTTATGATTTATGACAGAAAATTTAAAAACGTAGTATATAAAAAGTTCTTTCTATCTTGTAATTATTACTAAGTTTTTATTAGCTTGCTTTCTTGTTTGTTTATCCAGTACAAATCTTTCAATCGATTTTTAACTAACTTGCCGAGTAGCTAAACATTTGAAACTTTTAGAATAGCTCAGAACACAATGACAATGCATTATTTCAATAATTTTAGCCATCTTTCAGCAGAATTTAATTAGTTTTCAGCAAATTTTGCTATATGGAAAGTTAGTTTGGAAAAAATCCGCAAGTTATTTTATTTGTTTTGACATATCCCATAGTATTTACAATCTTCATTTTGACAGGTTTCAAATTTGTGATTATTTATTAAGAGGTAAACATTGAATGACAGCGAAAAGTAAACAAAGAAATAAATTAATTGACGTGTGACACCCAGGTTTGTTTACACTTGTGTCCTAGGTATAGGTTAAATTTTTCTGCATCTGTACTTCTTTACTTGTACACATTTTTCTTCTCTTACTGTCCCTACACAGGGGCATATCAATGGCACGGTTTAGATTCGGTGTTGGTGAGATCCGTTGTACAAAGATTTGTCCTTTTATAGGTTTAAGATCAGCTCTCTAGATGGTTGTCATTTATGTGAAGTAAATAAATTCGGAACTATGTATTTAACATTATATATAACAATGACAATTATATCTACATTTCATATGATTCAACAGAAAATTTAAAAACTTAGTATATAAAAAGTTCTTTTTTCCAGGTAATTATTTACACCTCAAAATCCATCAGATAGAGATCCTATACTTAAAAGTAATAAGTTGTTCGGATTTATTTATTATTCATTTAATTCTTCATCAATAAAAAAGTTATATCCCGAGGCGAAATCGACAAATTAATTATAGCTCCAAATTTGGTGGCGCTATCCCCCAAACACAATAGAAAAATTATTTCGTGAAAACGGTTCCCACTATTTTGATCAAAAATTCTAAAATGTAGTCCATCTAAGTATGAATATAACGATGTAAGCCGTTTTCCCGGGACAAATCTAGTTTTCGTGATATTGATGAAAATTAATCAAATTATATTTAAAATCCAAAATAAAATGTAAACAACCACCTGTTGAACGCCTTTTAAATTATTTATTTAAAAAAATCAATTAAATGAAATATTATGGAATTTGAATGCAGTTTCAACAATATGAGAAAGTTTGTCTGAGTTGTCTCGGACTGTTTGTTTGATCTATTTTTAATGATATTTTAGTTATTTTTCTTCTCCTAGTTTATTTCGCTCAGATCACGCTTCATTATTCTACTCGTTTTTCGTACGTGATCAAACCATCGGAGTTAAGGGTTTTCTTTATAGGCTGCTCTATAGGTTAGGCATACAGTACACGTATTGTATTGTATTATCCCAAAAAATATATCTCTCCTAACTTTCCTGTCAGCCACTCTTCAGACTTATGTTTTCGTATTCGAGTCTGTTGATAACTATTTTTTAGTTAAAAACTGGCTTCGTAGGTCAAAGTTGCTTTTAGAGGAAAATGCAGTTTCTTTATACAAATGAATCTGCTACTTTATCCTTGCTTGCATCATAATATTAAACTTGTCTTAAGTCAGTACTTATCTCAGAGATCTCCATATTTACACATTGATTTCGATTTCTCAATTAGAGTCCTTCGTGTTATAACGAAGAGCTATAATAGATATTGACTTAATTACTTCTTCTTTTTCTTCTTGTAATGGCATGATGGACACAGTGGTCCATGACCTGAACAACATCGCCCTTCCAGACATTCCTCTCAAAATTGAACCTAAGTCCTGCCTGCCGGATGTCCTCTTCCTCTTTATCCAACCATCGAGGTATAGCTCTGCTAGTCGGCCGTACGCCCCCGACGCCTCATAGCTGAGTCCGGAAGACTCGCTGAGCTAGGCGATCCTCTCTTGACCTGGCATTCCACTACAGCCATCCTTATAAATCTTGAAAGGGAGACATTATGATATAATGTACATCTAATTCCTCATTCCATCGTGATCGCAAGGAGCTGTAGAAAAGTAAGTCAAAGCATGACATGGCGATCTAAGTATGGTGACAAACTCTAGATTGGAACGCTCAAGGAGTTGTAAGAAAAGGAAAAATCAATGCATGACGTGGCGATCTAAGTATGGTGACAAACTCTAGATTAGAACACCCAAGGAGCTGTAAGTCAAAGCATAACGTGGCGATCTAAGTATGGTGACAAACTCTAGATTGGAACGCTCAAGGAGTTGTAAGAAAAGGAAATCAATGCATGACGTGGCGATCTAAGTATAGTGACAAACTCTAGATTGGAACGCTCAAGGAGCTGTAAGAAAAGGAAGTCAAAGCATGACGTGGTGATCTAAGTACCGAACCTCGGATGTATCCGACGCAGAACCTTACGTTCGAACCTCATCAAGAGTTCAGCTATCCTGGTTCCTTGATTTAGGAACCACCATTATCTTGTAAGCTCGGATTTTAGAGGTCCATGAAAGTCTCTTATTCTTTAAGACGGCGACCAGTGCACAGTAGAACCTATTTGCTCCTGTGATCCTTCTTCTAACCTCCTCCAGCTTAGTGCCTTGTGATTTTATAGCCCAACAAAATTAACCAGATCTTAATTACTATTTGCTTCTGTTTGGAGTATAGGTCTTCTACGAGAGATCTCCACCTAACGTGGTCCTTTTCTATGTCCAACTGTCTAATTATTTCAGATAGTTTGTCGCCATACTTAGACAGTCAATCACCCATCTCATACTTTAACTTCCTTTTGTTATAGCTCCTTGAGTGATCCAATCTAGAGTTTGTTGTCATACTTGCATCGCCACGTCATGCTTTTACTTCCTTTTGTTATAGTTCCTTCAGTGCTCCAATCTAGAGTTTGTTGTCATACTTGCATCGCCACGTCATGCTTTTACTTCCTTTTGTTATAGTTCCTTCAGTGCTCCAATCTAGAGTTTGTTGTCATACTTGCATCGCCACGTCATGCTTTTACTTCCTTTTGTTATAGTTCCTTCAGTGCTCCAATCTAGAGTTTGTTGTCATACTTGCATCGCCACGTCATGCTTTTACTTCCTTTTGTTATAGCTCCTTCAGTGCTCCAATCTAGAGTTTGTTGTCATACTTGCATCGCCACGTCATGCTTTTACTTCCTTTTGTATAGCTCCTTGAGTGCTCCAATCTAGAGTTTGTTGTCATACTTGCATCGCCACGTCATGCTTTTACTTCCTTTTGTTATAGTTCCTTCAGTGCTCCAATCTAGAGTTTGTTGTCATACTTGCATCGCCACGTCATGCTTTTACTTCCTTTTGTTATAGTTCCTTCAGTGCTCCAATCTAGAGTTTGTTGTCATACTTACATCGCCACTTCATGCTTTTACTTCCTTTTGTTATAGCTCCTTGAGTGCTCCAATCTAGAGTTTGTTGTCATACTTGCATCGCCACGTCATGCTTTTACTTCCTTTTGTTATAGTTCCTTCAGTGCTCCAATCTAGAGTTTGTTGTCATACTTGCATCGCCACGTCATGCTTTTACTTCCTTTTGTTATAGTTCCTTCAGTGCTCCAATCTAGAGTTTGTTGTCATACTTGCATCGCCACGTCATGCTTTTACTTCCTTTTGTTATAGTTCCTTCAGTGCTCCAATCTAGAGTTTGTTGTCATACTTACATCGCCACTTCATGCTTTTACTTCCTTTTGTTATAGCTCCTTGAGTGCTCCAATCTAGAGTTTGTTGTCATACTTGCATCGCCACGTCATGCTTTTACTTCCTTTTGTTATAGTTCCTTCAGTGCTCCAATCTAGAGTTTGTTGTCATACTTGCATCGCCACGTCATGCTTTTACTTCCTTTTGTTATAGCTCCTTGAGTGCTCCAATCTAGAGTTTGTTGTCATACTTGCATCGCCACGTCATGCTTTTACTTCCTTTTGTTATAGCTCCTTGAGTGCTCCAATCTAGAGTTTGTTGTCATACTTGCATCGCCACGTCATGCTTTTACTTCCTTTTGTTATAGCTCCTTGAGTGCTCCAATCTAGAGTTTGTTGTCATACTTTCATCGCCACGTCATGCTTTTACTTCCTTTTGTTATAGTTCCTTCAGTGCTCCAATCTAGAGTTTGTTGTCATACTTGCTTGTCCACGTCATGCTTTTACTTCCTTTTGTTATAGTTCCTTCAGTGCTCCAATCTAGAGTTTGTTGTCATACTTGCATCGCCACGTCATGCTTTTACTTCCTTTTGTTATTGCTCCTTCAGTGCTCTAATCTAGAGTTTGTTGCCATACTTGCATCGCCACGTCATGCTTTTACTTCCTTTTGTTATTGCTCCTTCAGTGCTCTAATCTAGAGTTTGTTGTCATACTTGCATCGCCACGTCATGCTTTTACTTCCTTTTGTTATAGTTCCTTGAGTGCTCCAATCTAGAGTTTGTTGTCATACTTGCATCGCCACGTCATGCTTTTACTTCCTTTTGTTATAGTTCCTTCAGTGCTCCAATCTAGAGTTTGTTGTCATACTTGCATCGCCACGTCATGCTTTTACTTCCTTTTGTTATAGTTCCTTCAGTGCTCCAATCTAGAGTTTGTTGTCATACTTACATCGCCACTTCATGCTTTTACTTCCTTTTGTTATAGCTCCTTGAGTGCTCCAATCTAGAGTTTGTTGTCATACTTGCATCGCCACGTCATGCTTTTACTTCCTTTTGTTATAGTTCCTTCAGTGCTCCAATCTAGAGTTTGTTGTCATACTTGCATCGCCACGTCATGCTTTTACTTCCTTTTGTTATAGCTCCTTGAGTGCTCCAATCTAGAGTTTGTTGTCATACTTGCATCGCCACGTCATGCTTTTACTTCCTTTTGTTATAGCTCCTTGAGTGCTCCAATCTAGAGTTTGTTGTCATACTTGCATCGCCACGTCATGCTTTTACTTCCTTTTGTTATAGCTCCTTGAGTGCTCCAATCTAGAGTTTGTTGTCATACTTGCATCGCCACGTCATGCTTTTACTTCCTTTTGTTATAGTTCCTTGAGTGCTCCAATCTAGAGTTTGTTGTCATACTTGCATCGCCACGTCATGCTTTTACTTCCTTTTGTTATAGTTCCTTCAGTGCTCCAATCTAGAGTTTGTTGTCATACTTGCATCGCCACGTCATGCTTTTACTTCCTTTTGTTATAGTTCCTTCAGTGCTCCAATCTAGAGTTTGTTGTCATACTTGCATCGCCACGTCATGCTTTTACTTCCTTTTGTTATAGTTCCTTCAGTGCTCCAATCTAGAGTTTGTTGTCATACTTGCATCGCCACGTCATGCTTTTACTTCCTTTTGTTATAGCTCCTTGAGTGCTCCAATCTAGAGTTTGTTGTCATACTTGCATCGCCACGTCATGCTTTTACTTCCTTTTGTATAGCTCCTTGAGTGCTCCAATCTAGAGTTTGTTGTCATACTTGCATCGCCACGTCATGCTTTTACTTCCTTTTGTATAGCTCCTTGAGTGCTCCAATCTAGAGTTTGTTGTCATACTTACATCGCCACGTCATGCTTTTACTTCCTTTTGTTATAGTTCCTTCAGTGCTCCAATCTAGAGTTTGTTGTCATACTTACATCGCCACGTCATGCTTTTACTTCCTTTTGTTATAGCTCCTTGAGTGCTCCAATCTAGAGTTTGTTGTCATACTTGCATCGCCACGTCATGCTTTTACTTCCTTTTGTTATAGTTCCTTCAGTGCTCCAATCTAGAGTTTGTTGTCATACTTGCATCGCCACGTCATGCTTTTACTTCCTTTTGTTATAGTTCCTTCAGTGCTCCAATCTAGAGTTTGTTGTCATACTTGCATCGCCACGTCATGCTTTTACTTCCTTTTGTTATAGCTCCTTGAGTGCTCCAATCTAGAGTTTGTTGTCATACTTGCATCGCCACGTCATGCTTTTACTTCCTTTTGTTATAGCTCCTTGAGTGCTCCAATCTAGAGTTTGTTGTCATACTTGCATCGCCACGTCATGCTTTTACTTCCTTTTGTTATAGCTCCTTGAGTGCTCCAATCTAGAGTTTGTTGTCATACTTTCATCGCCACGTTATGCTTTTACTTCCTTTTGTTATAGTTCCTTCAGTGCTCCAATCTAGAGTTTGTTGTCATACTTGCTTGTCCACGTCATGCTTTTACTTCCTTTTGTTATAGTTCCTTCAGTGCTCCAATCTAGAGTTTGTTGTCATACTTGCATCGCCACGTCATGCTTTTACTTCCTTTTGTTATTGCTCCTTCAGTGCTCTAATCTAGAGTTTGTTGCCATACTTGCATCGCCACGTCATGCTTTTACTTCCTTTTGTTATTGCTCCTTCAGTGCTCTAATCTAGAGTTTGTTGTCATACTTGCATCGCCACGTCATGCTTTTACTTCCTTTTGTTATAGTTCCTTGAGTGCTCCAATCTAGAGTTTGTTGTCATACTTGCATCGCCACGTCATGCTTTTACTTCCTTTTGTTATAGTTCCTTCAGTGCTCCAATCTAGAGTTTGTTGTCATACTTGCATCGCCACGTCATGCTTTTACTTCCTTTTGTTATAGTTCCTTCAGTGCTCCAATCTAGAGTTTGTTGTCATACTTACATCGCCACTTCATGCTTTTACTTCCTTTTGTTATAGCTCCTTGAGTGCTCCAATCTAGAGTTTGTTGTCATACTTGCATCGCCACGTCATGCTTTTACTTCCTTTTGTTATAGTTCCTTCAGTGCTCCAATCTAGAGTTTGTTGTCATACTTGCATCGCCACGTCATGCTTTTACTTCCTTTTGTTATAGTTCCTTCAGTGCTCCAATCTAGAGTTTGTTGTCATACTTACATCGCCACTTCATGCTTTTACTTCCTTTTGTTATAGCTCCTTGAGTGCTCCAATCTAGAGTTTGTTGTCATACTTGCATCGCCACGTCATGCTTTTACTTCCTTTTGTATAGCTCCTTGAGTGCTCCAATCTAGAGTTTGTTGTCATACTTGCATCGCCACGTCATGCTTTTACTTCCTTTTGTTATAGTTCCTACAGTGCTCCAATCTAGAGTTTGTTGTCATACTTGCATCGCCACGTCATGCTTTTACTTCCTTTTGTTATAGTTCCTTCAGTGCTCCAATCTAGAGTTTGTTGTCATACTTACATCGCCACTTCATGCTTTTACTTCCTTTTGTTATAGCTCCTTGAGTGCTCCAATCTAGAGTTTGTTGTCATACTTGCATCGCCACGTCATGCTTTTACTTCCTTTTGTTATAGTTCCTTCAGTGCTCCAATCTAGAGTTTGTTGTCATACTTGCATCGCCACGTCATGCTTTTACTTCCTTTTGTTATAGCTCCTTGAGTGCTCCAATCTAGAGTTTGTTGTCATACTTGCATCGCCACGTCATGCTTTTACTTCCTTTTGTTATAGCTCCTTGAGTGCTCCAATCTAGAGTTTGTTGTCATACTTGCATCGCCACGTCATGCTTTTACTTCCTTTTGTTATAGCTCCTTGAGTGCTCCAATCTAGAGTTTGTTGTCATACTTTCATCGCCACGTCATGCTTTTACTTCCTTTTGTTATAGTTCCTTCAGTGCTCCAATCTAGAGTTTGTTGTCATACTTGCTTGTCCACGTCATGCTTTTACTTCCTTTTGTTATAGTTCCTTCAGTGCTCCAATCTAGAGTTTGTTGTCATACTTGCATCGCCACGTCATGCTTTTACTTCCTTTTGTTATTGCTCCTTCAGTGCTCTAATCTAGAGTTTGTTGCCATACTTGCATCGCCACGTCATGCTTTTACTTCCTTTTGTTATTGCTCCTTCAGTGCTCTAATCTAGAGTTTGTTGTCATACTTGCATCGCCACGTCATGCTTTTACTTCCTTTTGTTATAGTTCCTTGAGTGCTCCAATCTAGAGTTTGTTGTCATACTTGCATCGCCACGTCATGCTTTTACTTCCTTTTGTTATAGTTCCTTCAGTGCTCCAATCTAGAGTTTGTTGTCATACTTGCATCGCCACGTCATGCTTTTACTTCCTTTTGTTATAGTTCCTTCAGTGCTCCAATCTAGAGTTTGTTGTCATACTTACATCGCCACTTCATGCTTTTACTTCCTTTTGTTATAGCTCCTTGAGTGCTCCAATCTAGAGTTTGTTGTCATACTTGCATCGCCACGTCATGCTTTTACTTCCTTTTGTTATAGTTCCTTCAGTGCTCCAATCTAGAGTTTGTTGTCATACTTGCATCGCCACGTCATGCTTTTACTTCCTTTTGTTATAGCTCCTTGAGTGCTCCAATCTAGAGTTTGTTGTCATACTTGCATCGCCACGTCATGCTTTTACTTCCTTTTGTTATAGCTCCTTGAGTGCTCCAATCTAGAGTTTGTTGTCATACTTGCATCGCCACGTCATGCTTTTACTTCCTTTTGTTATAGCTCCTTGAGTGCTCCAATCTAGAGTTTGTTGTCATACTTGCATCGCCACGTCATGCTTTTACTTCCTTTTGTTATAGTTCCTTGAGTGCTCCAATCTAGAGTTTGTTGTCATACTTGCATCGCCACGTCATGCTTTTACTTCCTTTTGTTATAGTTCCTTCAGTGCTCCAATCTAGAGTTTGTTGTCATACTTGCATCGCCACGTCATGCTTTTACTTCCTTTTGTTATAGTTCCTTCAGTGCTCCAATCTAGAGTTTGTTGTCATACTTGCATCGCCACGTCATGCTTTTACTTCCTTTTGTTATAGTTCCTTCAGTGCTCCAATCTAGAGTTTGTTGTCATACTTGCATCGCCACGTCATGCTTTTACTTCCTTTTGTTATAGCTCCTTGAGTGCTCCAATCTAGAGTTTGTTGTCATACTTGCATCGCCACGTCATGCTTTTACTTCCTTTTGTATAGCTCCTTGAGTGCTCCAATCTAGAGTTTGTTGTCATACTTGCATCGCCACGTCATGCTTTTACTTCCTTTTGTATAGCTCCTTGAGTGCTCCAATCTAGAGTTTGTTGTCATACTTACATCGCCACGTCATGCTTTTACTTCCTTTTGTTATAGTTCCTTCAGTGCTCCAATCTAGAGTTTGTTGTCATACTTACATCGCCACGTCATGCTTTTACTTCCTTTTGTTATAGCTCCTTGAGTGCTCCAATCTAGAGTTTGTTGTCATACTTGCATCGCCACGTCATGCTTTTACTTCCTTTTGTTATAGTTCCTTCAGTGCTCCAATCTAGAGTTTGTTGTCATACTTGCATCGCCACGTCATGCTTTTACTTCCTTTTGTATAGCTCCTTGAGTGCTCCAATCTAGAGTTTGTTGTCATACTTACATCGCCACGTCATGCTTTTACTTCCTTTTGTTATAGTTCCTTCAGTGCTCCAATCTAGAGTTTGTTGTCATACTTACATCGCCACGTCATGCTTTTACTTCCTTTTGTTATAGCTCCTTGAGTGCTCCAATCTAGAGTTTGTTGTCATACTTGCATCGCCACGTCATGCTTTTACTTCTTTTTGTTATAGTTCCTTCAGTGCTCCAATCTAGAGTTTGTTGTCATACTTACATCGCCACGTCATGCTTTTACTTCCTTTTGTTATAGCTCCTTGAGTGCTCCAATCTAGAGTTTGTTGTCATACTTGCATCGCCACGTCATGCTTTTACTTCCTTTTGTTATAGCTCCTTGAGTGCTCCAATCTAGAGTTTGTTGTCATACTTGCATCGCCACGTCATGCTTTTACTTCCTTTTGTTATAGCTCCTTGAGTGCTCCAATCTAGAGTTTGTTGTCATACTTGCATCGCCACGTCATGCTTTTACTTCCTTTTGTTATAGTTCCTTCAGTGCTCCAATCTAGAGTTTGTTGTCATACTTGCATCGCCACGTCATGCTTTTACTTCCTTTTGTTATAGTTCCTTCAGTGCTCCAATCTAGAGTTTGTTGTCATACTTGCATCGCCACGTCATGCTTTTACTTCCTTTTGTTATAGTTCCTTCAGTGCTCCAATCTAGAGTTTGTTGTCATACTTTCATCGCCACGTCATGCTTTTACTTCCCTTTTGTTATAGTTCCTTCAGTGCTCCAATCTAGAGTTTGTTGTCATACTTACATCGCCACGTCATGCTTTTACTTCCTTTTGTTATAGCTCCTTCAGTGCTCCAATCTAGAGTTTGTTGTCATACTTGCATCGCCACGTCATGCTTTTACCTCCTTTTGTTATAGTTCCTTCAGTGCTCCAATCTAGAGTTTGTTGTCATACTTACATCGCCACGTCATGCTTTTACCTCCTTTTGTTATAGCTCCTTCAGTGCTCCAATCTAGAGTTTGTTGTCATACTTACATCGCCACTGCTGCTTTCCTTTTGTTGTAGCTCCTTGTGCGTTCCAACCTAGAGGTTATAGCGAAATTAACTAAGCTCTTATCATCAATATTAGTGTAATTCATCTCCGTTTTCTTTTTTTTTATTTCTGCATCACTTTCATACTTACTATGCTTCACTTCATCTTAATGCGATCGCTGTGTGCACTCATGGTTGGAGATAACTTTAGAAGTTCAAAATTTAATAATCTTTAACCACCTTTTGCTTCCATATTTCCGGCTCTAATTATGGCCTTTCCTTGTTGATAACTTGTCTATATAAAGGCATGTAAAAGCCTTTCTTTATTCACGGTAGAACCTCTTTGCTCTTTGAGCCCCAAAAAACTCATTACAATTTTTTTTTTACCGTATGTTCCATCACTCATAACCTGATTGATCTCTTTATTAAATTATTCAAAAAAAAAAAAAAAAAAAAAAATCCAGTCTAAAGGTGAGAAGAAAAAAAAATTGCGGAGTACCAAGTGAAAAAGCCTAAATGAATATTCATACCGAGGTTTTGTATTCAAAAGCTCAACTTTTTTATTTTTTTAAAAAAAAGTCAAAAAGTGTTACCTGGTCTCTATTGATGTTCAGTTTTATTTCCCTTTTAATATTACTTTACCTTCAATTTGCACTTTTTTTTTTTTCAAAACAGGATATGAAACTTTGTTCTCTTTTTCCGTATTTCAGGTTATACATATATATGCATTTTTTTTATTTTATTTAAAAAAAAAAAATATATATATATTAGTGTACGAGAAATAACCTGAATTAAAATATGAGTAGAAAACTTCCCACCCTTTAGTTTTTAGATGTGAAGAAAGAGCTTTAGCGAAGTTTTTACAATATATATTTTTATGGGTTTGAATTTTTTTGTGAGTATGGGTCTGACTCAGTGTTTGGTGATCCCAAGAGCGAAGTATTTCAACTGGTTGGGACGTTCCGTGGAAAGGTGCACAACTTTTTTTTTTTCTCTGTTGCGGGGGGCGGGGGGGGGGGGGGATTCGTTCGTTGGATAACTTTGTTGCCCCAAGTCACTGCTATATTTCCTCTTTTTTTTTAACTAAGGGTTGGCTCCCCTGTTCATTCATTGTGTATAGTAAAAACCCAAAGCTTCGTATGGACCTCTCGTTTTCGTTGGAGGGGGAGGCTATGAAAGGAGCTGTAAGTTACTGTAGATATGGAGGGGATGGGAGGGGGCAGAATTGTTAGGGCACTCGACTCTTTGTCCCCTTCCCGCTTTCTTTTCTATTTATGAATCCTTCTCTTATACTTAACAAAAAACCACCCTCTTTAGGGAAAAAATGGGGGTGAGTTTGAATACACACTGTGAAAATATGAAATAAACCTTACAGATATACAAACTACCCCTTTCTTCCTACTCGAAAAAACCACATCTTCCCTTTAATTCTATAAAATGTAATTGGTTTTATAAATGCAAACATAAAATAAATAAAATTCTTCTTCACTAAAAAAAAAAAAAAATGTATGCTTTGGAAATGAATAAATTAATAACATAAGATAAATGGTTTGTGTCATGTATAAAATAAACGTTATTTCATTTACTTTTCAAAAAGATCTATTTTAAAATATATGAATTTGAATCAAATGTTTATTTACTCAAAATATGTATAGTACTTCAAAATATAACCCAGTATTTTATATGTTACTCTACGTATCCTTCTAGGGATATTGAATTCGTAAATTTTAAATTTGTTTGGATAGTAAAAATAGTCTGCCAATTACTGTGGGACATTGCTTTCTCACGTCCTACTTCGTATACTTTAATGATTTTATGGCTTTTCAACCTATTATTACCGTCAAATGTAGTATGTGGAAAAATATTATATCAGATGATCCCGGAAGTCTGATACAGATTTCTGTCATGGAATTTTTGCTATCAAACACATAATAGTACATTACGCGTCGAGTGCGGAAAGTAGCATTTTGCATGCGAGTGTGGAGTTTGCACCCGAGCGACAGCGAGGGTGGTAAAACCACACGAGCAATGCAAAATGCCGTTTTCGCAAGAGTTGCGTACCGTACTTTATCTACGATTGTTAGATTTAAATAATAAACACAGAAAAAAATAAACTTGCTGTATGTAAGTTCGTATCTCTCTCTTGATAAAGATGGCATTAATTCATTAGTTTTTTGCCGCATTAATTATTTCTGGAGGAGTATTATTCTCCACATTTTCGTCAAAGTCACTTGATTCACTCATTGTTTTTCACTAAAAACTCGATATAAACAGTTACTTTAATAAAAGAACAGCAAATTAGTTTTGTTAAATGTAAACAAACTTGCTAATCGTGCGTAAAGCTGAAGAATTCCTCTTCTTTACCGCACTAGTGTGGTAAAGAAAAGGAATTATTCAGAACTATGAGACGCGCATGCGCAATGAATACAAGTACGTAAAGAATCACTTTCTACGCATCTAAACAAAGATATAATGTTTATATTTCGTATCAATCGTAGATAAAGATATTTATCTACAATTGATACGAAATATAAACATTATATCTCTGTTTAGATGAGTGGAAAGACATTCTTTTCGTAGCTGTATTCATTGCGCATGTGCGTTTTATAACCGTGCGATAAGGTGAGGAATTCCTCTTTTTTCAACCCTAGGTTGGAAAAAAAGAGGAATTCTTCATTTTTACGCACGGTTAGCGAGTTTGTTAATATTTAACATAACTAATTTGCTTTTTGTTTAATTAAAGTAACGGTTTATAACGAGTTTTTAGTGAAAAAAATGAGTGATTTAAGTGATTATGACGAAAATAAGGAGAATAATACGCCTCCCGAAGTAATTAATTCGATGAATTAATGCCATCTTAATCAAATGAGAAATACGAACTTACATACAGGAAGTTTATTACATTTTTTTTTTCTGTATTTATTATTAAAATCCACAATCGTAGATAAAGTACGGTACGCAACTCGTGGGGAAACTGCATTTCGCTCGTGTGGCTTTACTACCCTCGCTGTCTCTCGGGTGCAAACAGCTACTTTTCGCACTAGACGCGTGGTCAAAGTGTTTTATGTACTATAAAATTGTATCCAAATATTTTGTGCTCGCTCTAGATAGTTAAGTTTTAGACTGAAGTTTTTTTTTTAAACAAAAAGAAAAAAACTGTAGAAGGTTAATAGGAACGACTTTGTACATTTATAACAGAGTTAACAATAGCAATAATAAGAGCGAATGGTTTGTGTTATTCAGCCTGTTCACTGTGTTATTCAGCCTGTTCACTGCGTTATTCAGCCTTTACACTGTTTTATTCAGCCTTTACACTGTTTTATTCAGCCTGTTCACTGTGTTATTCAGCCTGTTCACTGTGTTATTTAGCCTTTACACTGTGTTATTCAGCCTGTTCACTGTGTTATTCAGCCTGTTCACTGTGTTATTCAGCCTGTACACTGTGTTATTCAGCCTGTTCACTGTGGTATTCAGCCTGTTTACTGTGTTATTCATCCATTTCACTGTGGTATTTAGCTTGTTCACTATGTTATTCAGCCTTTACACTGTTTTATTCAGCCTGTTCACTGTGTTATTCAGCCTGTTCACTGTGTTATTCAGCCTTTACACTGTGTTATTCAGCCTGTTCACTGTGTTATTCATCTTGATACTTTGGTATTCAGCCTGTTTACTGTTTTATGCATCCTTTTCACTGTGGTATTTAGCTTGTTCACTATGTTATTCAGCCAGTTCACTGTATTATTCAGCCTGTTCACTGTGTTATTCATCATTTCCACTGTGGTATTCAGCCAGTTCACTGTATTTTTCAGCCTGTTTGTTCACTGTGTTATTCAGCCTGTTCACTGTGTTATTCATCATTTTCACTGTGGTATTCAACCAGTTCACTGTATTATTCAGCCTGTTCACTGTGTT
Organism: Gerris lacustris; assembly: GCA_951217055.1. Lineage (NCBI taxonomy): Eukaryota > Metazoa > Arthropoda > Insecta > Hemiptera > Gerridae > Gerris > Gerris lacustris. The sequence continues at coordinate 69,928,591 of OX578281.1, read as the reverse complement.
ATTCAGCCTGTTCACTGTGTTATTCAGCCTGTACACTGTGTGATTCAGCCTGTTCACTGTGTTATTCAGCCTGTTCACTGTGTATTCAGCCTGTTCACTGTGTGATTCAGCCTGTTCACTGTGTTATTCAGCCTGTTTACTCAACTAATCTTTGTTTCTGTTTAACTTGTTTACTAAACGACTCTATTTCACCTCTCAACTAACCCTCTTAAACAAGATAAGGCATCCTAACCTCGATTCCAACACTTTTCTTTCTCCAGAAAAAACTTCCACGGTTTGAAAAAAAAAAAAAAAAATTACTTGGCTTTACAACCTGTTGTACAGACTGCCATCTGGTGGAGAAGGGAGAAAACTCCTTTTTACCTTTTCCGAAGCCTTCTCTAAGATAACAGTCTTTTCCACGGCTAAATGCCTCTCTTTTCCCTTTTTTGTTCCAAATGCTGTAAATGTTTTTCAAGCTGAAAAAATGTATGCCGAATGAGTTGTATTTCAAATATTTTTTTTTTCTTCTTCATCTGCCACCCGCTGTTTCTTTTACTTCGATGGAAGTGGGAAAAACCGAAGCCTAGTATAAGAGGTTATTTTATTTTTTTCTGTAAAAAGAAAAAAATAAAGAAATATAAGCTTATGTGTTTCTTTCTCCCACAAGACTCTGCTAAAATACAAATGTAAAGATTTCATTCCTATTTTTTTACTTCTCTTTTTTCTATCCAACTCTTTGTATTTTTCCCCTTCTTCTTATTCTTCCTTTAAAGGATCCTTTTTTTAAAAAAGGTATATTTTTGCACGGAAGAAATAGTGGCTAAGGTCGGGACTAACCCACAGTCTGGGTTGGTACTGCATCAGTTACCCACAGCAGCTATATCTGAAAAAACCTGCTTCAGAATTACTCAGTAGATTGCTTCTTCCTTCCCTTTTTACATCTAGTTAGCTTATAAATACAAATATAAATATATATACGGTGGTTTCTCCTTGTATAAGTATAATAATACTCTTGCCCTAGATATATTTCAAGATTCCTCTACCTGGGTCGTAATTTATTATGAGTTTGTACGGTAAAGCATACACATCAGGTGAATGTATCTTGTATAGTATAATCTCAAATTATCAAGTAACAATCGGTTATACACATGTTTCATTAAAATTTACATTTTAGGACGTTTATTTAATGGATTTTATCGACATTTTTGATTCTGAGTTTACCGAAGGTAACGGGAGTATTGTAATAGTTTAAAAGAAATATATATCTTTGTATGTCACCGAATTCAAAGAATTCTCAGTCAGATATCCGATTCAGACATCATGGAAACAATTTTTGGTTTCGTCTCTGTCTGTCGGTCTGTCCGTCAAAATCTTTCCTCACCAACATTTCTTAAAACTAAACGTCCAAATTTAATAAAATTTGGATGGTAGGTCATTATTGGTCCCCCATTAATTTTAATATTTTGCGCCAATTGGTTTCTCTCCCACATGCGCACAAACTTTTGACATTTTTATGTCTTGGCTATGGCACATGAACTCGAAAAGCGTTACTAAAAGTAATGCTTAGAAACTTAAAAAAAGAGTAACAGGGAGTTAGAAAGATATAGGAGGTGTGCAATACTGTCTCCAGCTGTAGGGCCTTCCCCTACCGTGCATTGTAGGGCCGAAGAAAGTAGAAAAGAGTTCCACTGCTACCAGGAAAATAGATAGTTGCAGGAGGTAGTTCGTAGTTGCATTGTCTAGTCTGGTCTAGAGTTTAGAGGGTTGTACAAAGAGCTTTCAGCCTGCCCCCCGCGGGCTCGCCATCTTAGAGGCTACATCTTCGTGGTAATTGGCTCTACGCCCCGACTTCTTTTCCCTACCAGCGACGAAAAGCATTACCAAAAAACGACACCAAAAAGCGTTGTATGAAAATGTCTTACTGCCTTGCAGACTCGTATGCAAGCAATTTAGTCATTTTTACATGAATTAATGTATTAATTCACCAAATTTTTTAGTAACACCTATATCTTATAGTACAGAGTCAAGGAGATAGTGTGCAAACATGTGCGTGACTAACATCAAACTAGAATTTTGTGTATAAGTTAATATCTTGGTGCCTTTTAAGATTATGCGGTCGGGTAAGTTTGTTACTTGATAAGTTAGTTATTCAAATACTACTCCAAATCAAAGAGGTCACCTATCAAGTGACAAACTAACATCAACTTGATTTTTGGTTTACTAACTAATTTCCCTACTCAGGATCATGAAAATCACATTGTCCACTATAAAGGGCGAAACACGGCCGCTCTCTACAGGTTTGGTTTTTTTTTTCAAATGCCTTTTGCCAAGCTATGTCCCGCAGACGAGTTGTCTACATATTCTTAAAAGGCACCAAAAGATTTACTTAAACACAAAATTCTAGCTTGATGTTAGTCAGACACTTTGCATGCTATCTCCTGGACTATTAGTCTTAAGCTGTAATTTTTCGTTATGTTGTATTGATCTCGCAATCAAGTAAAACTGATAAGTCAAAGTGTTGCATGTGCTCACGCAATGTTTTTCAAAGTATAAGTTCTACTCTATGATGTGTGTGATATGACTTACGTGAAGCAAGCTTCATAGCAGAACTAACTTATTTTGTTCTTTAAAGAAAACGTCAGAAGTCGTCGAGTGTAGAAACTTTTTCCATTCTTAACAAATGTACAAGTCATTAGTTAGAAAGTCGAGAAGAAGTTTCTTAGTGCTGGAAAATAACTTTTCTTGTAACAACAGCGCTGCAAACAAAAACATCGCTAAAAAGGTAAGAAGCTTAACCCTTATCTTTCTTTGTATTATTGGCAGCAACGAACCTACTGATAAAAAAGGGAAGCAGTGAATTCTTGGATTTTCCTTTACGTTAAGACAACCTCCCTTAACATGTAAGTCGTTTTATAAAAAAATACTCTGCCAATTAGTGTGGCACATAGCTTCCTCGTGTCTTATTTCGTAAAATCTAATGATTTTATGCTTTTAAAACATTTTTCTCCCGTTTTTTTAGATACTTCAACATTCTATTGATTTTTTACATGTATTAAAGTATCAATTTAGCAAAATTTAAAAATCGCAGACGTTTGAAATTAATCTGGGGCTATCTGCTGGCCTTTGAGGAACCATCAAAATTTCATTAAAATCAAATAAGTTTCTTTTGAAAATATAGGACAATTCACAATGTGCGTTTGTGAGTGAGAAATAAATAGGCAAAGAAGGTTGAAACTTATATGGGACCAAACATGGGCTAATTATGACCTATCACCAAATTTCAATAAAATCGGACGAGCAGTTGGGTTTTTTATGTTTGTGTTTTTTAACATCGGCATTGGCTACCTTAGACCATACAGTTATGAATATTAATTAAGTATTTATTTAAATTTTAATTTTTAGCATCGATGAAAAAATAGACTGCCAATTGGTGTGGCACATAGCTTCCTCGCATACTATCCACGTACTGTATTGGTTTTATGCTTTTTTTCACAAGCCATTATTGTCTAATTTGTTTAATTGTTTCCCCGTTTTTTAAATCTGTCGAAATTGTAATTAAAGTATCAATTTAGAAAAAGTTAATGAGCGCAGAAAGTTCAAATTAATCTTGGGATATCTGCGGGTTACTTTCGATAAACTGTAAAAGTTTCATACGAATCAGATAAGTACTTTTGAAGATATAGGTGTAAATAGATGTATGTTTGTGCGCATGTGGAAGAGAAACAAATGAGCGAAGAAGGTTGAAACTTATATGGGACCAACAATGGGCTAATTATGACCTACCATCTAAATTTCATTAAAATCGGACGTGTAGCTTTTAAGATATGTTGGTTCGCAAAAATCGAACGACAGACCGACAGACAGACAAGGAACCAAAAATGTTCCCTGATGTCTGAAATGGATTTCTGTCTTGGAATTTTTGAAATCGGAGACCTAAAGTATTTTCGATCTTCAAAACGATCACATAGCTTCCGTTACCTTCGGTAAGCGAAAGCAATTGAAGATTATTCTGTGAACAAAGACAATATTTGTTGATAATAACGAGGTATAATTGAGGTACTTCTTTAGATTGTTACTCCCCTATGTTTTTTTAGAATATAAATAGAATAGAAATAAATATAAAGACAAAAGGTTGTTTAGTCCAATGTACTTTGGGACAAAGGAATATCACACTTCTGGTTCTATAAGGGGAGTAACAATCTAAAGAAGAACATTCCGTCACCTTCTTTAGATTGTTACTCCCCTCTGTTTTATTTATTAGGGGAGTAACCATCTAAAGAAGTGCCATAATTGAATGGTTGGACTATTGTACTATGCAGTAAATTTTAAGTATTCCAAATCTTCTTCTATATTGCACTGGCAGCACAGTGGGCTATTTATTTTACCAATTTTATATAGATACTGATTGCTTATCCCGTGATTAGCACGTAATCTATTAATTGCAGTTAAAAAATATCTATTCTCAGAGAGATATGTTGGTCGCAATAATTGAGCGACAGACAGATATGGAACCATAAATGTTCTCTGATGCCTGAAAAGGTTTTTTGTCATGGAATTTTTGTAAAAGGAGACCTAACATTTTTTCGTTCTTCCGACCTTCCGTTACCTTCGGTAAGCTCGGAAACAAAAATGCGTATCATATTTTATTTATTTATTTATTTATTTGTTATATAAAAAAAAACTCAACAGCTTTAATAGCCAAAAACAGAGATAAAAAAAAAAAACAGATTTTTTATATAAACAACAATTTGTGAAATATTATAATACTACTATAACACGCATCGAAATTGCAAAGAAGACAAATACTGATAGCGATAGCTCTATACAATTCACAACATAATACCGTAATACTACAAAAATAAATGAAGTTATAATAATTGTAAGAATTCAATTAAATATAAACAGGTCAAGTGTGTGCTAGTCAGCACACAGCGAGGGTCCGTAGGCCACACTATATAGTGTTTAACTGTAAAGTGTATAAACAGTGTTTTTTTAAAATGCTAAAAAGCTTACTTTGAACCATTGTAAGGGTCTGATATTCTCAAAACACACTCTGATAAAGTATTTTTTTGCCACTGAACTGGACTACAACCATATAAATACATCGAAAAGACCATAATTATAAAAAAAAAAGTATTTTGTCAATAAAAAATAAAAGAATATTTTTTTCGAAATTTCCAAAAAGTGATATCTTTACTTTTGGTCGAAGAATGTTCAGGAATTTTTTCAGATTTTTTGCACTTCACATTAGCGAGATAGAGGGGGGGGGGGGGGACACGTTTCACACCCACTTCAAACTTGCCTACGCTCGCCCTATCAAAGTTATATCCAAAAAATTATATATTTTTGTAATCAGCTCGACGTACCCTTTCATATGATACCCCTCACGGTGTCAAAAAAAAATAAAAAAATTTTAACCCTTAAGTTTTTTTCCCTAATTTTTTTGAAAAATATTTTTTTAAGTCGCTATATTTTTAAAATATGTGGGTTGGTACAAGACACAAACATGCTAAATTTCAAGGTGATCGGATGAAAAGTGTAGCCGTGAGAGCACGCGAGAGGACGGATGGACTGACACACGCAGGAAAATATAAGGGTCCTTGGTTTTGCCTACGGACCCTAAAAATTACATCTCAGTTAGAATAGATTTTTGTGAGTTAAGAGTATTTATATAATTTAAGGTGATATCGAGGTCATTAAAGCTTTGTGCACACCGAGACATTGGAGATATTGTAGAAGTTACCTTGACGTTAATCAATCTACGCCCGTCATCCTGGTGGAAGTATTGTTACAATATTCCCTCGTACTGAAATAAGTTAAGAAGCTGTTAAGAGCTTTAGCGTAGTACAGGGCTTCAACAGCAGACTAAGGGTCGAAAGTTGCTTTATTCCTTGTCTGGACAGATGTCTATCGTTACGTACAGTAGATTTTCCGGTAGAAGAAGCTAAAGTAGACTATTCTTATAACTAGGGATCGCGTGGCTCTACCATTAAAGCGAGCGTATTGCAATAATATACTGAATATTAAGAAATTAATTAATATTGAATCATGATGAATGTCATAGTTGAAGATAAGTGGAAGAGGGTAGTGTGGGGTAGGGGAAGGTGGGGCAAAGTGGTCATGCTAAGGTTTGCTGATTTTTTACGCGAACTTATAATCGGCCTAGTGCTTGAAAACTTTGTGATTGTATACTTCAACCATCCTCTCATATCATGTATTTTTTTCATTTAATTTAAAATTATTTAAAGAAACCAAATTGATTAATTTTCAAAAAGTATCCAAATGGCCACTTTGCCCCACACAAGGGGGAAAAGTGGCCACAACAATATGTTCGTAATATGTAGTTATTTAACATCATCCACAGTAAATATCTATAAAAATAATAAATTAGCATACTTTAGGTGTGTAGAAAAAAAAACAAATAGTAGCTATGGGGCAAAGTTGCCATGCCTGGCCACTTTGCCCCGTATGATACATAAGTTGTCATAACTCATTAACCAGACGGAACTATGTGACCTTTTAAACATGGTTTTGTAGACAAGTTATCACTACCCTTAACACTTTTTTTTAAAATCATAAAGTTTATTACTATAATAATAATAAATAATATAAATAAACACTTAGCATACATCAGAGAGTTGTGAAAGTAGAAAACGGATAATAACTTCGCAAAAAACACGTGGTTAAAGGTTTAAACGATGTTTGAAGACTGATATAGTTGTCTATGAAAGGTTGCTGTAATCTCCGATTAACAGCAGCACTTAACAACCATAAAACTGAGGATGGCCACTTTACCCCCCCTGGCCACTTCGCCCCGCCTTCCCCTACTTGGTACAAAGCTCACCTTCCTAGATAAACCTTTATAATTAATTACTCTCCTATAATAATCTTGACCCCCGCAGTAGTAAACTATATTATAAATGTATCACTTCACTACTCAAAAACTTCTGCTTGTATCCAGTTGAAATTTTACATGCCTGTTTCAATTGTACTTTAGACGATGTGTATGAAGTTTTATTAAAATCGTTACGTTAGAACGTAAGATATCGGTAAAAATGATTTTCTTTACTTTAAACGTTTAGGTCTGCTTTAATAGTTTTAACGATCTATATTAATTCATAGAGCTGTCGCTGTTGGTTTTACTAATAAAATGTATTTGAAAAAATTGTCTTCTGATCGAATAGGTGACGATAGAATCGTTTCTCGTCCTGGAATTCCAATTTTACATTTGAAGCTCACGTTTACGCGAGCGTTGCGCGCGAACTCTTGGACGGATAATGCTGTCCAACGTACTTAGCCTGTGCATTAGTAAAAGGAATATGTATACCTAATTTCAACTAAATCGGTCAACTTTTACTCAAGTCAAGTGTTACTCAAGTTATCGTCGGACACGTAAACGTTACACACAGACAAACAGCCAGACATTATGCATAATATTTCGTTGAATGTATGAAGCTCGCTTCAATAATTGTTTGTAACTTTTAATAATCTATACCTACCTTCAAAAATAACGAAACAAATAAATTAAACGATAAAATGATTCGAAAAGAACAAAACAAATATTTGATATAGGATATGGAAAAACGAATATATAAAGACAGATTTTATTTTTGATTAAAATCAATGTATGAAAGTATATTTGAGTACATGTACTACATTGTATATCTTGTGTAACTTTATTATATTTTTATTTTTCATGATTCTCAAATTACAAATGTCGGTTGGTGAGTTGGTAGAGTGTAGAGGAAAAATGAATTCTCTATATTAAAAAATATTGTTTGCACATTATATATCTGTTTATATCCCAGCAAATACCTGATGGAATTTAAATAAAATATATCTTAAAACAGTATTTTTTTTTATAAATATAATATATATATATATATATATATATATATATATATATATATATATATATATATATATATATATATATATATATATATATATATATATAATTTGTGTGATTGAGAGACACCAAGGGATGTGCTACGGACACGTAGGAACTGTTCCAACATCAGACATTACGTCAATAAAACGTTGGCTCGGCATTACGCCATGTCCTGCATCGATTCGTTGCGTCCGACTCATCAGGGGCCTTAGGATGAGTCGAAACGACAGTGGAACCACACATATAATTCTTACGACAGACCGTCTAGCAGACAAACCGACCGACAAATTCAAGATCCAAATGTATTTCTATCAAGGTAATTTGAAATCTGAGACAATGAAAAAGTTTTTCTTCAGGATGGCGCCACAATGCTTCCGGTACCTTAGGTGGACCTGGAAGCAAAATATAGTCTACTACTTTATAGTAACTGCCTGGTTTTTAGGGCGTTAAGTGATTTATTAACTGCCTGGCCTAGCCACTGGGAGTTATAGCAGGGATTTATGGCAAAACTCCCTTTAACCCTGTAAAGCTAACCTTATTTTTTCGGCACTTAACGCTAATCTACATATATTTTACGTACACGCAGTACTAATCACGAATCTAAGTTACTATTTGGCAAAAATTTCTATTTTTATTTATTATTTATATTTTTTAGGTGTTTACCGTGCTCATTTATTAATTAATTACATTTTCATTGAAATGTAACAAGCCCAAACTCTTATATATTAATCGAATTTTTATTAATATTATTTATTTATTTTTATTGTTTTTGTGTAAACAAAAGCAATAATTATAGGGCGTTAATGAACATATGTCAAACACCCTATAAATGAATAAATAAATAAAACAATAATTATCGTTTTTTGTGTTTATTTATTATTTTTTGTGTTTGTTTATTATGTTTATTGGTAGAAATGTATACTACGTTAAGACTAACTATACGTAATATTTACGTGGTGACTTCATTAAAAATAATTGTCAATCCTCACTAACGCATCGGGTAGGACTAAAGTGAGTATCTACTACAACGGGAAGGTCTAGACGCAGCACTGCTAGAGAGTGGAGATTGTGTGGTTTACAGTTTATCTGTGAATCACATTTAGCAAAAACAGTACGTAATTTTTGCGTACATTTAGCTTTCTAGGGTTAAATTCAGTGCAGCCAACTTAACTCTACTATAAGAACTGCGTTTAAACGGATTTTACGAAGATTTAAGTTGGCAAAACTCTTTATTGCAAACATGACTCGCAATCAGCTGTATTTAAATATTTCTTTGTTTTGTTTTAAAACGCTCCGTGTTTTGAGTAAATGTTCTATTAATTGGGTTGTTTTTAGTTAAATTTATTATTTCTCTTCTAAATATGCTCGTTTTTATTTAAATATGAAGTTACGTAAAATAGATAAATAAGGAATGATGATGGGAGATAACTTAGTGGACCCTTGATGAAATGTTTTCAAACATTCCCGATGATATCGTACAAGAAGCAACCTCCCTTCTGGAGGTAAAATTGTGTACGTACCTTGAGAGTAAAAAATCACTTCCACCCTCTCGATAATTAACTCCCTCGGCTCCTACTCGGGAGTAAACGTTAGGCGGCTTTCACACTGCGTGCGAGACCGAATAAGGCCAATTCCGTTTCAGAAGCATATACATGTATTAGCATTGGTCTATTCACTTTAAACTCCGATCGAGACCGGGCCGAGCGAAACCGAGCCGACTCGGGCGTTTTTTTCTAGCGTTTTTGTTAGCTAAGCGTTTTCGGCCGCCGAAAAGCGTTTTCGGTCGCCGAAAACGCTTAGCTTACAAAAACGCTCGAAAAAAACGCCCGAGTCGGCTCGGTCTCGCTCGGCCCGGTCTCACTCAGCGATTAATGTGAGTAGACCCATGCTAATACATGTATTTGCTTCTCAAGCGGAATCAGTCTCGCACGCAGTGTGAAAGCCGCCTTATGGTTCCACTTCATCGCTCAGGGTGCAATCTTTACTCCCTTGGTGCAATAATAACTATGACTACTCCATCTCTACTAAAATTGTCATGAATATGTTTCTTAATTAACAAACCTTTATTTTATCCTCTAACACTATTTTCCCCGTTCTATCCAGTCTCTGGTTATTATTTTTAATACAAATATACAACATAGAAAAGCAATCTCAACCATAAATAAAATCAGACTTCTTCGACCAATTGGACTAAAATGTTTTTTAAATAAAGTCTAACTACGTTTGAGAGGTTTTTTTTTAACTCTTAAGCAATATTAAATGTTTTGAAAAGGGTGTTGGCTGGATGGTTAATGTAACCGGAGGAGGAGGACGAGCTAAACCTCTGCTTCTAATCCAATTATCCCCTCTACTATTAGCCTCGCACAACTCAGTGCATTTTTACTATAAAAAAAGTTATTTTTATTGTTTTTTAGTGCTAACTTTTTTCTCCAAAAATATTTGTATAGTCTCAGTTTTACCCCTCAGTATATATGTAGTATAACAAAATGCAATGATTTTTTTTTTACTTTTCCTCACTACCTATGGTATGAAAAGTATAGTTTTCACCCAACATTTTTTTTTCGAGATTTAAACAGAATTATCCGTTTTGGGTGTTTTTAAGACCTCCTGAGTGGTTTTCAGCATGACGTCTGTATGAATGTATGTGTGTGTGTGTTATCATCGTAGTGTCCAGGGTATTTAACCTAGAGAGTTGAAACATGGCAGAAAAAGCAGTCTTTACCTGTAGTGGTGCCGCCCGGAATATTAACGTTTTCCGCCATCTTGAACTCACTTTGCTGAGTCAGCAAGAATGTTAAAAAATCGAAAAATGGTCTTAATCAAGTAGATATTTAGCACGAATGTACCTATCTGTATGACAAACAAGCCCACTAAATATCAATTTGATATTGGCCGCCATTTTGAAGTTATCAATTTTTGAATTTTGAAACTTTGACGGTTAATAATACTGACAGTATAAAAATAAGTTTTTGACGTATAGCATATCGTTGGAACCCATATAGCATATCGTTGGAACAATTAAGGAACAAATGTAAAAAAACCTGATGAAATTCCATTAATTAGTTTAAAAGTTATAAGCGAATATAATTATTTATTAGTTATGACGTCAAATTTTGTTTACGTACCTGTCAAAATACCGCCAACATAAAAATAATTAAATAAAATGAATAATAATTGCAAGATTAAAATAACTTTTTATACACTACGTTTTTAAATGTTCTGTCATAAACATATAAATTTGAAACCTGTCAAAATGAAGATCGTAAATATTGGTCATGTCAAAAAAATAAAATAACTTTTTTTCCGAACTAACTATAATTTTACTGTATGGAAACAGTAAAATTTGCTGAAAACGAATTAAATTCTGCTGAAAGATGGATACAAGTGTTAAAATAATGCATTGTCATCGTGTTCTGAGCTATTCTAAAAGTTTCAAATGTCTAGCTACTCGGGAAGTTAGTTAAAAATCGATTGCAAGATTTGTACTGGACAAACAAACAATAAAGCAAGATAATAAAAACGTAGTAAAAATTAAACAAAAAAACTCCATTACAATTAAATGGGTTTGATAACTAGTGACAAGGGAATGAACAAAACAAACACTGAGTCAAATTTTCGAATGCTTTGTGACGTCATACCACTGATCTCTATATTTGAGGTGTGAGTGTCAGTGAATGAAATGTATTATTTTCTATATACTGCGTGGTTGCGTAATAATTCTAATGGTATAATTATGTGAATGGAATTATGTGAATGGAATTATGTGAATGAAACCAATCAATTGTGATCCCACTCATATTGTGTGGGATGAGAGGAGCTCTATTACTTGCAAGTGTGTTGAGGAAAGTTATTACTTATCTGAGTGGGAGTTGTTGTAATATAGACTAGTTTGTTTCTCTGTTTGAATATTGTAAATGTTTACTGTGTTCTATATTATGCTTTCTAACTGCTCGGGGCTCTAGTAGTTTACTGCTAGGAATTATTTGTAATAGTATATTATGTTTCTAGGCTGTGAAGTGAGTTTTTTCTTTACCGCGGCAATTACATTTACTGTCCAGCGAAGCGAGACAGTAAATATTGCTAAGGTAAAGAAAATACGCTTCACAGTCGCGTAGCATATGCTATTTTTTCTGAGGTAGCAGATAATTAAAAAGTATGAAATATTAATCAATATAATTATAACAAATATTAGTACATACTTTTTAGAAAAATAAACCTTAGAGAGGTTACACTATAAAAAAAAGATAAATAAAACTAATTGACATCTAGGATTCTAATCGTACTAAGAAGCATTTCTACAAAGATTGCAGCCCTCAAAACTGCAGTTTTGATAACTACCCATAGTACGAAAAAAATTGTTTACCTCCTAGGAGGTAAACATTTTTTTCTTCACAGCTAGGAGTAATAAAAAGATTTTTTAAGACCTCGTAATGAAAAAATGGATTTTAGCTATATTTTTTAGGCTCTAAAGTTACTATTTCACAGCCTACCACGGAAAAAATATTTTATTCACTATTATTTATACTGTCCTTTAGCACTTCTTGTTACTATTTATGTATCACTAAATCCATTTTAATAGAAATACATAATAATAATAATAATAAAAATACAAATAACTAAATCATGCATACACATTCTCTCACTTGTATGCAGCGTGCAAGTGGGGTGATGGGAGCTACAAACTGTGATGAGACAGCTACAAGGGCGGACATTCCAGTAGCTTGCTGCTACCAATTGTGGACGTAAACATTGCGTTATTTATTTATGGTTTTGTATTGTGTACAGAGTCGGTAGCGTATCAAGCGTGATACTGGTTACGATTCTTACTTGCCTCTACAGGCATGCCACGAATCAGCTTGCATGCAATTTTACTTTAAAATGTATTTTCAGTTTGCTATTTAGGCATTGCACAATGCAGCTTGCGTGCAATTTTACTTGAAAATGTATTTTCAGTTTGCTATTTAGGCATTGCACAATGCAGCTTGCGTGCAATTTTACTTGAAAATGTATTTTCAGTTTGCTATTTAGGCATTGCACAAAACAGTTTGCATGCAATTTTACTTGATAATGAATAAATAAAAATTCTTAGTACGTCAGTTACTGGCAAATACCCTCTTTTGGCATGCAAACTGCTTGCCCAATTTGACGGCATGTGTATCTCCACCTTAATGCAAGTAAAAAATTAAAACAATTTTAACAGATTTAAAAAATGGGGGAAAATGAAATAAATTGGTTAATAATAGGTTTTAAAAGCATAAAATCATTAAATTTTACGAAATAGGACGCGAGGAAGCTATGTGCCACTCTAATTGGCAGATTATTTATTCAATTATTCAGTTAAAAGGTTTACTTGTGGCATGTATCCATCCTCTTTAATTATCTACGCCCCTGAGCTACCTTCGTTCATGTTGGCTCTCCACAGGCTGACCCTGATTTCATGGTCCCATCTTGCAGGAGGTCTGCCTCGTTTTCTGGTGCGATCCATTAGCCTGGTGGCTAATGGATTACAGCAGCTAATGCCATCCTTCATTACATGCGGCATGTCATCCTTCATTACATGCTTCATTTGAGATTTCTCTCTTATCCATTTCTTGGTGTTCCTCTAGTCTTGTTTCTCCAACATGCTTCGTTCCATACTCATTACTGCTCTTCTAAAGGTGTGTTTTCCTACAACGCGTCAGACGCGCGCGTCGGACGCGAATGGAGTGTAATCCTAAAACGTGACTGGCGCAATCTTTTTCTCTTCAGTCTGATTCTATCGTTCATGGCTACTTCGTTGACATTAAAGAAAAAACTTTTAAGTGCGCTTATTTGCTTCAGGAGGAAGCCGCAGACGAAGAACTACCTATGTCAGTGCGCGATCTCTTGAGGAGGACCCCTATTGGCCATTGGCCATTATACTCAGATTGAATGGCAGAAGGCGGGTATATGATATACTTATCAAAGGTACCTTGATATGGCACTTCATGTCATATACGCATGGGAACTCGGACTTCTTCAATCAAGCGGTCGTCCTCTTTACTACTAAAAACTACTTTTTTCCCCGCCATTGTGAAAAATCAAACTAGAAACAGATTTTTACTAGAAGAATAGAAGCCAAAGTACGTTAGAGCTGCACGAGGGTTTGCGAGGTTTGCGGCTGTACTGTTCTCCATGGAGTAGTTCGCATCTGACGCATTGATGGCTGTGAGCCGTCAGTGTCAGTCGGGCTTTAGGAAAACACCCCTATTGATTTGTACTAAAGCAGTACCCCACGTCAGACACGTTGTAGGAAAACACCCCTTTAGTTTTCCTACGAAACCATTGGTGATGATCCATGTATTAGTACTGGCGTACTACTGTGTTCCTCAGAGATGTCTTGTCATAGGCTCTCCATAATAATGCAACCTCTCTCTTTCTCTGAACTTCTTTCTGCAAGCCGGCTTCCTTAGTGGCAGTTCTCCCAAGATAAAAACAATTATCTTGGAAGAATAATAACTTATATCTATATTAGGGATATTAAACAATGTTAATCACGGGCTGATTAAATTTCATGTTCATCCATTAGTAGGTGTTGCCACTTAATTATTTAATTAGTAGTTTCTAATCCATTGAAATTGTCTCGTTGTTAAAAGCCTGATTATTTATGCGGGAGCGTCTATGAAAGTCATCTTAAGGGAATAACATAAACTGTCTTTTCACGTAAATCGACAATACATTTACTTACGAAAGATGCTTTTAACCTTTATAAGGACATCATCAGTGCCTAAGAACAAACTCATCAGTGCCTAAGAACAAACTCATCAGTGCCTAAGAACAAACTCATCAGTGCCTAAGAACAAACTAAAACAAAAGTAAATTAATTATTATATTAGTTTTACTTTTGTGTACTTAGTTTGTTCTTAGACACTGGACAATATTTTCTTATTTTTATATCATTTACCTCTCTTACATATAACTTATATACTATTTTATAATATATTTAAAAACTTATTTATACTTATAGTGGATAAAATAAAAACGCAACAAATCAAGTGCTGCTCTCTGGGAGAGAATCCAAAAACTAGCCTACAACTATAGGTACTCTCCCCTCCACATCCCTTCCCAGTGTTGAAGAAGACGCCACCATACTTACATGCACTTTTTATCGTTTTTCCACTACTTAACATTTAATTTAGGGTACTTCTTTAGATTGTTACTCCCCTATGTTGTTTTAGAATATAAATGACTTTGATGAAATAACTATAAAGAAAAAGGAATAAGTATTTAGTCCAATGTACTTTTGGACAAAGGAATATCGCACTTCTGCTTTTATAAGGGGAGTAACAATCTAAAATAGTTCCTTATTTTGTTTACCGCAATTCGGGTTTATTTTTATGTTCGATTATTATTATTTGTATATTTAGTTTATCAGAACAATTACTATTATAACACCAACCATCGGTGATCCTGCAAGATAGCCCTTCAGTAGCCAAAGTGAGCCTAACTTCCTATTATATCCACTCTTATATTATTATATTTAAAACTTTGACTATTTCATTATAACCGATATCTTTCTACTACAGTCAACCCCCCCACCCCCCTTCAAATCAGCACTCTGTGGTCAAGATTCTGCTCCCTTATTATTAGGAAAGAATTCACCAGGCACTGATGATGATATGATTATGGAACTTTGCTAAGTAAGCATATTTTCAGTTTTCGGTGAGACAGATTAATTGTTTTCCCTTTATCAACTTTGTCGTTGCCAGAACTAGGCATGATCATGATTAACTAAAACTAAAAAAAAAATATAATCAAATAACGATTTAGAATTTTCATTATTTGTGATACTAAAAAAAAAAAAAAAAAAAAAAAAAAAAAAAAAAAAAAAAAAGATTTTACATAATTCTTCATTTTATTTTGGTCTAAAAGCTGTCATGGAAATTTATATTTTGTTTTATTTGTCTTGATTATTCGGTAATATCATTTAACCAATTTATATCTAAAAATATTTGATTAATATACCTACGTTTCATCAGTAGGGATGATTAACGCTTGATGATATCCAGAGGATAATGTTGATAATATAATTTCATTACACAAGTTTTAAAATGTCCTTTCTCATTTGTAAGACTGCGGGTAAAATGCGCTTTTGAAGACGACAATCCAGGTACTATAATGAATCCAAATGGAGAAAATTAGTGTATTTAAATCAGGGGAAGCAACTTCAGGGTTAGGACTTACTCTGGAAAGGTTCTAGTGAAACAGCTGTTTAATTCACTGCCGGCTCAAGTTTATTCCCTCAAGTAATTCCAACTAAAATAAAGTGAATCAAGTTGCGCCGAGTTATTTCAAGCAATTAAACTTGATCTCTTGCGTACTTAATTTATTCGATATTCCGTTGCAAGGGCTCGCTTACTTATTATTGTTGTCCCTTTATTTCGGTCAAAAAACACCAGTCAAAGAGTTAGAGAAACTAACTACCTTAGTCAGTGAACCATAAGAAGCTCTAACAAAATTTAACACTTTTTTTCCCCTTCAAAGAATAAATGTAATTTTGTTTTATTTAAATCTAAAAAAGTTTTTATCATTTTTGCTTCCCCGCTTACCGATGGTAGCGGAAGCTATGTGATCATTTCGAAGAAAGGAACATTTTTAGGTCTCCGATTTCAAAAATTCCAAGACAGAAATCCGTTTTTGACATCAGGGAACATTTTTGGTTCTGTATCTGTCTGCCGGTCTGTCGTTCGATTTTTGCGAACCAACCTATCATAAAAACTACCCGTGCGATTTTAATGAAATTTAGATGGTAGGTTATAATTAGCCTATTGTTGGTCTCATATAAGTTTCAACCTTGTGCACTTAATTTTTTCTCTTCCACATGCACACACACATACATTTATTTACACCTATAGCTTCAAAAGTACTTATCTGTTTGGTATGAAACTTTTACAGTTTATCGAAAATAACCCGTAGATAGCCTCAAATTAATTTGAACTGTCTGCTCTCTTTAACTGTTGCTAAATTGATACTTTAAGGTCATGTAACAAATTAAAATAATTTTGATAGATTAAAAAATGGGGAAAACAATTAAACAAATTAGACAATAATGGTTTGTAAAAGCATTAAACCAATAAGTACGTGGATAGGATGCGAGGAAGCTATGTGCCACACCAATTGGCAGCCTATTTGCTTTGTTGTGTGTTGGGCAGTTTAGGAAAATTATAAACATAAAATGGTTGTGCACCAAGTCTCACATAAAAAGGGTTTCGTTGGTATTGTGAACATAAAATTAGTTAGAATAAGGGAGAGGGAGGGCAAGCAAAATGTTTATGCTTTTTGACAAAATAGCGTGGAAAATTAAACAATTTCCTAAAGTTTTATATATTTTTGTAATCTACTCTTTAATACCTTTCATTGAATACCCCACTAAAACTGATTAAATGTTTTTCTTTACGTGACATGCATTATCTACCATTTTTAATTTTTCAGCTGACAATTTTGAGTTCGTAATATTTTTCCTTTGTGCGCATCAAAACGATCTTTAATACTGAAAAGTTTCATGTTTTTATCTCTTTTGATTCAAAAGTTATTGGAACCGTACAGAGTGACAGACACGCAGGAACTAAACTATAAGTTTCTTTTTTTGGTTTTACCAACGAAATTCTAATAAACGTTTTATTATAATTATAATATAATTAAATTCTTGTTTCATTTAATTTAAAGAAACAATTAATTCCTGTGATATTATAAAAAATTAAACTAAACTTTTTCCATTTGTTAATTTAAAACCATCTTTAGATTTTTATATGTTTTTTGTAACTCAAAGTTTCTTACAGTTAGTGTTTTAATTTAATTAATTTTGTATCACATTGAGTTTGTAGTTTCGATCTCTGACCCGGAAATTATCTGTCCACCTTGTCTTAATGCCATGTATGTTATTTTTAAACTTTTAAACGAGTAAACGTAAAACATTTCAAAAGATTGGAACTTATTTAAATGGAATTTATTTAACCCTTAAATGCTAATGGTAATTGGATGACTGGTATTACTAAACCTTCGTCGATTCGACTAACATATGCAGAAAATACATTTTTTGGGTTGAAACTACACTTTTATAAAGAGAAAACTATTAAGAACTCATTATTAAATCTTTTAGTGAGATATACAAACATTTGATGACAAATAACTTAGTAGGAACATCAGAAGAATCTGAAATTGAGTGAACATTAATGTACCAGGTCCCATGCCCCAGGTGAAAAGCCCTAGGCCCTTTGCTAAGTGCTCCAGGCCCCAGATTATCGGTCATTGGTCTCTGGCCCAAGGCCAATTACCCTAGGCCCATTGCCCCTTACCCCTAGGCCTATTGCCCCTTACCCCAGGCCTATTTTCCCAGGCTATGGGCTCATTCGACGACCAATTAATTCCCTACGTCTATTACTAAACGTTAGTCGAATCGACGAAGTAGCTTAGACGGGGATTTGCCAGAAAACGAGTGTATGCTCAAAAGGACTTCTACCACTACACTAGCAGGTGTGTTACTAACCAGTGAAACCACTGCAGAAGGATGGGGTACCCATCACCATCGCATACGAGTGTAAAAGGTTAAGGTTCAAACTGTGCTCGTCGATTCGACTACCGTTAGCATTTAAGGGGTAAATGGAACTTATTTAAATGGAACTTATTTTAATGGAGCTTATTTAAATTAGTACTAACATTGTGATTTCTCTGTTTCAGGAACATCATGGTGCAGATACGAAGCCGAGTTTGTCGAGCCCATTGGAAATTTAACGGCCGCTGTAGGAAGAGAAGCAACCTTAGAGTGCGTCGTCAGACATCCTAGCAAATATACCAAGGTTTGTCATCATCATATTCCCTCATTTGTAGTTTGTTACTAATTTACTTTTCTTAAATTAAATTATCGGGAAAAAATTAGGTATGGGAGTATTAAATTAGTAGAAAATTTGTCGGGGACTTCTGAATAAAAATAAAAATTGATGATTGTACTTTCATTTTCTAAATCAATCAATTGCTAAGAGTGAAGGAGCTGATGGGTGAGGAGTGTACGTGAATGGGTTCGTTTATTTAAAATTGCGGACGAAAAATCATTCATGATGAAGAGAGAAGTGGTAGGCCATCATTAGTCACCGATGAACTCGTTCAGAAAATGGATGGAAAAGTTCGTGAAAATCTTTTCACAATTATTTCGGAGCTGTCTAATGAATTTCCACAGATTTTTAGGACTGGGTTATGCGAGGTAGTGACAGAGAGGTTAGGTTACTGGAAGTTCTGTGCTCAATGGGTGCCTAAAATTCTTACCTAATTCACTTCGCCTTTGGCGGGGTTTTCAATTGCAGCGCATATTTCAAGATGCTATAAAAACCAAACTAGAGCTCCTACGAGCTTCACTCGACCACGGCTTGATGCAGACTGACCTGCCGCATACTTCAGTGCAGCCGCTACTTCCACTACTTCCCTCCCAGTGGCCAATCGGAGGTTACTTTCCAAACGGCCCTCGTATATATAGTGGTTTTTTTTTCTCAAGAACAGTTAGTTATTGTAGAAATCAATACAGCTGTATAGTTAACGAATTCGTAATTCACCGGGGAAACTAAGGTTATCACTGAATTATTTTCGAAAGTTCAAATAACAGAGATGAGAGTTCTTTATATCTGGTTATTATCTTGAATAGATAAAAAGTAAAATATTGTATGAAGTTGTCACATCCCTCCATCCTATAATGACCTACCTTATTAATATGATGGCAGGGACGTAGAAATAATTAATATTGGGATTTAGTATAATTGCAATGCTTCCTTTTTCTTCTTGAACTTAACTTTGGTAAATTTCAGAAGCAAAAGTATGCTGTAAAGCTTAAAATTCTAATAAACTAATTCTGCAATAGTGTAATATAAATTTAACGAAAATATAAACTCAATTATCTTTAATATAAAAAAAGGACAAACCTCTGTACAAAGGATCTCGCCACAAACAAGCCTAAACCGTGCCATCGATATGCCCCCGTGTAGGGGACGGTGAGAGAAGAAAAATGGTCCCAAGAACGAGGGTTGTTTTTTTTTTTTGGGGGGGGGGGGGTTGTTAAGGTTTTTGTCTTACTTTCGATCGCCATGGGCGTTCGGTCCTCGGCTTCGTTAAGCCCGTTCTTAATTCTATATTTTGAAAAAAAGTAATATAAAGTAAATTAATTTATATATCTATTTAGACAAGCTATCATCTAAAATATAATCTATTTGTAGACCAACAAATCAAATCAAACATTTAATTTTATTTATAAAATGTGGTTACCTCAGCTTAGCAATTACGAATCATTTCGAGGGCACTACTTAATTATATAAATAATAGACCCCTTTTTATCGAAAGAGTCAAATATGGCCCATCTATAAGAGGGAAGGTCAATCAAATTTTCTCTTTTTAATCTAACAAAACGAAATGCACGGACAATTGAGATCTGCCAAACCCGGATAAAGAGAATGTACATATCGGGGCCTAGGTGGTTCGAAGTCTAGAGCGCTTGCCTGGCGATAAGGCAAGTTAAGCAGCCTCGAGCAGGGTCAGAAGATGGATGGGAGACCACTTATAACCACAGCTCTGAAAAGGTGGCGCCACCAGGTTTCGGCCTGGAAACCATGATGATGACATTCTTGGTTGTAATACAACCAGGAGGGGAGTCATGGTTAACGACCATATCGTCACACAAGTGTGAAGATTTTGGTCCCTAACCCGGGTTTGTTCTGTGTGGACCCACCTAAGTGGTCTGCGTTTTCGGGTGTAAAAGCCCCCCGGAATAAAATAAATAAAGAAAAAAAGAATGTAAATATAGGTATATTACATTACCATAAGGCCATTAACTTAATCGTTCACTTTTTATCTTGAATCTTGATAAATTGATTTAAAATTACTTCGTCTAAGAAATCTATTTTGTGCGTGTGGTGGGTATTTCGTTTTGAGGTTGTTTCTAAACTTCTACGTCTTGAAACAAGTAGTAACTAAGTAGCTAAATGTTTAGGAAAACTACACAATAAACATCTTATAAAAAATACTCTATACACATTTGGAAAACTATACATTGTACCTTAAAAAAACTACACATTATACCTTAAGACAACTACACAATACATCTTAGGAAAACTACACTAAGTACCTTAGAAAAACTACACAATACACTTCAAGAAAACAACACAAAGTACCTTAGAATAACTACACAATGTACCTTAGAAAAATTACATAATACACCTCAAGAAAACTACACCATACACCTTAGGAAAACTGCACAATGAACCTTACAAAAAAATACACAATACACCTTTGGAAAACTATTCAATGTACCTTAGAAAAACTTGACAATACACCTTAAGAAAACTTTTAATTTAAATCAAATTATAATTATTATTAACAAAGGGAGACTAACAGATTAAAATAAACTCCAGCGCCGGGACTCGAAAACTACTCTTAAAAAAATGCACAAAACACCTTAGGAAAACTACACAATAGACATCTTATGTAATAATTTCAAGATAAAAAGAACTTTTTATATACTACGTTTTTAAATTTTCTGTTGAATCGTATGTAATGTTGATAATATAATTGTTATTGTTATATAATATACTAGCTGAATACCCGTGCTTCGCTACGGGGTGTTTTATTTTCAATTTAATGGATTTATAAACTACCATCAAGAAATATTTAAATTATTTTACAAAGCGAGAATATCTAGATTCTATCCCTCCCCCTTATTTCTATACCCCCTCCCCTTTGATAAGATAATTTGCTAATATCCCAAATTAGTAATTCATTCCGACTAAATTTTTAAAAAGGAGAAGCAGTGGTATTTTCCTTCTGTATTAAGACGGACTGTATTAAGACGGAAGATAAAAGATAATCATAGACACTCTTCATTTATATAAGATGTAGTTATACATATTTTTCCATTTTACCCCCTCCTAAATGAAAATATGACAAAACTGTACATAACAATAATTACTGTACTTTTAAAGATCTTTTCAACGATATGCATCATTAAAAGTATTCATTACTTTGACATTTGTACCCCGTACCCCTGGGTACAAAAATAAAAATTTTGCAAAATCCTTTCTTAGTGGATGCCTATGATATGAACCGAGTATATCCTCAAAATTTCAAGTCTCTCGGTTAAGCAGATTTTGCTGTGCGTTGATTCTATGTCAGTCAGTCAGTCAATCAGGACATTGCCACTTATATTATAGATAATGTTAGTGAAAAAAAAAATAGTTCCGAATTTATTTACTTCACATAAATGACAACCATAGAGAGCTGATCTAAAACCTATAAAAGGACAAATCTTTGTACAACGGATCTACCCAACACCAAATCTAAACCGTGCCATCAATATATTTGAAATAATATAATCGATATTTCCTGTTTTACTGTCATTCAATGTTTATCTATCACAAATTTGAGACCCGTCAAAATGAAGATTGCGTAAATATTGGATATGGCAAAACAAATTAAATAACTCGCGGATTTTTTCCGAACTAACTTTCCGCACAGCAAAATTTGCTGAAAACTAATTAAATTCTGCTGAAAGATGGCCAAAAGTATTAAAATAATGCATTGTCATCGTGTTCTGAGCTATGCTAAAAGTTTCAAATGTCTAGCTATTCGGGAAGTTAGTTAGAAATCGATTGCCAGATTTGTACCGGACAAACAAACAAGAATGCAAGCTAATAAAAACGTAGTAAAATACACAATATACCTTAGGAAAAAAGTCACAATTCACCTTAGAGAAACTGCAAAATGTAGCTTAGAAAAACTACGCAATACACCTTAGAGAAACTGCAAAATGTAGCTTAGAAAAACTACGCAATACACCTTAGAGAAACTGCAAAATGTAGCTTAGAAAAACTACGCAATACACCTTAGAGAAACTGCAAAATGTAGCTTAGAAAAACTACGCAATACACCTTAGAGAAACTGCAAAATGTAGCTTAGAAAAACTACGCAATACACCTTAGAGAAACTGCAAAATGTAGCTTAGAAAAACTACGCAATACACCTTAGAGAAACTGCAAAATGTAGCTGAGAAAAACTACGCAATACACCTTAAGAAAACTACACAAAGTACCCTAGAATAACTACACAATGTATACCTTAGAAAAATTACATAATACACCTCAAGAAAACTATACCATACTTCTTAGGAAAACTGCACAAAACACCTTAAGAAGACTACAGACTACACAATAAACCTTAGGAAAAAATGCATTACACCACATTAATCATTATTTTACATATTTAGATAAATTAGTTCAAATTATAGCAACAATTCTTCCTTGATGGCAGTTACGTTTTATAATTATTAATTCTAATTTAAAAAGAGGAAATTTTCTTTTTAATTATAATCAATTAATTTGCTTTTGCTTTATTAATTGTAATACTACTAATATTTGATTGCAGTCATAATGTAGTTGGGCAATAGACTTCTGAACATGGTAAATCTAAAAATTGTTTTGGCTCATGATCCATTTCATTCGAGATGAGCCAAGCAATTAGCTTATCACCTAAATTCAAGTGATAAGTGTCAGGAACAAAAGTGAAGGTGATAAAACAGGTGATAAAGATAAGTAACTTGATGTTTGATTTATTAGGTCTGTCATGAGTTATGAGGTGAGATAGGCTTACACCCCATCTCTATATTACATTATTCTCAAAGCTTTTCACAGAAACCAATAAGGTAAAACAATGAACCAACGCTGAAAATTAGCTTTCACAGTTTATACAACACATACTCACACACATGCACACACTCTTATCAAAACTTATTTGTTATCACCTAAGCTTTTCCAACGAAACGCATTTATACTTAATTAAATCATAATATTCATTTTATAAATATTACCTAATGTAAATTAATTTTGTTGAAAATACGTATCGACGAGATTGTAATTATTTGAAATTTTTTATCCCAATGAAGAGAAAATATTTTACCAATTTCTTCCTTCCACAAATCAAAATAAAATGTCTCTATGTAGTACCAACTTTATAAATATGAAATTCAATTTTTAAGTTTTTGGTAGTATTCATACTAAGGAGAGTTTAAATTTTAATTTAAATCAAATTATAATTATTATTAACAACGGGAGACATATAGAGAAAAATAGACCCCAGCGCCGGGATTCGAACCACGAGCCTCCTGTATTTCCAGTACAGTTGCTTTAACCAACTAAGCTACACTGGAGAAATTTTCCTCTGTTGTTAACGATACCAAGTCCCGAATTAAGCTTTCAATTTTTCCACAAGTCTTAGGAATCGACATTTGCGATAATAGAACTAGACCGATAAATAACGCTTATAATTATAAAGTACCCAATTAGTACCTGTACCTAGTACAATCAATTAGAAATTCAATTTTTAAGTTTTTGGTAGTATTCATGCTACGGAACGTTTAAATTTTATTTAAATCAAACTATAACTAATTATATTAACAGGAGACGGATATAAATATGTATTTAAAATAATTAATATAAAAATGCCATTTTTCAAAACTGGTCTTATTTTCAATTTTTTTTTTTTTTTTTTTTTTTTGGTTTCTGTATTGTTCGCTTAAGTTGTATCTATGTGCAAAATTTGAAGAAGATTGAATCAGTGGAAGTGGTTCAAAATTGGATAACGGAAATGTGCGATGAAACTTACAAAGCAAAGTAATATAAGGCCAGTAAAAAGACTTACTTTCTTCAATTTTATCACTGTCCTGCAAAAAAAAAACCCTTCAGATTGAAAATGTCCTTTTCTGAAGTATATTTGTGTGCTGAATCCGAATCTGAAGTCAAAATTTCTCCTATACGTACAGTTTTCCCGGATAATACGCCTAAAGTTCAGAAAAATGTGTTTGTGTGGGTTTTTGACTCAATATTTCGCCAAAAAAATGTTAAAAAAAAATATATTGGGGGTTTGAATATCTTCAAACCATTGAGAACACGAATCCAATGTCAAAAAAATCTGCTAACCTTACTTTTTTAAGAAAATTGAACAATAAGAAACAAAGAAATTGATTTTTCCTCATATTGAGTCTTTGTAATTCTATGACTTATTCATTTATATAACAATTGTTTTGTGTCTTTTTCTTATTTTTACTGACATTATTTTAGATTATAATTTGTGTGAATGAGGGGGGAGGGCGCAAAAGACACATTTGGGGGGGGGGATATTTTATTTCATCATACATTCATTTTTATCGTATTTAATTTAAAAAAGTACATACAAGTTGTGATTTTTCTCAATTTTCAATTTATTATTCTCCTCCCCTCAATGTTTCTTGTACCCCCTCAGTCACATATATTGTAATTCTCTTTGAATAATGTCAGAAAAAAATCACAAACATTTGTTAAATAACTGAAAATGTAATAGAAATAGAAAGACCTAATAGTTTTGTATTTTTTTACTCAATATTTGGTACTTTTTTACTTAACACCCCCTATATCCCTTTGTGTTAATAGTTATTTAGACAAAGGAACATTAACATAATAGTATAATATATTCCTTAGTCTAAGATACTATTAAGACAAAGGGACATTTAGTCCAATATACATTGGGACAAAGGAATATCACATTTGTGTGTGTTTGTATAAATGTGATAATATCCCTTATTCTAATTAACTATTAAGACAAAGGAATATTAAATATACACTAAGAAAACTGTAGAACTCATATTATAGATGATTGGTGATTCCTTGAAATTTATTATTGTAGTTATTGTGGGTCCTTAGGGATGTAATACAAAACAAACTCTCCTACATCATACTGCTATATTTCGACTCTAACCTTGAGTCATTTTCAAGCATCATTTATAGAGCTACGTTCTTCAAATCTTTTGTAATACAAAATCGTCATTTTTTTATATATAAAAATTATTTTTAAGTGCTTATTCAGCTACTCGTCCTGTTCCTTAAGGAGAGAAAATCCAATCGTTATGGATTTTCTCTCCTGCATTTGCAAGCAACTCAAAATGATATCAAATGAAAAAAGTTCCTTATACAAACTTCTTCAACGAGTTAGAAACAATTTGAAAAACATTCAAGCATGATGAACACATGATGAAGCTTGTGAAGTGGAGTTAATAAGTAGTGGAAGGAGACGAAGAAGGATATGAATATGGGAATCAGAGTGATTGACTGAGCATGTGATGGTTAATTAATCATCAGGTGGTCCATTGAAGCGTCACATTGGATGCAAGCTTTTAATCCGAGCTCGTAGTGAGGTCCCCATCTGTCTTATGCAGATTGCTCCCCGTCTTCCCGCATTTTCTTTCTCCCTGTCAAATCCATTTCCCCCAAGGAATTTTCTCTTGGATTTTCTTTATGTTTACACTATTTTACAGAAAAGAAACTGAACTTTTAAAATTATACTTCAACAATCTTCCGTTTGCAAGCCAACAATAAATCTTGACTTATTAAAATTACTAATATATTTAAATATTTACGTTAAACTTAACGTAATATAGTCCAGGAGATAGCGTGCAAAAAATTGTCTGACTAACAACAAGCTAGAATTTTCTGTGCCTTTAAAGAATATGTGGTCGGCTAAGTTCGTCTGCGGAACAAAGCTTGGCAGTAGCAGTGGTGACCTCTTTGATTTGGAGTAATATTTGACTAACTAACCTAATAAGTAACAAATAACCATCAACTTGATTTTTGGTCTATTAACTAAGTTCGTACTCAGGATCATGAACATCACACTGTCCAACAAAAAGGGCGGGACGTGGCCGCTCTCCGTTGGTTTGTTTTTCTCTAATGCCTATTGCCAAGCTATGTCCCGCAGACGAACTTAGCCGACCATATATTTTTAAAAGGCACCAAAACATTTACTTATACATCAAATTCTAGCTTGATGTTAGTCAGACACTTATTTGCGCTATCTCCTCGACTAATAGAGTTTAAGTTAAAATTATTAATTTAATATAGAATGTTTTTCAAAACAAACCAACAAATCAAATTTTAAAATAGTAAAAAATTATAGACTAGTATTTTTCTCTGTTTCAACAAGACATAACTAAAATAATAGAGAGTATTGTAATGAATAGAGAGTATTGTAATGAATAGAGAGTATTGTAATGAATAGAGAGTATTGTAATGAATAGAGAGTATTTTAATGAATAGAGAGTATTTTAATGAATAGAGAGTATTGTAATGAATAGAGAGTATTGTAATGAATAGAGAGCATTGTAATGAATAGAGAGCATTGTACTGGTGCGAAAATTCAATTTTGAGATTTTGATGGATTACACGTTTTGAGGTCCACTGCAAACAAATTCCTGTCTGCCGTCTGTAGCCTGCGTAGACGCGAGAAGACTAAACTAGACTGGGTTGATATCGATGAAATTTGGCGAACATGTTCAGAAAATCCACACCCCGAGGCGAGAGAAATTATTTTTAGCTCTAAATTTTGGGGGCTATATCCCTCAAAACTCTGAAAAAAAAAAATACGTGTGGTGTCGTGAAAACGAAGTTCCTTGCGCTTTTCATTGAATATAAATTATAATAGCACATTACTAAGTATACGTTGTTAACTACTTATACATGGCAGAGTTAGAAAAGAGACATAATTGAAGTAACTCACTGCTTGCACTTAGCGGAGTCAAGGCAAAATTAAAAGAAAAGTATTATTTTAATCATTGAAGCAAGCGAATATTGAGAAAAAAAAGTTAATCATGATGAGTTTTTAGTTAAAAAGTGTGGTTGTATAGTAGGTAGGAAATAGTTCTCTTCTTCCCCAACGTGAAACGTGCCATAAGGAACTTCGTTCCAAAAATGTTACTTTTCTAAAACGGTTCCGACTATTACTAGGATATCTATTGGATTAAAAGTTTTGATTCCCTTTGGAGGCCAGGTTATACCAATTTCAACTGTGGCTGCTACGTTTCCATGATGTTTAAATACTGAGTAAATCCTAATTTGGGATTTAACAAGTTAGGTGTTTTCATAAGTAGTAGTGAATCAGTATTCAATAAGTTTTCAATACGCCAATCAATAATAATAAATAATTTTGTAACCTTGTACAAAATTAACGTAACAGGTATGTTACGTTTGTTTTTAAAAAAAAAACTAAATAGACTGCCAATTAGTGTGGCACATAGCTTCCTCGCATTCTATCATTTACTTAATTGTTATATTATTAACATTAAAATTATTGTTATATTAGTTTATTGTTATATTATATACAAGTACTACGTTCACACATCGTTTTGAAAGCGTTTCGGATCCAATTCGTTTTCAAAATGATTCGCGTTCACACATCAAAAAATACAGGTGATCGAAATATTTGTTTTCGATATTTCATAACGGGGACGTCAATAAAACCTTCTTTCTTGTTAACTAATATGTCCGCGTATTTTTACATTTTATTTACAAGTTATTAAAAGTTTTTACAGGTTCTTTATAGTATTAACTTTTGTTTAAAAACGTTTTTGCAGTTTAAAAAAAAGAAACGGAAGCTCACGAAAACAAAGAACTTAACAAAGTGGAAAAAAGTAAAATAACCTGATATCTCGATCCCCTCCACGACCTGTTCATACGAGCGTTTTGAATTCGATCCCCCGATCCGATCACGTATCTTTGGTGGAGCGGATCTAACCCGATATGATCCGTCGATCTCCGTTCATACAGCGTTTTGAACTAGCGGATCGTTTTCAAAACGATGTGTGAACGTAGAAATATATTGTGTAAAAACTATTAATATAGTTTTAGCGATCTTTAACACTTCATAGCGGTGTCGCAGTTGATTTTACTAAAAAATTGTATTTAAAAAAAATGTTTGTCTCATTGAATAGATGAAGTTAGATTTTTTTCCCGATCTAAAACTTCAATTTTAAATTTGAAGTTACGTTTACTCGAGCATTGCTCGAGAACGCTTGGACGGATAACGTTGTCCAACGAACTCGTCCTGGCCATTGGTAAAATGAACATTTCTACCAAATTTCAACAGAATCGGTCGACATTTTCTTAAGTTATCGTCGCACGTTTCAGGATTCGCGGAAACACAGACCGACAGACACGGAACCAAAAATGTTCCCTGATGTCTGAAACGGATTTCTGTCTTGGAATTTTTAAAATTGGAGACATAAAAGTTTTTCGTTCTTAAAAGTGAACACAATGCTTCTGTTACCTTCGGTAAGCTCGGAAGCAAAATAACAAATAAAAGTTATATGTTTTTAGTTGAGTGTATAGTGTGATGTTTTGACAGATTTGACTAGTTTCACCAGAATACCCGCTTGGCGAAATGGGCGCTCACTCTCACACTCTGCGCATGTCAGGATCGAGTTAGGGTCCAAGGAACTCGATCCAGATAAAATCCCAGAATTTAGTGTATCGTATCTGGATCTAAATCGTATTCAATCCGTATTGATTCTAGGTTATCAAGGACAATTTGGATCCAAAAGCTGTATTGAATCCGTATTCAATCCGCATTGAAACATCATGGAAACGTAGTATATATTGATTTAAAATATCTAAAATAA
The DNA here is from genome assembly GCA_951217055.1 of Gerris lacustris. Classification (NCBI taxonomy): domain Eukaryota; kingdom Metazoa; phylum Arthropoda; class Insecta; order Hemiptera; family Gerridae; genus Gerris; species Gerris lacustris. Next base: position 69,899,252 of record OX578281.1, on the reverse strand, counting down.
AGTTTATTTAACCCTTAGAGACACGGGCAAGCGCATTGAGTGCGCCACGAGTAAAAAAGTTTCTGTAAATCACAGATTCACGATTAAACCCTCACTTTACCTTACCACTAGAGACCCCTAAAACAGATGAAACAGTCTGCTTTGATTATTGCTTCATTCTGCATTGTTTTGCCGTGTTTATTTGTCTTGCTGGACTGTATACGCCGCCTGCACCACCTGTATAGAGAAATTATGCCTTCCGATCAATATTTTTCGGTTTTGCATAAGTTTTGGATGGTTGTGAGTTATCTTAGGACTTTGAAAACTAATAATAATTAATAGGGTTGATAATTAAGGTTGAAAGCCCGATACTAAGTCAGAACGCTGAAGGAGTAATTACTGATTTTTTTTATTATTAATTATTATTTTTATAATTAAAGATATCATTGAGAAATAAATATGCAATCCAATAACTGACTCTTTAGTTCAACATTTCCAAAACTCAATCTAGATAACCTGGATTTGACCTATTTATGCAATTATTGAAGAATGCATTGGCGCATAAAATACGCCGCCCGTGCCTCATTGTTTGTCCACTAGAGCCGTGCCACGAAGGATTAAATACGAATCTAACAATATAATACTTCTCTAAAATAATTTATATATTTGAAATATTTGTACATGCGAATTAAACTTATACTTATTTCAAAATTGCATGGAAAAATTTAAATCTCATTAATTGCTTCCGAGCTTACCGAAGGTAACGGAAGCATTGTGTTCACTTTTGAGAACAAAAAAGTTTGATGCCTCCGATTTTAAAAATTCCAAGACAGAAATCCGTTTCAGACATCAGGGAACATTTTTGGTTCCGTGTCTGTCTGTCTGTCTGTGTGTCCGCGAATCGTGAAACGTGCGACGATAACTTGAGTAAATGTGGCCCGATTTTTATGAAATTTGGTAGACATGTTTATTTTACCAATGCTCAGATCGAGTTCGTTGGGCAACGTTATCCGTTCAAGCGTTCACGCGCAACGCTCGCGTAAACGTGAACTTCAAATTTAAAATTGGAATTTTCGGTCGGGAAAAAAATCAAACCTTATCTATTCAATGAAACGAACATTTTTTTTAAATACAATTTTTTAGTAAAACCTACAGCGACACCCCTATAAAGTGTTAAAGATCGCTAAAAAAATGTTAATTGTTCTTTCACAATAAAGTAATAAAACTTTAATGTTAATATAACATTAAAGTAGATGATAGGATGCGAGGAAGCTATGTGCCACACTAATTGGCAGTGTATTTTTCTTTTTCTTAACGAAACAGCTCCTTCAAAACTATTATTCACTCGAATGAGATATAAAAATTATATATATATATATATTTTTATACTGTTTTATTTATATTGTGTTCGATGACCTGGAAATATTTGTTAAAATGGACCCAGGAGGTAAAAGAAAATCCTGAGGCAAGATTTTCCATTCTAGTGTCGGAAATGATGCCTCCTGTAGCTGTAGCTTTTATCTGTCCGGGAAGGGGATTCACTTTGAAGTCCGGATCACCACGTTGAAACCTGGAGATACCGGTGAGGGATTTACTTTGGAAGAGAGGAAGGAAGAAGGAAGATCTGTCGGAATACGGAATATGTTTGAGCGAGGAGAGATAGAGACTCTTGAATAGAATTGTCTCTTAAATGGAAGGACGAGTTAGAATCTCTTTCATCAAAGATGTCGTCTACTGGATAAGAGAAGTCACAAGTCTTTGAGCTATAAAGGGGGGGGGGGGGTCTGCATCAGCAAGCCGACATGACGCCCATCCCTCTCATTGAATCCCAGAAAAAGGTGGAAAAGGTCAAAACCTATCTCTTAAATTTCAAATCCTTCACAAATACTATGTTTAAATCCTTTGAATTACTAATAGGCTTTTTATAGAAAACCTCTCTCAACCCTTCCATAACAGTATATTCTGTTTAGTTGACCTTTAAAGGGACAACTTATTGCCTCAGAATCTCCTTAACGATTCTCTATCCCAACTCACCCGTACTTCAGATGTGATATTTGACCGCACTTGGTATTTTTTCAAACGTTTTTAACTTAAGCGCTTACTCTGATATACAATTCTCATATCGAACTGTTCAATGCAAAACCCTCTTATCTAAACTATTAGTTAACCAAATGGAGAAACCAAAGAATTTCAAATAAATCATTCTATATACCCTTTTTAACCTTTTTTTTAAAAAACAAAACATCATGGCTCCAATCGTAATTTTTATTCAGTGAACACACATTATTGATTGCAATGAAATAAAAAATATGAAGGTTATTATCTCCATTTAGAATTCACATACATTATTGACAAGCTGTACATTCATCATCTAGGTTCAATTTAACCTTTATTTTTACTTAAATAAAAATATTCTGACATACACTAGAATATATTTCTGACATATTGATTTTATAGTCTCGAATGGATATGAAAACATCGCAAATACATAATCTATGGATGCATTATCATCAAAAAATATTCAGCCAATTAGTACGGTACATAGCTTGCTCGCATCCTATTTCTTATACTTTAATGAATTTATGCTTTTACAGCCTATTTTATTGTTAAATTTATTGAAATCCCCCCCCCTTCTATTTTAGGGTTTCGTAGATCCTTCTCGAAACCCATATGCCGAGGATGTCTGTCCGTCAGTCGCTCCTTTGGTTCGTACCTCCCGAACCGTTTTAGGTAAAAAGTTAAAATTTAAAACATTGGCGCGACTTTCTGACCTACACAGGAAAAACAAAATAGAAAAGGTAAAAATGTATATGCGCATGTGTAATTCACAATAATATGGTAAACTCACATATTTTTTTATTTTACTACGTTTTTATTAGCTGGATTTCTTGTTTGTTTGTTTTTCCAGTACAAATCTTGCAATCGATTTTTAACTAACTTCCCGAGTAGCTAGACATTTGAAACTTTTAGAATAGCTTAGAACACGACGACAATGTATTTTTTTAATACTTATATCCATCTTTCAGCAACATTTAATTCGATTTCAGCAAATTGTGCTGTATGTAAAGTTAGTTCGGAAAAAATCCGCCAATTATTTTATTTGTTTTGGCATGTCCCATATTTACAATCTTCATTTTGACAGGTTTCAAATGTATGATTTATGACAGAAAAATTAAAAACGTAGTATATAAAAAGTTATTTTTATCTTGCAATTTTTATTAATTTTCGAGTGGGGGTATCAAATGAAATCTGCTGAAGAGTAGATTACAAATATATATATGCTTTTATTGGTTTAATGAGACATAATTTCCGATACCTTCGGTAAACTCGGAAGCAAATGTTTATTAATAAATTAATTTGATGTTTTTATGGTTTTTTTATTACTGGTCTTATATTACTTTGCTTTCTAAGTTTCATCGCACATTTCCGTTTCCCCAATTTTGAACCACTTCCCGTGATTCAATCTTCCCCAATTTTTCACATAAATAAAACTAAGGTGAACAATACAGAAACCCAAAAAAATAAAAACAAAAACAAAATGGCGTCAAATTTATTTGCTTTTTAAGTTTCATCGCACACCTATTACCCCAATTTTGGACCACTTACCGTCATTCAATCTTTCCTAAATTTTGCACATTGATACAACTAAGGTGAAGAATACAGAAACCAAAAAAAAAAAAAAAAAAAAAAAAATGTTGAAAATAAGACCAGTGTTGAAAAATGGCATTTTTATATGAATTATTTTAATTTATAATATGTAGTACCACTTGGTATAGAAGAAAGTTTTTAACTTTGTTTTTTTTTCTCTCTTTCTTCTTATATCAAATGCAACATTAAAAATAGCGTTCCCTTCTATACAATGAGTTCTAAGAACCATCTTTAAACAAAAACAAATAAGGGCTGAAAAGTTAGTTTTGTTGCGTATAAAAAGATATAGAAAATATGTTAGATACTTGTTCAAGAAAAAATACCTAGAACATAATTTATTTAATATTTTAAGGGTACATTATTACTGGATACAACTACATATATCTATAGATTATTATATAAATTGTATTATATAATAGATTACAATTATTATTATTTAAATATAAAAATATCTATGAGTTAGTACATACATCACGGCAACCTTGTATTCAACGTTGTTATAATTTGGACATTAAAACTGCAATTATTTTCCCATCTCTACTATAAAAAGTGTTCTTATTTTCTCCATATCATGGAAAAACATTAAATAATGGATGTTTTTGGGTATTGAATCCATATTTCGATTTTTTTCCCTGAAGTGATGAAAAAATCAGTCTACATAATATTCATTTTGATTACCATTTGGTCCGCTAGGAGCTCTGATATCATTATATATAAAACTAGTTTAATACCCATGCTTCGCTACGGAGTGTTATTTTATAAACTACAATCTAACTGACTATAACTAACTCAAGAAAAATTTAAATTGTTTTACTATGCAAGGGTATCTAGATTCCATCCCTCCCACTTATTTCTATACCCCCTTCTCTTTGATAAAATAATTTACAAATATCATAAATTAACCCCCCCCCCCCCTTTAAATGAAAATATGACAAAACTGTACACAACAACAATTACTGTACTCTTAAAGAGCTTTTCAATGATATGCATCATAAAGGGTATTCATTACTTTGAGCCCGTATTCATTACTTGTACCCCGTACCCCTGTGTACCAAAATTTAAATTATGAAATTCTTTGACGTAGCCGTTTTCACTTGCTTTGAAGGTCAATCATGCAAATTTTCATCGATATCGGACTAAAACTGTAGACTTGTATAAAGAACATACACTTACACACAAACACGTTGACTTTTAGATATATTTATCCATTTTACCCCCCTAAATGTACAAAACAACAATTACTACTGTACTCAAAGGGCTTTTCAACAGTATGCATGATAAAGGGATTTCATTACTTTAAAATTTGTACCCCGTACCCCTGTGCGTGTACCAAAATTTTAATTTCGTAATCTCATGTAGGCAGTGACCTTCACCTTCTTTTGAAGGAAAAGTGTGTAAATATTCATTAAATTGGGATAAAACTGTAGATTTGTATGAAAGACATGCCCTCATATTGACACTTCTTTTTATGTATATGATATAGCTATATTTTTCCATTCTCTACTAATATATTATATATATATATATATATATATATATATATATATATATATATATATATAACAATATATAATAATAGATAATGTATATATTATCTACTAATAATAGTAATAATAGTTTTATTTTGGAACTTTTGACAGTCTTAAACATTTCAGCAGTCAAAAAACAATATATAAAATAAGTTTTTTTATATGTACAATAAAAAAATAAGACAGTTAACAGTGGTGTATTATGTAAAAATTACGTTAATTGCACACAGGGGTCTACGGGACCCCAACTCTAATTCTAATGAATACTGAAAGAAAACTAAAACTAATTATATAGGTATTGTGATCAGTATTTACACAGAAAGGTTCAAAGGTGAATCAGAAGGGACTCTAGGTTGAGCCAAATACAAATAAAACAAAAAAATTATATTAATTATAGTTTGTATGGGGTCTGTGGGACCCCGATAAGTCGTTCTAGGGTTAAGAGCGTCACATTTTTCACGTAAGGGGAATTTCTTCTGTCCCCATTGCTAAAACATGGCCATGTTGAAGACCACACTTCTCTAAACTAAAATGATTTGCAAACAATATTTACGAATCTGCTGGGGTAAGTAAGTCAAGTGTTCGTGCTAGGTAGGTAAGACTGTAGGCTTAACAGAAGCTAATCTTTCTTGAAGCCCAGTCTTGCCAGAGCAAAAGGCTTCATAGTTCAAAGCTTAAGTCTCTATTATCAACTTTATTCTTACTTCCCCTCTTACTTCTAATACTTTCCAAAAGTAAATATAGGGCACTTTTTTTTACTTTAGCACCCCCCTTGGTTCTAAACAATAGTCTTCCCGACAAAAGTCTCAAAGGTTTGTGTGTTTGTCTGCCCAAGACATTGATATTTCTGGGGCAGTTTTATTACGCTATTTTAAGGTTGAGTCTTATCATGTGTAAGACTAAACCTTTTACCGAAATCTGAAGGACAGTGAGTTCTACAGTTTTCTTAGCGAATATTTAATATTCCTTTGTCTTAATAGTTAATTAGAATAAGGGATATTATCACATTTATATACACACAAGTGTGATATTCCTTTGTCCTAAAGTACATTGGACTAAATATCCCTTTGTCTTAACCCTAGAACCCCTAGAAGACCCCAATTAATTAATGGGTTAAATTAATTAATAAACATTATCTTTTTCAATTATTTATATATTTTTGTAAATATAATTTGTCATACTAAAAAATACCATTTAATTTTGATCAAAACCAATAAGGATTTTAAAATAAACTAGTATACATATATATTTTCATCAAAAGTTTTTTAGAAAAATGTGTACTTTAGACATTTTTTTTTTTTTTTAATTTTGTGTTCGTTAGATTAGGTTAATATTTTTTTTATTTATATATATTAAGAGTTGATTTACAGAAAACAGGAACAAAATCGATAATAAAAATTATAGATTTTCTTGTAATATATACTCTGTTAAAGTTAAGCATTTTTGGCCTTAAATCCTTAATGTAATCCACTAAACCTTCAACTTAAATTAAGTTATATACGTCTACTAATAGTAATAAACGTTTTATTTTGGAACTTTTGACAGTCTTAAACATTTTAGCAGCCCAAAAAAGACTTTTTTAATACAATAAAAAGATAGTTCAGTTAACAGTGGAATATATAACTATTACGTAAATGTCACACAGGAGTCTATGGGACCCCAACTATAATTCTAATGAATACTGAAAGAAAACTGAAACTAATAACATAGATATTGTTATCAGTATAAACACAGAAAGGTTCAAAGGTAAATTAGAAGGCGTCTAGGTTTAGAGAAATATAAATAAAACAAAAAAAAACTAAATTTTAGTTTGTATGGGGTCTGTGTGACCCCAAAAAGAGTGGGGAAAATATTATTTACATAGAAAGAGCCACGAGATGCCTATTTGTATTTTAAATGAAATAACCTTAAGGTTCCACGACCTTGACTTGTATTTAGAAAAAGAGTGTCCTGATGTCTAATTAAGTTTACAAAATATGTTTAAATTAATAATGCGAAGTTAGCTAGACCCGCATATCTCACCCACCCAATAAACGGTTAAAGTGTAAATTCGGAGTCAGCTATACCCGCATAACTCACCCTTTCGCTAATGAAATTCTCGCTTATACATTAACCTGGGTTTTTTCAACGGAATCGGATCACCCTTCATTTTATGCTGTTTGTTACGCCGGCACTGCATGAGCGTATTCCGGGCTCCTAAGTGCATACCTGTGCCCCAAGATCTTCTTTTCCACCGGTGCTTTTATATTAGCTATACTATGTGAATAGTATGGCTAATATAGTAATTTAGACTAAGCCATATTATACTATACTCTGTATGGGTTCCTTTGTCTGAATAACTATTAAGACCAGGGATATAGGGGGGGGGGGGGGGGGGGGTGATAAATTAAATAAGTCCCAAATATAGTATTAAAATAACATTATAATACATTTAGCCCAAATGATACTTTTAAAAGAGGCTAGTAATGTCGGCACATAATTATCTACTATCTTTTGTACTAGTAGGCAAAGTAGGCACATATCACATATTATCTACTATCTTTTATACTAGTAGGCATAGAAGGCATATATTATCTACTAACTATTGTACTAGTAGGCATAGTAGGCACATATTATCTACTATCTTTTATACTAGTAGGCATAGTAGGCATATATTATCTACTAACTATTGTACTAGTAGGCATAGTTGGCACATATTATCTACTAACTATTGTACTAGTAGGCATAGTAGGAACATATTATCTACTATCTTTTGTACTAGTAGGCATAGTAGGTACATATTATAGTAATAGGCACATATTATCAAATATCTTTTATACTCCTGTTCATAAAACAATTCTAAACCCTCGAGTTTGACCCCTTGTAACTTCTAAACGGAAATTCGTATTTAGATAAAACAAGTGTCTTTAGTTAGACAATTTAATAACATTTTATGGCATATGAATAATTATTATTTGTACATTAAGTTTTAATTACTTCATTGCGGGATAAGTGAAAAAAATTCCGTTTTTTCGGCAAATTTTGACAATGCCCAACTTTAAAAACTCACTTCTTTAAAAGTACGCCTGTGTAGCAATTTTTTTTTTCTTCCCCCATTCAAATTCTAAACCAAAATTTTCCTATATTATCATAAGCCAATAATATGCAGATTTCTTTGAAAATTCGCTCATTAAGTCATGGTGCATGACTGGTCTTTCTTCTTTTTATTACTTATCTAAGTGTGTAGAAGAATCCCTTAAAATTGGGCAAAAGATGTTATTAGTCACGCACCTTGTATATATAAATTAATTAAGTTATTTAAATAAGTTAAATTTAAGTAATTACTACGATTTTATTAGCTTGCTTTCTTGTTTGTTTGTTTGTTTGTTTTTTTGTCTGGTACAAATCTTGCAAACGATTTTTGACTAACTTCCCGAATAGCTAGGCACTTGAAACTTTTAGAATAGCTGAGAACACGATGACAATGCATTATTTTAATACTTATACCCATCTTTCAGCAGAATTTAATTCGTTTTCAGCAAATTTTGCTGTATGGAAAGTTAGTTCAGAAAAGTTATTTTATTTGTTTTGACGTATCCCTTATTTTTACGATCTTCATTATGACGGGTTTCAAATTTGTGATTTTTTATTAAGAGGTAAAAATTGAATGACAGCTAAAAAGAATAAGTAAACAAAGAAATAAATTAATTGACGTATGACAACCAGGTTTGTCTACACTTGTGTACTAGATATCGGTTTATATTTTCTACATCTGTACTTCTTTACTTATACTCATGTTTCTTCTCTTAACCTCCCCTACACGGGGCCATATCGATGGCTACGGTTTAGATTCGGTGTTGGTGAGATCCGTTGTTCAAAGATTTGTCCTTTTATAGGTTTAAGATCAGCTCTCTAGATGGTTGACATTTGTGTGAAGTAAATAAATTCGGAACTATTTATATTTCACTAACATTTTATATAACAATAAAAATTATATTATCAACATTAAAAACGTAGTATATAAAAAGCTCTTTTTATCTTGTAATTTTTATTTATAAATTAAATTCAGTCAACATATATATGAGAAAGTTTTGTTCCAGTTTGTCGGATCTATATTTTGGTACTTCTATAATGTAGAATGGATGTTGTGTCGGAAAGCTAATCTGACAAACATTATATATATATATATATATATATATATATATATATATATATATATATATATATATATATATATATATATATATATATATATATATATATATATATATATATATATATATATATACATATATATATATACTCTGACATCTCTGCTATCTCTTATCAAGGTGGGCAGTTGAGTTATATACATGTGACATTAGGTCAGTGAACGATAAGAAGGTGCGTTAACAGCCTGAAAGTCAGGTTAGCTGAAAGTGATTTTTCTTTCTTTTCATCAAAAAGGTTTTCAATTGCGTGAGAACTGAGATATTTTCCAAGTAAAATGTTTTCCTTTTTATCCTCACATAAGCCGACTTCCTATTGGTCCGATGAATTGAATTTTTCCCCCTTGCTTATACTAGGCAAATAGCAATCATATTTTCTTTATGCCCTGTTTGCCAATATCATATTTTTGTGTGTTTGCAGCAAGTTTTGCTTCCGAGCTTACCGACGGTAACGGAAGCTATGTGATCGATCTGAACTAAGAACATTTTTTATGATGCCGATTTCAAAAATTCCAAGACAGAAATCCGTTTCAGACATCAGAGATCATTTTTAGTTCCGCGTTCGGTGTCAGTCTGTCGCTTAATTTTTACGATCCAACATGTCCTAAAAACTACGCGTCTTATTTTAATGAAATTTAAATGGTAGGTCACAAATAGCCTAACTGTTGGTCCCATATAAGTGGAAACCTTAGCGTCAATTGTTTCGATTGCCAACATAATTATTTTATAAATAGTAGAGAATGGATGGCTAATGTAGTGGAGTTGTTGAAATCAGGTTGGCGACACTGCTTTTTCGACCTTGTTTATCATTGTTTAAACCTTCATTTAAATAACCTTCTATTTGAGATTAATTGCAATTCTTATTTGTTTTTAATATTGAATCTCTTATATCTGCTATTAAATGTGTCCCTCTATTAAAAATTGTGTCCTACTATTAAAAAGTCTCTCGGCTGCGCCTCGGGAGCTAATTAGTGTTATTAAAAAGTCTAATTCCATCGGCTTCGCCTCAAGAACAAACTTATTCGCTCAAGGAATAATGGCTTACTTTACTCCCTAGTTGCACAAATAACTATTATTTATAACTATATCTTTAAAGTAGTGATCTGATTTTTATAAAATTTAGATATTTTGTCAAAGGTAGCCCGCAGATAGCGTAAGATTGATTTCAACTGTCTGCGTTTTCAATTTAACAAAATTAATACTTTTAATTTAAATCAAATTATAATTATTATTAACTACGGGAAACAGACAGAGAAAAATATACTCCAGCGCTGGGATTTGAACCACAGGCCTCTATATTATTACGTTATTTCTCGGTCTAGTTCTATGTCATTAATGTTAACTTCTCACATTTGTTAAAAATTGGATGCTCAAATTCGGGACAAGGTATCATTAATGTCAGAGAAAATCATTCTCCTGCGTAGCTTAGTTGGTAGAGCGCTATACTGGAAATATAGAGGCCTGTGGTTCAAATCCCAGCTCTGAAGTGTATTTTTCTCTGTCTGTTTCCCGTAGTTAATAATAATTATAATTTGATTTAAATTAAAATTTAAACTTTCTGTAGTATGAATACTACCATAAACTGAAAAATAAATTACTACTTTAATTCATGTGTAAAAAATAAATAAAAATGTTGAGATTTAAAAATCGTGGAGGAAATTAAATAAATTTGACATTAAAAGGTTGTAAAAGCATAAAATCATTAAAGTATACGAAATAGGACGCGAGGAAGCTATGTGCCACACTAATTGGTAGAGTATTTTGTCTTAGCATTATAAAATTTGTTGCATAGACTACTTTGACATTGTGGCTTAAGGGGTGTATTAAGGGGTGCTTATATGATATGCTATTACCTCAATAAAACACCAGTTTTGAGGCGGTTATTGTACCGAGAAGATTTATTTATTTCTAGCCCGGGTTGGTTTAAGTAATATGGATTTATCACTGTTGTTCCTTTATGACACGTTTTCCTAATAGTTGTTTGCGAGAGGAAACAAGTATGTCGTTATTTATCCTTCGTCTCTTTATTCCATGTCTTTATACTTAGGGCTCTAGAGCGAGCGTTCATTCCCGCTTAGCGTTTTCATCACCTCGTCTTTTATCTTGTTATTCTCTGGGAGAAGCCTACGTGGCATCTTAGGACTGAGCGTCGACAGTGTCTAGGTCCGCGATGTTCTTATAACCGGGTTAGATTGTTTAAACGTCGCCTAGGGAGCGCTTCAAGCTCGTATGTTGTTCTCAAGGTCCCATGTGTTCCATACGTCCTTTATTTTCTGAAACGAGCGCCCCTCCATCCCGTCCTTTATTTTCTACTAGAACAGCCTCTTCCCTCTTCATTCGGGCCCCCTTAAATCTCTAATACATCTTTATTAAGCCGTCAGTTCAGAAGTGACTTACTCCAACATAACCTTAAAACAACTGCGTCAGAATTATTAAAAGAACAAACTTTATTTTTTGCTGCTTTTCCCATAGTTCAAACTTCAATATTCAGGAAGTTAATGAAAAATAACGAAAAATAAACATTTAGTCCAGGACATAGCGTGCAAAAAAGTTTCTGACTAACATCAAGCTAGAATTTTATGTATAAGTAAATGTTTTGGTGCCTATTAAGAATATATGATCGGCTAAGTTCGTCTGTGGGACATAGCTTGGCAATAGGCATTTAAACAAAAAAAAAACCGGAGAGCGGCCATGTCCTACCCTTTTTGGTAGACAATGTGATTTTCATGATCCTGAGTACGAACTTAGTTAGTAGACCAATAATCAAGTTGATGGTAGTTTGTCCCTGAATAGGGGAACACTTTGATTTGGAGTAATATTTGACTAACTAACCTATAAAGTGACAAACTACCATCAACTAGATTATTGGTCTACTAACTAAGTTGGTACTCAGAATCATGAAAATCACATTGTCCACCAAAAAGGGCGGGTCATGGCCGCTCTCCACCGGTTTTTTTGTTTTAAATGTCTATTGCCAAGCTATGTACCACAGACCGACTTAGCCGACCATATATTCTTAAAAGGCACCAAAACATTTACTTATACAAATAATTCTAGCTTGATGTTAGTCAGATACATTTTTGCACGCTATCTCCTGGACTATTTGTTTGTTACTGCTTTCATTATAGTTCTTACTTCTATATTCCGGAAGTTAATGCTTTATTTTCCCTTAACCTTTAATATCTACAAATTGCTTTTTCCTGTAATCCTACGCTTATTATGCAGTTTAAGGTGCATATTTCGCTTTTCCGACAAATTAATGGAAAAATGTAATGCTTGTATTGAAGTAATAACAGTTTAGGAGGTTAAGTCCGGTGCTTAATACAGACAAAGCTAATAGTAAGTGAATAATGGAAGAGAGCTAATGTGAGTAGTCGAATCCACCGAACAAAACTAAAAGAGAAACGTTGCTAAATTCTTGATTTTTCCTCTCCTTAAACTCAAACCTCACGTGTATTACTTTCAGCTCAATTCCACCTTCTACTGGTTTCCCTTGTTACTATTATTAGGAACTCGGTGGTTCCGCTCCTCTCAAAGTTCTGGCTCAGACTCGTGTGCAAGCAACCTCCCCTAACGAAAATTCCTTTTCTCTTGGAAAATTCGGCGCTCAAAAACGACCGAGTTGAAAATTTCAGGAAAAGAGAAAGGATTGAGGGAAAAGGGCGGAGGATTTTATTGTGAACGTGTGAGTGTTTGATGGTAAAGTTTCTCCTGCTAGTTAGCTGGGTCTGGTAGAGTTTGAGGAAGAGGAGGGGGAGAGGAGAGGCAGAGGAGAGGAAGAGGAGAGTCAGAGGAGAGGGGCTTTCAGATTTAGTAAGATGAAGTTTCCACTTGGTTTGAGGTGCCCTCGCCGGTTCTAACGATGCTGTCGCTGCGTGTTTTTAGAATCGCTGGCATTTTCTCTCGAACCTGTTTCGCGCCGTATAACGAGCCTCCCTGGACCCGCACTAGAATCCCGTCCCATTCTAATCCCAAATTCAGAATTCCGAACCAGCCACTCAGCTCCTATCGGTCGATTTCAATGCCGTTCTCCCCTCTCCAACTCCGATTGCGATTGTCCAATTGCCATTCAAGTCGTGTTGTCGTATTATGTTACTTCTTCCCTGTTTAAATTATACTTTTAAGTTCCTGGAATTCGTCAATTCCGCATCGGTATGTGTAACGCACACTTTTCACTCACCTGGGGATTATATCTTTTGTTTCACTTTTTTATACCTACAGACTAATACACTCACTTCTAAAAGGAGAAGAACCTCTCGGTTTCTTGAACACATACAGAGTTATTTTCCCATAATTAACTATATTAAACAAATAATCACACCTTAAACCACAGTTAACTTTAACAATAATCATGATTTGATTCCTAGAAGGATTTAGCTATAACACACAAATAGGTATCCAAAATAATACAAATATATATGTTAAAATTATCCGTTCGTCTGAAATATTAAACAATGATGTCGATCAAGTCACGTAAAACGAAAACATTTATTGATGAATATATACTATAACTTATTCATGCATTATTGCTTCATGCATTGAGCTTACCGAAGGTGTAACGGAAGCTATGCGATCGTTCCGAAGAACGAAAAAATTTTAGGTCTTAGATTTCATAATTCCCTGACAGAAATTCGTTTCAGTCATCAGGGAACATTTTTAGTTCCGTGTCTGTCTCTCAATTTTTACGAACATCATATATTTAAAACTACACTCCCTATTGTAATGGAATTTGGATGGTAGGTTATAATTAGCCCATTGTTGATTCCATATAAGTTTCAACCTTCTGCTCCCATTTTTTTCTATTCCACTTATACGCACAAAAATACATTTATTTACACCTATATCTTTAAAAGTACTCATCTGATTTTTATGAAATTTTGAGGTTCGTTTAAACTAGGCCGCAGATAGCCCCAGAATAATTTCAATCGACTTCTCTCTTTAAATTTTGCTAAATTTAAACTTTAATTCGTGTAACAAATCAAAACAATTTTGTGATTGTGTCCATTTGAATTTATGACTTCCTCTTTATAAGTAGATATTGGATCATTCTAGCCATAAAACTGAGTTTGTTTATTTATAAAAGAAATTTGACTAAATCTGATTTTTAAATTTAGATAGTTTGTCGATATTAACCGTGTGCCATCTTTAAATTTTACTTCAATTCATGTAAAAAAAAAATGTTTTCCGTGGTAGGCTGTGAAATAGTAACTTTAGAGCCTAAAAAACAAAGCTAAAATCCATATTTTCATTACGTGGACTTAAAAAATCTTTTCATTAGTCCTGGCTGAAAAGAATATTTTTTAACGTCCTGGGACGTAAAAAAAATTTTCTTTCGTGCTGGTAGTTATCAAAACTTCCGTTTTAGCGCTGCAATCTTTGCAGGAATGCTTCTTAGTACGATTAAAATTTCCTAGATGTCAATGCGTTTAGTTTATCTTTTGTTATAGTGTAACCTCTTTTTAAGGTTTCTTTTTTTTAAATCTCAAAAACCTCTCAAAAATCTCTCTTTTTTCGCATGTACAAAAAAGCATGTTATTATTATATTGATTATTGATTAATATTTAATGTTTTTTCATTGTTTACCACGGAAAAAATAGCATATGCTACACGAATGTGAAGTGTTTTTTCTTTACCTTGGCAATATTTACTGTCTTTGTTCCCTCGACAGTAAATGTAATTACCGCGGTAAAGAAAATAAACAGGTCAAGTGTGTGCTAGTCAGCACACACTTGACCTGTTTGTTACCACACTATATAGTGTTTAACTGTAAAGTGTATAAACAGTGTTTTTTTAAAATGCTGAAAAGCTTACTTTGAACCATTCTAAGGGTCTGATATTCTCAAAACACACTCTGTTAAAGTATTTTTTTGCCACTGAACCGGACTACAACCATATAAATACATCGAAAAGACCATAATTAGAAAAAAAAAACTATTTTGTCAATAAAAAATAAAATAATATTTTTTTCGAAATTTCCAAAAAGTGGTATCTTTACTTTTGGTCGAAGAATGTTCAGGATTTTTTTCAGATTTTTTGCACTTCACATAAGCGAGATAGAGGGGGGGGGGGACAAACCCGGTTCAAACTCGCCTACGCTCGCCCTATCAAAATTATAACCAAAGCATTATATATTTTTGTAATCAGCTCGACGTACCCTTTCATATGATACCCTTGTGTCGAAAAAAAATAAAAAAAATTTACCCTTAAGTTTTTTTACCCTAATTTTTTTGAAAAATATTTTTTTTAAGTTGCTATATTTTTAAAATATGTGGGCAGGTACAAGACACATACATGCCAAGTTTCAAAGTGATCAGACGAAAGGTGTAGCCGTGAGAGCACGCGAGAGGACGGACGGACAGACACACGCAGGAAAATATAAGGGTCCTTGGTTTTGCCTACGGACCCTAAAAATCACATCACAGCCTAGTAACATAATATACTATTTTTTTTAAAGATTTAAAAACGGAGGGGGGGGGGCATAAAATCATTAAAGTAAAAGAAGTAGGACACAAGGAAGCTATGTGGCACACTTTTATAACCTAAGTGCGGTTTTAAGTCTGAGCCATATCATAGTGATTCGTAACAGCTTTAGCCCCCTTTTGTGATGTTACAATTATTGAAATTAATATTAAAATACTGACTTATTGTACAATACTACTCCATCAAAACTAAATTGAATTTATATAGTTGAATTAGCATTTACGAATAATCTTTAAAGGAAAAATATAATCCCATGTTAATTTAATTAGTTATATTTTAATTACATTAATTGATTCTGACATGTTAAATAATAATTATTTATATCTCATAGAATACATATTATGTTTCCAGTTCAATTCAACGCAGTATTTTACAAAGGAGAAAAATAAATGTGTTTTCATGACATTTGATAGCTACACCCATTTAGTTTTACATATACTACAAAAGTTTTTTTCTTTTTTAAATAAAACAAAAAATTGAAAATTGCTATATTATATTGATTACTTTCTTAATTGGAAAAATCTGCGTCGCTGTTTTTAGATAGTGGGCTGTAACGAGTAAACAATTTTTCAGTATATATATATATATATATATATATATATATATATATATATATATATATAAATATATATATATATTGTGTCTGTGTGGGCGTGTGAAATATATTAAATTACTAGAGAGGTAGGAAATATAATTGAGTTTTCATTTAAAAGTTTTCAAATGAAATATCAAAGAGAGTTAAAAAAATAATTTTATTGTTTTTTGTTTATATATTTATCTACACAGACACCCACACACACACACACACACACACACACACACATATATATATATATATATATATATATATATATATATATATATATATATAATATATATATAAATTTTTTGGGGTATATATATATATATATATATATATATATATATATATATATATATATATATATATATATATATATATATATATATATATATATATATACATATATATTTGGAAATTTAAACTGTTGCTTCGTTTCTTTGCAGAATTTTATCCTTGTAATCTTTTCAGCTAATATATTCTGAATAGCAAATTGTATGCTGGTTTTTTATTACCGAAAATTTACCTTTTTTCCAAACAAACTAATCCAAATTCGTTTATTTAATTTTGTAATAAATCGCTTTGTGTTTTTGAAATTTTATAGTTTTGTTCAGATAGTTTGATAATTTGTGTGTGATATAGCTTCCCCTCGACTTTCTATTAGACAAATGGCCATAAGGAATTTTTATCTGCTTCTATACCAAGTGAAATCATATTTATTTTTATGAAATATCAAATTTGCGCAGAGGGTTAAAATTAATACTGGGATTTTTTGTTTTTGTTTCTTTCGATTAACAATCCAAATTTCTTTAAAATGAGATTATAAATGATTGATTGTTTTGATTTTGAGATTATAAATGATTGTTTGTTTTGACTTTGAGGTTATAGATGATTGTTTGTTTTGACCTTTAGGTTATAAATGATTGTTTGTTTTGACTTTGAGGTTATAGATGATTGTTTGTTTTGACCCTTAGGTTATAAATGATTGTTTGTTTTGAGTTTGAGGTTATAAAAAATGATTGATTGTTTTGATTTTGAGATTATAAATGATTGTTTGTTTTGACTTTGAGGTTATAGATGATTGATTGTTTTGACCTTTAGGTTATAAATGATTGTTTGTTTTGAGTTTGAGGTTATAAAAAATGATTGATTGTTTTGATTTTGAGATTATAAATGATTGTTTGTTTTGACTTTGAGGTTATAGATGATTGTTTGTTTTGACCTTTAGGTTATAAATGATTGTTTGTTTTGACTTTGAGGTTATAAATGATTGTTTGTTTTGACTTTGAGGTTATAGATGATTGTTTGTTTTGACCTTTAGGTTATAAATGATTGTTTGTTTTGACTTTGAGGTTATAAATGATTGTTTGTTTTGACCTTTAGGTTATAAATGATTGTTTGTTTTGACTTTGAGGTTATAAATGATTGTGAATTATGAATTACTCATGATTCATGATAGATAAATATAATTATTACAAAATTATGTAATCAAATAAACAAGTAAGTCCCGCTTCACGTAAGCGCGTGAGGCGATAATCGCCGGCTTCTGCACGATCGTTTTTTATGTAAAATTATAAACATTTTGTAACAATATTTGCACATTCTTTTTCTACACTTCAAGATCTTTAAATTGATGTATAACATGTCATAGTGACTAAAACATTTTTCTTTAGTCACCCGCCATATTGGAAATATTAAGTGTGAAAACTCCAAAAAGTGTACAGCTGTTACAAATGCCGAGATGCACCTGTGTGCCGAATTTCATGTTCTAGCTATAGTAGTTTATGAGTTGGGACAAACAAACAGACAGACAGAGCCGTTATATAAGGTTTCTTTTCGGGTACTTCTTTAGATTGTCACTTCCCTTATAAAGAAAACTGAGGGGAGTAACAATCTAAAGAAGATGTTTAGAATGTTCTTCTTTAGACTGTTACTCCCCTTATAAAAACAGAAGTGTGATATTCCTTTATCCCAAAGTACATTGGACTAGACGTCCCTTTGTCTTAATAGTTATTTAGTCAGTCATTTATATTTTTAAAAGAAATAGAGGAGTAACAATCTAAAGAAGTATCTCTTTCCGAACTTTGTACAGAAACCTAAAATTAAAATCTTTTTATAAAACTCAGAGTGTATAAAATAGAATGTTAAAAAGCAAAAATAAAAATAAAATTAAAGAAACTATATACTTTTATTTTCTCTGGAACTATTCTTTTAGGTTTTATTTTCTCTGGAACTATTCGTTTAGGTTTTATTTTCTCTGGAACTATTCTTTTAGGTTTTATTTTAACAACATGTTTTATTTGTTTCTTTTTTTAATATCTACATTTATTTGTACGATATGAACACGTAAGTTTAAAATGCCAGGAGATAAAACTTATTAATAATTGGTACGAAATGTCTGAATTGTTGAAGGTTTTGATAGTTTTCTTCTCCAGTTACAAGAAACGTTTTTCTAGTGTCGATAATATTGGACATGGGATGCCATTACTGATTATTTTTCTCCCTGCCATGTTGATGCTTTGCTAGCAATTTTCCTTATTTTTTTTTTCTTACCTCGAAGCATTTTATGAGTTTATTGAATTGAAAGGTTGAAGACCCGTGGAACCTTGAAGTTCAAACGATTTTTTATAAGCAAGCTTTAGTAAAACGTATTCTAAGTCTGGGAAATATCGTTATCAACCTCATTTCTTTAGTCTTTTTCTTAAAAGAAGGAAAAATGGGTAAAGTCTTACTTGAAGCTTTGAAAGGAAATACTTCAATTTACTTGAATATTTACTTTCTAAAAAAATAATGTTTAGTTCTTCAATTTTTTTATTTTTTTTTAGAATTATTTATCAATAAAGAATTGCAACAATAATCTTTAACTACCAACTCTTTAACTATCAAACTACCTTCTCCCTGGTTATCCAACTAGGTTTTCTCACTCGAATCAAAACAAACCGTTTATCCCTACAGTTTATCATTGTCTTTCCTTTTATTTTATAATTATTTGCATGTGTATTTAACTGTAATGAGACTGTGATTGTAGTAGAATGTAGTAGTATTAGAGATGTTAACTGTTAACTTTGACCCTGCACGTTAAAAAAATGTATTTTGTGACAAAAACATATATATGTTTGAATTGATTTTTATTTATCTAACAGGTAACGAGTTTTATTAATTGTTTCTTGTTTATTGTTAATGCATGATTAATTTAATTCAGCATGGTATTAATTATTATGATTTAACGTTTTCAGTTGTGAACATGAGTATGCCTCGAGAAGGGGGCGAAATATAGTTATGTGATTGAAGATTAGTAGAGATTTTATTTCCTCTTTCGGCCCAATAAGTTCAAATAAATAATAATCTTTAAGATAAATTTAATTGAACTAGTGGAGCGAGTACTCTGTTTCAGATCGTCACTCGATCGTTTTGCATTTTGGATGTCTGTCTTTGTTTGTTAATTTATCCACATAGTGTGTGGCCGAATGGCAAGGCCAAATGGCATTTCCAAGTGTGGTGTGGACGTCTTGCTTGGCATTTTCCATTTAGCCAAGTTTGGCATAAACGTGCCATTTGACATGTCAAAACGAACCAGAAGATTTATGGTCCGGATCAAAAGAAGCTAGATGACCATGGAGACGTATGCCAATATGTGGACGTGCCATTTGACAGTATTATACTGGTTCAGGTAGCAAGGTCACTTGTTTATTATATTTATTTGATTTTTTACTTTCTCATATAAACAGAAAGTATTGTTATGGCACTAAAATTCGATTTTGATGGAGTTACACGTTATAAGGTTTCTATGAGTCCAAAAAAGTGATTTTTAATAAATGTCTGTCTCGTCGTCTGTACTGTGCCAATTTTGACGAAATTTGGCATACATATTTCGAAAAACATATCCAAAAGAGGAATCTAGAAATGAATTTTAGCCCCAAAATTGGTGGCACAACCCCCCAAAAACTCTAAAACAAGAATATTTTACAAAAAAAAACTATTTTAAATACTAATCTAACGATATAAGTAAGCTGTTTTCCAGGGAAAAATCTAGTTCTTGAAGTAATATATTTAAACGAAGACGGAGAGAGAGGCCCGGGTTCTACTCCCCACCGAGGAAATGTTATTTTTATGATAAATTTTGATAAAATGTTCAATAAAAATTACATTTACCAACGAAAAAACGAAAACTAATAGACGGAAAACACTGGGCTAAATAATGATTAACTCGTATATGAGAAAGTTTGTCTGAGTTGTCTCGAACTGATATTTTTTGTTTTATTTGTTAAAAATTATTATTTCTCTCCTCTTTCTTATCTTGACACCTATTTTTCCAAGAACACCAGAATCAGGTTCATTTGTCTTCCTCAGTTATACTTTGATGTTCTTCTAGAGTAGTCAGAATTTATTTCAGTGTCCCCCCCCCCCCCCAAAAAAAAAACATAACAGGACAAAAAAGGAACAACATAAAAGGAACTTCGTTTTAATTAATTGATTTATACCAGAATCAATCAGTTTTGTGGCATTGCAAATTGAAAGAGTACAGGATTCGAAATAAAAGGTGTTTCCTAGGTTGAAATTGCTGTGAGTTTTGGTATAGATAAGGAAGATGTCGATAGAAAATAAAGAAACGTGTTGTCCCTCAATATCAATGTTAGTTTGTTATGCGGAGAAACCAGTTCCACTTTTGTACTCTAGATTTAGTTCGTCCATATCAACCGTCGTCCTTGATACAATTTTTCGGCACTTCTTTAGATTCTTACTCCCCTTATAAAAAAACAGAGGGGAGTAACAATCTAAAGAAGGTGTATGGAATTTTCTTTTTTTAGACTGTTTTTTTTATTCCGGGGGGGCTTTTACACCCGAAGACGGAGGCCACTTAGGTGGGCCCATACATCAAACCCGGGTTAGGGACCGAAATCTTCACACTCGTGTGAAGATACGGTCGTTAACCATGACTCCCCTCCTGGTTGTTATACAACTAGGAGTGTCATCATCATGGTTTCCAGGCCGAAACCTGGTGGCGCCACTCTTTCGAGGAGCTTCCCATTTGTTTAAACAATGCTGGGTGGACATCGAGCGGGGGGCCTGGTCCGGGAATCGAACCCAGAGCTGCGGTCACCTTCTGACCCGGCTCGATGCTGCTTAACTTGCGTGATTGCACTTCAAGCGCTCTAGCCTCCGAGCCACCCAGGCCCCTTTTTTAGACTGGTACTCCCCTTATAAATACCGAAGTGTGGTATTCCTTTGTCCGAAAGCATATTGGACCAAACATCCCTATGTCTTAATATGTATTTAGTCAAAGTCATTTATATTAAAAAAAAAAAAAACAGGGGAGTAACAATCTAAAGAAGTACCAATTTTTCATTATTTCACTTGGTATGGATATCGACCTCTTCATCTAGACTAGAAAGTCTGGGATGTATCCAGTATATACGAAGGCATAGTTCCTCATTTTCAATAATAATTACGGCAAAAGCAGCAATAAGTACATCGCCCTGATCATGCCAGTTGTACTGTGGACGAATAAATTTTCTGTGATGCCATGTTGGCCTTGCCAGACGTCTTGCCATTTGGCTGTGTGTACGCTCACCAATGGGTGATTGTGCTTTGAGTGTTGTGCCAAGGCTGTTTTATGATTCTTGTTGAATATAATTTTCCTTAAATCAGACTGATAATAATCTTTTAATTTTGCTGTGAAAATAAGTTTTGCCTTAGCTTAATTAATTTAGACTTATTTCCTAAGTCACGGAGGGAATCTCGTAATATTATGAATTTGGGTGAAGTTCTATTTCCCACGCTCTCTACTGTTCCTGCTTCAAACTCATAAAAAAGTATATATATATATATATATATATATATATATATATATATATATATATATTCATGGGGTGTTACAAATCCTGGCAGAAATAATACTCGAAAACAAAGCTGATAATCCTGTTCTTTACAGAAGAGAGAAATCACAGCTATTCTCGGGAATTGCCAGCACGACCAAGAATAGGATTACAATACACAGCTAGTCTCGTTTCCAATAGAGTTTTATTTGTTTGTTTGTTTCCAAGCAAACCATATCAATCAACTTAATATTTTTTTATTTTTTTTAAAAAGTGTTGAAATTAACACCTTTTTTATTTATTGATTCTTTTTTAAGTTGATGGATTGTTAAGGTGTGGTAATAATAATTAACAATGTTTTTTTCTCAATATGAGACGTTTCGGCCCTTTTTTAAGGTAATTTTCAATCATATTAATTTAATTTATCTATAATATAAATTAAAAAATATATTATATAAGTAAATTAATAATTTGTAACAGTTCCATTTTATTTTTATTAAATAAAAATTTGAATAAATAATTAACAATAAATTTAAATTAGAAAACTAAATAATCTAAAAAAATTTTTTGTTAATTAATAATACTGCAATGAATAATGAATTTCTTTACTTACTTTACTTACAATGTTGTTACTGTGGTAAAATTAAATATTATTCCTACCTGTTTGAGAGTTGGTCATATATATTTTACAAAACAGTTTGATAGGGATAAAGGTCTATTAACAATATTAACAAAAATTGACAATAGACATTAAAAATTAAAATAAACACATATTTTTTTACAGATTTTTAATATAAACCTGTCCAAATGAACAAATGGTTATTAAGAAATTTGATTGAAATATTTTACTGAGGTTGTTGAATGTTTTATATTTACTACTTTAATTATTTATATGTATATGTATCTTTAATTACAATGGAATTAATATGCGATTAATATGTTTGTTAATTTATTACATGAGTTTGCATTTATTTTAAGTTAATATAATTTTATTTTTATTGTTAATTTTTAGTTATGGGGAAACAAAATATGTAGTTTATTATGTAATGTTACAAAATTAAGACTAATAAGTCGTATAAGAGTAGCTAACCAAAGAAAAATCACCTTATACTACCAAAAATAAAAAATGTAATGGACAGTGGAAAAATATGCTCCTTTTGCTATAATATCGAGTATGATAATATCCATAATTTTTTTCTTTTCTTGCTTACTATCAAATGATAGCCGTCAACGATTCATTGACGTTTATTTCCCAAACAGAAGCTACTGGAAAGATTACTGGTGAAAGAGTCGATCAACTAAACAATATATTTAATTATATAGATATTGCTCTGCTGCTCAGGTCGGCCACTTTATCTTATTATTTAAGATAAATTAATATTTTTCATTTTAAAAAATAAATAAAATAAAACCATGGATTTTATTTTAGTGTCACAAGCTGATCCCCAAGTAAGAAGTCCATACTGTATTATGATCCATATAAGAAGACTTTTATTTAGTTATACTTACGAGTGTTATGTCATCTTGTTTTGTTTTTTAAAAAAAACTAAAAATCTAAAAGTTCATTTTTTAAAAATTTATTTGGTAACAATAAATTACTGTACATATTTAATATATTAACCCTTGTAAGGTCGGACTCCATTGTTAAGAGTCTTGTACTTAAGAGCAAATAAGCTTCTACTTATTATTGTTATACAGGGTGATCCAAAAGTCGGGAAACGTCTTAATATCTCCGGTTATAATTGAGATATTAAGTTCCGGTTTGCGGGTATCTTTATCGTTTATGAAAAACTACTTTTTTTTGTGGGAAATCATTTTTTCCGCCATATTGGATACAACTTTGAAATTTTAAATTGGAACACCCATGAAGTGATACATTTTTGAAAAGGTCTTTAAAAAGTATAACATTTGCCACAAATTCGAGCTTTCTATCTACTCTCATTCCAAAATGGCGTACACCCAAAGTTTAAAAATTTACTCATTTTGGTTAGTTTCATTAGTTTAGTTAGATATAAAAAATCGGACCGTGACAACTCAGACTAACTTTCTCATATAATCTCGGTCCAACATCCCAGGGAACACAGTTAGTCATAGTTTCCGAGATATTAATGAAAATAAATCTGATTTTGTTGAAAGTCGAAAACAAAAAGTAAACAACCACCTGTTGAACATATTTTAAATAATATCAATTAACTAAGCATCACGTAGGTTTATCATCAAAGCGAGCTTAATTCAATAAATATTTAATTTATATTCATGTTTCCTGGGATCTAGGACCGAGATTATATGAGAAAGTTAGTCTAAGTTGTCTCGGACCGAACTAAACTATTGAAAATAAGAAAGAAAGAGTAAATTTTTAAACTTTGGGAGTCCGCCATTGTGGAACTAGTAGATAGAAAGCTCGGGTTTGCTGCAAATGTTTTCTTTTTTTTTTTAAGACCATTCCAAAAATGTATCACTTTATGGGTGTTCCAATTTAAAATTTAAAAGTTTAGATTTGGATTTGGATTTTAATTTACCTTTATAATAATATTCCATTACATCGAGTTATCTTTTTTGCTGATTTAACAATTTAATACTACATTAGGTTATCTCTCCACTAGAGAACATGGAGTCCTGAGCTGTGGAGAGAGAGTTTACACAGTTTGTTATGTATATTACATTGTACAACAATAATTATTTTAAAAGAATTAATTAGTTATTTTACATAATTACATATTTATTTTAGTTTTAATTATATATTTATTTTATTATATATTATTTTAGTTTTTATAGTTTTAGTTATTTATAGTAATAATAATGACTATATACATTTAGTTTTTACACTTTTTTTATTTTAATTTTAGTTTATCTTAATAGCTAAAGTATATTTATGAATCTAGTGTACGTCGGCAACATATTTTCTTATTTTAGTTTTGAATAGTACCAAGGATTTTATGTTTTTAAGTTCATCAGGTAGTTGATTGAACAGTATTATTGCGCAATAGGTCCAGTGTCTTTGGGCCAAAAGGTTCTGAGAGCTGGTACGATGTAATTTCCTCTGATTTGGCCTCTAGTCATAATTGCATGGTCAATTCTTTTTATGTTATGTATCCCTTCCTTAAGGAGGGTTATACATTTATAATTATACATCACTTTAAGAGTCAGTATCGAGAGATGCTTAAATAGTGGCTTTGAATGTTCTATTCGTTTTTTATTTAAAATTATTCTTAAAATTGCTTTTTGCTTTAAAAATATTGTTTCCTTGATAGTGTCACAAGCTGATCCCCAAGTAAGAAGTCCATACTGTATTATGGAGTCAACAATACCATAATACAAGACTCTCAACTGTGAGATACTTAGATACATTTTTAGTTTCATGAATATAAATGTTAGCGCGCGTAATTTTGTATTCAACTTATTAATTTGAGCCTTTAGTTGAATCCAATATGGCGGAAAAAATTATTCCCCACCAAAAAATTAGTTTTTTATAAATGATAAATATACCCGCAAACCGGAACTAAATATCTCAATTATAACCGGAGATATTAAGCCGTTTCCGGACTTTTGGATTACCCTGTATAATTTCTTCGTTTTGTGTCCATACCGGTTTTTTATAAAAATTAAAAAGAATTACTAACTAAAGAAGCACTAATTAATTTATGTTTCTTTAAAATTATGGTTATATTACGTCCCTTTTTGGGACATTTTCCAAACCTTTTGGGTAAACAATATTTAAAGGAATAAATAAAAATGCAGGAGTGCTGCAAGAAGTCACATGAGATTTTTTTTATAAAAAACAATTATGATTTCTGAAGTAATTAGTCACACCAATAACAAGATTCGAAGTATTTATTTTTATCTTCAACAAGGAATATTATTATTCTTGTGTTTATCTCGTTTTTTTTACAGTCGATATCCACTTAGTTATATACATTTCATTCACTCTGCGTTTAAAAATATATAAATATATATGTAGATATATATATATATATATATATATATATATATATATATATATATATATATATATATATTGTTAGATGGTCTATTTTATTATTAAATATATGTGTTTATTGTTTGGATACGGGTCGTACTTATTTAAATAAGTACGACGATTAATGGCGTCTGTCCTCTCCCAATGAAAACGCTGGTTGAAAGTCGTAGTCAAGACACTGGATTACCGGACATGCGCGCAGCGGCGGGAGGATCGCGAGTTATAATATGATATATTGATGACTAAGACAATACTTAGACACACTGACACACACATACATTCACAAGCTAATCTTGACGTCAGAAGCATTTTCCTATATAAGCTGACCACACCCAAGACTAGCTGCACTTCACTTCATTTTCATTCATTTCTTTTGCCACTGTATTATTTAATACTTTTAAGGTAAGACGTTGTTGTCTCCAACTCTTACCAAATATATAAGAGACAGTTTATGTAGTTGTAATTTTGTATGTTTATCTCAAAATAAACTTTTTAAAAAAACAGTTCAGCGAGTGGTTCACTTAATTGGCGCAGTCGGTAGGACAGCCCTGGATTAGCTGAGAGGATATCAGCTAAGTTCCGTAGGATTAGCCAGGACACACCTAGAATTTCGAGACTCTGTGGCCCAACCTGTTTCTGGACTTCATCGAGAACAACCAGAGCGGCTGGACCTTTCTCCACAGTTTCTCTTCTAAACATGATATCACTCCTACTGTGAGTAAATTTATAATTTGAATGATATATTTGTAAAGGAATATTGATCAAGGAATAATAATCAAAATACTTAAAGTAATTTTTTTATGAAATAATAATAATTTTTTTTGAAATAATAAATTCTTATATATAATAATAAATTTAATAATCATATAAAAATGGCAGAACAAGCCGTGAATTATCAGTTGCTGAAATTATTTATTGACACTATTCCAGCATATAGTGGAAACGTAAACACACTATCGATATTTTTGAATAACGTTGAAAGCCTATTGACGCAATTCGGCAATAGGGCCAATCCCGCTGACCCTATTAACACATTTTTATTCAGGGTAGTTGTTGGAAAGTTATCCGGACGAGCTCTGGACCTAATTGGGTCCAGAACCGAATTAAATACATGGGGAGAAATTAAAAATCTATTAACTCTTACTTTTGGCGATCAGCGTAATATTGATTGCCTCATTCAGGACTTAATGTCCATAACTCCCAACAGAAACGAAGCTCCTTATGATTTTGGCATGAGATGTCAAGACGCAAGATGCTTGATTCTTTCTAAATTGAATATGCTAGACATAACAGAGGAACAGAAAAGAATCCGAATTGAGGATTATGATGACTTAACACTAAAAACTTATATTAGGGGATTACAAGGTAATCTGCAAACAAATGTAAGATTGAGAAATCCTAGAAATTTAGAAGTAGCTATGTCATATGTGATAGAAGAAGAAAATTTTCTTTATTCTCTTAGAAGGGCATCTAACACCCAAAGTAATTATAGTCCTCCACCGAGAGTGACTCCTATGAATAACAATAATAACTTGAGTAACAGAAATAATAATAACTATCAAAGAAATAATAATAATTATCAAAGGTATAGCAATAATAACAATTTCAATAATAATAATTCAAGGAATGACAATAATAATTATAATAATAGATTTAACAATCAAAATATGAATAACAATTTTAACAGATTTAATAATAACAATAATCAAAATATGAATTATAATAATAACAACAATAGAAATAATAACAATAGGTTTAATAACCAAAATTACAGAAACAATGGTTATAACCAAAATAACCAAAATAATTTTAGAAATAATAATAATAATAATTCCAATTTTAATAATAATTATCCGAGAAATAATTACAACGGATATCAAAGAGGACAAGGAACAAATTTCCAAAATAATCAACCAAATAGAAGTCCTCAGAATATTAATAATAATAATAATAACGCAACTAAACCTAATTTAAATACGGCTACTCCAATGGAGGTAGACCGAACAAGAAATACTAGGATGTTCGCCCAAGAAGTGGCTAATACAAGTGATTTTAATGATAATCAAAATTCAAATTTTGATGCTGACAATCAGCAAAATGATTATCCTTTTCACGAGCCAGCCTCTCAAAACCAAGAGAGCTGATAAAAAAAAAACTTGATGAAAGAAAAATTGTAAAACCTAAAGCAACTGATAATAAAATTAAAAAAGAAGTTAAGTTTGTAAAAAGAAATAATACTAATATAAAAATTAATTATCAACCAAATGATTTACCCTATATTGAGGTACCAGAATTTAATATTAAATTGTTAATTGACACAGGTAGCTCTAAAAGCCTGTTAAGTCCAGACTTCGTAAATAAGTATTTTAAAAATAAAATTATAAAAGAAAAATTTAAAATTGAGACAGCTCACGATGTAACGGAGCATAATTATACATGTAATATTCCTTTGTTTAAGATTTTTAAAATAAATGATATGCATAAATTTTATATATTTAGATTTAGCCCAGAATTTGATGGCTTAATTGGATCTGAGTTATTAGAGAAGCTACATGCTTCAATTGATATGAAAAGTAAATGTTTAAATATGCCAAAGGCGAAAATTCCTATTATATATAGATGTTATAATAAAAAAGTAATTAAACAAATTAAACTGCCTCCTAATAGTGAAGTTATAGTTAAATTGCCTGTTAAACAAAAAGAAGGCAAAGGAATTTTAAAATTTAAAATATTAAAGGGAGTAGAGATCCCTGAGTCTTTAGTGAAAATAAATAATTATAATGCATTAACAAGTATAAGAAACTCTAATGATAGAGAAATTAATTTAGATATGACAGATTCCTTAGACATAGAAAATTTTGATGAAAACGAAAATAATATTTTAAGTGACGATGAAATAAAAAATAATTTTAAATATAGGAAAAAATATGATGAAGACACAGATAGATTGCTTAAAGAAAATTTAAATTTGATAAAATTGGATCATTGTAATGATGAAGAAAGAACCTTAATTAAAAAACTTTGTTATCAATATAGAGATATATTTTTTTGTGAAGGAATACCGCTGAGTTTCACGAATCAGGTAAAACATAGAATTATTTTAACTGACGAAAAACCGATATATACAAGACAGTATAAATATCCTGAAATTTATAAAGAAGAGGTAAATAGACAAATAGAAAAAATGTTAAAAGAAAATATAATTCAGCCTAGTGCAAGTCCGTTTTCAAGTCCAATTTGGATAGTACCGAAAAAATTAGATCAAAGTAATAAGCCTAAAGTTAGGATAGTTTGTGACTATAGGGCACTTAATGATAAAACAGTGGATGACAAATACCCATTACCAAATATTAACGATGTACTAGACAAATTAGGGAGATCGAATTATTTTACAGTTATTGACTTAGCTAGCGGTTTTCACCAAATTGAAGTACACCCAGATGATGTTTCGAAAACAGCTTTTTCGACAGACCATGGACACTATGAGTATTTAAGGCTTCCCTTCGGATTAAAAGGGGCTCCAAGTTCCTTTCAAAGAACTTTAAATAATGTTTTATTTGGACTTATTAATAAAAAATGTGTAGTTTATCTTGACGATATTTTAGTTTTTTCTACTTCACTGGAAGAACATCTGGTAAATTTAAAACAGGTATTTGATAGAATGAGAGATAGTAATTTAAAGGTTCAATTAGATAAGTCAGAATTTCTCAAAACTGAAATAAAATATTTAGGATATATTGTTACACCTGAAGGTGTTAAAACTAATAAAGATAAGATCGATGCGATACTTAAATTTCCAATACCTAAGACACAAAGAGAGATTAAAAGTTTTTTAGGACTTTTAGGATACTATAGAAGATTTATAAAAGATTTTGCCAAAATAACTAAACCATTAACTAAGTGTTTAAAGAAAAATGCAAAGGTAACTTATGAAGAGGAAGAATATATAAATTGTTTCGAGACATGTCGGAACTTATTAATTAACGACCCAATTTTACAATACCCTGATTTTGAGAAAGAATTTATTTTAACGACAGATGCTTCAAATTTTGCTATCGGTGCAGTTTTGTCTCAAGGCACTGTACCTAATGATAAACCCGTAGCTTATGCTTCACGGACTCTAAATGAAACGGAAACTAGATATTCCACCTTTGAAAAAGAATTTTTAGCAATCGTGTGGGCATGTAAATATTTTAGACATTATCTGTATGGACGTAAGTTCACTATCTATACGGATCACCGACCTTTAGTCTGGTTAGATAAGTTAAAAGAACCGAACATGAAGTATATCAGGTGGAAAATAAAACTAGATGATTATGACTATAAAATTATCTATAAACCAGGTTTGCAAAACTCCAATGCCGACGGTTTATCAAGAGTAAAAATAAATGTTTTAAACGACGATGATAAAGATTCAGTAATAAATAACCCTGGAGATGCAGGATTCTCTGCATTAAAATACCTTAAAGATTTAAATGAAAATACAAAGTTAACTGAAACTAAACAACCAAATTATGATGAAATAATAACATTACCACTAAGTGATGAAAATATTGACGACTTAAATTCCACACAACATACTAACAGAGTAAATGACACTAGTGATGGAATACCAATTTTAGACGAAATGTTAAATAATAAAAAACATCAAATTATTGTACAGCCTAATATTTATCATAAATTAAACATCTCTCAAGATGAATACGAGGGAAAACAGTTAATTACGGTTAAAATTCCCCTAGAAAATAACGACGATATAATATTTGAATTTTTAAGAGACTATGTGTCTCCCAGTCTCACTTATCATTTGTATTTTCCTACTGATATTTTATATAAAGATTTTTGTAGAGTATATTTAGACAAATTTTATGGTAGTAAATTAAAACTAATCAAGTGCACAAAATTGTTGCATACAGTTAAAAATAGGGAAGATCAAATTGAATTAATTCAAACTTACCACAAAGGTAATACAAATCATAGAGGTATTAACGAAACATTAAAAGCTTTACAAAGAAATTATTATTGGAAAAACATGAAGAACTTAATTACCCAAATTATTAATGTTTGCGAAACTTGCATGCGAAACAAATATGCTCGAAAAGAAATTTATTCACCTTTAGTTTTGACAAGGACTCCAACTCGTCCTTTTGAAGTTGTCCATATTGACACTTTTGTTTTTGATAAAAGAATTTATCTTACTTTAGTAGATGCTTTTACTAAATTTGCCCAAGCCATCCAAATTGAAGGCAGAACAGCAATAAATGTCAGCAAAGCTTTAATTAAGTATTTCACTTGCTTTGGAATACCTAAGTTGTTTATAATGGACCAAGGTCGAGAATTTAATTGTGAAGTTGTAAAAAATTTACTTGACCTCCACAAAATTAATATACATTTTACCACAGTTGGACACCACGATTCAAATTCAATTGTAGAAAGGCTACATAGTTCAATTATCGAGCAATTGCGTATTTTAAGGGAAACATATCCCAAAGAAATAGAAAATGACTTGATGGATTATGCTATCATAGGTTATAATAATTCAATTCATTCTGCGACTGAGTTTACTCCAATGGAGCTTGTCTTTGGACAAACAGCTCTTAGATCGCCAACCGAAATATTCTTACCTTCCCAGTTCTATGGAAATTACATAGAAAACCATAAAAATAAATTAGATATAATATATAAAAATGTATCAGATAAATTAAAATCAAATAAAGAAAAGGTAATAGAAAAACATAATAAGTTAGGCGAAGAAAACAAAGACATAGAAGTAGGTCAAATAGTTTACAGGAAGAACACCCAAAACAGAGACAAAAAGAATTTAAAATTCATAGGTCCATACGAAGTAACAGAACTATTGGAAAACAATAGAATCAAAGTTAAAAATAGACTAGGTAAAACCCTTGTATTACATGTAAAAGAGCTAAGACGGCCTCCTGTCCAAAAAATTATTGACTTGACGGATTCACCATAATATGTAGGTGTTAATTTAAATATATATATTGTAATCATGTATTTCCAAAAATAACCTAAAATTAAGATATATTTCATAATATTATATATATTGAAAATACGTCGTATTCAAGTTAATCATTTAATTCTTATCTCACAGGATGCATAATATGAATCAGACAGCTAAATAGCATTTTTGATACAATGATATCTATATATTTTGCTGATAAGATGTATCAATTCAATGGAATTCTATCTAGAGTGAAGGAATTGTAAAATAAGCACATTATAAGATAAAATTATTTATGCAATTATAGAAAATGATTATTACTTAAAAACACTTATGAATCATTTACGTATTTTATTAACCTATTCATTTTAATTATATTATAAAGGAAAATATTATTTTAACTTCTATTTAACTATTTTAGGATACTTGATCTATTGATCACTGGAATCTACGGACAAACAATCAAGACAGACTTAAACAATAATCCAGGATTACTTCCATTAAAATTGGGTAAAGCCCAAGTAGAAGTAGATAGTTGGAAATTTATCCAAATTATTAAATTAGATGAAATTATTCAAGAATTTACCAATTTAGAATTATTTTATAAAAGAATAAGATCATCGGCAAAGGATGATAGTGGAAAATTAAGATATGACATTGCTTTTAAAACTATAGATATATTACATGATAAAATTAAAAAACAATTAATACAACTAAATCCTATACTTGAAGAAGGAACACTAATTAGACCAAAACGAGGACTTATTGATGGTTTAGGTACATTTATAAAAACTATAACAGGAAACCTAGACTACAGTGATGCACTAAAATATGATAAAATTATATCGAATCTAGAAACTAATCAAAACACTTTAAAGGCAGTAATATCTTCACACATTTCATTATTTCAAAACTCAACTACTGAAATCACTAAGAATATACAAATATTAGCTAAAAACCAAAAACTTATTGAATTAGCTTTAAATAAAATTTTACTAATAAATCGAACAGTATCTATTGATGCTCCATTTTATTTTCAAATTATAATTCATCAAATAAAAGATAACTTTCAATTATTATATGATACTTTAGAGGAATTTCATGTGGCAATAACATTTGCTAAATCAAATACTTTTCATAATTCAATTGTCGATCCAAAAGACTTATTAGATTCTCTTAAACAAGCAGAGTCTACCTTAGGATCATATAAATTCTTATTAAGGCCAAATTTAGAAAATTTATTATTTATAGAGGAACACATTAACATTAAAAGTTTTATTAATGGAAAGAACTTAGTATTTATTTTGGAAGTTCCATTAGTAGATATGTATGATTTTGATTATTATAGATTGTTATCTATTCCTGTATATCATAATGTAAGTAAAACTTATGTAACCATTTTACCACAGAGTGATTATCTATTGTTAAACGATAAATTTCATACTTTTACTAACTCTCGATGTAAAACTGTACATGAAAAGTTATACATTTGTAAAGACTTAGTAATTCATCCAATCACTATGGATTGTTGTGAAACAAATTTAATACTACATCTAAATTCAAATAATATATGTAAAGTTAATCAAGTCAATTTAAATGATATATATGTAAACAAAATTGACATAAACAAATGGATTATATCTAGCTCAAGAATATTAGTTACAGAGAGTTGTAATGACAATAAAAAATTGTACTATTTAGAAGGAACTAATTTAATTCAATTAGATAAAAATTGTAATTTAAATTTTAATAACTATGTACTAAAAACTCTCTCTAACACTAACATGTATTATAAAAATATAGCCATCCCACAAATGAGTATACCTGAGCAAGTTAATTTTAATAATCAATCTAAATCTTTAAATTTACATCCCTTAGATCTTCAAATTGGAAATGTACTCCAAGAAGTAAATTATCAAAAAGAAATATTATCTCAAATGTCAGACCCTATAAATTTTAAACGCATAGACGTTTACAGTAACTTCTTTATTGTTAGCTTGGCCCTAACCCTTGTTATATTTGTGATATTTAAATGTTTTAAAAAGAAAAAGATAGAATCAACCCCTTTGACAGATTTTGGACATTCTCCCCAAAATCTTCAATCTCAGGTGGGACGAGTTATAATATGATATATTGATGACTAAGACAATACTTAGACACACTGACACACACATACATTCACAAGCTAATCTTGACGTCAGAAGCATTTTCCTATATAAGCTGACCACACCCAAGACTAGCTGCACTTCACTTCATTTTCATTCATTTCTTTTGCCACTGTATTATTTAATACTTTTAAGGTAAGACGTTGTTGTCTCCAACTCTTACCAAATATATAAGAGACAGTTTATGTAGTTGTAATTTTGTATGTTTATCTCAAAATAAACTTTTTAAAAAAACAGTTCAGCGAGTGGTTCACTTAATTCGCGCTGAGGTCCTCGAGAGACAGTTTTGGTTTTGGACAGCGTGGGAGTTGCGACAGCGGCCATTTTTTGAAGGAGTTCCGCTTTTCCTGCTTTCCTGCTCCGCGGAAGACTCAAGACGACATCAGGTTTCCCTTAATATCTAATATCAGAAGTGGTTAGAGAATCCCCCTTTCCTGACTCGTTTGTGTTTGTTCAAAAAGAACCAGTTTAAAACTAATTGTATTAAAAGTGCGAGAGTGTCATTTTAACAGTGTTTTTTTTTTTTAGAAGAAAATCACAATTGTTTCATCTAAAATAATTATCTTTACTTGTGTTGTATAGTGTCATACATAACTATTTTCTGAGGATTTTCTCTCCAAAGAACTGTTCTAGATAAGTGGTTTAATTTTCTTTGTCTATAATTCTTATTTATACGTGATTTTTTTGTTGTTTTTGTTACAAGCAGCAAGCTACCCCACACTCACGCATTTAATTTAGTGGTAGTACAAACACTTGCACAGAGCCCCTGTCACTCTTGCTCTAAATTCATCTATTTTACTACCTCCTCGAGAAACTATAAAATGCCTTCGTTCTGTGCTTGAACGACGGAATTGTTCTTTTCGAGAGTCGGTTCTTTTCCGAGATTATAGGTTCTTTGGAACGGTTCTACGGAACGATTCAAGAGAACGGTTCTACGGAACGATTCAAGAGAACGGTTCTACGGAACGATTCAAGAGAACGGTTCTACTGAACGATTCAAGAGAACGGTTCTACGGAACGAGTTTAGAGAACGATCCTAGAGAATAATTTTAGAGAACGATTCTCGAGAACGGTTTTACAGAACAGTTCTATTATCTTTCACTTTTTTGGGAGTGTTATTTCTTAGTGCATTTTCTCTCATATTTGGACATAAAGGGTGATATTAAAAAATAAATAAAAAATAAAAATTATTAAAAAATAAATAAAAAATAAAAATAATAATAAAAGAAGAGGCTATACCATGGGCAAATTCATAGTTTCCGACGTGGAGCCTGGAAGAAACGACTCTGGTGCTCGCCCCAGCGTCCCTTACCATCAAACTTATTTTACGTCGGCTATCACGGAGTTTACCCGCAGATGGTATTGTTGCAGCATATGAATCATAGTGATGCTTACAACATCACAGTGCTCCGTCCGGAATTACATGATTCCAATAAATGAATATGTCACATTGAAAAAATAAAAAAAAAATCTGTTCTCGTGGAATGATATAGAGGCAGTATCAAGAATAACCGGGTTTTTAAGAGACAATGCTAGACAATGGTTCGAGAAGTAGGACCCTGACATTAAGAACTGGATGACCTTTAAAGAAGACTTTCTGCGAAAGCTTTTCCCCTTCGAAGAAACTTAGGACACCTGTTCGAGGATGCCGCGAATTACAACAGCTCGCAAGTCAACTCTTACGAACGATACGTGCACGAAAAATTAGCAAGGCTCAAGTGCCTACAGGTAACGTGGAAAGAAGCAGATCTTGTTGAGCTGATCGTTCATGATATTTGTGAACTGGATGTTAAGTCAGCAGCGGTAAATCGAAATTGTACTAATGTTAGGGAGCTTATATCATATTTTACCTCGTTAAGAAAACGCCCCGTCCGGTGCCTCAAAGAAGTCAGAGATTCGACGAACCCCGCTTTTTGCAACGTGGTATAAAGAGATCGCACCCTCGAGTAGATTAACGTCATTCACCTAGTAAATTTGTTGATGATAAGAAAAGTTCATTGGTTAATCCTGGAAGACGCCCTTTGGCTGAAATTTAGTACCACTCATGCGGTGTTTTGGGCCACATGCATTCTGGTTGTAAGAGATACGTGGCAAGTCAGATAAAATCGAACCCTGGACCTTCTAGGGAGGTAACCTATTCGTTTTGCGCAAACGGGGTCATAGTGCGCCAAACTGCTTTACCAAGGCAGCCATAGAAAAACGAAAGAACGTCAACGTTTGCATCTCGGGGCAAGTGCTTAAGGGTTCAGTCGTGCGAATCTGCGGTAATGCGTTTCAAGCGCTAATTGATACTAGAGCTGATGGTTTTCTTATGTCCAATAAATATAGAAAACTATTTGAAGACAAAATCAAATTGTGCGAAGTACTATTGAAGGGGTTCAGTCCCGGACCGATACGCCACATAAATGTTTTACTACCGATATAGAAGTGACTGGGACCCAGGTCCGCAACGTACCTAACATTCTTTTATATTGCACCTGCGCATTAAATTATAACATTTATCTGGGCCAAGATGTACTTAACGAAACCTCGTTAGTTCCAATAACAGATTTTTTCCGGATCCAGAATGTTACGGAGACCACAGACCGTAGCTAGTATATCTTCAGACCCTCCTCGCCAAGGCGGCGCAGATGTTGACACCGATTTGATTGGAGAAGACAGGAATACACAGCTTAACTTATTAGCACAATATAAGAATATGTTCGGTAATGTGGTTCTTGTTGAGGGAACCAAAATGTCTATCAATCTGGGAAAAAAAAAAAAAAAAACATTTATAGAGCTTCTTATAGGTTGTCGGCATTGTGACTGACCTAATGAGTAATGTCATCATAAGAGAGAGTGAGTCCATTTGCAAGTCCTACCCTACTGGTGGAAAAAAAAAAAAGAAGGAACCTGGAGAATGTGCGTTGGACTACAGGGAGCTAAATAGCTTAACCGTGAAAGATAGGTATCCCCTACCCCTTATCGAAGACCAGTTGGATAGACTAAGCAAAGCCTCGTTTCTTTTTACATCAATGGATATGGTATCGGGTATTGGGATTTAATCAAATTGCATTAGTCGATGCGACATTACCCAAAACCGCCTTTGCGACTCCCGACGAGCATTATGAATACCGTAGAGTCCTGTTTGGGTTGACCGACGCTCCTGCTGTGTTTCCAAGATCCGTTCACAAAGCTCTAGGCAAGCGAAAGGATAAACTTGTGTTCGTGTATATGGACGATCTTCTAATACCTTCTAGCTCAATCGAAGAAGGGTTATCTCACCTAAAAAATTGTTTTAGACGCCCTCAAGGGTGCCGGATTTTCTTTGAATCAGCTCAAGTGCCGTTTCCTCAAGAAAAGCATCGAACATCTTGGGCGGATCATATCTGTGAATGGTATTCAGCCAAGTCCAAGGAAGATTGATGCTCTAGTGAAACTACCGACTCCCTCTTCGGTAAGAGAAGTGAGAAAGTTTATGGGCTTGGCCAGATATTTTCGCAAATGTATACCTTCTTTTGATAGTTAGACTATTTGTATCACTGAGCTTACTAAAAACAAAACACACACACAGTTTATCTGGGGTGATTTAGGAACTTCCTCGTCATATCATGCCTTACATCGGAACCATTGTTAACCGTTTTCAATCCAGAACTCCCAACTGAACTACACACTGATTCGAGTAGTAGAGGCTACGGAACAGTTCTAATTCAAAAAGGTAACGGCACAAAGAGGTTTATATGGAATTTTAGTAAGCGTACCACCCAATGCGAGGAGAAATATCCATCTTACGAGCAAGACACACTCGCAATAGTTAGAGCCTTACAAACTGTACGTGTTTACTTACTTGATATTAAGTTTAAATTGATAACAAATTGCAACGCCATCAAGGAAACTAAATTGAAAAGCGATATATCTCCAAGAGTTGGGAGATGGTGGACCTTCAAGACTTCGATTAAGACTTCGAAATCATTTATCGTAAAGGACTTCCCTACGTCACGCTGACTTCCTCAGCAGAAATCCAATTGGTGTACGACGGGTTAGACATGCGTTTAGACATTACTTGGCTACAAGTAAAACAATGAAGTAGCGACGAAAAAAAAAAAAATATGCGCCATTGTTTAGTATGCGCAGTCAAGAAAACAAGTACTGGACCTCTACATGGGTTCATTGAATCTGCAGAGAAGCCTAGAGAACCTTTATATATTTTATATCTCGATTGTTTGGGCCCTTTAACTACCACCGATTCTAAGTTTAAATATTTGCTTGTAGTGGTTGACCGCTTCACAAAATATTGCTTGTGGACACCCCTGAGAACAGTTCGGGCCGACGAAACTAAAGACAGCATTAATACAGTTCTTTCGCTGTTCGGTGAACCAGGATTAATTAAAATGGATTCAGGAACCAACTTTAAAAACACCACTCTACCAAAGTGTCTGGGGCAGCTAAATACAAATACCATTTTGTTACACCTGATCTAAACCAAAGTAACGGTCAAGTTGAAAGGTACATGAGAACCATTATGAACCTCCTGCGAATCGAATCATCTGTAAAGTCAGAATGGTCGAGCGGTATCTAGAAAACCCAGCTAGTTCTAACCCGACGAAAAAAAAAAGTACTATAACAAGACATGACGAAGAAAACTACAATAAGAATGTTTCCAAGGATATGGATAGTTGTCTGCTTTCAGATTGGTTGAAGTTAATATGTTGACGAACTTGTAAACAACTAATAAGGAAAGTAATTAATGCTTAAGTTATATAAAAAAAAAAAAAAAAAAAAAAAAAAAAAAAAAAAAAAAAAAATCTAAATGTATGGAGCAGACCTTTTGTGTCGACTGCATTTATAAAAAAAAAAAAAGTTTAAATGTATGGAGCAGACCTTTTGTGTCGACTGCATTTATAAAAAAAAAAAAAGTTTAAATGTATGGAGCAGACCTTTTGTGTCGACTGCATTTATAAAAAAAAAAAAGATTAAATGTATGGAGCAGACCTTTTGTGTCGACTGCATTTATAAAAAAGATTAAATGTATGGAGCAGACCTTTTGTGTCGACTGCATTTATAAAAAAGATTAAATGTATGGAGCAGACCTTTTGTGTCGACTGCATTTATAAAAAAGATTAAATGTATGGAGCAGACCTTTTGTGTCGACTGCATTTATAAAAAAGTTTAAATGTATGGAGCAGACCTTTTGTGTCGACTGCATTTAAAAAAAAAAAAAGTTTAAATGTATGGAGCAGACCTTTTGTGTCGACTGCATTTATAAAAAAAAAAAAAAGTTTAAATGTATGGAACAGACCTTTTGTGTCGACTGCATTTATAAAAAAAAAAGAGAAATCTAAATGTATGGAACAGACCTTTTGTGTCGACTGCATTTATAAAAAAAAAGTTTAAATGTATGGAACAGACCTTTTGTGTCGACTGCATTTATAAAAAAAAAAGTTTAAATGTATGGAACAGACCTTTTGTGTCGACTGCATTTATAAAAAAAAAAGAGAAATCTAAATGTATGGAACAGACCTTTTGTGTCGACTGCATTTATAAAAAAAAAAGAGAAATCTAAATGTATGGAACAGACCTTTTGTGTCGACTGCATTTATAAAAAAAAAGTTTAAATGTATGGAACAGACCTTTTGTGTCGACTGCATTTATAAAAAAAAAAGAGAAATCTAAATGTATGGAACAGACCTTTTGTGTCGACTGCATTTATAAAAAAAAAGTTTAAATGTATGGAACAGACCTTTTGTGTCGACTGCATTTATAAAAAAAAAAGTTTAAATGTATGGAACAGACCTTTTGTGTCGACTGCATTTATAAAAAAAAAAGAGAAATCTAAATGTATGGAACAGACCTTTTGTGTCGACTGCATTTATAAAAAAAAAAAGAAGTCTTAAATGTATGGAACAGACCTTTTGTGTCGACTGCATTTATAAAAAAAAAAAAGAAGTCTTAAATGTATGGAACAGACCTTTTGTGTCGACTGCATTTATAAAAAAAAAAAAGAAGTCTTAAATGTATGGAACAGACCTTTTGTGTCGACTGCATTTATAAAAAAAAAAAAGAAGTCTTAAATGTATGGAACAGACCTTTTGTGTCGACTGCATTTATAAAAAAAAAATAATTGTAATGTATGGAACAGACCTTTTGTGTCGACTGCATTTATAAAAAAAAAATAATTGTAATGTATGGAACTGCCTGTTGTGTAGACTGCATTTACAAAAAAAAAATAATTGTAATGTATGGAACTGCCTGTTGTGTAGACTGCATTTACAAAAAAAAAAGAATTGTAATGTATGGAACTGCCTGTTGTGTAGACTGCATTAACAAAAAAAAAAAAAAAAAAAAAAAAAAAAAAAAATTGCATTTTTGCTTATGCGTACCTTAATCACAAACTTCAGTTGTACGATGTTACAGGTTGGACGTAACATTACTTTTGTCTGAGCCACTAGCTTCGAGAGCGAAGCTTACATCAGGATGGCCGTGTTGGATTGTTTGTTATTATTACTTATTATATGTGAGACACCAGCTTCGAGAGCGAAGCTTACGTCAGGAAGGCCGTGTTAGATGGTCTATTTTATTATTAAATATATGTGTTTATTGTTTGGATACGGGTCGTACTTATTTAAATAAGTACGACGATTAATGGCGTCTGTCCTCTCCCAATGAAAACGCTGGTTGAAAGTCGTAGTCAAGACACTGGATTACCGGACATGCGCGCAGCAGCGGGAGGATCGCGCTGAGGTCCTCGAGAGACAGTTTTGGTTTTGGACAGCGTGGGAGTTGCGACAGCGGCCATTTTTTGAAGGAGTTCCGCTTTTCCTGCTTTCCTGCTCCGCGGAAGACTCAAGACGACATCAGGTTTCCCTTAATATCTAATAATATATATATATATATATATATATATATATATATATATATATATATATATATATATATATGGATATATAAATCTGGTTGAATACATTTAAATACATAAAAGCTTTTATCCCTAAGTCAGAATTTTCTCTTAATGCATACATTAATGCTTGTATAATTTATTCATTCTATTCAGAAGTATGTGTATTTTCTACCTCAGTTTCTCTACCATATCAAATTATTTCGAGGGGGGGGGGGGGGGGCGAAATCCCAGCACGGAACCCAGAATTTCATTCTACCTCCTTCTCTAACACCCTTAACTCATTTTTACAATTATCCTTTTTGTTCTAAAGCCAGGCTTTTTATTAAAAAAAAAAAAAAAAAAATCTAAATTTTGAAATTAAATGTTTGTAGTGTAAGCCAATTTTTTATTTTATTTTATTTTTATTTTTTTTTTCATGGTGTTTTTGTACCTGTGTGATAAACCATACATATTTTTAATGTGTGCATTTCATTTGATACCACTTTTTAAAATGTAATAATGATATTAACTTTAGATTATCCCAAAAAAAAAACATTTTTAAAATATGAGAAGCTTAAAAAATTATGATAATAATTTAATTTAAAAAAAAAAAAATATAAGTATAATGTAATAATAATTAAATATAAAGAAATATTTCAAATTAATTATTCTTTAATTTTTTTTTTAATAATTAAATTTAATAATTAATTATAATTTTATTTTTGCTTTAATTATTTTATTGATAAAATCAACGGTTAAATAAAGGTGTAATAAGAATTCGTTTAATTAACAAGTTCAAAGATTTTATGTATTCACTTTTTACAGTCTTATTTTTTCCGAGAGTGCACATAATACTTCTTTTTATTTTCTCCATTACCTGATTGATATATTATGTAGGTGACATTTTACATTATAGTGGTGAAAGATTCGAACTTCATTTATTATTACTGTATGTAGAATGATAATCGTGAAAAACCTTACCTTTTTTGAAAATGAATCTGTTAAGTGCTATCGCTTATTGGCTGTGCTATCGCTTATTGGCTGTGCTATCGCTTATTGGCTGTGCTATCGCTTATTGGCTGTGCTATGGCTTATTGGCTGTGCTATGGCTTATTGGCTGTGCTATCGCTTATTGGCTGTGCTATGGCTTATTGGCTGTGCTATCGCTTATTGGCTGTGCTATCGCTTATTGGCTGTGCTATGGCTTATTGGCTGTGCTATGGCTTATTGGCTGTGCTATGGCTTATTGGCTGTGCTATGGCTTATTGGCTGTGCTATGGCTTATTGGCTGTGCTATCGCTTATTGGCTGTGCTATCGCTTATTGGCCCAGATAACTTAACTAAATCATTACTCTAATATTAGTGAAATAAGGATTCAATTACTCCAAAATTATTTTATTATTTTGGTACTTCTTATGCTTGTTATTCCCTTGTGTTTCTTTAGAATATAAATATAGATATAATAATTATTTATTCATTTCTTTGTCTAAATAACTATTAAGACAAAGGAATGTTTAGTTCAATGAACTTTGGAACAAAGGAATATCACACTTCTGTTATTATAAGG
Source organism: Gerris lacustris (assembly GCA_951217055.1). NCBI lineage: Eukaryota > Metazoa > Arthropoda > Insecta > Hemiptera > Gerridae > Gerris > Gerris lacustris. The sequence goes on along the minus strand of OX578281.1, from coordinate 69,856,507 downwards.
GGAGTAACAGTCTAAAGAAGGACATTACGTACACCTTCTTTAAGCAAGAAAATTAAACTATTGCAATGGCTTCAAAAAATTTGTAATGCGAATGTTAAAAAAAAAATTCCATGAAAATCTAGTTTTAGACCATTCTTAATTGATTCCTGAAATTTAACACTTTTTTTATGTATGTATGTATGTATGTATGTGTCACTCCAGACGACATCTCACTCTAGGATGCACTTAAAAAATCCAAATAAATTTTAAATGATAATATCAAAAGAAAGGATGAGTTCTTTGGCCAGCATTTTTAGAGTCTATTTTGGGGGTCCAATTTTGATCATTTTGGGTCAAAAATAGCATTCCCCCCCCCCCCCTCTTATATGAACTATACCTCCCCCCCCCCCTCTTATAAAAAAAAACATTACACAAAAGTGCACATAACAATAATTACTGTACTCAGAAAATTCGCTCATTAAGTCATGGTGCATGAATGGACTTTTTAACAATTTTTGTTAAATTATAATTTTAAATGAATGTTAATTAATAAAAAAAATGTATATAATTACTACTTTTAAGGTGAAATGAATGAAGGTTTTCATATGTTCAATAGTTGTTTTTTTGCTTTACTTTAAGTTTGAAGGAAACTCAGTGTAAATGTTACTAATTACCCCATCAAGTTTCATGTGTAAGATAGAGATACTTTGAGAGAGTTTCAACGACTCTCAAACTCTATTTACACTAAGTGAGAGAGATTCTCTCAAACTTTACATATCTCAAATCTCTTTTAAATCTCTCACTTTCTCTCTCGTTTCTCGCTTTGACCTCGCAATTAAAACTGGATTTACAAACTGGACCACACTAAAAGAGGGGGGTTTCGAGTTCTGGAGGAGAGATTGGAGTTTCCGTGAAATAAATAAACCAGAGGGTAGTTTGTCCTTAGCAATGATGTCATCCCTAGGCTGGATTCAAATCCAGATTTATTCTGTTTATTTAAAAGCAGTTAGTCTCTTAGTTTCAAAGAGTACGTAGACTCGCTCTGTGTAAACTTTAGTAGTCCTATTTACCCCGTTTCTAATAATTATAATATTTTACCTGAAGTATTACTATACTATGGAAAATTCCCTATGAAAGTTCTGCAAATGCTTTATTTTATTCATTGTTAGCATTATTATTAACTACAAAGTACCTATAAAGTTTATATGATTTGTATATGTAATTACTTCTGCTTCCGTGTGAGATCGTTGGAAATGCGATCGTTCTGAAGAACGAAACAGAAATCCGTTTCAGACATCGGGGAATATTTTTGTTTCCGAGTCTCTCTGTCGGTCTGTAGCTCAAATTTTGCGAATCAATATATCTTAAAAACTACTCATCCGATTTTAATGAAATTTGCATGGTAGATTATAATTAGCCCATTGTTGGTCCCATATAAGTTTCAACGCCCATTTGTTTCTTCCCAACATGCGCACAAACATACATTTATTTATACCAATATCTTCAACATACACTTTTCTGTACAAGTTTTTAAAATATTGATGGTTTATCGAAAGTAGCCTGGAGGTAGCCTCTGATTAATTTCAACTGTCTACGTTCATTAAATTTTGCTAAATTGATACTTTAATTCATGTGAAAAAAACAACAGTTATTTAGGCACCTAGGGAGTAAAGTAAGGCATTATTCACTGAGCGAAAAAGTGAACCATGGTCCCTAAATCCCGAGGCGAACCCGAGGGAATTAAAGTTTTTGATTCCCGAGGCGCAGTCGAGAAAATAACGCTAATTAGCTCCCAAGGTGCAGCCGAGGGAGATAATTATCGCGAGGGGAATAATGGCACTTTACTCACGAGGTACATACTATATTTTATCTTCAGTAAGGAGAAAATACACATTTTCATCCATTGCACAGTTTTATTTATTATTTTTAATAAATAACAATAATTATTAGCACTTTTAATTGCAGATATAAGAGATTCAGTATTAAAAAACAAATAAGAATTTGAATTAACTCAGGGCAAGGAAGGGGTAGAGGGAGCAATCCGATTTGAAAAGTGGTTGATTATGATACACCCCTATACTAAACCTCCCAAGCGAGCTCAATCCGAACTAAAGTCATTACGTTGTCACTGGTCCTTGTCTTATTGGTTTATTCCTTGTCCTTCCGTCCCCACAGACGCTTGTCAACAAATCCTTATCAGTAGCATTTATTTGATACTCCACTCAAAGAAGATTGCTATTGGTTATCTAGGAACTGTTACACGTTTATTAACGACGTTACTGCCTTTATATAATAAATTAGGTTAACAACAAACATTAAAGTACACATTTATAAAGAAAACTGTATTAAAAATATAAATATTAAATGTCGTAAGAAAATATCACTTATCCTTATCAGCTGATATCAGATAAATTTCGAGTGATTATCGAGATATTGATACTGTTTCACTAAACTGCCGCTTGAAAGTGTTAGTATAGGGGTGTAGCATAATGAACCAATTTTTCTCTGAGGGAATTAAACTCAAATAGAAGGTTATTTAGTTGCAGGTTCTAAACAATAAATAGCATGGTCGAAAAAGCAGTGTCACCAACCTGATTTCAACAACTTAGCCACTCATTTTCTACTTTTTCCCCTACTTTTTGAGTTCAGGGAAGAAAAGACTTACTTTTAGTCCCTCTAAACTAATCCAAAATCATAACTTTTTCTCTCTACTGGAGATAAAAGTATTTTGATGGATTTAAATAAGGGAAGGGGGGGGGGGGGGAATTGAATAAATTAGACAACAATAGGTTGTAAAAGCATAAAATCATTAAATTATACTATATAGCACGCGAGGAAGCTATGTGCCACACTAATTGGTAGTCTATTTTCACTTTTTATTGGCATAAGTTAAGAAAAGTGATGAAAATCGGAAATTTGGTATAGATGTTCAGAAAAATCATACCCCGAGGCAAAATCGAGAAATGAATTTTAGCTCCAAATCTCGGGGAAGCTGGCCCTAAAAACTCTTACTTTTCGAAATCTGTTCCGACGGTTTTTATTAAAAAATTATAAAAATTTAGCCCATTTAAGTACAAATCTAACGATTTATGCCGTTTTCCCGAAATAATCTAGTTCCCGAGAAAATAGCTTTAAACGTGGGCAAAGAGAGGCCGGGTTCGATTCCCCGCTAAGGAGAAGTATAATAATTAAATGTACCTAAGAAAACTATAATTTAAATCAAATTATATTTATTATTAACTACGGGAAACAGACAGTGAAAAATACACTCCAGCGCCGGGATTTGAATCAAGGGTCTCCTGTATTTCCAGTACAGATGCTCTTACCAACGAAGAAAACTAACAAATGGAAAACACTGGGTTAAGTAATGAACTCGTATATGAGAAAATTTGTCTGAGTTGTCTCAAATCCATTTTTTTACATTTTACTCCTCATTTATTTTACCTTTGTTTAGAATATTGATTTGAATTGATAAACATATTTCATTGATAAAGTCTTAATTAATTTTGATTTAGTCATTAATGGCTACAAAATAAGGTTTGAATGCTTGCATTTTTCTTTACCTTTGTATTTTGGGTGAAACAAAACAGAAATCTGCTTTAATCTCTTAAATAAACTTTATACATTTCCCACAATTTCCCTATATTTTATAATCTCTGTTATTCTGAGAAGTGTTGGTCAAATTAACGCTTCGATGATAATGTCATTAAACTTTTTAATATTTACTTTTCTTTCAAACGAGAATTAGTATCGTTAGTAGAGAAAGTTTGAGTGGGATATATTTATGTGTAAAAAAACTCTCGGCAAAGCTTTGAATAATCCGGGTAGGATAACGAATTTTATGTGTGTGTGAAAAAACAGACCGAAGCACAAAAAAGGGACGAAAATAAACAAAGGTGGATTTTCGCTTTTTTGTACAGAAATTATAAGGAAAATAAGTTGAATCTTTAAAGCGATGGTCTTGTTTTTAGATGCGTCGACTTGTTACATTTGCCAAATTTTACCAAATCAGATTTGCCTTTGATTGAGAGCTGTGATTTGGCTCATTAATGGTGGACTTGGTCATAGATTTATTTCTTTTCTAGCCTCATTCAAGGGGTATTTCTGTAGATAAATTCTTAACAGTGCTCTATAAATTTCGGGCTCTAAAATTTTAAATTATAGTTCTTAGCGAATAGAATTGACGGAGTCCTCAATTCGACACCTAATTTTAAAAAGTTAAAAATTATTAATCACGTCTCTAAGTTGTCGCGGTCGCTTCGACTCTTAATTTAACCTAAATTTAATGCGGTATGGAAAGTACTTTTTTGGCACTTCTTTATATTGTTACTCTCCTCATAACAAAAACAGAAGGGAGTAACAATCTAAAGAAGGTGAATGAAATAATTACTTTAGACTGTTCCTTTCCTTAGAAAAACAGAAGTGTTATATTTCTTTGTCCTAAAGTGCATTGGACTTATCATCCCTTTATCTTAATAGTTATTTAGTCAAAGTCACGTATATTTTTAAAAAAATAGACTGCCAATCGGTGTGGCACATAGCTTCCTCGTATCCTATCCACGTACTTTATTGGTTTTATGCTTTTACAAGCCATTATTGTCTAATTTGTTTAATTGTTTCCCCCTGTTTTTTAATCTGTCTTTTTTTTTTTTTTTTTTTTTTTTTTTTTTTACATGAATTTATCAAAAGTTGAGGAGCGCAGACGGTTCAAATTAAGCTGGGGCTACCTAAGGGTTACTTTCGATAAACTGTAAAAGTTTCGTACAAATCAGATATGTACTTTAGAAGCTAAAGGTATAAATAAATATATGTTTGTGCGCATATGCAAGAGAAACATATTTATAAGCGCAGAAGGTTAAAACATATATGGGAACAACAATGGGCTAACTATGACCTACCATCCAAATTTCATTAAAATCTGACGTGTAGTTTTTGAGATATGTTTGTTCGCAAAAATCGAACGACAGACCTACAGACAAACACGGAACCAAAAATGTTCCCTGATGTTTGAAACGGATTTCTGTCTTAGAATTTTTGAAACGGGGACCTAACATTTTTTCTTTCTTCGAAACGATCACATAGCTTTCGTTACCTTTGGTAAGCTCGTAAGCAAATCAGGGGAGTAACAATCTAAAGAAGTACCACCGTTTTGACGAATCTTATATAATCAGTTACAGATAGACTTTAGAAGTGTCCAACGAGAAAATTATTACAAATGACAATCAGACCTGCTATCAAAATGGAATTAATAATTTCAGTAAGCCTGACTAACGACTGACTAATGTATAATAATAATAATATATATTTCCACAAAATTTGGTACAAGATCTAATTACAATTGCATATAGAATCATTAAATGTGTGGACCCTCGGTAGTAAAAGATTACTAGAGTGAGGGCCTAGCCTTTGGCTTAGTAACAGTTATTTGGAAGATTTAAATGTAGTACGAAACTATAATTAAAATATAATTTAAAATATTGATAACAAAATGATAAATTATAATTAGGTTCAAAATTAATAAATAATGTCTATAAAAAAATCTATGTGATAATAACTCATAATATAATATTCATATATATCTGCTGTAAAAGTGAATTTTATAGAGAATAATTGTTTTATGTTTACCTATCTTTTGAGAACATATTTAGTTTAGTAGAATTGAAGTATTGGGAATCAATCGAGCCATACTACAGTATTCAACATTTCATTTAATCGTTTTTTAAAATGTTTTTTTATCTTTTTCCTCTCTAATTTTCTGGGGTAACTGGTCAAATAGTTTGGGCACAATACAGGCAAATGAGTTCTGTCTCTTAGCACTTTTACAACTCGGTATTACTAACTTATTTTGAGCTTTTCTCTTTGTGTTGTATTTATGATTTACATACATTTAATCTTCGTCAAAAAAGTAGAGTAATACCGATCGTTTATATAATTAGTATAATTGAAAATCACGAAAACAAATAAGAAAAATAGGCTGGCAATTAGTGTGGTACGTAGATTCCTTGAGTTCTTATAACGTACTCAAATATGATGTTTTGCTTTTACCATTATTGTCTACTTTATTCAATTTTGCTCAAACTTTAAAGCAATTTTGAAGCTATGTTATAGTTCCGAAGAACAAAAATTTGTTATGTGTCTCACTTCAAACATTCCATTGCAAAAATCTTTTTCGAACAACAGAGATAATTTTTAGTTCCGTATAAGTCTGTCGGTCTGTCACTCAATTTTTGCGAACCGTATATCTTAAAAAAATTCAGGGGAAAAATTAAATAAATTTGCCAATAATGGGCTGTAAAAGCAAAAAATCATTGAGTGAAGTATAGGAAATAGGACGGGAGTAGCTATGTGCCAGATTAATTGGCAGAGTAGTTATATTTTGGATGGCAGAGTAATATTTGTTTATAGATTTCGCGTTGGTTTGAACAAGGCTCTATACTATCTAAAATATGTTGTTTATGTCAATATTCTTGACTCTTACTAGAAATTTACTTTGTTAAGCAAAAATAATTATTGGAACGAAGTTCCTTATGGCACGTTCTGGAGCCCGGGAGTGAAAACAAAAAACGACCAAAATCACCGTCACAAAATAACCGTCACAAAATCACCGTCACGCAAAATCCGTCACGAAATCTACCGATGGCGATAACTGGAGTAAAAGTTGACCGACATAGTTGAAATTTGGAACACATGTTCATTTTACCAATGTCCGGGACAAGTTCATTGGACAACGTAATCCGCTGAAGCGTTCACGCGCAACGGTCGCGTAAACGTAAGCTTCGAATTTAAAATTGGAATTTTTGGACGGGAAAAAATTCTATCATCATCTATTTAATGAGACAAACAACATTTTTAAATACTTTTTTTTTAGTAAAACGAACACCGACACTACTATGAAGTGATAAAGATCGCTAAATTTATTAAAGCGGACCAAACCGATTAAAATGAAGAAAACAACGTTTTTACTGATATCTTACGTTCTAACGTAAAGATTTAAATGAAACTTTGTATACATCACCTACAGTACTATTGAAACAAGCATGTAACGTTTCAACCTGATACAAGCAGAAGTTTTGTGAGTTAATGATTTATATTTTTTATTTTAATTGGAGTAATATGTCGACGGGGCCTGGGAGGACAGTTCTTTTTCGTTCTTCAACCATCTGCTTTAACTATAAATTTATCATTAACTTTTTTCTCAATATACAATACATTATTTATTGAAAGACACTCGCTTCAAAGATAATAAAAAGATTTTCATTTAATTTTGCCTTAACTCCGCTAGTACAAATAGTTAGTTACTTTTAATTCTGTCTCTTTTCTAACTCCGCCATGTATACGTAGTTATTACAGCGATTTTATCATTTAATATTTAGTGAAAAGCGTAAGGAACTTCTTTCCTACCGGGTGTCCCACGACACCACACGTACTTTTTAATTTTAAAGAAGGTAACGGAAGCTATGTGATCGTTCTGAAGATCAAAAGATATTTAGGTCTTCGATTTCAAAAATTCCAAGACAGAAATCCGTTTCAGACATCAGGGAACATTTTTGGTTCCGTGTCTGTCTGTCGGTCTGTCGTTCAATTTTTGCGAACCAACAAATCTTAAAAACTACGCTTCCGATTTTAATGAAATTTGGATGGTAGATCATAATTAGCCCATTGTTGGTGTTATATCAGTTTTAACCTTTTGCGCCTATTTGTTTCTCTTCCACATGCGCACAAACATACATTTATTTTGACCTATAGCTTCAAAAGTACTTATCTGATTTGTATGGAACTTTTAAAGTCTATCGAAAGTAACTCGCAGATTCCCCCAGATTAATTTGAACGGTTTAACTTTTGCTAAATTAATGCTTTAATTCATGTAAAAAAACAAAAAAATTGACAGATCAAAAAACGGGGGAAACAATTAAACAAATTTGACAATAATGGTTTGTAACAATTTAAAAATTAATAAAGTACGTGGATAGAATGCGAGGAAGCTATGCGCCACACCAATTGACAGTCTATTTTTTATTATGATTAGGTGTATGTTTCCCACTTCTTCCAAATTAATGTAAACTATGTTTTTCAATTTGACCATCCAATTTTAGAAGATTTTTCTGTTTACTCCGCTATATTTGTTCATGACACATGTATAACCATTGTTGATATTTTTTTAAAATAGTTATATTGTTTTTTAAATAAATTTCAGTAAGAATATCTCTACAATCACGTTCTGAACTAACATAGTCAGTGTACATTGTGTTTTTTCTGTTTTTTTTTTTTTTTTTTTTTTTTTTTTTAAAGGGCTGGTATTTAAAATAAAAAAAGGTGGGTTCGCAAAGGTTTCTGTTGTATTTAGCCTCTGATTCAGTATGTGTTGTGTGTGTGTTTTTTTTGTATGAGTAAAGAGTGGATTTGCAAATGTTATTTTCTCTTGTATTTTGTGAGTTTCTCTTTTAGAAAATTAACAAAAAAAAAAAGAGGAAAAGTTTAATTAAAGCAATGGACGAGAAAAGCAAAGTGTTTAGAAAAAGGCTAACAACCTCTTTACCTGAAGCTTTTTATAGAACTCAATTGAATTCCTCTTCTTTTCAATGAAATTTACAGATTTTCTTCTTTTTTCCCCCTCTACCGAGATATTTAAAGTAAAGTAGGGAACAGATCTTTTTGCTTGTTAGCTTAAAGGTGGGTTTGAAAGGGTTTTAAGAAAAAAAAACCTGGGCTCAGCCATTCTTTTAGGAAGAAAAGACAAGGCCTATTCAATTGATCAGAGCCATTTTTCTTTTAAGTCCTTCTTATCATTGCTTTAAGAAAAAGATGACGAATTTATACAAAACCCGCTTATTTATTTTAAAAAGATAACTTACAAATTGTAATTTTCCCTTGGATATTAATGTAGACTAGATTCCGATGTTTTCTACTTATTAGCCAATGCTCTATGAATACATAGATTTTAACAGCCTGTTAACCCTAGAACCCTAACCATGCTTTTTAACCTCTTATGACTAACCTTGAGTCATATTGACTCCCTAAATATTATACCCAGTTTTATTAAATATAAAGGCCTAATATGTATAATTTTTTTTTAACACGTTTTAGTGCTAGTTGATGGGACACTTGGGTGCTTTGTTTGCCATAAAAAAACATTTTTTCCTTTTAATTTCAGTTTTTCAATCTGGACTACTATTACATATCCGGTATTGTTATCTATTGGAGTGGTTTTATTTACTTTTTTTATGTAGCTTTTTTCTTTCCTTTCCTTTGGTTTTTCTATTTCGTAAATTGTTTCAATTAATTTATCATTCTTCCTCATCATCGCTGATGGGATCAATAAAGGCATTTTCTATTTTCAAATCAGGGTCCAAATCACAACCGTCACAATTATTGTCGAATACACTCTTTTTCATAATCGGTAATTTCCTTCATCAAGCGATAAATGTCGTTTGGATCATTGTATTTTTTCTCCATTATTTGACTATATTCATATTCTATTAACTTTATATAATTTAGACATATAAAGACAAAAGAATATAACAATTTATACTTATAAATTAATAAATTACAATTATATTACCTTACTTTGTAATAATTATTCAATTAAAAATGATATAATACCTAATTAATAAGATTTGAAATGGCCAAATAAACAATAACACGACATACTATTCTAAAAAATACTATTCTGCGTCAAAATGACCTACAAAAAAATTTACGTGTAAGACTAAACAGGAGTCAAAATGACTCCGTGACTGCAGAAAAACAAACGATATGTCCGCTTTAGAATGTGAATGTGTAACTGATAGAAGAGTAGAAGGGTCATTCAAGGGTGGGAGATAGTATAGCTGAGATGTGGGAGTTCTGTGTTTTACAGGCACCGTTTTACATTCGTAGTTAAAAAAAAAATGGGAGTCATTTTGACTCCAGGTTAGCTTTCTAGGGTTAAGGTAAAACAGTCAGTTTAAGATTAACCTTCGAGCGAGCGCGCGGGCGGCACTTACGCCGCCATTTCGGAAGAACATGCCCCCTGTGATTTTGCGGTATTCCAGCTTATCAGCTCTTTTAGGTATTCTTCAATTACTATTTCCTAGGTTTAATATAACCATCGGTATATCCGGAATGTGAGCAGGTCGCCCTCACTTTAGTTTGAACATCGACAAGCTCTACTACAAACGTCAGTACGGTGTAAATATTAGAGATTTTTTTGGTTACGTTCTTATGCAAAAGAATTTGATCATTTTAAAAGAGTTATGTTTTCAAATTACATATAGATATTTAATACAATACAAGGATAGGTGAGGAAGTGTTAAGGCTGCATTTTTATTTTTTTATGACAGTTCTGAAAAAAATGTTTCGTTACGTGTATAAGTGTAATTTGTTTTTATAAAAAACGTTTTCAATAAAACTTTTTTTGATTTGAAATTAATGTTTTATTATATTACCTATTGAGAAAACTAATTTCCACAAAAACAAGGACCTACAAGCTTTAAATATGGAAGGAAACAAAAGTGGTGTAAATACCGCCGCGCAACCGCTGCTGATGACCAATATCACGCGCCCGCCCGAAGGTTAAGAAGATGACTATCATCTTAATTGCTTAGTCGAAAAATTATGTTTCCGAGCTTACCGAAGGTAACGGAAGCTATGTGATCGTTCTGAAGATCGAACATATTTTGTCTCCGATTTCAAAAATTCCAAGACAGAAATCTGTTTCAAACATCAGGGAACATTTTTGTGTCATTAGTGTCTGTCTGTTGCTCAATTTTCAGAACCACCATGTTATCTTAAAACTACTCCTCCAATTTTAATGAACTTTGGATAGTAGGTCATAATTAGCTCATTGTTGGTTCCATATAAGTTTTAACCTTCTGTGCCCATTATTTTCTCTTCAACCTGCGCACAAACATACATTTATTTTTACTAATATCGTTAAATGTTGGAGAGAGGTTGTTTAATCGTAGTGAATAAACAGTACACAGCAGTTATAGTTTCACAAACAAAGAATATATTTAAAGAAATGTTAAAAGAAAGAGAAGCTACTTGGAATGGCACGAGATCAAGGAACACAGGAAGATGCCCTCGGCGGCTTACCTAAGGTCATTCAAGTACAACGCGCAAGTCTAAAACAGACCAATAAGAGCCCACTGGGGCGTGGCATACTTTGCGCTTTTAATTCAAATTTAAATGTGTATGAGATTATTCTTCAATATTAAATGTACTCATTTGATTTGTATTAAATTTGGATGGTTTTTCGAATGTGTAGAGCGCAGGTTGCACCAGATTAGTTACAACCGTCTGCTCTCTTTAACTTTTTTTTTTTTTATTCCGGGGGACTTTTTACACCCGAAGACGCAGGCCACTTAGGTGGGCCCAAACATCAAAATCGGGTTAGGGACCGAAATCTTCACACTAGTGTGAAGATATGATAACCAAGACTCCCCTCCTAGTTGTATCACAACCAAGAGTGTCATCATCATGGTTTCCAGGCCGAAACCTGGTGGCGCCACTCTTTCGGGGAGCTTCCCATTTGTTTAAACAATGCTAGGTGGACATTGAGAACTAACTTGTTGATACTTTAATTCAAGTAAAACATCTTAACACTTTTGACATATTAAACAAATACGGGGGGAAACAATTAAATAAATCAATAAAGTACGTGAAAGTATGCGAGGAAGCTATGTGCCACTCTAATTGGCAGTCTATTTTGAATCTTTTTTTTTTTTTTCTCCAACGCCGAATTTTATTTGTCATTATGGCATTCGTTGGCGCGCAGTCCAGTACAGAGCAGCCAATCCTCTGGTGTCAAGCTGCCCCTGGCTTTCACTTCTCAAATTTAAATTATCATGAACATCTGTGAGGGAGGCACTGCAACAGATGCTCACTCGTCATATCCTCACCATTACAAAGAGGGCAGATTGGGCTGTCCACAACTCCAATGCGGTGCAGATGTTTCTGCAGATAATCGTGGTCAGTCATCATTCTAAACGCTGCCACCCCGACTCCCCTAGGCAGATCTGGTGGTATCCTACCCTCAGGGGTGCTGAGCACTTCATATTTTTTTCCTTGTATCGCCTCTTTGTAACTCTTACAACTATTTTGAATCCTCCAAGTTACCTTTTTCTCTTGTGTTCTTTAATTGAGCTAATTTACTTTTAATGAGCCAGCGTGGCCCAGGGTCTCTAGGCACCTACCTAGCTATCAATTTGTGGAGGTGGCACAAGATCGTGGGTTCGATGAAGTTATAATTTACGTCTATGAATCGAGAACAGAGCAGTGTAAAGTCACCTCTTGAAGGGTTCTCTTCCCCCACGCTTTGACGCTCCAATTTATATAGCTCCCTAATGACCTCTCCATACTCGCTTCGGTAGTACTTTTGTACGGAGTTATGACGCGGTACAATTAAAGAAGGTATAATGATGAAGTGGCTGGAACTCTCCACCATGGGGCTAGTGAAATGGGCCAAAATATGGCTTAATTGCTAAGTTCGAACAGGTGGTTCGTCCTACCCGTCTAGTATTAGACCGACTACTTCTACTTTCTTACTTACTTACCTAGAAATTTCATTACTCTCATTGATCTTGTTGAATTAACCTATGTTATCAAATTGGAACTTTCAGACTAAGATGCACGTATGTATCTTTGTATCTATAATTTTTACTTCCATGAAAATGGAAGTATGTTGATACCCTCCAAAACGTGATTCCGAGATCTTTTTGATGGAGGTGTTTAACTAACCCAGGGATATCATTAAAATCCGTTTCATATACATTTATGTATGTGCGTACGTATGTATGTGTACGTACGTATACGTTCGTACATTCGTTCGGAACTTTAAACCTTTATAACATCACTTCAAGACATCGTATTGAGATGCGGTTTGCGGCATTTTTTAGAACTTTTGTCGGAAAAACTGATGGTGTAAACCTGAAAACATCATAGCTCACGACATTTAGCGGACGGAGCTACAGTCACTTAAGCACGAAATTGGTCTGTCGACGATAACTTCAGTAGGCTTTTTTGGTTCATAATAGGACGTTCCCTCTTGCTCATGTATTGACACCACAACATTATATGGAAGTCATGTGTGGGATTTCCACACCGGTACTTTCTTTGATTAGCTTATTACACATAATAAAATTGCAAAGATTTAAGTATTTGTCTTGGGTAATTGTGGAGATTTAGTGCGTTACAGAGAAGCAAAAAAGCACAGGCGTCCTGGATACTTCTTACTAGCTAATATTTCTTCTTCGTTTTCTTTTTCGTCTTCTTACTGGAGCAATAAGAACAATGGTCCCTTCCGATGAAGAAAGCGACATCTTACTGGCTTATTTTTTAGCAAGCCGTCAAGATGAACAAGCAATAAGTAGCCACACTAGTGGCGTGGAGGGAGGGAGATGAACAGTGCGGATGCATTGTGCAAGCCGCTTGCATCATTGTTGTGAAAGCTGCCATAAAGTGAATTCAGGAACGGATTTTCAGGAACAGAAAAAGGGGTATTCACTGGAATACTTTCTTTTCATATTTTAATCAAGCCAAGATAAAACTATAACAACTGTAACTCTCATATCATGTTAATAATAGTAGTTGTGTTAATCAATAAAGAAAAAGAAAAAAAAAAGGAACGGCTAATTTCTTGAAAGTCAACAAAAGCTAAGTTATATTAACAAAAAAAAACTGTTAAAATAGGAACCAACAGTTACCTACTCAATTAATCTGTTGAATTTGTCTAATTATGAACATTTTTTATTTTATTCAAATGGTTAAAAATAAATTCAGATCTGCTATAATTTTCAATTATGTAATTTTAACTTGTAAATTCAAAGTAAAGTAGGAGTAAATCTGATTATTATGTTAACGTTATTCATGCAAAGTTAGGCGCTATGTGCGCCATGGTAATGAGGAATGGTGCCATGGTAGAATGGCAGATTTTAAGGGAATTCTTTATATTGTTACTCCACTTATAAAAAAAAAACAGAAGGGAGTAACAATCCAAAGAAGGTGTGTGGAATGTTCTTCTTTAGACTGTTACTCCCCTTATAAAAGCAGAAGTGTGATATTCCTTTGTCCCAAAGTACATTAGACTAAACATCCCTTTGTCTTACTATAGTTATTTAGTCAAAGTAATTTATATTCTAATAAAAACATTAGGGAGTTACAATCTAAAGAAGTAGATGTTTTATAATGTGTACGATCTGTATCTGACTTGCTTTAAAATAAAATTTGACATTATTATTTATATTTTAGTCCGAGCTTTATATAACTATTTTGTCGTGTTATTATATTGCCAATTATTGTCCCTTTTGATATATTCTGCTTGCATCATTCTTCAACACGTGTCGAAAAAATATTCTTTTGAAAGACTCCTACAATTTTACAATTTGATAAAAAGAAAAAAAGAAATCCTAAAAAACAAAAACATTATAAACTATGTGGCAAGAGACTGTTATTAATTTGTCTCTCTAATTAAGATAATTCTGAGAAATATAAAATTAAAGTCATTTAACAATGTCACTTTTACTTAAATACCCATTGTTATTCTATCCACCAGTTAAATGAATAATAGAAGAATAAAATAAAGAAGAAATGAATTAGGAAAATAAATTAAGGCGGAAGAGAAGAGAATTGAGTACAATGTAATAAATGAGTTGGTTAAAAAAGTTTGTGATGGGAGGGTTATTGAAACATTGAAGGAGGGAGCTGTCCAAGACAATTACCTGGTCCATGGACTCGACAGAGATGCCCGCAGGCAGAAAGAAATCAATTTTCCCTTCTCAATAGACAAGTCGTCGAGACTTGCTATAACAAGTCTTTCACCTCTTTTACTTCATTTTATAATAGATTGCTTCCAATATTATCATTAGCAAGTCGGATTGGATTCCGGAAAATCTTTCTCTTATTAGGATTCCTCTCTTTTAAAAACAGCTGTTTAACGCGATCTTAACATATACTACGTTCACACATCGTTATGAAAGCGTTTCTGATCCCATTAGTTTTTAAAACGATACATGTTCAATGTTCACACAACAATAAATACAGGTGATCGAAATATTTGTTTTCGATATCTCCCGATAACGGTGACGTCACGAGTAAAACCTTCTATCTTGCTACCTAATGTGTCCGCGAATTTTTACATTTTATTTACAAGTTATCAATTTTTTATTTACGATTGATACGAAATATAAACATTTTATCTCTGTTTAGATGCGTAGAAAGTGATTCTTTACGTACTTGTATTCATTGCGCATGCGCGTTTCATAATTTCTCTTTTATCCCGCCCTAGTGCGGTAAAAAAAGAAGAATTCTTCACCTTAACGCACGATTAGCGAGTTTGTTTACATTTAAGAAAACTAATTTGCTATTTATTTAATTAAATTAACTGTTTATATCGAGTTTTTAGTAAAAAACAATGATTGATTCATGTCATTATGACGAAAATGAGGAGAATAATACGCAAATACCTCCACCTTCACCAATATCTTACACTAGCTGGATACCCGTGCTTGGAGTGTTATTTTAATTCTATAAGTTTATAAACATTTAAATTATTTTACTATGAGAGAATATCTAGATTCACTTATCTCTACACCCCTCCTCTTTGATATGATAATTTGCAAATACCACAAATTTACCCCCCTCCTAAATGATAATATGACAAAAGTGTACATAACAACAATTACTGTACTCTTAAAGAGCTTTCCAACGACATGCATCTTAAAGGGTTTACACTATTTTGACTTTTGTACCTAGTATCCGTATGTACAATTTTTTTTTTTCCACCCATCCAAATTCTAAACCAAAATTTTCCTATGTTTTCATAAGCCAATAATACGCAGATTTCTTTGAAAATTCGCTTATTAAGTCATGGTGCATGACTGGACTTTTTTTTACTGCATTCATTTGGTATGCATCTGCTTAATTTAACCCTTAAATGCTAATGGTAATTGGATGGCTGGTATTATTAAAACTTCGTCGATTCGACTAACATATTATGCAGAAAATACTTTTTTGGGTTGAAACTACACTTGTATAAAGAGAAAACTATTGAGAACTCAATATAAAATCTTTTAGTGAGATATACAAACTTTTGATGGCAAATATCATAGTAGGAACATCAGAAGAATCTGAAATTGAGTGAACATTAAAGCACCAGGTCCCATGTCCCAGGCCAAAAGCCTTAGGCCCTGTGCTAAGTGCTCCAGGTCCCAGATTATCGGCCATCGGTCTCTGGCCCACTGCCACTTACCCTAGGCCTATTGCCCCTTACCCCAGGCCCATTTTCCCAGGCTTTATTGGCTCATTCCACCAATTAATTCCCTACGTCTATTAATCAACGTTAGTCCAATCGACGAAGTAGCTTTGGCGGGAATTTGCCAGAAAACGAATGTAAGCTTCAAAAGGACTACTACCGCTACACTAGCAGGTGTGTTACTAACCAGTGCAAGCACTGCAGAAGGATAGGGTACCCGTCACCATCGCATACGAGCGTAAAAGGTTAAGGTTCAAACTGTGCTCGTCGATTCGACTACCATTAGCATTTAAGGGTTAAAACAGTAAGTAATACTTTAATTTTGGTTTGAATGTTTAGGTTGGATGGTTGCGAGCCGAGGACCAGACTGTGTTATCACTAGATGATAAGGTAGTGACGCATAACTCCCGTATCAGCGTGTCGCAGGATCCAGAAAGAGACACCTGGAGACTTCATATCAGACAGCTCAAGCACTCAGATCGTGGATGCTACATGTGTCAGATCAACACGACCCATATGAAGAAGCAGGTTGGCTGCATCGACGTACAAGGTTAGTCTTAATGCCCATCAGATAAATATATAAATCTCTTTTGACATTTTCATGTCTTGGTTATGGCACATGAACTCGAAAAGCGTTACACGGAGGTGTGCACTCAAACCTGCTCGCGCTAGGTAGGGTCCCCCCCTACCACGCTCGGTAGGGCCTACACACCCCTCCCCTCCCGATCAGCTACCTGTACCTGCCTCACAGCTCACTCTCTTCTCTTCTCGCTACTGTACCAGAAGTCGCTCGCGCGCCCTAGCGGCGCCCCCTCCCCCTCCTCCCCAACTACAACTACTGTTTTACTGCTTTGATTTGCACCGGACTAACGCCACAACCCTTAGAATTTTCCAACCTTTAGAATTATATGGGTAATTTGTACTTCTAATGCGGCTAGGGTGCTAAAACGTTGACAAATTGTTTATTATAGGGTATAAACAACATCCAACAAGTTTCAGACCAATAGAGCCAAAATTTACGGCTTAGGCTCAATATTTGTATTTTGCATAACGGGGTAATTTTGCATAATCGCCACTTTTAACAATGCTACGGGGCTAAAACTTTAGTAAATTGTGTATTAAACTAAAAAATTAAAATTCCGTAAGTTTTAGATCGATAGAGCCAAAATTTACGGCTTAGGCTCAATATTACTATTTTGCATAACGGGGTAATTTTGCATAATCGGCACTTGTAACAATGCTACGGGGCTAAAACTTTGCAAAATTGATTATTATACTAAAAAAATAAAATTCTGTGTGTTTCAGACCGAAAGAGCCAAAATTTACGGCTTAGGCTCAATATTTGTATTTTGCATAACGGGGTAATTTTGCATATTCGGTACTTCTAACAATGCTACGGGGCTAAAACTTTAGTAAATTGTGTATTAAACTAAAATATTAAAATTCTGTAAGTTTTAGACCGATAGAGCCAAAATTTACGGCTTAGGCTCAATATTTGTATTTTGCATAACGGGGTAATTTTGCATAATCGGTACTTCTAACAATGCTACGGGGCTAAAACTTTAGTAAATTGTGTAATAAACTAAAAAATTAAAATTCTGTGTGTTTCAGACCGATAGAACTAAAATTTACGGCTTAGGCTCAATATTTGTATTTTGCATAACGGGGTAATTTTGCATAATCGGTACTTCTAACAATGCTACGGGGCTAAAACTTTAGTAAATTGTGTAATAAACTAAAAAATTAAAATTCTGTAAGTTTTAGACCGATAGAACCAAAATTTACGGTTTAGGCTCAATATTTGTATTTTGCATAACGGGGTAATTTTGCATAATCGGTACTTCTAACAATGCTACGGGGCTAAAACTTTGCAAAATTGATTATTATACTAAAAAATAAAAAATTCTGTAAGTTTTAGACCGATAGAGCCAAAATTTACGGTTTAGGCTCAATATTTGTATTTTGCATAAAGGGGTAATTTTGCATAATCGGTACTTCTAACAATGCTACGGGGCTAAAACTTTAGTAAATTGTGTAATAAACTAAAAAATTAAAATTCTGTGTGTTTCAGACCGATAGAACCAAAATTTACGGCTTAGGCTCAATATTTGTATTTTGCATAACGGGGTAATTTTGCATAATCGGTACTTCTAACAATGCTACGGGGCTAAAACTTTGCAAAATTGATTATTATACTAAAAAATTAAAATTCTGTAAGTTTTAGACCGATAGAGCCAAAATTTACGGCTTAGGCTCAATATTTGTATTTTGCATAACGGGGTAATTTTGCATAATCGGTACTTCTAACAATGCTACTGGGCTAAAACTTTAGTAAATTGTGTATTAAACTAAAATATTAAAATTCTGTAAGTTTTAGACCGATAGAGCCAAAATTTACGGCTTAGGCTCAATATTAGTATTTTGCATAACGGGGTAATTTTGCATAGTCGGTACTTCTAACAATGCTACGGGGCTAAAACTTTAGTAAATTGTGTAATAAACTAAAAAATTAAAATTCTGTGTGTTTCAGACCGATAGAACCAAAATTTACGGCTTAGGCTCAATATTTGTATTTTGCATAACGGGGTAATTTTGCATATTCGGTACTTCTAACAATGCTACGGGGCTAAAACTTTAGTAAATTGTGTATAAAACTAAAATATTAAAATTCTGTAAGTTTTAGACCGATAGAGCCAAAATTTACGGTATAGGCTCAATATTTGTATTTTGCATAACGGGGTAATTTTGCATAATCGGCACTTATAACAATGCTACTGGGCTAAAACTTTAGTAAATTGTGTATTAAACTAAAATATTAAAATTCTGTATGTTTTAGACCGATAGAGCCAAAATTTACGGCTTAGGCTCAATATTTGTATTTTGCATAACGGGGTAATTTTGCATAATCGGCACTTGTAACAATGCTACGGGGCTAAAACTTTGCAAAATTGATTATTATACTAAAAAATTAAAATTCTGTGTGTTTCAGACCGATAGAGCCAAAATTTACGGCTTAGGCTCAATATTTGTATTTTGCATAACGGGGTAATTTTGCATAATCGGTACTTCTAACAATGCTACTGGGCTAAAACTTTAGTAAATTATGTATTAAACTAAAATATTAAAATTCTGTAAGTTTTAGACCGATAGAGCCAAAATTTACGGTTTAGGCTCAATATTTGTATTTTGCATAAAGGGGTAATTTTGCATAATCGGTACTTCTAACAATGCTACGGGGCTAAAACTTTAGTAAATTGTGTAATAAACTAAAAAATTAAAATTCTGTGTGTTTCAGACCGATAGAACCAAAATTTACGGCTTAGGCTCAATATTTGTATTTTGCATAACGGGGTAATTTTGCATAATCGGTACTTTTAACAATGCTACGGGGCTAAAACTTTGCAAAATTTATTATTATACTAAAAAATTAAAATTCTGTAAGTTTTAGACCGATAGAGCCAAAATTTACGGCTTAGGCTCAATATTTGTATTTTGCATAACGGGGTAATTTTGCATAATCGGTACTTCTAACAATGCTACTGGGCTAAAACTTTAGTAAATTGTGTATTAAACTAAAATATTAAAATTCTGTAAGTTTTAGACCGATAGAGCCAAAATTTACGGCTTAGGCTCAATATTTGTATTTTGCATAACGGGGTAATTTTGCATAATCGGTACTTCTAACAATGCTACGGGGCTAAAACTTTAGTAAATTGTGTAATAAACTAAAATATTAAAATTCTGTAAGTTTTAGACCGATAGAGCCAAAATTTACGGGTTAGGCTCAATATTAGTATTTTGCATAACGGGGTAATTTTGCATAATCGGTACTTCTAACAATGCTACGGGGCTAAAACTTTAGTAAATTGTGTAATAAACTAAAAAATTAAAATTCTGTGTGTTTCAGACCGATAGAACTAAAATTTACGGCTTAGGCTCAATATTTGTATTTTGCATAACGGGGTAATTTTGCATAATCGGTACTTCTAACAATGCTACTGGGCTAAAACTTTAGTAAATTATGTATTAAACTAAAATATTAAAATTCTGTAAGTTTTAGACCGATAGAGCCAAAATTTACGGTTTAGGCTCAATATTTGTATTTTGCATAAAGGGGTAATTTTGCATAATCGGTACTTCTAACAATGCTACGGGGCTAAAACTTTAGTAAATTGTGTAATAAACTAAAAAATTAAAATTCTGTGTGTTTCAGACCGATAGAACCAAAATTTACGGCTTAGGCTCAATATTTGTATTTTGCATAACGGGGTAATTTTGCATAATCGGTACTTCTAACAATGCTACGGGGCTAAAACTTTGCAAAATTTATTATTATACTAAAAAATTAAAATTCTGTAAGTTTTAGACCGATAGAGCCAAAATTTACGGCTTAGGCTCAATATTTGTATTTTGCATAACGGGGTAATTTTGCATAATCGGTACTTCTAACAATGCTACTGGGCTAAAACTTTAGTAAATTGTGTAATAAACTAAAAAATTAAAATTCTGTAAGTTTTAGACCGATAGAACCAAAATTTACGGTTTAGGCTCAATATTTGTATTTTGCATAACGGGGTAATTTTGCATAATCGGTACTTCTAACAATGCTACGGGGCTAAAACTTTGCAAAATTGATTATTATACTAAAAAATTAAAATTCTGTAAGTTTTAGACCGATTGAGCCAAAATTTACGGCTTAGGCTCAATATTTGTATTTTGCATAACGGGGTAATTTTGCATAATCGGTACTTCTAACAATGCTACTGGGCTAAAACTTTAGTAAATTATGTATTAAACTAAAATATTAAAATTCTGTAAGTTTTAGACCGATAGAGCCAAAATTTACGGTTTAGGCTCAATATTTGTATTTTGCATAAAGGGGTAATTTTGCATAATCGGTACTTCTAACAATGCTACGGGGCTAAAACTTTAGTAAATTGTGTAATAAACTAAAAAATTAAAATTCTGTGTGTTTCAGACCGATAGAACCAAAATTTACGGCTTAGGCTCAATATTTGTATTTTGCATAACGGGGTAATTTTGCATAATCGGTACTTCTAACAATGCTACGGGGCTAAAACTTTGCAAAATTTATTATTATACTAAAAAATTAAAATTCTGTAAGTTTTAGACCGATAGAGCCAAAATTTACGGCTTAGGCTCAATATTTGTATTTTGCATAACGGGGTAATTTTGCATAATCGGTACTTCTAACAATGCTACTGGGCTAAAACTTTAGTAAATTGTGTAATAAACTAAAAAATTAAAATTCTGTAAGTTTTAGACCGATAGAACCAAAATTTACGGTTTAGGCTCAATATTTGTATTTTGCATAACGGGGTAATTTTGCATAATCGGTACCTTATCCATTGCGTCCAAATTACCCCATTTCTAGTACAATCAATTAGAAATTTATATTTTACGATTTTGGTAGTATTCATACTACGGAAAGATTAATTTAAATTTAAATCAAATTATTATTATTATTAACTACGGGAAACAGACAGAGAAAGAAGGTAGAGCGCTATACTGGAAATATAGAGGCCCGTGGTTCAAATCCCGGCGCTGGAGTGTATTTTTCTCTGTCTGTTTCCCGTAGTTAATAATAATTATAATTTGATTTTAAAAAAAAAATCTTAATATAAATTTTAGGATAAATATATAAATTAAATAACAACAAACTGTTAAACCGATTTTGCCTTTTTATTTGTTTTTCAAATTTTATTAATTCGAAATGAAGTGAATACATTAACATTTAAAGCAGTTCACTTTAATGTGTTTAATTATGTGTAAATAATCTTATATATACTTAAACCAATCAGATTTATGTATAAGATGCGGCGTAGTCTTTAAACATGTTTAATGAATGCTTTAAGCTAAATTGTCAATTTAGTCGTTTGATATAAAATTTTCCAAATTAGTTTCGTCTGGATGATTCCAAAAGCTGTATAATCTAAACATATCAATGTTATTACATGATTAATAAAGTAATTCAGTTTTCTCACAGATCTTAGATAAAAGGCAATCGTAGAACTCTCATTTACGTACATAGACTCAGAAATTTAATACGTAAGAAAGATTAATATTATTATTGAGTCAGATGCTTTAAGTACTTTAAATCAATTTTTAGTAAAATTAATTGAAAACATTTGTAGTCTATTTATAATAGCAAATTCGAATCAGTCTTTATGAGCCATCATTAGTACTGTAAAAGAACTGGATATAGAAGAACTCAATATAGAAGAACTGGAGTTACATAATGAAACCAAATTTATTTTTATAAATTTAAAAAAGTAATTTTTAACTCTAGTTCTTCCATTATCGGCACTGATGATAATATAAAGAACAAAAGATGCTTTGATAAATAAGCTCGTAAAACCTGCCTCACCCAAGTTGGAGTCGCTAAGTCCGAGGGAATTACGTCAAAACTGCAGGATGAATTTACTTTTTTACCATATTCATTAACAAGCACCAAACCTTCCAATTCTCGTAGACTTCAAACTCGTCAATCCAAAATCCTCCGGAAAATTACCGATGATCCTTTTTATGTATGCAACCTCACTCTCCACAATGGTGAATGTTCCTTTTGTCCGTGAGCTATCTATATCCCGATATCAGAAATTCCATCAGTCCTTATCCAATCACCCCAATCGTTGTTTCCCAAACTATCTCAGATAACCTAACTCACAACCTGAGGAGGCAGTGGCCTAGAGATTTGCTTAATTTGTAATATATATACTAACAATTAATAATTGTAACCTAACTTATCATCCCTATTTTTTTATTATATATATATAATATTATATATATATATATATATATATATATATATATATATATATATATATATATATATATATATATATATATATATATATATATATATAATATTATTATTATTTTAAATTTCTTTACTTTTAAATTCTATATTTTTCACGCCAAAAGGATTAGTCAATGTACTACACCCTTTCCATGTTATTCACCATAAAATAGCATTGTAATTTATTTATTTGTGCTAAGTTATTGGTGCAAGGTTATTGTGGCCTCCTTGAATATGCATAGTATATATATGTATATATATATATATATATATATATATATATATATATATATATATATATATTATATACATATATATGACATTTTTTTGAACAGGCTCAAATTGAGTTTTCTTAATTTTGTCTAGATTGGTTTACTGTTTAACGCAGAGGCTTAAACCAGTGAAATTTTAAATTATACTTTTTCTTCGGTTCAATAATGGTCAATGGCTAAAAAATAAAAAATTGCCTCCGATAAATAGATTATGTGAGAGAATCGTTTACGAGTTGGCAAGATAAAGAACCAGCTGTACTGCTTAATAGTAGAATTCCGTGACTTTAAGTCACAGGAGCAATTGTCTTCAGAAAATATTCATAAGTTTGTCGGGGATTCTTGCTACGATACGCAAGCAACCTCTGCGAAACCTCCTATTTATTTCTCAGGTGAAAATTATTAGTTTTTCAACTAATCCATTAAATAAACAGGGAAAGAGAAAAGTTATCCGTGTATTAGTTCAAGACTGTTTTACTTAACGGAGTTCTATTCTTTTAGGACAAAACGGTTTTTAAAATATTTACCGGAGGAAAAATAATTTAAAAAGATTGATTTTGGGAAAAGTATTAAGCACTTTGAACAATTAAGTTTAAACTAATTTCTCTCTCTCTTAACGTTTTCACACGATAATAGATTAACATTTTTGGAACGAAGTTCCTTATGGCACGTTCTGGAGCCCAGGAATAAATTAAAAAAAAAAAAAAACGATCAAAAGCACTGTCACAAAACCAAGACCGATGACGATAACTTGAGCAAAAGATGACCGAGTTAGTTGAAATTTGGTACAATGTTCATTTTACCAATGCCCAGGCTGAGTTTGTTGGACAACGTTATCCACCCAAGCGTGAACGTGCAAGCTCGCGTAAACGTAAGCTTCAAATTTAAAATTAGAATTTTAGGACGGGAAAAAATTCTAACTTCATCTATTTAATGAGACAAACAACTTTTATAAATAAATTGTTTTAGTAAAATGAACACCGACACTGCTATGAAGTGATAAAGATCGAAATTTATTAAAGCGGACCTAAACGTTTAAATAGAGAAAACAACGTTTTTACCGATATCTTTCGTTCTAACGTAACGATTTTAATAAAACTTCTTACACATCGTCTAAAGTACAATTGAAACAGGCATGTAAAATTTCAACCTGATTCAAGCAGACGTTTTTGAGTAGGGAAGAGATGCATTTTATAATATTTTAAATTAGCAGGCCGGGTAGGTAGAAAACAGTTCTTTTCCCTCAGACTATATACTACAAACATACTCTTCAACTATAAACTCATCATGATTAACTTTTTTCTCAATATTCAATACATATTTATTGTAAGACGCTTGTTTTAATGATACAAATAATGCTTCTTATTACTTTTAATTTTGTCTCTAACTCCGCCATGTATAGCAACATACGTACTTATCAGTATGATTTTATAATCTATATTTAATAAAAAATTTAAGGAACTTCGTTCCTACTGGGTGTCCCGCGACACCACACGTATTTTTTTATATAACTTAAAAGTTAAATTTAGTATACTTTTAGCGTATTTATAATAAACGCATTTCAGCTATTTATATGGAAATTTCGCCCAATTTAACTAAAACATCTGCTAGGATACTGATCATTATAGGTTTGTTCCAACCTCCAAATTTGTACTGTCCTTAGTATCGTCCAGTGGATCGTTCGGGAATCGTTTAGAACAGGTTTTATACTCATGCGCTAACATTGTACTGTAATAAAATCTGTCAGGTTGGAACGGGTTTAGCACAATAATTTGCACTGTATTAAAAACAGTCAAGGAAATCTAACAGTTAGGGAACCTTCCTGTTGACATGAGTGACGAGTGTCAAAACTGCGCATGTCATACATACCAGTACTTGGTATTGTCAGAGGATCGTTTGGACGGTAGAGTAATCGGTTTGCAAATGATCCCAGATGCGCGGGTTGGAACAGTTTCGTGGACAGTACGAAACACTGTCACAAGTCGGGTTGGAACGGCTTTTATCCATTACGCATGCCCGTGACGATCCCACGGTCGGTACACTGCTAGGTTACAACAAATTTTATATTGTCACATAAGAACAACAGGCCAAATTCATTTGTTGAGACCTGTAAAACAGAGGTCAAAGGAAGAAAGGATTAAACATAGTATTTGTACGAGTAGCTAAGGTCTCTACTCTAAGATTTGAGTTACTTATGAAATAGTTTTGTAAAATTTCAAACTTGAGTGGAGAGATGGAGGTATTTTGATTATTCTATATAAATCAAATAAAGTATATAAATACTGGTACGCACAAGATCAAAAATATACCCTGTTATCTGAAACGGATTTTTGAAATCGGAGACCAAAAACTTTCTTTTCTTAGAACGATCACCTAGATTCCTTTACCTTCGGTAAGCTCGGAATCAAAAATATTATGAAGTTATAAATGTTGATGCAAGTGAGTGCAACTTCCTTACGAAAAATTATTAACGTCTCGATGTATAAGTTCAATTGTGTTTTAGCGAATCAAGAATTATAAGTTATAAATAAATAGGTTTAAAGTTTTTTAAGCGAATCGTTCAAATTCTCGTTCACGTAAGTAAACCGCCTATAAATAGCTAGTTGGTCGGATTTTGGGTGTTATTTGTAAATACATATTTGTATGTGTGGTTAGGTGCGATTGCTGGCATACAGGCTACCGTAGGAGGACATGAATAAATTAAAGGAAGAGGTGTCCAGCTTTAGATTAGCTATACCCTGTATGTGGTCAGAGTGGAGAGTTTGTATTTGGACGGCAGTTTATCGGACACTATAGTCCAGTCTGAGCCCTTGAGTTTATCGGTCTGGCTAGGTCAGTTGATTCCGATCACGTACCGGACGGAACGTTTCGAGCCCCCTTTTCCTTCACACCGGCGTCACGTCCGCCGCTTTCACGACGCCCAATTTATTTATCGGTAACTCATTGATGGACCAAACCAAGAGGGAGTCTGGATATGAAGTCTATAAGCCGCAGATTCCTCCGTACCACCTCTCATCTCAACCCTGACTTTGTAATGTATTATTTAAAAAAGTGAAACCCGTCGGATTCTCAATAACCCACATAACTGTTATGTTCTTCTTTTTATCTTCTTCACTATCTGAAGCGATGATTCCACAAAAAGCATGAATTTTCTTTAAATTATTTTTGTAATGCAGATATGAAACTTAGCTTGTGTGGTACTTTTTTACTGTAGCACCCCCCTATATCCTTTTTTGTTAATAGTTATTTAGACAAAGGAACATATACAGGGAAGCATATATTCCTTAGTCTAATAGAAAAGACGAAGGGATATTTATTCCAATGTTCCTTGGGACAAAGGAATATCACACTTGTGTATATAAATATGATAATATCCCTTAGTCCAGTAACTATTAAGATAAAGGAATATTAAATATTCGCTAAGAAAACTGTAGAACTCATTGTCCTTCAGTTTTCTGTTTAAGATTTTGTCTTACATTTGATAAGACTTAATGTTAAAATAGCTTAAATAAAACTGCTCAAGGAGTCTCAATGTCTTGGGGAGACAAACACACAAACTTTGAGAGACTTTTGTCTACCAGACTATTGTTTAGAATCAAGAGCTAAAGGAAAAAAGTTTCACATATTTTATATTTAATAGCTATTGCAGAAAATATAACTTTCTATAATATATCTTTATCTACTCACGGCAGCAAAATAAGGCATTGTTGTACTTTTTTCAATCTGCAAAATGTAATTTTTCTTGATTCTTTTGTAACATGTCAAAAAAACACGCAGCAAAATATCAAAGTGTCGGCAAAAGTTCAAAGTGACAGCAAAATAACAAACAGGCTGCCAAATTTGAAGAAAAAGTTACTACATCTCAGGTTATGAAATCTCCCACATTGTTCATTTTTGTATATTTAAGCGTAATATTCTGCTAAATATTTATATGTTTTTTTTTTAAAAATACCTTTAAAAAAAATAATAATAAAACTAATATTATTATTTTACAGTGATTATTTTTTTAAAAAATCGCTAAAAATTGAGATAAAAAAAACAGCTGTTAATAAAAAAATGTGGTAACACTGATTGTTTTGTTTTAACTTTCGCGTCATTACACTTACTCAAACTTTCAAGTCATCAATTCGATTTTTACAACTTTCATTGATTTAAATCTTTTATCTATCAAAAAAGATGATAATAATTTAATAGTTTTCTATTATTATTTTGATAAATTTGTTAATTAGGTTTTTGAAGTTTAAATAAAAATATGGATGATAATGTTGTGCAAGACGTTGAAGACTTGTTTGATAACACGCCACCCGAAATTGCAAATATTGCAACATCATACAAGGAAAGCTTATTGCCCTCTAAATCAGGTACTAAAATCTTTAGTGTAATTTTTCTGCCGTTAGTAGATAAAATATTGTATGTAATTATGCAGCAAAGGAAACATTCCTGACTCGTTAAAAGATTACCTGCTTCGGTTACACCTCAGCAGGTAATTAACGTTTTCCTGACTCGGCTTCGCCTCGTCAGTAAAATAGTAAATTTCCTGCCTTGGCTTCGCCTCAGCAGTATCCAGCCTGTCATTATCATAGCCTGTCCTCGCCTTCGGCTCGGAGGCTAATCTAATCACTACTAAACTAAAACTTAAAAAACTTGTCAGCAAAATTCCATTTTGCTGCCTTGTGACATAAATAACTATTGTTCCATGTTATTTCCATAAACATATTGTTCTAATTGATTTAGTTACACTATTAAATATTGTGATGTCTTTATAACGAGCCTTTTCTCAGATATTTATCTGGTTAAATATGTGAATGGATTCTGAGTCTTGGTCGAGTCTGGTTATAATTGTTGGAGAGAAGTCTATAAGCTGATATGGTCGGTGATATTTCCAATGGCTGTAGAGAACTTTTAGCTTGGCTTGATAACTACAACTAGCAAGGGGGTGGCCAAACCTCCTGACCCCGCTCAGCGCTCAGTATCTACCAGAGAGAACCTGACCTCATACAAGCCTTATCAATATCTGCACAAGTTACCAGCCTCTCATCCTGCTTCGTTATCTCCTCGAGGATTTATAATGGAGAGCCAACCCTCTTACGATATATTCACTGACCCTTGCTCGATTCCAAGCTACCCAACATTCACCCAGGAAATGAGATAAGACAAAGTCCCTATTTCCTAGTAGAACAACTTGAATAACTTACTTCATTTCTTAATTATTCAATGAAGTACCTCCCTTTAATTAAATGCTTGCCACTCTTCCATTTAATTAAATTATTTAATCAATGATTTCCATGATCCAAGGGAGCTAGCGTGGCCGTGTGGGTTAAACCCCGTTTGCTCAGCCATCAATGAATCAGCAGGAGGTCGTGGGTTCGATCCCTCGCCGTGATACTCTGATTTACATGGCTCACTAATGATCACATCATACTCGCTTGGGCAGTACAATGTACAGATGTATGATGTGTGAAGTGGCTGCAACTCTCTACCACGGGGCTAGTAAAATGGGCTTAAATATGGCCAAATTGCTAGGTTCCAACAAGTGATTCGTCCTACCCGTACCTTACTACTAATCAATGATTTTTATGGGAATCAAAGTTTATAATAAACCTAAGTAATTAAGTTGTAACAATGTTTCCTTTGGTACAGCAAATAAAGACTGAATATGACCTTGGAGTGGGTCGAAACGTTTCATAAGAATATGTCGTGATTGCATTATTTCACACACCTAAAATATACATAAACACTAAAATCGTCATAAATATAAGAAGGTGTCCATAAACTTAATGTTTATATTTATTTTTAATAATCTTAAAGCGATGCAACGAAGCTATTCGAAGGGATTTGTTTTACTTCTTGTTTCATATGAAATATGTGCGCTATCTGATTTCACTACAGGATATTTTGTACAGGCGATATTCCTGAGTTAATGTAACTCTTGAACAAAAAAAATCTAACTATGATTTAAAATATTATAAAATATATCACTCCACTTCTCAAAAACTTCTGCTTGTATCAGAAGTTTTTGAAATGTTACAAGCCTGTTTCAATTTTACTTAAAACTATGTATAAGAAGTTATATTAAAATCATTACGTTAGAACGTAAGCTATCGGTAAAAAAGTTGTTTTCTTTATTTTAAACGTTTGGGTCCACTTTAATAAATTTAGCGATCTTTATCACTTCATAACAGTGTCGGTGTTCGTTTTACTAAAAAAAAATTAAAGAAAGTTGTTTGTCTCATTAAATAGATGAAGTTTGAATTTTTCCCGTCTCGAAATTCCAATTTTAAATTTGAAGCTTACGTTTATGGAACGTGCCATAAGGAACTTCGTTTCAAAAAATAATTTAAAAAGTTTCTCTCATTGAATAAATAAAGTTAGAATTTTTCCCCGTCCTACAATTCCAATTTTATATATAAAGCTTACATTTTCGCGAGCGTGGCGCGCGAACGTTTGGGTGCGCGGTGTTTGGGTTAACGTTGTCCAATAAACTTGCCCAGGGCATTGGTAAAATGAACATGTGTATCAAATTTCAACTAAATCGTCCAACTTTTACTCAAATTACTATCATCGGTGGATTTCGTGACGGTTGGTTTTTGTGATGTTGGTTATTGTGACGGTTGGTTTTTGTGACGGTTGGTTTTTGTGACGGTTGGTTTTTATGACGGTTGGTTATTGTGACGGTTGGTTATTGTGACGGTTGGTTTATGTGACGGTTCTTTTTTGTGACGGTTGGTTTATGTGACGGTTGGTTTTTGTGACGGTTGGTTTTTGTGACGGTTGGTTTATGTGACGGTTGGTTTTTGTGACGGTTGGTTTTTGTGACGGTTGGTTTATGTGACGGTTGGTTTTTGTGACGGTTGGTTTTTGTGACGGTTGGTTTATGTGACGGTTGGTTTTTGTGACGGTTGGTTTTTGTGACGGTTGGTTTATGTGACGGTTGGTTTATGTGACGGTTGGTTTTTGTGACGGTTGGTTACTGTGACGGTTGGTTTTTTTGACGGTTGGTTTATTCGGATTCATTCATGGGCTTACAGACGCTGTAACGTGCCATAAGGAACTTCGTTCCAAAAACATAACGCTGAAAGAGAGTAAGAGTAAATAATATAAAAATTGAAAGAAAAGGAAATGAAAGCAAGTTGAATGGAAGTGAAATCGAACGGATAATTTGTCCAAGTCAATTAGGAGATATTAAAGTGGGGGGCCGCTGAAACGCCTGACGAGCTACAAATTAATAATATCCGGAGAAATTTCACCCAGAAAACTTGTTCATTTATCTTTTTTAGAGAGAGGGGAAATCCCACTTCTTCAGTGAAGAATTGAGGATGAAGAAATTGATAAAATTTGACGTTGGATATTGGAAGGAGTGAGATCCTCTGACAAATTGTTTTGCATTATTAAATCCGACTTGTAATATTTCGATGATGGAAGGAAATGGAAGAGGGAAATTAGAAAGAAGATTATCAACACAAATTATTTACATTTTATCAGCGGACTTTTGTTATAAATCTTTAGTTCAATTAAAGTTTTTAGCTGATTTATTTTTAACAAAACACATTTGGACCATTATTTAACGAAATAGATGGTTAAAATAAAATCGCGGTATAGTTGTAATTTCTTCTATTAACAAAATGAGTGTTCCTGAAAAAGGAAAATTATTTTCTCGTGCCATTTTTACCCATGGCTGAACTCGAAGCTATTTCATATTTAAGGGATATTTCTTTGTTTTTCATTCCTTTATTTGCGCCTTTGAATACTTAGACTGTTTTTTTCTGAATATGATTATTTTCTTTTAGACATATGTACGGCGTACGGTGAGTAAATTACGCTGTTGAAAAGGCAAGAGATTTATAAATGTCTGAGACAAATTCCACCTCTAACCACCTCCAACCACCTCTAACCACCTCCAACCACCTCTAACCACCTCTAACCACCTCCAACCACCTCTAACCACCTCTAAAAAGTGCAAAGATGATTCCGATTATATTTTAACTAATGAAGGTAGAATACGCAAAATTGTTAAATTTGCTGGAGCGAAAAACTCCTAAGAATTATTCTAAGAAAATAAAGGAATCAAAAACTTTACTAATTCACAGAGAGTTTGTCGGTTGGATCTTTATCTTTATTTCTATGAATTTTGCTTATTGTAGAGAAATTATTTTCGTTCTATACATACACTTTTATTTGCTGAATTCGTGGAGGAGAAATAGAGATCACGTTATACAAAGATTTTTGTTGTACAGTAGTTCGTTATAAGGAGGTCCAGCAGTAGTTATGTCTAAAGACGCATTGTTACATAAAACAGACAGAATTTCAAAAAATGGCCAAAACTAAAACACCAGCCAGAGGTAACCATCTGGAATTGGGTCATGCCATAAGTTATTTGGTCTTCATTATAGATGAGTATTGGAGTGGAAACGCTTTTAGGTTCTAGTCAGAGACACTTGCCGCTCTATTAACCATAAGGTTATGAAAAGCTTTCGACCTCCCGTCATCTAATTGTTGGCAATCGATCGGAATGGGAGTGTGTAATAACGTCAGAAATGCCAGAACTATATAAATGGGTTGTTGGTCAATACTAATTTGTAGGTATCTTATAAATGCTATTGATGTCATCATAATTTGGAATTACTTGTTAATTTCTCTGTTGACTTGTTATTATCTATACTAGCCGTTAAGCTCGTGGCATCGGGCAGAATAAATGTGGTTGCCTTATCAATAAAAAATCATTTTAAGGTAAGTCATCGCCATCGTCGGGACTACTCAATTTTGAATGAATAAATAAATAATTCAAATATAAATTAAAAAAAAAAAAAATGCAAGAAAAAGATCTGAAAAATCATTAGTTACATTCAATAGGAAGAGTCTCGCAGCCTCCAGTTATACATAAACCCAAAGAGCCACGTGATGTCTAGTTATTTCTTATTAATTCAAAGAAAAAGAGCTGAGAGATAATTTTTTTTTTTTTTTTTAAAATGAATGAGTCTCGTGCTGTCCAGTTATACTTAAACAGAAAGAGCCACGTGATGTCTAGTTATTTCTTATTAATTGTATTCAACGAAAAAGAGCTGAGAGATAATTAGTTATATTTAAAATGAATGAGTCTCGCTCTGTCCAATTATACTTTATACAGATAAATAAATATTTACTCTTTCAGCGTTAAGTAGATAGTTTTAGGCCGTGGGATTCACTACAAACGGATAGCTCAGTGGTAGAGCGCCTGTTTTATGATTTGGGGGTCACTGGATCAATTCTAGGTTTAAGCTCATCAATTTTTAACGTTATTAATCATTTCGAGGTGCTTCGCCGTCGTCGTCGTCGGGACACTACTCGATTATATAATAGAAAATATTATATTAATTTAGAGGTCGACCAAGAAGTCATGGAAATGTGAGGAGTGCGCTAGTGTCGTCATGTACAGTCAGTTTTTGATATAATAGACCACGGTCAAAAAACACAGTGATGTTCTTTTGTTATTAATAATTTTATTTTTGATAACTTCTATATTTTTATAATATAGAATAGATAACAGGCAACACTGTACCTAATACATTATTAGTGATAAGAAATCACTAATAATGTACGATAATATCTTTATATTACTATTCATAATAATATTCTTTCAATTTAAATCGATTTTCTTCTTTCATAATTTATTATTTCTTCCTCTTTATTTCTGAGTTATTTGGATTTAGGACAGGTGTAGCTATAATTCGTATTGTATAAAAACAAACAAAACAGGAAACCTAACAGATTGGAAACCTTCTTGTTGTTGTTATTCGTGAGATTTGACATAACTGCGCATGTCATACAAACTAGAAATGGGTATTGTCTTAGCACCCGACTGTACTGACTGCACTACTCGGAAGTTCCGATTTTAAACGAATTTAAGCTTTCCGTTTCTCCCGTGTTCATGACTTCTTGGTCGACCTCTAGCAGTTGATGCTTTCCCTCTGGATATCACTGCAAAGTTAACATAACTGCATAATAAACAACAATACCCTTCAAACCCGCAATGACTTTATTTTGAGAGAAATTGAATGAAGTCTCTTCTGCGTTATAAGCATTCACTTTAACCTTGTTACCGCATGGGGAAACCCCTAACTAACAATGGTAGTTCACACAATTCGCCGTTGTAACACATATTAGCATTCTATTTACTTCGATGTCGAGTTTAGAATACGTTTTTGAAAGAGAAGCCTTTCAGAAAAAAGAAGTGGTTATTTATTTATAGAATGAAGAGAAGAGATATTTCATACTACTCGGTTCTCATCTTGAAGGGAAACTTTAACGTTATCTTCTAATATTCTTTACCGGTTGGGAAGATACTAAGCATTATAAATAGAACTACACGTTAAACATCTCTCTCAGGAATGGATGTCGGCCTTGTTCTTGTACTTACTCCAATAAATTTTCATAAAATAGCAGCTCTATTTTATGAAGGAAAACAACCGAGACTTTTTTTGGACCGTGAATAAAGAGGCGTCAAGGCGGAAGGAACAAGAAGAGGGAGAAAAAAATGTTAAAACAAGATGAGCTCTTAGAAAGAGAGAGGTTAATAAGCATCACTATAGAGATGCCCGTGGTACAAAGTCATTTATTCCTTGGGTGTCGTGTCACAAAGTCGAGAGAGAGGAAAGAGAATAATATTAAATAAAATAACAAGAAACAGGGGGGGTTGAGAGGCTGTATTTAAGATGATGTAAAAGAAGATTTCAGACTTAAAATGACAAGAGTTATTGCGACGGTAGTGTTGCAAAAAGGGTTTTTTCCTTTAGACTCGAGTTAAGTTAGGAGAAGGCAAAGGCATGAAACTTCCCTTTTCCAAGGACGAGTTAGGATCAGGTGGTTTTAAAGGTCTTAGTCCTCGACGTCCCTTCACGGGAATCCAACGAGTAGTAAAAAAAAAAAGAGAAGTTTAAGTATGTCGTTTTTATCCGTGCTCTCAGCGTGGCACACTTTTTGATAGGTCAAAAAGGAACGTTGCCTATGGATGCCCTTACAGAAGGTATTTATTATGTTTTTCTTTTTACAGCAGTAGGCAATGTTATTTTTTTTTAAACTTTTAAGTGACAGTACCCACTAGAAAAGAGAATATACCAGTAAAAGGGCTGAAATAGTGTCGGGAATGGTTGAAGTGACACTGCAAAGGACAGAGTGTCACTTTAGAAGGCTTTAGTTTTTTTCTTTTTTTCACGAATACGATGGAAATCCGCGAGGGAATTTCTTACCGCTGTCACATGCTGGAGTTTGAGACAGTGCAGTGGCTCGCTTCAACTGATTCCCTTCTATCAGGCCCTTTATATGTCTAGGAAAACACTATGAACCACTTTAATCTGTCTTCTTTTATCAGGGCAAAGTGAAAAATAGAAAAAAAAGACAAGTACCAAGAGAAGAAATTGAAAAGACAGCCAGTGTTACTTCTTACACTCGGGGTTTGCATATGTAACAAGACTGAGATAAATTAATGTTTTAAACTTTGATATTATCTGGATTAAAAATTTCGAATTACCTGATTATGCCAAAATTCCAAGGTCTACTTATTATTATATTTCAGCTAATAATCCAGGAGATAGCGTTCAAAAAAGTGTCGGACTAACATGAAGCTAGAATTTTGTGTATAAGCTAATCTTTTGGTGCGTTTTGAGAATATGAGGTTGGGCTAATTTCATCTGCGGGACATAGCTTGGCAATAGGCATTTGAATAAAACAATCCGGTGGAGAGCGGTCATATCCCGCCCTATATGGTGGACAATGTGATTTTCATGATCCTAAGTACCAACTTAGTAGACCAACTAAGTACCGTCTTTGTAGACCAACTAAGTACCATCTTTTTAGACCAACTTAGTAGACCAACTAAGTACCATCTTTGTAGACCAACTTAGTAGACCAACTAAGTACCATCTTCGTAGACCAACTTAGTAGACCAACTAAGTACCATCTTTGTAGACCAACTAAGTACCATCTTTGTAGACCAACTTAGTAGACCAACTAAGTACCATCTTTGTAGACCAACTAAGCACCATCTTTGTAGACCAACTTAGTAGACCAACTAAGTACCATCTTTGTAGACCAACTTAGTAGACCAACTAAGTACCAACTTAGTTCACCAACTTAGTTCACCAACTAAGTACTAACTTAGTTCACCAACTAGGTACCAACTTAGTAGACCAATATTCGAATTGATAATAGTTTTTCACTTAATACGTTAGTTGTTCAAATATTACTCCAAATCAAAGAGGTCACCTATTAAATGACAAACTACCATCAACTTGATTTTTGGTCTACTAACTAATTTCGTACTCAGGATCATGAAAGTCACATTGACCACCAAAAAGGGCGGGACATGGCCGCCCGCTACTGTTTTGTTTTTTTCAAATGCCTATTGCCAAGCTATGTCATGCAGACGAACTTAGCCAACCGCATATTTCTTAAAAGACACCAAAAGATTTACATATACACAAAATTCTAGCTTGATGTTAGTCAGACACTTTTTTTGCACGCTATCTCCTGGAGTAAACGTTTTTTTAATATTTGAGCTAAGTAGCTACTATAAAATTTCGACAGTTATTACGTCAAGCATCCTAATTCTCATTTTTCCTTTTTCATCTGGAGAAATGTATTTTGGAAAGACCGTCCTATGAAAGAAACAGGTTGTTTGAAGCTGAACATTACGTTTATAACCCTGGGAGTGTTCTGGTTTAGCCCAAACATGTTGGAGGTCATTTTATTGTATGTATAGGGCCCTTTAAACCCAGTATATGTGTACTACACATAAAATCCGGTAGCCTCGGACTAAAACCAGAACGTTTTAAAAACATCTCTACATTTAACCAACATGTGTACCATATTCAACTACTGAGAACAAGGTAACCCTTGACAAGTATTAGAGAATTAAATTGTATCACTTTATTATATACCCTTTAGATTGTCCAAAAAAAAATCCCTATTATCTTCGAAGATGCTAAGGGGTAAAAATGTGAGAAGGATAATATCGGTCTATGATTACGAGATTCACGTTTAAAAGTGTAAGTTATTGTAAACTAAATTGCCACCTTCTTGAACGGCCGGGTCGATTATGCTGATTACAAAACTTGTCCGAAGTTATTTTAATGTAAAAAAGAAATTATTTTACTAGAAAATTCTTTGTATGATTTATAAAGCTATATTTAACTAGTTTTTCTTCAACTAAAAACTCCGTCAAGTACAAAAAATAGTGATAAATGTACTTTTATCTCCAGTAGGGAGAAAAAGTTATGATTTTGGATTAGTTTAGAGGGACTGAAGTAAGTCTTTTTTTCCCTGAACTTAAAAGTAGGGAGAAAAAGCAAAAGTAGGGAAGAAAGTAAAACCAGGGAGAAAAAGAAAGATTGCCAACTTAATAATTTTATAAATAGTAGAGAATGAATGGCTAATGTAGTG
Organism: Gerris lacustris; assembly: GCA_951217055.1. Taxonomy (NCBI): domain Eukaryota; kingdom Metazoa; phylum Arthropoda; class Insecta; order Hemiptera; family Gerridae; genus Gerris; species Gerris lacustris. Next base: position 69,819,798 of record OX578281.1, on the reverse strand, counting down.
AAGGTGTAGAAATCAGCTTTGCGACACTGCTTTTTCGACCATGTTTATCTTTGTTTATAACCTGCATCAAAATAACCTTCTATTTGAGTTTAATTCCAATTCTTATTTGTTTTTAATATTGAATCTCTTATATCTTGCCATTAAAAGTGGTAACAATTATTGTTTGTTTTTATTAAAATAATAAATAAAAACTGTGTAATGGATGAAGATGCGTAAATATTGTATGTACCTCGAGAGTAAAGGCTATAATTCCCCTCGCGATATAGGAGTTATTCCCTTGGCTATGCCTCGGGAATTAATAAGTCTAATTGCCTCGGCTTCGCCTCGGGATTTAGGGACCATGGTTCCTTCGGCTTTGTCTCAAGAACCAACTTATTCGCTCAAGGAATAATGGATTAATTTACTCCCTAGGTGCATAAGTAACTATAATTTGTCGTTTTACACAACGTTTCGAGTTTGAATTATCAACGACTAGTAACCAATAAATTCCCCCATTAACTAACAATAACCATAATTAATCATTTCATCTTAAAATTAACCACCCCTAACTATTACTAACCTCGGCTAACCCTTGTTTTAGTTACGTTATGTTTAGTAGCGTTAATTGTTTGTGAGTGGTGGTTATTAGTTGTGGTTGTGGATTATTAGTTGTGTTGTAGTTACCCAATAAATCTGACGGGGGGGGGGGGGGGGGATAACAAAAATTTACCCCTGTAATTTACAGAAAAAAGTGTGATTTTTGACATTTTCAAAAACATATTGCATCTTTAAAGCGCTATATTTTGGAAAGTATAGGGTTTAGGAAAAAATGTGAAATATAAAAAATGTTGCAAATTTAGTGCTCTACATGAAAGATAAGAACACTTTTTTTCAGGGTATACATATATAGGTAAAGATGTAATAAAGAAAAAAACTAAAAGACAAAAACACTAAAATGTAGCGGATTGTGGCCCCCCTGGGTTAGCACAAGGTCTGGGAGATCGAAAAATAGTTTTAACAAATGTCTAGGTACATACAATATAAATAAAAATCAATTTCTTATGACCTTTTGCAAGGTAAAATGTACTTGTCGACTGGACTAGATATTGATTAATCACTATTGTCGATAGCCTTATCGACCTAATACTTTATTTTGTGACTTAATTCTCACTTAAAGTGATATTGCTTCTTGAATATCATTATTTTGCTTGAGTGTTTTTCAGTCTTAAAGCGGCCTACCCACATGGGAACTTGGTTCTTGGGGTCCGCACTCTACACACAGTAGAGAGGGACACGAACAACGGTTCGTCCTAATCGTCAGTTTCCCTCTGAACTGAGCTGCAAACACAACGCTAAAAAAACGTTAAAAAAAAGCGTTAAAAACACTGAGTTATAAACGAAGTTAAAAGAAACAGCTTTAGAAAAACACAGGGGAAAAAACAGCGTTAAAAAACAGCGATAAAAAACAGCGTTAAAATAAATAGCGATAAAAAAAACAGCGTTAAAAAAAAACCAGTGTTAAAAGAAGTAAAAAGAAACAAATGAGTCGGAGGTGTAGAGTCAGGGTGTCTTTTCTGATAATATGACGAACATCGGTTCGTGTCCTCTACACACAGGCGAACCTGGTTCGCTCTGCCGGCAAACTGAACAAATGTTTTCCAACCCGATGGAAGACCAAGTTCGCCACGAACTTGGTTTGTTTACCTCTACGCACATGGGAACTTGGTTCGTATGAACCAAGTTCCCATTTGTGTGGGCCGATTTAAGGATCAATTTATTATTGTTTACTAAAGTATATATAAGTCGGTTAAGAAAAGTTGTACATTTAAGTTTACAATTTGAAGGCATTATTTTGATGGTTGGGGAGCAGATGGTTGTTTGAATGACGCTTATATTATTAAAGTCAGTAATAAGACGAAGAGAAAAGGTGGCTTGTATGATATAAGGCGAGGTAAGTCGAAGAGAAGGGTATATAAAGACGTGTCGACCTTCCAGTTTACCGCTTTGATTGATGAATTCCCTTCGACTTGACGTCCATTACCCCAACGGGTTACCCGGGGTATTAAGCAAACTCTCTTCTACCCTTCCAAGCCCTTGATTATTATTCATAAGATTTCTTGGCCCTTCGAACTCGAACCGACTTCAGACTTCAATTCTTCGGGATATGCTTGCCCAAATTTTACTGAAGCTTTGACTTCTTTTTCCTTAATATATATATATATATATGAAAAGTAAAAAAAAATATATATATATATATATATATATATATATATATATATATATATATATACATATATAATATATATATATATATATATATATATATATATATATATATATATATATATATATATATATATATATATATATATTTTTACTTTTCATCACTCTCTTCAGCTCTGTTATTCCGTTCGTTTTTAGCCATTAAGAGCTTTTGTGGGTAAGAACATTTTTGACACCTCGACTTAACGAAATATTTAACGGAGAAAAACGTCTTTTTAGTTGGGATCCCAGTGTCGTTTTGACACCGATGAAAAATAGCCTTTTTCATTTCTTAAGGATTAATACTTTGTAAATGAAGAATTTTCCATTAAATTCCATCCAAGCTTTTTTTTTTAATCAAAAAAAGTAATTTATACTGCAGTGACATTCAATGAAGCCTCTGCTTTAGCAGTGTCTGTTTAAATTTAAGAAAATTTGCATAATGTAAGAAAACCCAAGTCTTTTGTTTCCTAATCATATTTTAAAACAACTGATGTCAGTTCATTTTCATCTACATTCATTAACATTTGGAAATTAAGCACCCATAATTATCCTAGTTTAGCGAAAAAAGTTTAACTCAGCAATCTCTCATGATTATGTTATGTTATTATTTTATTTGTGTTCTTTCTTTTCCACGCCTTTAGTAGGAAAAGTTTTCACCTGAGATATTACCGGAATTATCCGTTTTAGGTGTTATTATACACCATTTGAGTGGTCTGTCTGTGAGTATGTGTCTGTCTGTCTGTCAGTGTCACGCATCAATCTCACAGTACCTAAGCTATAGAGATGATTAGTAATGACGTCACAAGATGGCGTAAGCTTTCGATAATTTATTCGATTCGGTTTGTTGTGTTCCTTTTCCTTATCACCTGTTATCAATCCCATGTAAAATGAATGGGAGAATTTTCTTAACTTTTTAAATAATTAATTATTAAATTATTACTGATTTCTAAGACTTTTCAACCTTTGAATGTTATTATACAAAGTTGTTTGTCTTGTTGAATAGATGAAGTTAGAATTTTTTTCCGTCCTAAAATTCCAATTTTACATTTGAAGTTCACGTTTACGCGAGCGTTGGGCGTGAACGCTTCGGCGGATAACGTTGTCCAACGAACTCGTCCTGTGCATTGGTAAAATGAACATGTGTACCGAATTTGAACGAAATCGGTCAACTTTTACTCAAGTTATCGTCATCGGTAAATTTCGTGACGGTCTGTTTTGTAACGGTCTGTTTCGTGACGGTGGTTTTGTGACGGTAGTTTTGTGACGGTAGTTTTGTGACGGTGGTTTTGTGACGGTGGTTTTGTGAGGTGTTTTTCTCGGATTCACTCCCGGGCTACAGACGCCGTAACGTGCCATAAGGAACTTCGTTCCAAAAACAGACCGGTGGAGAGCGGCCATGTCCCATTCTATTGCGGCGAACAATATGATTTTGATGATCCCGAGTACAGAATAAGTTAGTTGACCAAAAATTAAATTGATATCAGTTTGTCACCTGAGAGGTAACCACATTAATTTGGAGAAATATTTCAATAACCAAACTAACTAGTGAAAAACGTGATTTTTAGTTTACGTGATTTTTAGTTTACGTGATTTTTTTAGAATCATAAAATGACTTTGTCCTGCCACTGTAGAAGGGACATGACGGCTCTCCACCCGTCTATTTTTTACTTTCTCATATAAAGAGAAAGTATTGTGATGGCGCGAAAATTCGATTTTAAGATTTTTATGGATTTACACGTTTTGAGGTCCCCTGATTCCAAAAAAGAGGTTTTAAAAAAATGTCTGTCCGTCGTCTGTCGTCTGTCTTCTGTCGTCTGTCGTCTGTCTATGCAGACGCCTGGAGCCTAAACTACTGAGCCGATTTTGACGAAATTTGGCATACATGTTCAGAAAAATCATACCCCGAGGCGAAATCGAGAAATGAATTCTAGCTCAAAATTTGGGGGCGCAAGCCCCAAAAAACTCTGAAAAAACGTGAAAAAAAATTATTTATTGAAAACGGTTCCGACGATTTTGATTAAAAAATTCTAAAATGTAGTCCATTTGAATACAAATCCAACGATATAAGCCGTTTTCCCGGGAAAAATCTAGTTCCTGAGAAAATAGCTAAAAACGTGGGCGGAGAGATCCCGGGTTCGATTCCCCGCCCTGGAAAAGTTATTTTTATGGTAAATTTTGATATAATTTTCAATAATAATTAAACGCACTTACAAAAACTAATAAATGGAAAACATTGGTTAAATAATTATGAACTAGTATATGAGAAAGTTTGTCTGAGTTGTCTCGGACCGATTTTTTTAACAGATTATGGCAAAATTATGTCCCGCAGACGAACTTTGACGACCGCGTATTCTGGGAGAACACCAAAAAATAAATAAATATAAAATAAAAATCGTACACATAATTCTAGCTTTATTTTAGTCAGAAACGTTTTTCCATACTATCTCCAGGGCTAAAATCATTTTCCCGGGAAAATCCAGATCCTTGAAATAACTATAATTGCAAAGGATGAGAAGTCGGGTTCGATTCCTCTCCGAGAAGAAATGATTTTTATTAATTAAAATTAAGTAAAAATAAAAGATAAAATATAAAAATATTACATTAATCTATTCTTCATAAATCTAAGAAAAATGTCGGTAAGCAGAATTGCAAATAACAAGCCGAGTTAGATATTATAACAAGCATAAAATGTTCAAATACGAACCTATTCAATTTAACTAACGAAACAAAGCAGCAAAGCAGAGTACAGTCTGTAATCAGGCAATTTAATAGTACATTACGCGTCGAGGGCGGAAAGTAGTATTTTGCATGCGAGTGTGGAGTTTGCACCCGAGCGACAGCGAGGATAGTAAAACCACACGAGCAATGCTAAATGCCGTTTTCGCGCACGAGTTCCGTACCGTACTTTATCTACGATTGTTAGATTTAAATAATAAATACAGAAAAAAATAAACTTGCTGTATGTAAGTTCGTATCTCTTCTCTTGATAAAGATGGCATTAATCTTGATTTGTATTTTTTGCCGAATTAATTATTTCTAGAGGAGTATTATTCTCTACATTTTCGTCAAAGCAACTTGATTCATTCATTGTTTTTCACTAAAAACTCGATATAAACAGTTTCTTTAATAAAAGAACAGCAAATTAGTTTTGTTAAATGTAAACTAACTCGCTAATTGTGCGTAAAGCTGAAGAATTCCTCTTCTTTACCGCGCTAGCGTGGTAAAGAAGAGGAATTGTTCAGAACTATGAGACGCGCATGCGCAATGAATACAAGTACGTAAATAACCACTTTCTACGCATCTAAACAGAGATATAATGTTTATATTTCGTCTCAATCGTAGATAAACATATTTTTGATCAACATATATTGAATGTAAAACATTATATTACTTAAAAATTATTTCAACATTTTTTTAAAAAAGATTTTAATTCAGTCTGGTTTAATTATAATAATCTATATTATTTATATTTCTTATTATGTATTATATGTATATATACTTCTTTTTACTTATTTTATTTATAACTTTTCTCCTTATTATTTTTTATAATTTAACTAAAAAGTATAATCATTTTAATATAAAATAATTCGACTGATAAACCAAGAAAAATAATACTTTTTTTTTAAGAATTGAATTATTTAAAGTTGTTCAATGCTTGTTATTCTACCCTCTAGAGTCTAGAGCCTGAAGGAAAAACTTCTTGTTTAAGATTTTTCTATGTTAAAAAAAAAAGTAGAAATCTGAGAGAAAGGAATAAAGAATTCACAAGGTGGAAGAGGGGGGGGGGGGAATAAAGGAGCCCCTGAATGCTGATTTCACAAATTAATTCTCTACGTCTCCGGAAAAACTATTCACCCCGTTTATTTCGTAACATCTATTTACAAATTCATGAACCACCTGTAATTCTTCATGAGTTCTGGAAAAACTTGGTCTCATTCTTTTTCAACTCTATAAAACGCCGTATTTACTTTAGAATATATCTTAATTTATTGAGAATAAGAGAAGAGAAATTTAAAACAATTAGTGACATCTAGAAAGGGATAAAATAGGAGATAAATTATAAATCACGTTGTTACAATAATTATAATAAGTTATCTCTTTTATTCCTTTTTACTTTTCCTCACTACTAATAGTAGGAAAAGTATTGTTTTCACCAAAAAAAAAAAATGGTTCGAGATTTTAACGGAATTATCCGTTTTAGGTGTTTTTAAGAGTGGTTTTCAGCATGACGTATGTATGTGTGTTATCATCATAGCGCCCAAGGTATTTAACCTAGAGAGTTGAAACTTGACGGAAAAATCAGTCCTAACCTGTAGTTGTGCCGCCCGGAAAATCAATTTTTTCCGCCATCTTGAACCCAGTTTGCTGAGTCAGCAAGAATTTAATAAAATCGAAAATGGTCCTGATCAAATTGAAATTTGGCTCGAATGTACCTCTCTGTATGACAAACAAGCCCACTAAATTTTAATTTGGATTTGGTCGCCATTTTGAAGTTATAAATTTTTAATTTTTAAACATTGACGGTTAATAATACTGAAATTACAGATATGTTTTTGACATATAGCATATCGTTGGAACCGGAAAAAATTAAGGAACAAATATAAAAAAAACCGATGAAATTCTATTGATTAGTTTAAAAGTTATAAGTGAATATAATTATTTATTAGTGCGATAATTTTGATGACGTCGAGTTTGTTTACATCTGTCAAAATACCGCCAAACTTCAAATAATTAAATAAAATATAGGTATTAAAAATAAGGTTTTTTTAAGAATGATAATAAATCAGTTTGTTTAGAACGGGTCCAATGCTGCTTCCTCCTGCTGCGAAGCAGCAAAGAGGCCACTTTAGTGACCTCTGAAGTGAGGAAAAGTTCCGAGGTACCCTGTACCTGATTTTTTACTTTTCCTAACATTCTCCGAAGGTATATAAGAAAAGTATTGTTTTCACTTAAAAAATCCTTTACCGTGGTTTCAGCGGATTTATCCGTTTTGGGTGTATTTAAGACCATTTGAATAGTTTTTAGGGCACTTCTTTCGATTTTTACTCCCCTTATAAAGAAAACAGAGTGGAGTAACAATCTAAAGATGGTTTAATGAATGTTCTTCTTTACACTGTTACTCCCCTAATAAAAACAGAAGTGTGATATTCCTTTGTCCCAAAGTACATTGGACTAAACATCCTTTTGTCGTATTGGTATTTAGTTAAAGTCATTTATATTCTAAGAAAACATAGGGAAGTAACAATCTAAAGAAGTACCGTTTTTAGCTGGATGTCAGTCTGTCTGTCTGTTTGTCTGTCTGTGTTACGCATAACTACCACAGTTTTTATACTACAGACTTGAAACTTGGTACAAAAATCTGTCATTACGTGAAGTTGTTCTGCCTTGAAATTCAGAAATTTTGACACATTTCAAAAATTTGTAAAAACTCGTAAATATTTCCGATTAAGCTGAAACTTGCGCCGATTATACCTCTTTATAAGGCAAACAATTACTCTGAATTTCATTTTGATATCAGATGCCATATTGAAAATATCTACTTTTGAACTGTGAAACTTGAACAGTAAATAATTTTTGAACTGTTTCGTCGATTGAGCTAAAATTCGCACCAATGATACCTTTCTATGAGATAAACAAGTCCTCCATATTTTATCTTAATATCTTACAACATTTGACGAATATCGAATTTTGATTTGTATATTGGAAAGTTTGTTTACATTTTTAAATACATCACTATAACGGACCTCATTATACCGAACTTAAGTTTTAACGGACCAACAAAATTATAATTTACATAATAAAAAAATCTGTTGTCATTTATAGGTTTCAGTTTTGTGAGGAAAACTTCCCAGAGATTCAGCGTCCAATTTTTTGGAACGAAGTTCCTTATGGCACGTTCTGGAGCCCGGGAGTGAATCCGAAAATAACGACCAAAATCACCGTCACAAAATAACCGTCTCGAAACCAAGCGTCACGAAATCTACCGATGACGATAACTTACCGATAATCAAAAGTGAAATAGAACGTGACGAAGCTATATACCACACTTAATTAGGACAATATAATTAAAAGTACCCATACGATTTATAATCAATTTGGCTGATTTGTCGAAAGCAGTTTACAGATAGACCCAATAATTTTAATAGCCTGGGCACATTAATCTATATCTATAATATTTAATAAAAAATAAGTGCGATACCTCTCCTCATACAACACAATCTCTTAAAAATGGTCTAGGTTGAATATCTTATAACTTAAATGGCTTCCATATCGCTCAGGAAAATAGATTTACAGGAAACGTACTTGCTACAAGAATAAAGTTAAAAGTTGCGCTACATTGTATAAAGTTACCAACTATGTGTGGGATCCAAGAGACACGACTTGGTTAGCTAAAAAGTCGTGCGATACAAGAAATTATTATCGAAATTCTTGCTTGTTGCTAAACGTATTATAGGCTTAAGGAAGTGTAAAGCATTTTTACTGGAACATAAGTCTCCAACAATAATCCGTTCTGATTCCCAAAGAGTATTGTCATGTTCGCACACTCATATTCGTCTCAATAACATATTTATGTAAAGTGGTTTCTCCTTCCATCCTTTATTCTTCTAATACTGTTTTCAGTAGGGACATAAAGAACATTAGTATAAGGTATTAGCCAGAAAAGGAGAAAATTATGTATAACGAATAACAATGATATTGAGGATTTCCTGCAAGGTTAAGATCTGATGAGATTTGTCAAGCATGGATAGGACTTATCGGAAGGATGGAGAGAGAGATCTTAGATTGTTTCATGGAGAAATTTATGGTGTGAAAAGAAAAGATAGACCAAGAAGATTATGGTCGCAAGAGTTAGAAGAAGAAACGAAGACCATGGGATTAAGAGGATGGAAGGATAAAGCTATTGAAGAATTGAGACTATACTAGTCTTGCAGGAAGTTAAGGCCCATATGAGGCTAAAGGTATAATTGTTGGTACTTCTTTAGATTGTTACTCCCATGTTTCTCTTAATTGAAGCTCGCTTACTCTCTCTTTAATTAAGACAAAGGGATGATTAGTTCAATTTACTTTGGGAAAAAGGAATATCACACTTCCGTATTTATTAGGGGAGTAACAGCCTTAAAAAGAGCATTCTGTACACCTTCTTTATTTTGTTGCTCCCTTCTGTTTTTATAAGGGGAGTAACAGTCTTAAGAAGAACATTTTGAACACCATCTTTATCCTCTTACTCCCTTCTGTCAATTATAAGGGGAGTAACACCCTAGAAAAGAGCATTCCGTACAACTTATTTATTTTGTTGCTCCCTTCTGTTTTTATAAGGGGAGTAACAGTCTTAAGAAGAACATTTTGAACACCATCTTTATCTTCTTACTCCCTTCTGTCAATTATAAGGGGAGTAACACCCTAGAAAAGAGCATTCCGTACAACTTATTTATTTTGTTGCTCCCTTCTGTTTTTATAAGGGGAGTAACAGTCTAAAGAAGAACATTTGCTACAACTTCTTTATCTTGTTCTTTAGTTTTTCATAAGGGCAGTCTAAAGAAAAACATTCCGTTTACCAGCATTATCATGTTACTTCCTTCTGTTTTTTATAAAGGGAATGGCAGTCTAAAGAAGAACATTCCGTACACCTTCTTTAGACTGTTACTCCCTTCTACTTTTTATAAGGGGAGTAACAGTCTAAAGAAGTGCCACCAATAGGTAAAAAAAAAGTTAGTTTTTTTTGTAATCAGCAATCAAAATGCACTTACTTTAAGCATAATGTCCTTATAACCACAAGGATATAAGAGTATTGTTAGAAATTGTACCATTACAGTCTTATTCTCAACCTAGCAATGTTTCTCTTTTTAATAAGTCCAAAAACCACTGAACCAATACTTAAAAATAAGATAGAACTCCAAATTACCTTGTTTCTTCTACTTCTTTCCTTTATTTTTTTTTTTTTTCTATTTTCTTTTCTTATTTTCTATTTTAATCAGCAACTAATCTCTACATTCTACTTTTACTTTTCGTACGTTGTTTTTAAGAAGAAGGAAAAAAATAAATCAACAACCTAAAACCTCAAGACTTTTCCTCGCTTTGTTTTCTTTTTAGCGGAAAATTCACATCCCTCCGACCTTTTCTCTCCGACACAACACTTGAAGCCGACCTTTAAATTATAAAAACTCATACTTCTTAGCCCTTCTTTTTTCTTAACTCTTAAAAAGGGCTCTAGACTTGAAAACCACCAAGAATAAGAAAAAGACTTTCTATCTCTTTTTTTTTAAACTCCTCAGGATAAAACCGCCCTTGAAATTTGTTTTCTTCTTACACCCCCTCTCGAGACAGAAGCTTCTAAAGGGATTCAAGAAGCAGGGGGACGTTGCCGCAAGTCTTACAGCTCCTATGAACTTCACGAGTAAAGTAAAAAGCTTTCGGTGAAGGGTTTAAAAGGACCTGAGTATGTTTACAGTTTGAGCTAGGAGTGATATATAGTCCAGGTAAGGAGTGGATAGAAGTACCTCCGTACCACCTTTAGCTGTCTTCTCTTTACTTCTTTACATGTCTTTTAGTCTTACTTGCTTCTTAACATACAAGAAAAAATACAAGAGAAAACAAGAGAAAACAAGAGAAAAACAAGAGAAAAAAAAAACTTGTTTATAACTAGTTGATAATGTATGGAGTACAAGCTAGAACATATTATATTCTTTTCCCCCCTACAGACCTTTTTTTCTTTTCTAATATAAGCAGTACTTAAGCAGAGAAAGTATTGTGATGATACAAAAATGTAATTTTAATTATTTTTTACACATTTTAACCCTCTGCCCACAAAGTTGGGTTGTAAACCGGGTGTTTTACAACGGCCGGGTAGCCGTTCTTGATTTCTAATAAACATGCGCGGAGAGGGTCAAACTTAATCATCCCTCCGTGTATCCTCTAACTAGGTCCTACTCATAGTGTTCGGTGTTCGTAGGGCCGTTTGATCGCAGGTATCGTTTTACGCGAATTATAAACTCATGTTATATCTGTGGGGTGAGATTTCACCAGATCTTGTTTCCCCTACATTTATTCGTAAGTCTTTTTCAAGGAATATTACATGCACATGGTTTTTTTAGGACCAATATAATGATTCTCCTGACATCTTTACGTATGATTTTTACATGCGGTATATGAGACTGGTTGCCCCCACTCTGTACCTCCTAACTGTACACTTATCCTGAAAAATAAAATCATTCACAACCTTACCTTGAAGAAGGAAATATATTTTCCGAAACGTCGTTAAACTAAAATATTGTGTGTTAATTTTACTTTTGACTGATCCTAGCTATCCTAAAAAAATTATTTACCTAATTATTTCACAGTCAATACTTCCAATGAGTGATATTCCACCCGACCTTGTGGTATACATTCGAGCATCGTCTTTGCAAAAGTGTTATTTTATAAAAAGTAGTCTCGAATATTTGACAAAAATTGTTCCTTTTAATCTGGAGATATAAAGAATATTTTACTTTTTTCTGTGCATTTCTCGTATTTGCTGTTTTTTTTTTTTTTTTTTTTTTTTAATAAATTTTATTAAGGCTTTAAAAAAGAACTATTTACGGAAAAGGACCATTATTATTAACCCATAAGACCATTATAATTATCTTTAATGTTATGTAATTTTTAAAAATATGTGCACAGTAGAGGGGTTAGAGGCAAATAAACTCTAAGAGGTAACTATAATTATAGAGGTTATAACAGGTAGTAGTAGTTACCTAGTACTTCCTACTAGACGGGTAGGACGAACCACTTGTTCGAACCTCGCAATCAGGCCTACAGTGGACCCATTTTACTTCCCCGTGGTGGAGAGTTCCAGCTACTTCACACATCATACATTTGTACATTGTACCGCCGAAGCGAGTATGGTGTGGTCATTAGTAAGCTATATGTATGAGCGTGGGGGAAGATGACCCCTCAGGGGGTCCCCTCACCCTTCTCCGACCTCGAACCACAGATACAGATCACATTATCATGACACGAATCGGACCCACATCAAAGAGTAGGGGAAGAGTGCCACATAGGGGGTGTCCCTCGCCCTGCTCCGTCCGCGATTCATAGATGCAATTCAGAATATCACGGCCCGGGATCGAACCCACGACCTCGAGTTGCCTCGACTCAGCCACGACCTCGGCCACCCTTGCTCCCTTATAACAGGTAACTATAGAGGGTATAAAGTTTAAGTTATACCCCTCAGTTTTTTTTATAAGGGGAATAACAATCTAAAGATGTGCCCTAAAAACTATAAAAGGATATAAACTCTAAGAAATATCTATGACTATTGAGGCTATAAACTATAAGGCATTTAATTTAATGGCTTGTAGTAGTAGTATGGCATGATAATGCAATGTTTTAGAACTAGCGTGAAGCCACTGATTTTAGAATGAAACTGGCGCGAAATGCGAGAAAAGTCTTGCACCTAATAAAATAAATAAAAAAACAAAGACAAAAAAACAAAAATAGTCTGCCAATTAGTGTGGCACATAGCTTCCTCGCATCCTATCACGTACTATTTTGTTATATTAATATTAACATTCTATTACTTTATTGTTTGTAGTGTAAAAACTATTAAAAGTATTTAGCGATCTTTAAAACTTCATTGGGGTGTCGTTGTTGGTTTTACTAAAAAAAATTGTATTTGTAAAAAGTGATTGTCTCATTGAATAGATGAAGTTTGATTTTTTTCCCGACCTAAAATTCCAATTTTAAATTTGAAGTTCGCGTTAAGCAAGCGTTGCGCGTAAACGCTTGAAAGAATAACGTTGTCCAACGAACTCGTCCTGGGCATTGGTAAAATATACATGTCTACCAAATTTCATCAAAATCGGTTGACATTTACTCAAGTTATCGTCGCACGTTTTTATGATTTGCGGACACACAGACAGACACGGAACCAAAAATGTTTCCTGATGTCTGAAACGGATTTCTGTCTTGGAATTTTTAAAATCGGAGACATAAAACTTTTTCGTTCTCAAAAGTGAACACAATGCTTCCGTTACCTTCGGTAAACTCGGAAGCAAAATAAACAAGAGGGTTTAAAATATAGTCTACACAATAAAGCAAATAAACATACAGAAAATATGAAATGTATAACAAGGTTTATTTTCGATTATTTTCATTTTCACTCCTTCGTTATGAAAAATAAAGAAATGCTTTATAAAGTTTGGTTTTTCAAACATAGTTGTTAAAAAATATGAGAATGTAAAAATACGCTTTGAAGATGTGTAATTAAGTTTATTAGTTTTGTAAAATATTTTAATTTAAATTAACATGTGTTTGTACAGTTGTTATAATTTGACTTTCTTGTTAGAGTTCTTAGGGATTTCTGTAGAAATGAAACTCGTGCTATGCATACTTAATCCTGTATTCATCAAGTCAACAAGACGTGATTTTAGCTTATAGTTTTTACTCTGAATGGTATACACTCGTCGTATCTCCATCATATATATATATATATATATATATATATATATATATATATATATATATATATATATATATATATATATATATAATACAAGGTGTTTCGTAACCTTATTCGTAAAATGAAAGGGATGAATCCTCACCCAATTTGAAGACGAAAATGTAGTATACATTTTTTCGTACGTAGCTTTATTTTCAAAATACGGTGTAATTTTATTTATTTATTTTTTGTTTTCTTATGTTTCTTAAATACCATTTACCCGATTTTGTTGAAAATTGGCAGTTCGATATAATTTTAGGTAAAGAACCAAAAAAAAATCGGGTACGGGGTACCTCGGAACTTTTCCTCACTTCAGAGGCCACTAAAGTAGCCTCTCCTACTGCTTCGCAGCAGGAGGAAGCAGCACTGGACGTGGTCAGTACTTGGATGGGTGACCGTTCTGAACAAACTGATTTATTATCATTCTTCAAAAAAACCTTATTTTTAATACCTATATTTTATTTAATTATTTGAAGTTTGGAGGTATTTTGACAGATGTAAACAAACTTTGACGTCATCAAAATTATCGCACTAATAAATAATTATATTCGCTTATAACTTTTAAACTAATTAAAGGAATTTCATCGGGGTTTTTTATATTTGTTCCTTAATTTTTGTTTTAATTTCCGGTTCCAACGATATGCTATATGTCAAAAACCTATTTATACTTTCAGTATTATTAAGTGTCCAAGTTTAAAAATTCAAAAATGTATAACTTCAAAATGGCGGCCAAAATCAAAATGAAATTTTCTGGGCTTGTTTGTCATACAGAGAGGTACATTCGAGCCAAATTTTAACTCGATCAGGACCATTTTCGATTTATTACGATTTTATTAAATTTTTACTGACTCAGCAAACTGGGTTCAAGATAGCGGAAAAATTTGATTTTCCGGGCGGCACAACTACAGGTTAGGACTGATTTCTCTGCCAAGTGTCAACTCTCTAGGTTAAATACCTTGGGCGCTACGATAACACACATACACACATACACACACACATACTCACACACATACATACGTCATGCTGAAAACCACTCAGGAGGTCTTAAAAACACTTAAAACGGATAATTCCGTTGAAATCTCAAAAAAAAAATGTTGGTGAAAACATTACATTTCCTACTATTAGTAGTGAGGAAAAGTAAAAACAATTATTTTGCCTTTTGAATTATTTTCGTATTTTCATTGTCGAGATAAAAATATAAAAACCAACTATAATGCATGACCATACATGTTCTCGTTCCGAAGTTCGTCGGGTCAGCTAGTAACTAATAATCTTGAAAATGAAATTTATGAGTGTTGGCTAATATAGGTAGAGGAAGTTTTTATATTTCGTTTTCTGAAATATTTGCTATTCTAATTTTTTTAACTTCATGTCACTACATTTTTTTTTTTTTTCATTTTTTCCCATCCATTATGCCATCTTCTTTCAAAGAAATTATAATATAAATTATGTTTATTATGGCTAAAAGGCATACAAATCTTAAGATTCTAAAAAAGATAAAAAAAAACAGAGAAAAATAAAGAAAAAATGTATTCTCAATTTCTTTAATTTGTTTATTTGACTCTTTTCAAACGAAGGTATTTCATCAAAAAATAAATAATGGTTATATTTGTCAAAAACAGGCTTCGAGAAAAAAAAATCTCTTTTGCTGAAATCTTTTACTTTTCTTGCTTTAAAGAAAAGCTCTTCAACAATATTTATTTTTTTTCTTGGAGAAGTTTTTTAAAATATTAAAAAGTTAAGTTTAAAGTAAAACTTTTTTTTCATAAAAATTTAGTAATCGCTTTAATCTTCATTATTAATTTATTTTTTTAAGAATTTTTCAATTTTTTATAAAGATCTAGTTTTTCTTATTTTCTACTGAACAAATATCTTTGTGAATTTACCTTTAATTATTTTACTCATTGTCTGATTTCTAAAGCAATTTAATAATGTATATAAGTAAGATCTAAGGAAATAAACTTTAATTTATATAATACTCGGACTTATATTTTCAATCCCCAGAATAATAAATTACAATAATATATTTTATCTACGATTGGTACGAAATATAAACATTATATCTCTGTTTAGATGCGTAGAAAGTTATTATTTACGTACTTGTATTCATTGCGCATGCACGTCTCATAGTTCTGAAGAATTCCTCTTCTTTACCACGCTAGCGCGGTAAAGAAGAGGAATTCTTCAGCTTTACGCACGATTAGCGAGTTTGTTTACATTTAACAAAACTAATTTGCTGTTCTATTATTAAAGTAACTGTTTATATCGAGTTTTTAGTGAAATACAATGAATGAATCAAGTGGCTTTGACGAAAATGTAGAGAATAATACTCCTCCAGAAATAATTAATGCGGCAAAAAATGCAACTCAAGATTAATGCCATCTTTATCAAGAGAAGAGATACGAACTTGCATACAGCAAGTTTATTTTTTTCTGTATTTATTATTTAAATCTAACAATCGTAGATAAAGTACGGTACGCAACTCGTGCGAAAACGGCATTTTGCATTGCTCGTGTGGTTTTACTACCCTCGCTGTCGCTCGGGTGCAAACTCCACACTCGCATGCAAAATGCTACTTTCCGCACTCGACGCGTAATGTACTATTTTCTCAAAAATACGATTGTTAGTTGGACCTCCTCACAACGAAATTGATGTTTCCTGAAAAAAAAAGTCGATTTATAGAAATTTCGTTGTATTAGTTATTTACTTACTCTGAGCGATGAGTAAGTAAATAACCTCGACTTCGCCTCAGGAACAATAACGTTCACTCCCGAGGTTCAGCCGAGTGAGTTAATTATCGCGAGGATGCAAATGATTTTTACTCCCGAGGTACGTACAAAATTTTACATCCAGATGGGAGGAACCGAGCTTGGAAGTAAATGAGCTCTTAAGTTAAATTTATTAGTTCTATTTAAATTTGCTTGTTTTTATTTAAATATAAAGTTACGTAAAATAGATAAATAAGGAATGATGATGGAAAATAACTTAGTGGATTTTGATGAAATGTTTTCAAACATTCCCGATGATATCGTACAAGAAGCAAACCTCCCTTCTGGAAGGGGTCATAGTAAAAGTAAGAATAGCTATTGATTTTCTTGTGGAACGAAGTTCCTTATGGCACGTTCTGGAGCCCGGGAGTGAATCCGAAAAAAACGACCAAAATTACCGTCACAAAATCACCGCCACGCAAAATACGTCACGAAATCTACCGATGACGATAACTTGAGTAAAAGATCACCGAGTTAGATGAATGAGATTTGGTACACATGTTCATTTTACCTATGCCCAGGCTGAGTTCGTCGGAAAACGTTATCCGCCCAAGCGTTCACGCGCAACGCTCGCGTAAACGTAAGCTTCAAAAGACGGGAAAAAGTGTTATTAAGGAAGCCTGTTATTTGACTTGTTTTGATTATTTTTGTTATATATGTCAAAAATGTCACTTTGTTTTGTAAATAAATAAAATATAATTATGTAAAATTTCACCCTGATACAAGCAGAAGCTGTAGAGTAGGGAGGAGATCTATTTTATAATATTTTAAATTAATTGGCCGGGTAGGTATAAAACAGTGCTATTTCAATCCAAACTCCTTTAACAAACATACTCTTTCACTATAAACTCATAATGATCAACTTTTTTCTTATATTCAATATATATTTATAGTAAGACGCTTGCTTAAATTATACAAATAATGATTTTCTTTTAATTTTGTCTTAACTCTGCCAGGTACAAACAGTTCGTTACTTATAATTCTGTCTCTTTTCTAACTCCGCCATGTATAAGTAGTTAGCAATGTATACGTACTTAGCATATATTTAATGAAAAATGTAATGAACTTCGTTCCTACAGGGTGTCCCGCGACACCACACGTATTTTTTTTATTTTTTTTGTTTAATTTTGAGTAGGGTATCAAATGAAAGGTATTAATCTAATGTGACTATTCTTTCAATTGGATGAAGGGCTAACTATTTATTCGAGTATATGCTACTCATATTGGCAGACTATATTATATGTTGATATCTTTAATTCAGTTCCTTGATGGATTAATAGTATTAGTTGTAGACATTCATTCAACTATAATTTATTCATTTTAAGGCTAATTAAATTTAATTGAAGCGAGCGTAAGCGAGCTTCTTACATTCAACGAAATATGCATCTTGTCTGTCTGTCTGTCTGTGTGTAACGTTTACGTGTCCGACGATAACTTGAGTAAAAGTTGACAGATTTGGTTGAAATTTGGTATACATCTTCCTTTAACTAATACTCAGGCTAAGTTCGTTGGACAGCGTGATCCGTCCAAGAGTTCGCGCGCAATGCTTGCGTAAACGTGAGCTTCAAATTTAAAATTGGAATTTCAGGACGGGAAAAAATTCTATCATCACCTATTCGATGAGACGAACATTTTTTTCAAATAACATTTTTTAGTAAAACCAACAACGACACTGCTATGAATTAATAAAGATCGCTAAAGCTATTAAAGCGGACCTAAACGTTTAAAATAGAGAAAACAACGTTTTTACCGATATCTTACGTTCTAACGTAACGATTTCATTAAAACTTCCTGTACATCGTCTAAAGTACAATTGAAACAACTATGTAAAACCCCAACTTGATACAAGCAGTAGTATTTGAGTAATGAAGTTATACATTTATAATAATTGTTTAAAAGATATTGCGGGTGGTTAAGATTCTTTAGGTTTGTTTAGGAAGTAAAGCTTTGTACCGAGTACCCCCACTCTACTCCACACTGCCCTCTTCCACTTATCTTCAACTATGACATTCATCATGATTAACAAATTTTAATATTCAGTATTTTATTGCAGTATGCTCGCTTCAATGATAGAGCCACGTGATGCCTAGTTAGCCAAGTTTAAGATTTAATTAGTAATTATATTATGTGTTTAAGTCTTACACTAATTGAATACAAATAGACGGTAGATAATTGATTGTATAAATGTTAAACCAATTGACGATGTAAATAATAGTGAAACGTCTTGGGTAGAGTTTGATCAATCAATTTAATTGACAACTTAATTGCCCAGTATAAAATTATAAGCTATATTATTTAACCGTCTAAATATATTGCATAAAAGCGGTAACCATTAGGTCTAGAGTGTTCAAGACAAATATTTTATCAACTAAGGAACTCAGAATTTAAGCCAATTAAATCAAAAAGGGCCTAATTAAATAAGATTCTCAAATCTGTCTCACATGTTATTGGAACGAAGTTCCTTATGGCACGTTCTGGAGCCCGGGAGTGAATCCAAAAAAATGACCAAAATCACCGTCACAAAATCACCGTCACGCAAAAACCGTCACGAAATCTACCAATGACGATAACTTGAGTAAAAGATCATTGAGTTAGTTGAAATTTGGTACACATGTTCATTTTACCAATGCCCAGGCTGAGTTCGTTGGAAAACGTTATCCGTCTGTGTTCACGCGCAACGCTCGCGTAGACGTAAGCTTAAAAAAGACGGGAAAAAATGTTATTATGGAAGCCTGTTGCTTGACTTGTTTATTTTTGTTATATGTCAAAATGTCACTTGGTTTTGTAAATTCGATGGTGTTGCGCCAAAAGGGCCAATATGAAAAAAATCCACAAGGGCCAATCTGCAACTAATATCACATTTGTTTTTTTATTTATAATTAATAAAATAAAGTTGGTTGTTTTGACTTATTAATTAGGTATCCAAGTATATTTTAAATGAATAAAAATATAAATAAGGCATTCAAATATCAATTTTTCATTATAGCTTTTCAAGTTTTAGAATTCAAATACAAAATGCAGATTGGCCCTTTTGGCGCAACACCATCGATATATAAAATATAATCACGGTCTTGTTAAAAGTAAAATTGATCTGTGCTGACGCTTATTTCTTCGCTTAACTTCATCTATTTAATGAGAAAAACAACTTTTTTATATATTTGTTTTAGTAAAACGAACACCGACACTGTTATGAAGTGATAAAGATCCTTAAATTTATTAAAGTGGACCCAAACGTTTAAAATAAAGAAAACAACGTTTTTACCGATATCTTCCGTTCTAACCTATAACGATTTTACTAAAACTTCTTACACATTGTCTAAAGTACAATTGAATCAGGCATGTAAAATTTCAACCGGATTCAAGCAGAAGCTTTAGAGTAGGGAAGAGATATATTTTAAATTAAAAGGCCGGGTAGGTAGAAAACAGTCCTATTTCAATCCAACAACCTTTAACAAACTTACTCTTTAACTATAAACTCATCATGATCAACTTTTTTCTTATATTCAATATATATTAATAGTAATACGCTTGCTTTAATGATACAAATAATGATTTACTTTTAATTTTTCCTTAACTCTTGCTAGGTATAAACAGTTCGTTACTTTTAATTTTGTATCTTATCAGACTCTGCCGTGTATAAGTAGTTAGCAATGTATACGTACTTAGCAGTGTGATTTTATAATTTATATCCAATGAAAAATTGAACTTCGTTCCTACCGGTGGTCCCGCGACACCACACGTATTTTTTTAATATATTTTTCGCTTCCAATCTTAACTATTATCATTAACTAAGAAGAGAAGTACTGTTGAAGATATAAGTATGTGTATGATCAATAAATGTATGTTTGTGTGCATGTGGAAGGGAAAGAAATGGGCGACCAACAACGGGCTAATTATGACCTACCACCAAAATTTCATTAAAATCGGATGTGTAGTTTTTTTAAGATATATGTTGGTTTGCAAAAATTGAGTGACAGACAGACAGACACGGAACCAAACATGTTCTCTGATGTCTGAAACGGATTTCTACTTTGGAATTTTTGAAATCGGAGACATAAAATATGTTCATCTCTAGTAGGAAGAAAAATGATTTTGACTTAGTTTAGAGGGACTAAAGTAAGTCTTTTCTTCACTGAACTCAAAAAGTAGGGAGAAAAAGTAAAAGTAGGGCGAAAAAGTTAAGATTGCAACTTAATTATTTTATAAATAGTAGAAAATGAATGGCTAATGTAATGAAGTTGTTGAAATCAGGTTGGCGGCACTGCGCTTTTTCGACCATCTTTGTTTATAACCTGCATCTAAATAACCTTCTATTTGAGTTTAATTCCAATTCTTATTTGTTTTTAATATTGAATATCTTATATCTGCTATTAAAAGTGCTAATAATTATTGTTTTTTAATAAACTAATAAATAAAAACTGTGCAATAGACGAAAATGTGTATTTTCTCCCTACTGGAGATAAAATGTTGTATGTACCTCGTGAGTAAAGTGCCATTATTCCCCTCGCGATAATTATCTCCCTTGGCTGCGCCTCGGGAATTAAAGGGCCTAATTCCCTGGGCTTCGCCTCGGGATTTAGGGACCATAGTTCCTTCGGCTTCGCCTTAAAAACCAACTTTTTCGCTCAGGGAATAATGGCTTACTTTACTCCCTAGGTGCATAAATTACAATTATTTCTTTGTTAACTTTTCCTTTTTTGCTGTCATTCAATGTTTATCTATAATAAAAAATCTCAAATTTGAAACCCGTCAAAATTAAGATTGCAAATATGGGACATGTCAAAACAAATAAAATAACTTGCGGATTTTTTCCGAACTTACTTTCCATTCAGAAAAATTTGCTGAAAACGAATTATATTCTGCTGAAAGATGGCTAAAAGTATTAAAAAATTGCATTGTCATAGTTCTGAGCTAGTTCCAATGTCATATTTTAAATGTCTAGCTACTCGCGAAGTTAGTTAAAAATCGATTGCAAGATTTGTACTGGACAAACAAATAAACAAGAAAGCAAGCTAATAAAAACGTAGTAAAAAATGGCTAGAGTCTAGACAGTTTGAGAGAAGAACAAAAAATTGTAATTTATTAATTTTTAGTTTAGGAGGGATGGGACATGCTCTTTAAATGCCCACTAGTTAGGTCTACTTAATCCATTTGAATTAAAGATTTCCACTTTTTAAGCAGATATTGGATCATTCTGGCCCTAAAAACTCAGTTTGTTCATTTATAATTGGAACATTTGTCTGAATATCTGTAAAAAAAAACCAATCCCAGGCGGATTTTTGCGATGTGATGCGACCCGTTCCGGTCCATCCTAGTCTGCGCTGACCTTAACATTGTCTTGTCCGAATTTTGTTTAATTTAGGAAAGTCCCTTTATTTCCATGAACTCTTGTTTGACTTGGATTATCGGATGTCGGACTATTGAGACTCAAATGTATTGTATTGTATTTTATTGTTCAACATAAAAAGAACTCGTACAACATTTAACTTCTTTACTCTTTAAATGAACTAAAGATTAACCGATGCTACTAATAATTAGTATAAAATTCAGCTAAGATAATTACCGTGGTTTGGTTTATTAAGAACTAATGAAAAAGGTCATTAGCATTTAGGAAAATGTCAATTTATATTGAAAGTGAAATCTTAAGGTAGATTTAGTTGGTGAAAAGGAGTTTTCAGATGGGAATTTGAAACTCTGAGTTTCCAACTCTGCAGCAACTCTTTGGGTCTGTTTCCCAAAACTTAATCTATTATTAATGTCTCATTCAAATGACTTCGACTTTTGGGAACTTAGCAATTTCACTATGCAGCACTTATCAATAGTGAATAAGAATAAACAATACGTGTATTTTAATAATCTAGTAGTAATAATTAGTATTGTAATAAAAATCACAGGTAAGTACGCGTATCACAGTACTTTTTAGGGTTTCGCAGATTATTAATAATATAAACGTTAATATATATTATGGAATAACTTTTTTTTTTATTTCCCCATCCTGCTCTATATGAAAATAAAAAAATCGGTCCGAGACAACTCAGACAAACTTTCTCATATACGAGTTCATAATTATTTAGCCCAGTGTTTTACATTTATTAGATTTCGTATGTAAATTTAATTGTTATTGAGCATTTCATTAAAATTTATCATAAAAATAACTGCTCCCGGGCGGGGAATCGAAACCGGGCTCTCTCGGTCCGCGTTTTAAGCTTTTTTCTCAGGAACTAGATTTTTCCCGGGAAAACGGCTTATATCGTTGGATTCGTATTTAAATGGACTATATTTTAGAATTTTTCAATCAAAATCGTCGGAACCGTTTTCGAGAAATAATTTTTTTTCACGTTTTTCAGAGTTTTTGGGGGGTAGTGCCCCTAAATTTGGAGCTAAAATTCATTTCTCGATTTCGCCTCGGGGTATGATTTTTCTGAACATGTATGCCAAATTTCTTCAAAATTGCCCAGTAGTTTAGGCTCCAGGCGTCTGCACAGACGACAGACGACAGACAGACATTTTATAAAAACCACTTTTTTGGACTCAGGGGACCTCAAAACGTGTAAATCCATCAAAATCTCAAAATCGAATTTTCGCGCCATCACAATACTTTCTCTTTATATGCGAAAGTAAAAATCGGGTACGGGGTACCTCAGAACTTTTCCTCACTTCAGAGGCCACTAAAGTGGCCTCTCCTGCTGCTTCGTAGCAGGGGGAAGCAGCATTGGACGTGGTCAGTACTTGGATGGGTGACCGTTCTGACCTAACTGATTAATTATCATTCTTCAAAAAAAAAAAAACTTTTACATTTTACTACGTTTTTATTTAATACCTATATTTTATTTAATTATTTGAAGTTTGGCGGTATTCTGACAGATGTAAACAAACTTTGACGTCATCAAAATTATTGCACTAATAAATAATTATATTCGCCTATAACTTTTAAACTAATTAATTGAATTTCATCGGTTTCTTTTTATATTTGTTCCTTAATTTTTTCCGGTTCCAATGATTATGCTATATGTCAAAAACCTATTTATATATACTTTCGGTATTATTAACCGTCAAATTTTAAAAAATCAAAAATTGATAACTTCAAAATGGCGGCTAATATTAAAATGAAATTTGGTGGGCTTGTTTCTCATACAGAGAGGTACATTCGTGCCAAATTTCAACTCGATCAGGACCATTTTCGATTTATTACGATTTTTTTAATTTTTTGCTGACTGGGCAAGAAGCAAACTGGGTTCAAGATGGCGGAAAAAGTTGATTTTCCGGGTAGGGCCACTACAGGTAATTTATAAAAAAAAAAAAAAAAAATTGGGGTATAAATATAAATTTTTGCAATTTATAAAAATTGGGTATCACCCTGCGTAATTTTCATCGCCCCATTATAAAGTATTTGCATGAATTTATACGACGAAATTTGAAAATACTTGCAGTCCATGACTAGACTTTCATGACATCTAATTGTATGTCTGCCTCGTATAGGTTAATGCTAAGAGCTACGATGAAACATTGAAATTACTTACTTCTAATCCACGGTTACACTTTCATCACATCTAATAATTCTATTTCTGCGTCGTAGCATTATTATTGTGATAAGAGCTACGACGAAATTTTGAAATCCATGACTAGACTTCCAATCTTAAATATATCTATGCCTTTGCGTCCTTCAAAGCTGCAATTTGAAGGTCGCATTTTTAACTTTCTTCTTCCCCTTTTTACGGTTTCGTTGGTAAAACAAAAAAAGAAGAAACCCTTATAGTTTCGTTCCTGTGTCTGTCTGTCACTCTTTACGGTTCTAATAACTTTTGAACCAATAGAGATATAAACGTGAAACTTACCAGTATTAAAGATCGTTTTGACGCGCACACAGGAAAAATATAGAGAACTCACAATTATCAACTGTTCAAATTCAAAATGGCGGACAATTCACGTCGCGCGAAAAAAATATTTTTTTTAAATTTTGAGTGGGGTATTAAATGAAAGGTATTGAAGAGTAGATTACAAATATACATACCACTTGTGGGTAGTGTTTACTTTTCGGCGCCATTTTGTCAAAAAACATCAAAATGTTGTGTGTCCCTCCCCCCCTAAAATCGTATTTCCGCTGTTACTAAAAATGTAGAAAAATATGCAAAACATGCTGTCTGCTGGGCCATAGAAAAAATAAGATTAGCAGTTTGATCTGATTTACTGGGAATCCAAGATGCAGCTAATTCCTGTCACGGGGGAAAATTTTTTTTTTTTTAAATTTTTTTTGGGGTACCAAATAAAAGGTATTGACGAGTAAATTACAAATATATATACCACTTGTGGGTAGTGTTTAGTTTTCTGCGCCATTTTGTCAAAAATAAATTGTGTCCCCCCCCCCCCCCCCCCCAACCCGCTATACTAGTTTTATGTTCATAACACCAACGAAACCCTTTTTACGTGAGACTTCACGCCCAACCAATTCTTTTTCTAATATTTCTTTAAAAATAATTAACTTAATATATTCTTAAAAAATTATGAAATTATCCATCTCTAGCTACTTTGTACCTACTTGATTGACAATTCAATGACATAACACAATAACATTGTAAATAATGTAAAACATAAATTAGTTTAGTTTCAATCCGCTATACATCTCTATACCTAGTTAGATTTCAGTGTTGTTTTATTGTAAGGAATCTCTTGGTATAAAAGTGTTCTAGAAAAAAAGGAAATGCTAAATCCACAAATTATATTATTCTCGATGGCTGGTTAAATTCGTGGCTTTAGAAACTCGGTTTAAAGACAAATAGTCTCTTGAGACCGGCGTAATGTAATCCCTGTATTTTTATTTATTTAAGAGATATATTTTGTTGGGTCTGTGGTAGGAAGAGGAGAGTGGAGGTAAGTCAAGGTGGAAATTTGTCCGTTTGCCAGGTAAAGATTTAGGATGTATGAGGACCAGTGAAGGAGTGATGACCCAAACCTAAGAATGATGACCCAAACCTAAGAATGATTACTACCATTTCTCTCCTGTTTTCTTCTATTTTTTCTGCTTTCAATCCCTGCATTGATTTCCCCTCTCAAAATAACCCTTTCAATTCAAACCAATGTTTAGAAAGTTTTCTTTTTCTTACTATTTACACCTAAATCTACAAAACTTTGTATGTATATCTAATACTACTTAAATTATTCACTTCTCTTATTTTTGCATTCAATAATTATAATTAATAATAAGTTAATATTCCTCAATAATAAGATATGAACATATTGTTCTACCTAAATGTTCTTCATTATAATTTTACAAATAAATTTATCTGTAGATATACTATTATGTGTACTTGTATTAATTGTAAAATACATCTTAATTCAATATTACGGATTATTCGAAATTTCGTTCGTCCAAATTAAACCAAGTCCCATAAAATTTTGATTAACGCATTTTTCTCTGATTGATAATCACATTAAATCCTTTTTGGAATTCTCTAGATTCAATCGCTGGTGCTGAAAATATCCAATTTGCATGGAGATCAAGTAGCAGTAGTAAGTTCTATAGTACTAGTATTATATACGGTTTGGATGAACCATGAGAATTGTAACCACTCTACACATTATCCATGTCCCTCCTGCATGAGGGATCATATCCAAGTCCCCCCTGTATGAGGGATCATATCCATATCCCTCCTGTATGAGGGATCATATCCATATCCCTCCTGTATGAGGGATCATATCCATGTCCCTCTTTTATGAGGGTTCATATTCATGCCCTTCCAGTATGAGGGATCATATCCATGCCCTTCCAGTATGAGGGATCATATCCATGTCCCTCCTGTATGAGGGATCATATCCATGTCCCTCCTGTATAAGGGATCATATTCATGTCCCTCCTGTATAAGGGATCATATCCATGTCCCTCCTGTATAAGGGATCATATTCATGTCCCTCCTGTATGAGGAATCATATCCATGTCCCACCTGTATAAAGGATCATATCCATGTCCCTACTGTATGAGGATCATATCCATGTCCCTCCTGTATGAGGTATCATATATCCATGTCCTTCCTGTATGAGGGATCATATCCATGTCCCTCCTGTATGAGGGATCATATAAATGTCCCTCCTGTGTGAGGGATCATATCCATGTCCCTAGTGTATGAGGATCATATCCATGTCCCTCTTGTATGAGGGATCATATCAATGTCCCTCCTGTATGAGGGATCATATCTATGTCCCTCCTGTGTGAGGGATCATATTCATGTCCCTACTGTATGAGGATCATATCCATGTCCCTCCTGTATAAGGGATCATATTCATGTCCCCGTACTTCCTTCGACTCCAGGTAGTAAAGAGAGCTCCGTGACAATGCATACTGTCTTGATCGTCCCCGGGGTTCCGTGAAGGTACCTTTTAGCCGTGTTCTGCTCTCGATTCATCGATTTAAATCAAAGTATCATAGCACGGGATCGAACCCACGAACTCGTGCTGCCCTTAATTAATGAACGGGCAGACATGACAACTGACTTAAGCAACACGGTCACGCTGGGGACGGAGATCAAAATCAGATTGTTGTTTATTATTGTGGTAACATTTGGTTTCTAGTTTCTAGGGAGGCACTAATCATTTATTCATTTATGATTCTTAAAGCAAATTTAATTTAGTAATGGTTATCGGATAGAATTTCAATAAAGTTAACGCAATTTTTAAATACTTTAGTCTTCTGTAAACAATATTTAATTATTTCTGATCCTGCTCGCTCTTCATTAACTCTGTAGCCTGTATTAATATCTTACCTGTTTATTATATTTTGGGCTTTCTCGTGTGCTTAAATTACAGGCAGGCTAATCCACTTGGGGCCCCGAAATGGGCCTAATTCCTTCTTATTAAATTATTATAAGCAAAATATAATTATAAATCTGTGCTAAAGTTGTTTTATACATTTTAAAATTATAATAATAATAATAACATGTAAATATATTATAATTTCGTGACTTGAATGAAGTATTAGTTAAAACAAAAGTAAAAGCATTGTTTATAATTAATAATTTAAAGATTACAAAATATACCTTTTATAAATTTGATCTCAATGATTAGTATGAAGCCGTTAAAAGAAATTTAACAGTAAAATTAATTAATAATATATGAATTTGGCTTTTTTTTACTTTAGCACCCCCCCTTGGTTCTAAACAATAGTCTGCCCGTCGAAAGTCACAAAGGTTTGTGTGTGTGTTTCCCCAAGACATTGAGTCTCCTGGGGCAGTTTTATTATGTTAAGATTGAGTCTTATCGTGAGTAAGAATAAATCTGTTACCACAATCTGAAGGACAATGAGTTCCACAGTTTTCTTAGCGAATATTTAATATTCCTTTGTCTTAACAGTTAATTAGAATAATAAGGGATATTATCACATTTATATACACAAGTGTGATATTCCTTTGTCCCAAGGTATATTGGAATAAATATCCCTTTGTCTTAATAGTATTATAGACTAAGGAATATATACTACTCTGGTAATGTTCCTTTGTCTAAATTACTATTAAGACAAAGGAATATATATAGGGGTGTGCTAAAGTAAATAAAGTACCTATAAATTATTAGTTATGACTGTTAAGAAAGTACCTTTTTTTAAAAAATATTTTATTGATTAACACAACTACAAAATTTACATTGCAACAAGTGATAATGTTGTTATTGTTTACATGGAGGGAGCAACGTGAAGAAGAAGTAGTCCAGTGACTACACTTACTTGGCTTGAATATTATAAATTAATTAAATAATGATAAAGTAGATTAATATTATATTAAATAAGAGTTGAAAATACATAGATAGTTATAATTATAATATTTCAAATCAATAAATATTTTATAGAAGTTTATCTCTAGGCCACTGCCTCTTCAGACGTCTTGGAAGGTTACCTTGGATTTGCTGGGAAGATAAGAGTTGTACAAGAGGATTAGGATGATGAGATAAGGATTCATGGAATTTTCTATATCGGGATACGGACAGATTTCGGACAAATGGAACATTGAGGTCTTCATGGAGAGTAAGGTTCGAGACATAGTAAGGAGCATCGGTTATTTTTCTGAGGATTTTTGATTGTAGGATTTGGAGACGACGGGAATTGAAGGGTTTGGTGCTGTCCCACACTTCCAAACCGTAGGTCCAAGTTGGCTTTAGGACTACGTTATAGATAGGACTGCGTTATAGATTTCTCTTGTTACTTAAAGAAATCTTAGACCTACGATCCAGAAGACCGAGCAGTAACTTGAATCGTCGTGTGATGTCAGTAAAGAAAGTACCTAAGTCATTTTTACTACGTTTTTATTAGCTTGCTTTCTTGTTTGTTTGTTTGTCCAGTACAAATCTTGCAATCGATTTTTAACTAACTTCCCGAGTAGCTAGACATTTGAAACTTTTAGAATAGCTCAGAACACGATGACAATGCAATATTTTAATACTTTTAGCCATCTTTCAGCAGAATTAAATTCGTTTTCAGCAAATTTTGCTGTATGGAAATTTAGTTCGGAAAAAATTCGTAAGTTATTTTTTTTGTTTTGACATATCCCATATTTACAATCTTCATTTTGACGGCTTTCAAATTAGTGATTTTTTTCGAGGTAAACATTGAATGACAGCGAAAAAGGAAAAGTAAACAAAAATCACAGGGAAGTACTTGCGTCCAAGTACTTTTTAGGGTTTTGTAGAAGATTAAGCATGCCCGTTATGTAATTATGATTTTATTCTTCGATATCAAGGGTCCGGGTTCGATCCCCCGGGGGGTCACAATGTTTTTCATCGGTAATAACGACTAGAAAAATTCATTTTTTCAGACCATTTCCATCGCTTTACCATAAGGTATAACCATGAATTATTTCGAAATTTTAGGACCACCCGTTATATACTGGTTGGGGAGGGGGGACATTTTTGGGGTATATTTTGGCTTATAAAATTAATAAAGAATGAAAAATTTAAAAAAGTAAATATATATTTGAATCCTACTCTCCACCAGCTTTCATATGATACCCAACTCAAAATTAAAAAAAAATAAAACTTTTGGCGCACTTCAAATTTTCGCGCCCAAAATTGGAAATTTTTTAAAAGTTGGGATGAACTCCCGGAATTTTCATCGCCCCACAATAAGGCATTAGCATGAATTATTTCGAAATTTTAGGACCAGCCGAAGTATAGTGGTTGGGGGGGGGGAATTTTTTTTGGGTATATTTTGATTTTTTTACCCAATAAGGAATGCAAAATTTACAAAAGCATATATATATTTGCGTCCTACTCTTCAGCAGCTTTCATTTGATACCCCACTCGAAAATTAAAAGAAATATAAATTTTTGAGTTTACAACATTTTTGCGAATTGCGCATGCGCACATTTAATTTTGAACTTCTGTATATTTTTCCTGTGGTTGGGTCAAAAAGTTACACCAGTATTTTAAATTTCAGCTCTATAGCTTAAACGGTTCGGGCCCTATGAACCAAAGAGCGACGGACAGACGGACACATCACCCTCGGCATAAGGGTTTTGAGAAGAATCTACAAAACCCTAACAAAGAAATAAATTAATTGACGTGTGATAACCAGGTTTGTTTACACTTGTGTCCTAGGTATAGGTTTAATTTTTCTGCATCTGTACTTCTTTACTTGTACTCATTTTTCTTTTTCTTCTCTTACTGTCCCTACACAGGGGCATATCAATGGCACGGTTTAGATTTGGCGTTGGGGAGATCCGTTGTATAAAGATTTGTCCTTTTATAGGTTTAAGATCAGCTCTTTAGATGGTTGTGTCATTTATGTGAAGTAAATAAATTCGGAACTATTTTTTTTCACTAACATTATATTATATCAATGACACTTATATTATCAACATTACATATGGTTCAACAGAAAATTTAAAATCATAGTATATAAGAAGTTCTTTTTATCTTGTAATTATTAATACTTATTGTGCTTATAGTACATTATCTATGTAATCATAATAAAAAAACTAAGGAGTAATAAAGGTTTTATTATTATTAATAATCCACTTAGGAGAGATGGGGTACTGCTTCCTGTTAGTTTAGTCTGTCTGTTTGTACATACAAGAAGGATTTTAACAACTATTTCTATTTATTTGTCAGTATGAAGTCTCGTGTGCTGAAGTAGTAGAAGTCGGTCTGTGGCTTTTAGCTTGTTTGGCTTCAACTCGGGCATTATTTGGTTTTTGTTATTTCTGAGTTGTTCAAGTATTGGGTCGGTTTCCTCTGGGGCCCTCGAGCCCGGACTAATTAGATAGAAGGCCCTGAAATCTCCGCAGGGCCTCTTCACGCTACAGCTCAACAGTTTACTTTTAATTAAATTCGACTCGAGAGAGAGGCGAGCGTGGGAGGCGAGACAAAGTAAATCTGAGAAGTCTTCACACGATTGTACAACTCTTCCCTTTGGTATTCCACGTGAATGAGAAGCTAGCATCTCTTCATTCCACTGCCTTGTCTCTTCATCAAGTCGGCAATCACTTGACTTATAATCAGGTGAGGGATATAATCCCCCACTGACTCAGAAGTTGTGGTAAAAGATGTTTGGTTAAAGAAAACATATCTGTTATACTAAAGAATTTAGCATCTTTTGGGAATCATTTCTTAATTATCCTAGAATTTAAGAAGGGAGACATAAAAGAGAAAAAGACACCCAGCCACCGGTACTTGAACTAGAACCTTTGGATTTTATGACTCAAGCTCTACCAATTAAGCTACACCGGAGAATGGTGAGAATGTGATTTTCTGGACCTTTGGATTCCATGATCCAAGCTTTACCAATTATGCTTCACAGGAAATTGGTGAGAATAAGTTTTTCTGGACCTTTGGATTTCATGACCCAAGCTCTACCAATTATGCTTCACAGGAGAATGGTGAGAATAAGTTTATCTGGACCTTTGGATTCCATGATCCAAGCTTTACCAATTAAGCTACACTGGAGAATAGTGAGAATGGGGTTTTCTTGACCTTTGGATGTCATGACCCAAGCTCTACCAATTAAGCTACACTGGAGAATGGTGAGAATGGGGTTTCCTTGACCTTTGGATGTCATGACCCAAGCTCTACCAATTAAGCTACACTGGAGAATGGTGAGAATGGGGTTTTCTTGACCTTTGGATGTCATGACCCAAGCTCTACCAATTAAGCTACACTGGAGAATGGTGAGAATGGGGTTTTCTTGACCTTTGGATGTCATGACCCAAGCTCTACCAATTAAGCTTCACAGGAGAATGGTGAGAATAAGTTTATCTGGACCTTTGGATGTCATTACCCAAGCTCTACCAATTAAGCTTCACAGGAGAATGGGGAGAATAAGTTTATCTGGACCTTTGGATGTCATTACCCAAGCTCTACCAATTAAGCTACACTGGAGAATGGTGAGAATGTGATTATCTGGACCTTTGGATTTCATGATCCAAGCTTTACCAATTAGGCTTCACAGGAGAATGGTGAGAATAAGTTTATCTGGACCTTTGGATGTCATTACCCAAGCTCTACCAATTAAGCTACACTGGAGAATGGTGAGAATGTGATTATCTGGACCTTTGGATTTCATGATCCAAGCATTACCAATTAGGCTTCACAGGAGAATGGTGAGAATAAGTTTATCTGGACCTTTGGATGTCATTACCCAAGCTCTACCAATTATGCTTCACAGGAGAATGGTGAGAATAAGTTTATCTGGACCTTTGGATGTCATTACCCAAGCTCTACCAATTAAGCTACACTGGAGAATGGTGAGAATGTGATTATCTGGACCTTTGGATTTCATGATCCAAGCATTACCAATTATGCTTCACAGGAGATTGGTGAGAATAGGTTTTTCTGGACCTTTGGATTCCATGATCCAAGCTTTACCAATTAAGCTACACTGGAGAATAGTGAGAATAAGTTCTTCTGGACCTTTGGATGTCATGACCCAAGCTCTACCAATTATGCTTCACAGGAGAATGGTGAGAATAAGTTTATCTGGACCTTTGGATTCCATGACCCAAGCTCTACCAATTAAGCTACACTGGAGAATAGTGAGAATGGGGTTTTCTTGACCTTTGGATGTCATTACCCAAGCTCTACCAATTAAGCCCATTTGAGAATGGTGACAATGTGTTTTCCTTGACCATTGGATTTCATGACTCAAGCTCTGCCAATTATGCTGGAGAATGGTGATAAAGTGCTTTTCTTTACCTTTGGATTTCATGACTCAAGCTCTTCCAATATAAGCTACACTGAAGAATTATAAGAATGTGTTTCTCTGTTACGTTTCCATTCATGTATCTGTTACGTTGGTCTATAATTCCGGTATTCAATCTCCCCAAGATTTGCTGATATGTAATTTAAAAATAGAAATTGAGGGTTAGCGAGGATCAGACAAAAGAAATAAAATCAAAGTTTTGGATTTACCGATGTTTCGGGTTAAACAGCGCGTTGTACAGTCTGTTCTGTTGACGCGGAAAATAAAACTTCCCGCCTAACCTGAGTAAGAGTAATGTGGAAAGGGAGAGAGGTAGATTTGTGCATGCGCATTTTGTAAACTGGAGCCTGAAATCCATACAATGTTTTTTCTTCAGGTTTGTCTGAAGACGTATGGAAAAAGTCAGACATAATCATCTGTCGTACGGTCGCCGGAAATAGGTCTGCAAAATTTACCCCTTGACCTTTCCACCGACCGTGTAGTGTGCAGGGATCTTAAAAGACGGAATCAGTGTCAGAGGTTGGAATCTAATATTATATTTATTAAACTACAAGGGTATATATTATAGTATGTTAACACTGAAAATGTTATTTAATGTCGAATAGCGTATGTTAATTATTAATGTATATTATGTAATTATTAATTATAATTATTATAATTATTTATTTAAATTGTGGTTACAATATTGTTGTGTTACTATCAATTATGAAGTGGTAACACAAAATATGAGTCAAACAATCAATCTTTTGTATATATGTTACTAACTAATTACTATATTAATCTATTTTTTACGTTTTTATTAGCTTGCATTCTTGTTTGTTTGTTTGTTTGTTTGTCCGGTAAAAATCTGGCAATCGATTTCTAACTAACTTCCCGAATAGCTAGACATTTGAAACTTTTAGCATAGCTCAGAACACGATGACATTGCATTATATTAATACTTTTAGCCATCTTTCAGCAGAATTTAATTAGTTTTCAGCAAATTTTGCTGTGCGGAAAGTTAGTTCGGAAAAAATCCGACAGTTGTTTTTTTTGTTTTGCCATATCCAATATTTACGCAATCTTCATTTTGACGGGTCTTAAATTTGTGATAGATAAACATTGAATGACAGCAAAACAGGAAATATCGATTATATTATTTCAAATATATCGATGGCACGGTTTAGATTTGGTGTTGGGGAGATCCGTTGTACAAAGATTTGTCCTTTTATAGGTTTAAGATCAGCTCTCTAGATGGTTGTCATTTATGTGAAGTAAATAAATTCGGAACTATTTTTTTTCACTAACATATATTATATAACAATAACAATTATATTATCAACATTACAGACGATTCAACAGGAAATTTAAAAACGTAGTATATAAAAAGTTCTTTTTACCTTGAAATTATTATATACTATATATTTCTTTATTCCTTTTACTAAATCGAACATAGGAATTGTACACATACCTTTTACACAAATATTTTCACTGAAACTTTTGCCTTTACATATATTTAGTGAAGTACAAAAATGTTAAAGCTTAATCGATTTTACCTCTTAATTTTTGTTAATTGTGTCCGAGTTTCTTTTAATTATTTTTTTTATTTTAATCCATCATAATCTGATTTTAATTGTTGGTAATTTATTATCAAGTTAAACATACTATGTGTATTATTGTTATCAGAGATAAGCACGAAAGTGCCGTTTAGAAATTCCCATGGGCCTTACTCGAGAGGAATGTAGATACCCTACTTTCAACTTTCATGTTTCAACCAGTTAAATGTAAAATTATGTTATAAGTATGCCTCTGTAATCTACATTTTAATCAAGTGATAATTCTTTACGGGCTTTACATTAAGTTTAAAAGTCATTTGTGAAGTTTTACTTATATGCAATTTTCTAAGTTTTACAATTAAAAACATATCATTGAATAATAGTATGAGTTTAACAGTATAAGAAAACATTTATTGGTTTGAATTGTTTTTACTGTGTTTTACATTGTAGATCCGTTTTGTAAACTTATAAAGAATAAATTTATACTTATGAAATGCATTTTAGTGTGGGTAAAACACACAAAGATGCGGGATATTGTACGAAGAGGGAAGAATCTTCATTGTTATCGAGGTAGGGAAGTTATTATTGGAGTCGCTTACTTATCTCCTGTAATTTGATAAAGTCGAGTTTGTGTCGTTCTGTGCTTTGTTCTGTCTTTGCTTCAAGTTAATTATGCTCATTATACCCAGCCGCAGTTTCTAGCCACTTCTCTGATAACGAAACCTTACCGGGCTTTGTTTCAAAATCTTTACGATTTCCCTCCTCTCCCCTATTCTTTCGCTTTAAAAGAACCGAAGCGCGGGGGTTTGTTCTTAAAACTCACTCTCTCGGGAACATTGTAAACTACTTTTTTCCTTCTAGTGTTGAAATGCAATTTCAAGATGTAATGTTCTGAAAATTTCTTTTCTTTTTTTCTACTACCTTGAGAACATTTTTTTTATTCAAGGTTCTTTCTTCTGACAGATTAATAGTTGTAATAATTATAAGTTTTAATTGTTAGAAAGAATACTGAATAAAAAAAATCACCTGAGTCACAAAAGTAAACCATAAATTTTCAAATGCACATTTTTCTCTAAGAAGGGAGAAGAAAAACATTATTTTCCAAACGTACCCAATAATTATAAAAATTTTCGAACAACTATAGTTAACTACCTAATTCTTTTATGATTCTTTAAATCCACAAATCCTTTTATAAATGCACACACCCTATTCTAAGTGCTTGAAACTTAAAATAAATTTATGAATAAATTAAAGCCAAATAGCGTTTCTGGTCTGGCACGTAATAATTCAGAAATCACAATTTTTCGAAGAAAATAAATAAATAATAATAAAAAAAAAAATCTTTAGGGGAATGATAGGTATTAAAGGTGGAAGATATTTTTTTCAACAAAATACATGTGGTGTTGCGGGACATTCAGTAAGAATGAAGTTCTTTACGCTTTTCATTAAAAATATAAATTATAAAATCACACTGGTAAGTATACGATGCTAACTACTTATACACGGTGGAGTTAGGTGTCTATTAGATTATGTAGGTCTATTATGAAACATATTTAAAAATAAATGTTCAACAGATGGTTGTTTTAATTCTTTACTGATTTTCAACAAAATCAGATTTATTTCCCCTCTATTGATGGTATAGAGTTTAATAGAAAATTATGAAGCTCACTTTTGCGATATTTTTAAATCTATATCATTGGAATTTAGAATTTATCCCGGGAATATCAGTTAAATTTGTTTTTAACCCTAGAAAGCTAACCTGGAGTCAAAATGACTCCCATTTTTTTTTTCAACTACGAATGCACGGTCTGTGTAAAACACAGAACTCCCACATCTTAGCTATGCTATCTCCCACCCTTGAATGACCCTTCTACACTTCTATCAGTTTCACATTCAGATTCTAAAGAGGACATATAGTTTGTTTTTCTGCAGTCACGGAGTCATTTTGGCATTTTAAATCTTATAAATTAAATATTATATAACTTTTAATTCATTAATTATTTCAAATTAAAGGTAATATAATTGTAATTTATTCATTTATAAGTATAAATTGTTATATTTTTTTTTGTCTTTATATGTCTAAATTATATAAAGTTAATAGAATATGAATATAGTCAAATAATGGAGAAAAAATACGATGATCTAAACGGCATGTATCGCTTGATGAAGGAAATGACCGATTCAGATACCGATTATGAAAAAGAGCGTATTCGACAATTATGGTGACGGTTGTGATTTGGACCCTGATTTGAAAATAGAAAATGCCTTTTTTGATCCCATCAGCGATGATGAGGAAAATGATAAATTAATTGAAACAATTTACGAAGTAGAAAAACCAAAGGAAAGGAAAGAAAAAAGTTACATAAAAAAAGTAAATAAAACCACTCCGGTAGATAACAATACCGGATATGTAATAGTAGTCCAGATTGAAAAACCGGAATTAAAAGGAAAAAATTGTTTTTTTTATGGGAAACAAGGCACCCAAGTGTCCCATCAACTAGCACTAAAACATGTTAAAAAAATATTGTACATATTAGGCCTTTATATTTAATAAAACTGGGTATAATAGATTTGGGAGTCAATATGACTCAAGGTTAGTCTTAAGAGGTTAAAAAATATGGTTAGCGTTCTAGGGCTAAATGGACTAAAAAATAATTTTATTTAAATCAAAATCATCGAATCGGTTTTCTAGAAATTATGAACATCCTGGTATGACTAATTAATATGTGTACCGAATTTCATAAAAGGCAGTTTAGTAGTTAGTAAAATTAAAAGTTTATACATAAATTGGTTTTAAATATTATATTCAAACTCCTCTGAGGGATATCGCAGAAGTTGACCTCCCGTCTACTTTTTTCATTCTGCGATAAGTGTCGAGTAAATATGAAGGTGCGTTTAGGCTAGGAACACACGTATCGGATGGATTAACCCGATATCGGACCGGTGTCGGATGGAAGGTGTGGTGTTGCATTGGTTTGTATGGAACTCTGTTCACACGTGCCGGGTGGACTTACCCGGTATCGGGCCAACATCTCGGAGTCGGCTATTCCCACAACGACTATCCGATATCGTGTATCGGATAGATTATGGTGGGGCATGCAAGTCTACGGAAGGTGCCACACGAGTCGGGCCGACAGTCGTCCGGTGACAATTGAATTGATAAAATCTTATTGTTTTATTCATTTTCTTTATAAATAATTTCGCTTAATTTTATTTTTCTACTATATTAGCAATGGCAGAAGATGAAATAGATAGTGGACTATTAATAACTGCTATAGAATCTCACCATATTCTGTGGGACCGAATTCTAGAAACATATACAAATAAAATATTAACAAAAAATGCGTGGAAAGAAGTATGGCCGCGCTTCATCATTTGTGATGAAGATTAAAATAGCATTGGTAGTACATAGTTAAAGAATTTATCTTCATACTCTTGTAGTTCGTTGAATAAAACATAAAATGCCCCAGCAAGAAGCCTATTTTGAATGATTGGGTGGACCCAATATATATGCCTCTTGTTCTTGCAATGGCGGCGATTCCGCCGGTACAGGTACAGAAGCCATATGTTCATGATTTTTTGTTTTTACGATTCATTATAAATATAGGATTATAATATAATTTTATATACGACGTTATGATATAACTAGGCCAAGCGTAGAAATTACACTGACTGAATTCGATCGGGTCGGAAAGAAATCGTCCACGTGTGGCAGGGTGCGAACCCGACACCGGCCCGATATCGGGTTAATCCATCCGATACGTGTGTTCCTAGCCTTACCCTGACACTTCTCTCCGGCAATAAATGTCAAGTGTCAGACAGAAATGGCTTTGAGTGTTTACATCTGAGAGACATTGCTTGAGATTTATGTCGGAGATATATGTCTGACACTTCTCGCAATGCTTAAATTTACAATAAATGTACGAAGAGGAGTTTGAATTTTCAAATAATCGGTGTTTACATCTGTTGGTATAGAAGTGTCGACACTTATAGCTCAGAGTAGAAACATCAATCTCAGACTTCTGAGATTTCTGTCTGACATAAATATCATGCAATAAATGTCACGTCTAAACGCACCTTATTGTTCATAAGTCTATTTGTAAAAGTTACGTTCATTATAATTTATTTTTTATTTTTAAACCTGTTTTTTAGCCAATTTTATAGGACATAGACAAAATGTCTCCTTGTCAAAATGAATTTAAATTAATTTGATTCTATTTATATTAATTATTTTGGTTTAAATATGGATATTGTGATTTTTAAATCTGATTTATATAAATCTAGAAGGTAGATATATATTTAGAAAATATTGCTCACTAGTTCGATTGCATGTGGAGCTATAACTAACCTTGTAATATTTGATTTATTTATTTTCATACAAAGTATGATAGAATTCTAAACACATTGTAGTCACGCCAAGTGCAAATTTGCTATAATTTTAATAGTTTAAAGTGTAATTTGGTAATGCATAAAATATGAAATGCATCAAATTTGATTTGTACAAGTAATATTTCATATGTAAAGAGAGATCAAAAGAAAAAAATTTCAACTTTATTATTTACAAAATTTAGCATTCTTCAGCATCGTAAAACCAATTTAAGTAATAATAAGGCATAATCAAAACCATTTTGTGAAATTAAATTAAAGTAAAATTACTTTAACCTTTTTTTTAACTTTGATTAATTTTTTAACCTTTGTGTTCTTGTATTTAGATCATTTTCTTTGTTTTACTATTATTAGATTTATTTTCAATAATTTTATAAACGCAAATTAACCAATTACTCGATAACATTGCAATTTTTAAAATTTTTAACTAAACTTAAAGCATATAATTACAAGATAAAAAGAATTATTGAACGAGCGCAGTGAGTTCTTCATTTCAGAGACTTGGGATTTGAAAAGTTTGTTTGTTTGTTTGTTTGTTTGTTTGTTTGTTTGTTTGTTTGTTTGTTTGTCTAACGATAACTGGAGTAAAAATTGATCAATTTCAGCGAAATTTGGCACGTAGATGCATCTTAGCATTTTTGAGAACTGTATAGTTTTTGAAAATTCCTCACTAAACATTTCCAAGATGGCGGCCAATATGGCGGACAACTAAAAAAAAATTTTTAAGCCAGCATAATGTGTTATACATCGTTTTGAAGGTCTTTTAGAGAAGGAAAAGAATATGTAACAAATCAAATTTCACACTTCATATTTTCAAGATGGCGGCCAATATGGCGGACGACTAAAATAAAAAGTTTTAGTCAGCATAATGTGTTATACATCGTTTTAAAGGTCGTTAAGAGAAGGAAAAGAAAATTTAACTAATAAAATATCACAGTTAATATTTTCAAGATGGCTGCCAATATGGCGGACGACTAAAAAAAAAGTTTAAGTCAGCTTAATGTGTTATACATCGTTTTAAAGGCCTTTAAAAGGAGGAAAATAATATTTAACTGATAAAATATAATACTTCACACTTTCAAGATGGCGGCCAATATGGCGGACGACTAAACAAAAAGTTTTTAGTCAGTATGACATGATATACATCAATTTAAAGGTCTTGAAGTTTAGGAAAGGAATATCTAAGTATTAAAAATGTCACACATAATATTTTCAATATGGCGGACTATTCAAAAAAATTTAATCTGCTTGGCATGTAATACATTAATCTAAAGGTCTATAAAAGTAGGAATAGAGTCAATAACTTTTCAAATTTCATAATTTATATTTTCAAAATGGCGGCCAATAAGGCGAATGACAAAACATTTTTCGTCAGTATGGCATTTTATACATCGTTTTAAAGGGTTTAGAAGTAAGAAAAGAGTAAATAACTATTAAAATGTCACTCTATATATTTTCAACCAATTGTAGATAATTATTATTTAGTATAATTATTGCATACTAAGCAGTTTAAACAGGAAATTTAGTTAAACGTTGTTTAATAGAGGTATTGCAGGCTCGCTATGATCGCACGTTTATACAGGAGTTATAATAATGTTATTGTTGGCTCGCTGCGCTCGCCCTGTATAGACAGCTTTTAAAATTAGTTTTCATTTAACTGGGTATATTGAAGGTTCGCTGCGCTAACCAATTTATTTAGTATTTCTGGATAATATTATGCCGTATAAACTTGCGAGCGCAGCGAGCCTGAATTAATTATATTAAATAATGATTACGCACAAATACGTTATAAACAGGCGAGCGTAGCGAGCATACAATAACTTTATTTAATTAATATTTACTACAAATTCTGAATCAAACCGGCGAGCGTAGCGAGCCTTCTTTAATTTATTTGATTAAATAATTAGTATATTTACTGTATAAAAAGCGAGCGTAGCGAGCCTACAATACATTTATTTAATAAATATTTACTACAAATTCTGAATCAAGTAGGCGAGCGTAGCGAGCTTTCTTTATTTTAGAAAATAATTACTATATTTACTGTGTAAACAGGCGAGCGTAGCGAGCCTGCAATAACTTTATTTAATACATATTTACTACAAACGCTAAATCAACAGGCGAGCGTAGCGAGCCTACAATAACTTTTTTTAATAAATATTTACTACAAATGCTAAATCAACAGGCGAGCGCAGCGAGCCTGCAATAGCTTTACTTAATAAATATTTACTACAAATGCTAAATCAACAGGCGAGCGCAGCGAGCCTGCAATAGCTTTATTTAATAAATATTTACAACAAATTCTGAATCAAATAGGCGAGCGTGGCGAGCCATCTTTATTTTAGAAAATAATGACTGTATTTACTGTGTAAACAGGCGAGCGTAGCGAGCCTACAATAACGTTTATTTAATAAATATTTACTACAAATTCTGAATCAAATAGGCGAGCGTAGCGAGCCATCTTTATTTTAGAAAATAATGACTGTATTTACTGTGTAAACAGGCGAGCGTAGCGAGCCTACAATAACTTTTATTTAATAAATATTTACTACAAATTCTGAATCAAATAGGCGAGCGTAGCGAGCTTTCTTTATCTTAGAAAATAATTATTATATTTACTGTGTAAACAGGCGAGCGTAGCGAGCCTGCAATAACTTTATTTAACACATATTTACTATACAAACGCTAAATCAACAGGCGAGCGTAGCGAGCCTACAATAACTTTATTTAATAAATATTTACTACAAATGCTAAATCAACAGGCGAGCGCAGCGAGCCTGCAATAGCTTTATTTAATAAATATTTACAACAAATTCTGAATCAAATAGGCGAGCGTAGCGAGCCATCTTTATTTTGGAAAATAATGACTGTATTTACTGTGTAAACAGGCGAGCGTAGCGAGCCTGCAATAACTTTATTTAATACATATTTACTAGAAATGCTGAATCAAGAGGCGAGCATAGCGAGCCTGCGTTAATATTATTAAATAAAGATAATGGACAAAATCATTTTAATGATCTTGTCAGGTTAAATAAGAATGTCAGGTTTTACTGAAATATTATCCTGATATCATTATTGAGAACATAGTATGGCTGATATAAAAGCATCATTCTACGCGAGTTCTTTATGCACCGCATCACTAGTTTATATACTGCGTTTTTAAATTTTCTATTGACTAAAAAAAAAAAAAAATTAATATGAAACTGGTCAAAATGAAGATTGTAAATATGGGACTTGTCAAAATAAATAAAAAACCTTAGATATGCCCCCGTGTAGGGACAGTAAGAGAAGAAAAAGAAAAATGAGTACAAGTAAAGAGGTACAGATGCAGAAAAATTAAACTTATACCTAGGACACAAGTGTAAACAAACCTGGTTATCACACGTCAATTAATTTATTTTTTTGTTTACTTTTCCTTTACTTTACTTCGCTGTCATTTAATGTTTACCTCGAAAAAAATCACTAATTTGAAAGCCGTCAAAATGAAGATTGTAAATACTATGGGATATGTCAAAACAAATAAAATAACTTGCGAATTTTTTCCGAACTAACTTTCTATACAGCAAAATTTGCTGAAAACGAATTAAATTCTGCTGAAAGATGGCTAAAAGTATTAAAATAATGCATTGTCGTCGTGTTCTGAGCCATTCTGAAAGTTTCAAATGTCTAGCTACTCGGGATGTTAGTTAAAATTCGATTGCAAGATTTGTACTGGACAAACAAACAAACAAGAAAGCAAGCTAATAAAAACGTAGTAAAATACGGAAAAAGTCGTGCGAAAACGGATACTACGCAGGTCATAGATCTTTTTCACTATTTTATTCCGTAAATCGTCCATTGTACGTAAAAAAATTTAGCAGACTTTTTTGTGTGAAATTTTGTTATCTTCAATTTTGATAACCACCTTTGTTAGTCTCCGAGACATAGGAAGCGAGATATTCACAATAAACCGAAACCATCATATCATAAAAACAATACGTCAAATTTCAATTTTAATGAAATTAGGGTAGTAGGACACAAGTGGTTCATTATTGGTCCCATATAAGTTTCAACCTTCTGCGCTCATTCGTTTCTCTTCTACATTCGCACAAACATACATTTATTTACACCTATATCTTAAAAAGTACTCATCTGATGTTTATGAAATTTGGATGGTTTGTCGAAAGTAGACCGCAGATAGTACCAGATTAATTTCAACCTTCTGCGCTCTTTAACTTTTGCCTAGTTGATTCTATAATTTATGTAAAAAATCAAAAAAAGTTTGACATATTGAAAAAAAAAACGGGGGAAACAATTGAATAAATTTGACAATAATGGTTTGTAAAAGCATAAAATCAATAAAGTACGTGATAAGATGCGAGGAAGCTATGTGCCACACTCATTGGCAGTCTATTTTTAATGTTTCCATGTGCATTGTTTTTAATGTTGCATAAGTTATTGGTGATCCTGAATTGGTCTCCGAGCCCTAATTTTATTAATCCTTTTTACACCAAATCCTATTTAGGGTTTCGTTGGTAAAACCAAAAACAAGAAACCCTTATAGTTTCGTCTGTCTGTCACTCTTGACGGTTTTTTCAGCTGTTCAAATCCACACTGTATGGAAATTATCAGCTGTTCAAATCCAAAATGGCGGATAACTCACGTCATGCGAAAAAAACATTTTTTTTTAAATTTTGACTGGGGTATCAAATGAAAGGTATTGAAGAGTAGATCACAAAAATATATACCACTTAGGGAAAGTATTTAAATTTCGGCGCCATTTTGTCAAAAAACAACGAAATTTGGCGTGTCCCCCCCCCCCCTAAAATTGTATTTCTGCTGTTACTAAAAATATAGACAAATATGCTAAATGTGCGGTCTGGCGGGCTATAGAAAAAATAAGATATTAGTTTATGGTTATCTTGTTTATTGTGTAAAAACTATTAAATATAGTTTTAGCTATCTTTAACACTTCATAGCGGTGTCGCAGTTTGTTTTACTAAAAGAATGTATTTGTAAAAAATGTTTGTCTCATTGAATAGATGAAGTTAGATTTTTTCCCCGACCTAAATTTCCAATTTTAAATTTGAAGTTCACGTTTACGCGAGCGTTGTTCGTGAACGCTTAGACGGATAACGTTGTCCAACGAACTCGTCCTGGGCATTGGTAAAATGAACATGCGTACCAAATTTCATCAAAATCTGTAGACATTTACTCAAGTTATCGTCGCACGTTTCATAATTCGCGGACACACAGACAGACAGACAGACACGAGACCAAAAATGTTCCCTGATGTCTGAAACGGATTTCTGTCTTGGAATTTTTAAAATCGGAGGCGTAAAAGTTTTTCGTTCTCAAAAGTGAACACAATGCTTCCGTTACCTTCGGTAAGCTCGGAAGCAATACAAATGTCCCCCCTCCAACTACCCTATAACGGCTATTCTTAATTGGTCTCCGATAGTAACTGAGATATTCACAATAAAATGAAACCTTTGACCTTGAATATTTATTATATCGAACAAGATTTCGTTGTTGATTTTCAATGTTTTTTCAGAACGTCAAAATGAAGCGATTAAAAAAAAAAACAATTGAAGCTCCGACTATTTTGGTGCAGAAAACCTAAAATTACTGGACTAAGAGACAATAGTACATTACGCGTCGAGTGCAGAAAGTAACATTTTGCATGCGAGTGTGGAACAGCGAGGGTAGTAAAACCACACGAGCAATGCAAAATGCCGTTTTTGCACGAGTTGCCTTCCGTACTTTATCTACTATGGTTAGATTTAAATAATAAATACAGAAAAAATTAAACTTCCTGTATGCAAGTTCGTATTT
Organism: Gerris lacustris; assembly: GCA_951217055.1. Lineage (NCBI taxonomy): Eukaryota > Metazoa > Arthropoda > Insecta > Hemiptera > Gerridae > Gerris > Gerris lacustris. Next base: position 69,775,407 of record OX578281.1, on the reverse strand, counting down.
CTCTTTTGATAAAGATGACATTAATTCATTAGTTGTATTTCGGTAGGCGTATTATTATTCTCCTCATTTTTGTCATAATCATTTAAATCACACATTGATTTTCACAAAAAAACTCGATATAAACAGTTACTTTTATTAAACTAACAGCAAAATAGTTTTGTTAAATGTAAACAAATTCGCTAATCGTGCGTAAAGGTGAAGAGTTCTTCTTTTTTTACCACCCTAGGACGGTAAAAAAGAGGAATTCTTCAGAATTATGAGACACGCATGCGCAATAAATACAAGTACGTAAAGAAGCACTTTCTACGCATCTAAACAGAGATACAATGTTTATATTTCATAACTATCGTAGAAAATATTTATAACATACTGGGAAAGTACAAAATATTTATATTTGTTTTTCGCTCTTTTTAATATTGTTTAATGGTATGAAAGCTGTTGTATACGATGCTAAAGAGAGTTAGCGTGCTTTTATTTTCTGTATTATTAATAATTGAATGTTATTATCGGTGTGGAGGAGAATGTAGGACGTGGGGGGGGGGGGGGATGGGAGGTCAGTACGACCACTCCATGCAAGTTGATAGCACTAATTTGGAGGGATCTAGAGGGACCTTAGTTGGCCAAGTCCCGGAGCCCGACCTGGTGTAACCCTTCAAGGTTTAGGGCTCTTAGCGTGAGTTCAGATTCTCTAGTTTCCAGATAGCGTGCCCCCCCCCCCCCCACTCCCTTTTCATCTACCTATTATTCCTCATTACCTTGTATTATTCTCAATCTTAAATTTTAACTTTTTCTCTCAAGGGGTTACTACCTTGCTAAGGGGAAATGAATTAGCACGACCCTTTGTGGAAATTCCTTTTTCCCTCGAAAGTCGATATTATCCAGATGAAAATATTGAATATAATCTATTGCTTATCCTAATCAACGAAAAGCAGTTTCAAGATTAAAAAATATTTTACAGAATAAATGGAATTTTCAATTTATCTATTGAACAATGAATATTCGATATACGCATATAGGGTGTTCCTAAATATCATTCACCATGAAATCCATGAAATATCATCACCATGAAAATACGCAGGCTGAATTCAGGACAGAAATTTCATAAAAATTAAATATTAGCATATAATACTCACCCGAAATTTAGGGATAATTTTATACTTGTGTGCCCATTGTTCTCAAAAATTGTTTGGGTACTTTCTCGTATAAAGAGAAAGTATTGTGATGGTGCGAAAATTCGATTTTGATGGATTTAAAAGCTTTGAGGTCCTTTAAGTCCAAAAAATATTGTTTTTAAAAAATTTCTGTCTGTCGCCCTTTGTGTATTATAGACGCGTGAAGCCTTAACTAATGGGCCGATTTTGACAAAATTTAGCGTATATGTTCAGAAAAATCAAACCCCGTGGCAAAATCGAGAAATTAATTTTAGCTCCAAATATGGGGGTGCTACCCCCCAAAAACTATCAAAAAAAACGAGAAATAAATTATTTCTCGAAAACGGTTCGGACGATTTTGATTAAGAAATTCTAAAATTTATAGTCATCTTAAATACAAATCGAACGATAGAAAAAAATTCTAAAATGTAGTCCCCTTAAATACAAATCTAACGATAGAAAAATATTCTAAAATGTAGTCCTCTTAAATACAAATCTAACGATAGAAAAAATTCTAAAATGTAGTCCTCTTAAATAAAAATCTAACGATAGAAGCCGTTTTCACGGGAAAATCGAGTTCTTGAGAAATAATTCCAAAAATACAATTGAAAACATACTTAGTGTTTAATATTTAATTATTGTGTGATACACTTGTAACTAAATTGTTAAACATGGCGAGTTTTAACTAATTATTAATTTTTTAATTAATTTTGGCATTTTAAAGTATATTGATTGTATTAGTACAATTCGGGTTCTTGATAGTTCCACTAGAATTGTTGATGATTTTTTTATCGTTTTTTGTTACTATGTTGTCGTTTTGGCTTTTCGGGAGTAGTTTTCGAAAGATTTCTACGTATTGTTACTATGTTGTCGTTTTGGCTTTTCGGGAGTAGTTTTCGAAAGATTTCTACGTATTGTTACTATGTTGTCGTTTTGGCTTTTCGGGAGTAGTTTTCGAAAGATTTCTACGTATTGTTACTATGTTGTCGTTTTGGCTTTTCGGGAGTAGTTTTCGAAAGATTTCTACGTATTGTTACTATGTTGTCGTTTTGGCTTTTCGGGAGTAGTTTTCGAAAGATTTCTACGTATTGTTACTATGTTGTCGTTTTGGCTTTTCGGGAGTAGTTTTCGATAGATTTCTACGTATTGTTACTATGTTGTCGTTTTGGCTTTTCGGGAGTAGTTTTTCGAAAGATTTCGTTATACCGTATTGCTTCGAATATAAGAAGCCCCCGAATATGAGACACATCCCAATTTTCGCAATTCAAAAACGGGAATAAAAGTGCGGCTTATGTTCGAAGCATATACGTAAAGCTTTTCAGCTTTTGTTTTCATAACTGGAATTGTGTTTTATCAAGACTACCCAGTTTTAAGAAGGTAAGAGTTTAACTTTGCTATATAACTTTTAGCTACAAGTCAAACATTGAAATACAATTTTGAATTTTTTATTTATTGCTAAACTATCGTTGTAAAAGTAAGAAAGAAAAGTACGAAATTAATTAGAGAGTTAAAACGCTCTTCTATACTGCTCTGCAAAGACCATCAATCAATATAATTATACATATTCTTTATCGTAATAATGGTAAGACATAATCAAAATCTGTTTTATTTACATCACATTACAAAATATTAGTATGCCATTTTGTTTTAAATCATATTTCATCATGATTCATTAGAGAAGGAAGGTTACAAGGGACAGGTATACATTTTATTGTTTTCCATTGTTTTGCTTCCGAGCTTACAGATGATAACGGCTTCCGTGTCTGTCTGTCGGTCTCTCACTCTATTTTTGCGAACCAACATATCTTAAAAACTACACTTCTGATTTTAATGAAATTTGGATGGTAGATCATGCTTAGCCCATTGTTGGTCCCATATTAGTTTCAACCTTCTGCGCTCATTTGTTTCTCTTCCACATGCACACAAACATACATTTATTTACACCTTTAGCTTCATAAGTACTTATCTGATTTGTATGAAACTTTTGTAGTTTATCGAAAGTAACTAGCAGACAGCTACAGATTAATTTCAACCGTCTGTGCTCTTCAATTTTTGCTAAATTTCTTTAATTCGTGTAAAAAAATCCAAACTATTTTGACAGATTAAAAAAACTGGGGAAACAATTAAACAAATTAGACAATAATGGTTTGTAAAAGCATAAAATAAAGTACGTGTTAGGATGCGAGGAAGCCATGTGCCACACCAATTGGCAGTCTATTTTTTATCTATTTATTATTATTTGTAGTTCTCTATGTACATTTTGTGGTATTTGTATTCATAATTGTTGTATTAGGTTGAAATTTCATTTCTTCTTCGAACACAAGTTTAAGTTAAGCTGTTATCACATTTTGATAGAGGGATATTTAATACTATTTTGAAATTGTAACTCACTGTTTTATGTTTTACACGGCTTTATTTAATTTAACTTTATTGTTAAAAAATGTTTAATACCTTTATAATCCTCTTTACGAATACCAAGAAAATTGTACAATTCACAGAATATGTATTTCTGATTGTAATGATACTTACCTATTACTGTTTTCAAAGCTTTTTTTAAAAAGGTGTTTCATGACCTCAAAACGAACAAATGTCTCTCTGGCAAACGCTTCGCTGATGATCGACGCTTAGTTTTCCCACTGTAAATAAAACGCCGTTTAATAATGTACGTAATAGTTAAATTTTGGGCACTTCTTTAGACTGTTATTCTACTCTTATAAAAGAACAGAAGGGAGTAACAATCCAGAGCTCATTTTTGCCCACAAAACATGCGACGCATAAGAAATTCCTGCTGAACTACAGTATATGGTGCCCTTTCTGATAACACGTTATCTCACTATCGATCTCTTTCGAGACTTAATATATCGATATATATTTTGTCCGATAATAGTTATTTATGCACCTAGGGAGTAAAGTAAGCCATTATTCCCTGAGCGAAAAAGGTTCCTTCGAGCGACTATGGTTCCTTCGGCTTCGCCTCAAGAACCATAGTCCCTAAATCCCAAGGCGAAGCCGAGGAAATTAGACTTTTTAATGCCCGAGGCGCAGCCGAGGAAAACGCTAATTTGCTCCCGAGGTGCATACAATATTTTATCTCCAGTAGGGAGAAAATACACAGTTTCGTCCATTACACAGTTTATATTTATTATTTTAATAAATAACAATAGTTATTAGAGGTCGACCAAGAAGTCATGGAAATGTGAGGAGTGCGCTAGTGTCGCCATGTACAGTCAGTTTTTATTAAAATAGACCACTGTCAAAAAATACAGTGTTGTTCTTTTGTTATTAATAATTTTATTTTTGATAACTTCTATATTTTTTGCAACAGGCAACACTGTACCTGATAAGAAATCACAATAATATACGATAATATCTTTATATTATTATTTATTGATTATTCACAATACTATTCTTTAAATCTAAATAAAGTTTCTTCTTTCTTAATCGCATTTTTTCTTCCTCTTTATTTCTGAGTTTGATTTGTTACTTTTTTATTTCTGTTTTATTTGTAACTTTCCTTATTTCTGGATTTTAGTTTTTACTTTTTTGTGAATTATTATTTGTACTATTACCTCTCTCCGATTGTTTTTGGCAATTTTCCCTTTGGTAAATTAAATTTCCTGGTATTATTAAAAACATGGATAATAACACGAATTCAAAATTAGGAAGAAATTATAAAAATAATGAGATTCTAAGATAAGTTTTCCTTAAAATATAATGGGGAAAAGCAAATTAGAAATTCGCTAATATTATTTTGATTAATCGTCAAGGAGAGCAATCATTTTTATAATAACAAATAAATATTAGGTTTGTTCCAACCCCATTATTTGTAGTGTTCTTTGCATTTGCATCATCGCATGGTGAATGGTACAAAATCAAAATTGTTGTGTGACAGTTGTGACTATAATTGTTATTGTATAAAAACAAACAAAACAGGTAACCTAACAGATTGGAAACCTTCTTGTTGTTGTTATTCGTGAGATTTGACGTAACTGGGCATGTCATACAAACTAGAAATGGTTATTGTCTTAGCACCCGACTATACTGACTTCGGCACTACTCGGAAGTTCCGATTTTAAACGAAGTTAAGCTTTCCGTTTCTCCCGTGTTCATGACTTCTTGGTCGACCTCTAGCACTTTTAATTGCAGATATAAGAGATTCAATATTAAAAACAAATAAGAATTGGAATTAAACTCAAATAGAAGGTTATTTGGATGCAGGTTATAAACAAAGGTAAACATGGTCGAAAAAGCAGTGTTGCCAACCAGATTTCAACATCTTCATTACATTAGCCATTCATTTTCAACTATTTATAAAATAATTAAGTGGCAATCTTTACTTTTTCGCCCTACTTTTACTTTTTCTCCCTACTTTTTGAGTTCAGGGATGAAAAGACTTACTTTAGTCCCTCTAAACTATTTCAAAATCATAACTTTTTCTCCCTACTAGAGATAAACTCTTTTGTACTTAGATTTATACCTCTGCGTGGTCTATATGCAGGAGGGTTGCTATTCTTCAGAAATGAGCGGAGCACAACGGAGTGGCGATTGAAAATTCTAGGGCAAAAAAAAAATTTAGGCTAACCAATTTAAATTCAAACACATTATTGTTAAAACCTGTAAAATTATTTGGATATATTGAAATATGGCGTCATTATAATCGATAGTAGCGATTTGCGATATCTAGTCGGGGCCCAATATACTGCAATTCTACCAAAATTCTTTACAAACAATTTTTTTTTAAAGTAGAATAACTATGACTGTTTAAGATTGTGTCGTTGATTTGTTAAACAAATCGCGGGGACACACTAAAAACTATATTTCGAATTTGCATAAAAACAAAACCAAATATAAATGTATTAGAAATGTAAAAATAGAAAAAGAAAACTACTAGTTTTCCCAGAATGTAAGAAAGAAAGAAATTCTTTTCAGAAGTTTGAAAAAGTGTACTTTATTTCCTAGTTTACAGGGAGGAAAGTTACTCATTGCACCCGGTCAGGTTAAACAGGGAGTAATGAAAAATAAGGGAATCATGAACTTTCATGATTCCCTCCAGTGTTGCCCTAGATAAAGCACAAGTAAATAAGGTTGGTATTAAATAAACAATTTAATTTATTAACTTTTGTTTAATATCTAAATCAGTCATCTTCACAATGTTGTCACAACGACTGTCATGGTGATTAATCAGTAAAATACAAACAGGTCAAGCAAATAATACACTGAAATAATTATTTCTTAATGAAGATCAACTAATTCATAATATATAGGAGTACATGAGGAGACAATACTGTTCAATATAATATGACACAGATACCAGCTGCTTCTCCCATATCATTTTAGTATTGAATTTTAATTAATTACTATCTATAATTCAATTTTAACAACATTAAAATTATTTAGTGAATTAGAAGAGCCGGCGTGGCCGTGTGCATTTAATTACTCTGCCCAGCCATCACTGAATCAAGAGAGGTAGGAGGTCGTGGGTTCGATCCCTCGCCGTGATGCTCTGATTTATGATCACTAAGGCTCACTCTGATTTATGGCTCACTAATGATCACGTCATACTCACTTCGGTGGTACAATGTACAGAGGTATAATGTGTGAAGTGGCTGCAACTCTCTACCACGGGGATAGTAAAAAGGACCTAAAAGATGGCCTAATTGCTAAATTCCAACAAGTGGTTTGTCCTACCTGTCTAGTACTAGTACTAGTACCTTACTACTACTAATACTAACAAGAACTTTATTGAAAATTACAATTTAACAAAAATAAGTTTTCATTGGGCTACCCTGCATTTAATTATTCCATGGATACAAAGGGGTTTCTCCTGTCCAATTCTTCGTGGCAAAAATTTAATGCAAGTAGACTTTTTTTTATTCTTACCGGAATAACTCTCTAAAAATCCTGTGATATTCCCTATTTCCAAACCTCTTAGAAAACCAATTCTTCAGATTGTAAGAAGGAAAGTCAGAAAATTTCGAATTCAATAGAAATTACCATGATCAATGGTACCATATCTTAAAAACTACTCGTACCATTTTAATAAAATTTGAGAATGGCAGGTTATGATTAGCTTATTGTTTGTCCTTCATAGGTTTCAACCTTTAGCACCCATTCATTTCTCTTCCACATGCGCACAAACATACATTTATTTACACCTATACAGGGTGGTCCAAAAATCTCCCCACCCCCCCTCTTAACTTTTGAACGGTTTGAGATAAATTGATGAAACTTGGGGGATCTCTACCATGCAAAGGGAAGTTTGTTTTCATGCAATCGCCTACTAGGGGCAACCACCCACTTTGCCCCCAGGCCACCCAACTTCAGAATTTCAAATTGGAGTGTATATTTTTGATAGCATATTTGGATTCTATGGTGAAAAATAATAAACTTTTACTTGGAACTTTTTTTTCCATCACCAATATTTTGCCCTGGAAGCATAAACTAAGTAGGCCCAATTGCTGGCTTGTCCTGGATTTTTGCAAATGAAGCTAAAACTTTTAAACACTATACCGGCCCGATTGCCGGCTAGGCCCGGATTTTTGCTGATGAAGCTAAAACTTTTAAACACTATACTGGCCCGATTGCCGGCTTGTCCTGGATTTTTGCAAATGAAGCTAAAACTTTTAAACACTATACCGGCCCGATATTTGTGCTGATGGAATTAGATTCATTGAATTAAATTAGGATTCCTAAACTAAATCAGTCCAATTGCCTTTCGGGCCCGGAATTTTTAGCCAATGGAATTAAATGCCCTGAATTGAATGAGGAGACGTTAACTAGACTGGCCCGATTTTACAGCTAGGCCCGGATTTTTGGCTACAGAATTAAGTGCAATGAATTGAATTAGGATTAGAAGTGCAATGAATCGGCCTGATTGCTGGTGGGCCCGGATTTTGTCGAATGGAATAAATGCATCAAAATTAATTAAGATGCATTCAATATTTGGCCTGATTGACGGCTCAGCCTGGGTGTTTAACACGTTATATTAAATGAAGCCCGAGTCAACTCGGACTTAAATTGAATTTGATTGATATGCATACTAGACTTTGCCTAAATTTGAAAAAAGATAGGATAAGGGATTGTGAATTTCATTAGCAAATATTTGTTTTAGTCCAGGGTTGTTTGTAGAATATTCTCCCTTCGTTTTAAATGTGTCAACATTTGTTTGATTATTACATGATTTAAAGTATCAATTTAGCAAAATGTAAACAGAGCAGACAGTTAAAATTAATCTGAGGCAATCTGTGAGTTACTTTCGATCAAGCCAAATTTCATAAAAATCAGATGAGTACTTTTGAAGATATAGGTGTAAATAAATGTTATAACCTACCATAAAAATTTCATTAAAATCAGACGCGTAGTTTTTTAAGATATGTTAGTTCGCAAAAGCGACAGACAGACGCAGAACCAAAAATGTTCCCTGATGTCTGATACGGATTTCTATATTGGATTTTTTTAAATTGATTTTGGGATTAAAATCATATAGCTTCCGTTACCTTCGGTAAGCTTGGAAGCGAAAATCTATTAAATGTATCTATCTACTAGTAATAGTTATTTATGCACCTAGGGAGTAAAGTAAGCCATTATTCCCTGAGCGAAAAAAAGTTGGTTCTTGAGGCGAAGCCGAAGGAACCATGGTCCCTAAATCCCGAGGCGCAGCCGAGGGAATAACTCTAATTAGCTCCCGAGGCGCAGCCGGGGGAGATAATTATCGCGTGGGGAATAATGGCACTTTACTCACGAGGTACATACAATATTTTATCTCCAGAAGGAAGAAAATACACATTTTCGTCCATTGCATAGTTTTTATTTATTATTTTAATAAATAAAAATAATTACTAGAACTTTTAATAGCAGATAAAAGAGATTCAATATTAAAAACAAATAAGAATTGGAATTAAACTCAAATGGAAGGTTATTTAGATGCAGGTAATAATGTTGTAAACAAAAAAAAGCGCAGTGCTGCCAACCTGATTTCAACAACTTCATTACATTAGCCATACATTTTCTACTATTTATATAATAATTAAGTTGCAATCTTTTTTGCCCTACTTTTACTTTTTCTCCCTACTTTTTGAGTTCAGGGATGAAAAGACCTGTTTTAGGCCTCTTTCACACGAGGCAACTTAGTTGATTCAACTAGTTGACTGGAGGTTGAAAAGGAGTGTAGCCGGGTAGCAAATGTTAAGGAATCGCCCGAACCCCTTCACACGAGTCAACTCGTCCGCCCAGGCAACTAGGAGGCGAGGCACATGTGCCGCTCACGTTCTCATCCTAACTAGTTGATTCAACTAAAAAGACACTACAAGGCATTAGGCCTTTCACACGAGTCAACTTAGTTGATTCAACTGGACTTGTTTGATATGGATTCTACTTTCTCTTCCAATTAAATAATTGAAGAATTTATCCTCGTGGCTTAGTAGTTTCGTATATAATTGTGGGAAAGCGCCCGTTTCCCGATTCTAGCAAGGGATGAACCCACATTCTTCGACTAGATTTTCTCCATTTTAGGGTTTCAGTGATAAAACCAAAAAAAGAAACCCTTATAGTTTCGTCTGTCACTCTGAACGGTTGCATTTACTTTTGAATTAAAAGAGACAAATACTTGAAACTTTCCAGTCTTAAAGATCGTTTTGAGGCGTACACAGGAAAAATATAGCGAACTCAAAATTATCAGCTGTTCAAATTTACGATTTTTTCGTTTACATTTTAGGTGGGGTATAAAATGAAAGGTATTGAAGAGTTGATTACAAATATATATACCACTTGTGGAAATTAGTTCATTTTTCATGCCATTTTGTAAAAAACATCAACCTTTTGCGTGCCCAACCTCCCTTATATTAACTATTTTTCTATTCATAAAACCAACGTAACCCATTTTACGTGAGACTTCACGCACAAACAATTTTGTTTCTCGACTTCTTGCAGAAGAGTAAGCACAAGAAGTTCACGTACTCCTGCTTTCTCGGGTCCAAAAATCGTACTGAATCTCCGTTGGGAAGAGAAGTTGAATCAACAAAGTTGCCTCGTGTGAAAGAGGCCTGAAAAAGTCTTCACACGGGCAGTCAACTAGTTGAGAGTAAACCAGTCAACTAGTTGAATCAACTAAGTTGCCTCGTGTGAAAGAGGCCTTAGTCCCTCTAAACTAATTAAAAATCATAACATTTTTTCCCTACTGGAGATAAAATCTATTATAAATTTAATAACAATCAATTTAATGTAAGATAATAATATGATACTTGTTTTAATTAAATAATAATCCTTAATCCGATTATAATTTATCAATCAAGAAAGTAGAAAACTAATTGTAGTAATTATAAAACTAATTTATTTTTAAAAATATTTAATATAAAATGATGGGCTTTATTATTATATTTATCGTAGTTAATAAGAATTATTGGAAAGATAAGTATAAAAATACAATTTTTGTTAGTAACAGTGGGGTTATTATTTGTTATTTGATTGTGATGCAAGTGGCAACACTGAATTAGTCCGATGGGATGCAATTTGCTCCTTGTCGGCCATCTTTGCTTTAAGTTCTGACGTGTTCACTTCTCCCTGTATTCGGCTTGTCATTATCCAGGTAAATTTATTAATTACTGTTAACTTTTACTTGCATTTCAATGCCCAGGTGTTTCTTTATAATTATATATAGTTTGTTTGAAGTAATTTGATGAATTATTATCTTTCCGATGATATTTTAGTTTAAAGTGATTTGGGCCGTACTTTGGAACTAATATCTTTCTTGGTAGTTTTTCAAGTTGTTTTTATTTATTCGAGTGATAATAATAACGTTAAGGTTTTTCTCTTTAGCAACCAACTCCATGGCTCGGGGCATAATCATTTATTTTACTTTCTTGGTGTGTAAATAACAACTGTATATACAATATGGTATGTTGTCGTTATAGAGAAAGATTCGTGGAACTGGATCGTGCCCCCCACACCTGCACTCGGTTCTTTTTTTTTAAAAAAAACTTATTAAACACTCTCCCTTCCGGTTTCTTGTTTTGTTAAAACAAATCTTTATTGTTTTTCTCTCCTAATTCTTTCTTTAAAAAATGTTGTTGTTTTGAATTTAGAGAAAATAAATTATACAGGTTTAAGAAAGTCAAATATCTGACTATATAAACATGTTAAATTAACAGGAAATAAGAATATATATTATATATATATATATATATATATATATATATATATATATATATATATATATATATATATATATATATATATATATTTTATTTTTTTATTTATTTTTTTTTTTTTCAAGATTAGTTGTATTTAATATCTGTTGCTAATTTGTAGCCACAACAAAACAAATTAATTATAACAAACAAACAAGAAAGCAAGCTAATAAAAACGTAGTAAAAAGTAATACTTTAAATCTAAGGAAAATACAACACAGATTAGGAGACCTTCACCCTGTCATTGTGTGGTGGAACTCCAATAATTTAGACAAAAATAATATAATTTCTTTACTCTACGGTTATAGTAGATGACTATTTCGTATTAAATTGTTATCGATCGATTTTAAGTGGGTCACAATTAAGCGGAACAAAGCGCGTACAAATTCATCTATGGCTTTCTTACAGCGGATACGCAAAAAGTCGGTTCTATAATTTTTTTGCTTTAAAATCTAAATGAAATCCTCTTTTCAAGTCCTCTTCTAATTTTTATATTGTTGTTACTAATTTTAAATACATTATTTTAATTTAAAAAGTAATTATTGTATTTTTAATGCATTGCATTTTATTAAATATTATTTTTGGAACGAAGTTCCTTATGGCACGTTCTGGAGCCCGGGAGTGAATCCAAAAAAACGACCAAAATCACCGTCACGCAAAATCCGTCACGAAATTTACCGATGGCGATAACTTGAGTAAAATATCACCGAGTTAGATGAAATTTGGTACACGTGTTCATTTTACCAATGCCTAGGCTGAGTTTGTCGGAAAACGTTTTCAGCCCAAGCGTTCACGCGCAACGCTCGCGTAAACGTAAGCTTTAAAAGACGGGAAAAAGTGTTATTAAGGAAGCCTGTTACTTGACTTGTTTTGATTATTTTTGTTATATATGTCAAAAATGTCAATTTGTTTTGTAAATAAATAAAATATAATCATGTAAAATTTCACCCTGATACAAGCAGAAGCTGTAGAGTAGGGAAGAGATATATTTTATAATATTTTAAATTAATTGGCCGGGTAGGTAGAAAACAGTCCTATTTCAATCCAAACTCCTTTAACAAACATACTCTTTCACTATAAACTCATCATGATCAACTTTTTTTCTTATATTCAATATATATTTATAGTAAGACGCTTGCTTTAATGATACAAATAATGATTTTCTTTTAATTTTGCCTTAACTCTGCTAGGTACAAACAGTTGGTTACTTTTAATTTTGTCTCTTTTCTAACTCCGCCATGTATAAGTAGTTAGCAATGAATACATACTTAGCAGTGTGATTTTATAATTTATATTCAATGAAATTCGTTCCTACCGGGTGTCCCGCGACACCACACGTATTTTTTAAAAATATATATTTCTACTACTATGATAGCTGTACAGTTATTTTCTACTGGAAGAGAAAAGTTATGATATTTTTGTGGGTAAAATTATTTGTTATTCTAGTTTTGTGATTTATATTTAACTTGGATTGAATGACATATTATTATTCTACCCCTCGCATTAAAAGGAAAACGAAAGTACTTTAAAGATGGTCATCTAAAAATAGCAATCAAAAGAGTCGAATATATGTACTACAAGGAAGTTCGGATATAACAGGAGGTTTAAGAGTAGTTGTCACTTGGTAGTACTATATTTCCCCAATGAAAGCGCATCATGGCAACCGTCTTCACGGGGGGGGGGGGGGGGGGGGGTGCAAGGTTTGTGTATGCATTGCCTCTCGTAAATACAAATTTTCTTATGTCTAATGTTCTTGTTTGTCAAAGTCCAGATTTGTCTCCATAGATTATTATAGTTTAATTAAACTAATAAAAATAACTTTAAAAATACCTCAAAAATATCTCTAGTTACAATCTTGGAATATCCTAAAACAACAGTTTACAATTAATTAACATTAAACAATTAATAAATTCAACCAGAAAAGTTAAAATAAATTATAATTAAATAATTTTGTAAAAGATATAATTATTATTAAATAGGAGATAATATCGTCATTTATTTAAATTTTCAAACAATACTTCATTATTTTATTTTATACTTATTTATTTATTTATTTTTAAATCTTTCTTTTTCTCATTTATTTTGTTCTTCATGGAGGGGGGGAAGGAGGGGGGGGGGAGAAAAATACTCTCTTAAAGAATTATGTCGAGATGGAATACTTTTAAGTAATCACCCTTTTATGTTTGTTTAACTTTCTTTTTTTTATCTTTTCTTAAACGTAAAAGAAGTAGGGGGAGAGGTAGGGGAAGAGTATAAATAAATTCAAGACGTAACTCTTAAAATTAATAATCAAATTATTTTTTATACGTTCTTTTATTTTTTTAATTATTCAATGTTTATATATATATAAATATATATATATATATATATATATATATATATATATATATATATATATATATATATATATATATATATAATATATATATATAAATATTATAATGAAACAAATTATAATTAAAGAAGAGAGACAGACATTTTTATATAGATATATAGGTTTTTGAAAAAAGAAAAAAATGTTTCTACTTATCTGTTTATGCTAAGAAAAAAAAATCCGGCTTTTAATAATATTCAACAAAGAGTTAAAAGGATAAATAATGGAATTAAGAATTAAAAGTGAACCTGTAAAGATTAAAGATATTGGTAAGGTTATCAATTAGGTTCTGTAGGTATAAATAAGACTGGGAAAGATTCGAGAGCCACTTAACTGAGATAGAAGAGGCATCCTTTAATTAGCCGTTTCCCAAATTTATTACGGTTCTAACCCTTCTTGGCCTTTTAGTCGGGTTGACTAGTCGCATGGCTCACTAAGGGCTATAAGGGCACAAGATTTAATAATTCTGGAAGCTCTGTACAACACCTGTATGGTCTCTTAATAACACTAGGTCTTTCCCCATCTCTATAAAACCTTATATCCCAGGAAAGCTTTCCGCATTTTGTACCTTTAATTTTCTTTGTCGTATGAAAATTTGCATTTTACTTGAAAAGGGAGTAAAGAGAATGGGGTAGGACTTAATATGCAATGGCTTAATACTGTTCGAACCATAACACAAGGTGAGAGACTAAACAAATGTAAACGAACGTCTAAACACGTCTAAACGAATGTCTTCTTGGAAAATTTACAAATAAATTTGGACTTGAAAATTGAAAATAACAAAGATTTTCATTAGATTTATATTTGGAATTCTTGATTCTTATTGTATTGGGAGAGGATTTGGCTTCTTGGAATTTCAGTTATCAGATGCTTTTAAACTATTATTGGAATATAATTTGGAACATCATTTCCGATAAATGCAACTTTCCGTTTTTTCCATTCACTTCTGAAAATCAAAGGTAGAAGTAACAATAAATTGCGAAGTGAAAGAGAGAGAGAAAAAATACGTGTGGTGTCGTGGGACACCTGTTGGGAATGAAGTTCCTTACGCTTTCCATTAAGTTATATAAATTATAAAATCACAATGCTAAGTATACGATGCTAATTACTAATGCATGGGTGGAGGTAGAAAAAGGACAAAATTGAAAGTAACTAACTAGTGATACGGTGCATAAAGAACTCGCATAGATTGTGGTCTTATATATCACCTATACTATGTTCTTAATATTGCGCAGTTACCCTGAACCAAATCCTTATTCCTTATTCCAATTCTACTGGGACTACACTTAGATAGTCGTCTAACATGTACCTTAAACATGCAATACACGTAATAAACTCACACAGACTCTTATGTCGAAATTACACATTCGCACTCGTGGTTCGCCGGCACTCGTAGTCCAATTTTTCCACTCGTCCCCACAACCCGAATGGCCGTTTACACATTCGCGCTCGCTACTCGCCTCGTGGTTCGCCGGCACTCGTAGTCCAATTTTTCCACTCGTCCCCACAACGCGAATGGCCGTTTACACATTCGCGCTCGCTACTCGCCTCGTGGTTCGCCGGCACTCGTAGTCCAATTTTTCCACTCGTCCCCACAACGCGAATGGCCGTTTACACATTCGCGCTCGCTACTCGCCTCGTGGTTCGCCGGCACTCGTAGTCCAATTTTTCCACTCGTCCCCACAACCCGAATGGCCGTTTACACATTCGCGCTCGCTACTCGCCTCGTGGTTCGCCGGCACTCGTAGTCCAATTTTTCCACTCGTCCCCACAACGCGAATGGCCGTTTACACATTCGCGCTCGCTACTCGCCTCGTGGTTCGCCGGCACTCGTAGTCCAATTTTTCCACTCGTCCCCACAACGCGAATGGCCGTTTACACATTCGCGCTCGCTACTCGCCTCGTGGTTCGCAGGCACTCACTAGTAATTCAACTGCTAACGCAATCAATGGCAATTAGTACACACAATAAAACACACTGGTGGATTAAGTTAAAATGAAAATGAAAATAGAAGTTTATATAAAGTTTTATATATGTTTTATATTAGTTATATACATAAACTTTAAATAAAGTTGTATTATATTAGTTATATATAAACTTAATATAAAGTTTTATATTACTTTTATATAAACTTTATATAAACTTTTATATTAGTTATATATAGACATATATAAACTTTATATAAAGTTTATATATAATTTTGATACAACTTATTTATTTTTGAACAGTGTGTTTTTATTTATGTGTACTAAATATCACTTCATTATATTTGATTACCACAAAATATCGGTCAATACAACCAATTAATTACAGAAGTATTAATATATATTTAATTGTTGTACTTTCTTTTTTTATTATACTTATATTATTAAAAAAATTAAAAGCTGGACGATATTCGAACCCATGAATCGGTGACATTTTTCTTGTTTTTATATAGATGGATGTTTTGGGTCCCAAATAGCTGGTTAACCATGGTATATTTCTAAAAATTCAAAAACTTGTCCATTCCATTCTCCAATTAAAGAGAAAAATGCGAATGACGAGTGAGTCGTTTACACATTTGCCTCGCGGCTCGCCTCGTCACTCGTGCGAATGTATAGATGCGGCTTTACACAACAAACACATTCAAACTGAACATGCAGAATAAAGTACTTATTTATAAAACAATAATTATGCCTACATGGACATGGACATATGGCATAAAACTCAGGGGTTGCACCAAGCCCTCCAATTCCTATATCTCATCCAAACTCTCCAATCCAAGATCCTAAGAAAAATAGCTGACGCTCCCTTCTTTGTATACAATTTTATCCTTCTTAACGACCTCAAAGTACCCTTTGTCCAAAAATTAGCCATTTCCAGATACAAATCCTTCTACGATTCCCTTTCCGACCATTCTAACCCACTAGTCCACAGTCTTTGTTCCAGTGTCTTTGTTTTCCCGGTTTTCCTGATAATCCAGCCTCTTCAGGCGTCTAGTAGCCTGAAGAGGCAGTGACCTCTTAAACAACTGAAATATACTAGGCATCGCGTGGCTCTATCATTGAAGCGAGCGTATTGCAATAAAATACTGAATATTAAAATTTGTTAATCATGATGAATGTCATAGTTGAAGATAAGTGGAAGAGGGTAGTAAAGGGTAGAGTGGGGTACTCGGTACAAAGCTTTACTTCATAACAAACCTACACACAAAACGACTATAAGAATCTTAACCACCCAGAATAGCTTTTAAACTAATTGAAGCGAGCGTAGCGAGCTTCCTACATTCAACGAAATATGCTCCGTGTCTGTCTGTCTGTCTGTCTGTCTGTCAGTAACGTTCACGCGTGTGACGATAACTTGAATAAAAGTTGACCGATTTAGTTGAAATTTGGTATAAATGATCCTCTTACTAATACTCAGGCTAAGTTCGTTGGACAGCGTGATCCGTCCTAGAGTTCGCGCGCAACGCTCGCGTAAACGAGAGGTACAAAAATTAAATTGGAATTTCAGGACGGGAAAAGATTCTATCATCATCTATTCGATGAGACGAACATTTTTTTCAAATAATATTTTTTACTAAAACCAACAGCGACACCGCTATGACATAATAAAGATCGCTAAAACTATTAAAGCGGACCTAAACGTTTATAATAGAGAAAACAACCTTTTTACCGATATCTTACGTTCTAACGTAACGATTTTAATAAAACTTCATATACACCATCTAATGCACAATTGAAACAGGTATGCAAAATTTCAACTTGATACAAGCAAAATTCGTTGCGTAGTGACGAGATACATTTATAATAATTGTTTACCGCGGGTGGTGAAGATTGTTATAGTCGTATAGTATATAGGTTTGTTTAGGAAGTAAAGCTTTGTACCGAGTACCCCCACTCTTCCCCACACTACCCTCTTCCACTTATCTTCAACTATGACATTCATCATGATTAATAAATTTCAATAATCAGTATTTCATTGCAATACGCTCGCTTCAATGATAGAGCCACGCGATGCCAAGTATTATAAATGTATCACTTCATTACTCAAATACTACTGCATGTATCAAGTTGAAATTTTACATACTTGTTTTAATTTGAAGCGAGCGTAGCGAGCTTCCTACATTCAACGAAATATGCTCCGTGTCTGTCTGTCTGTCTGTCTGTCTGTCTGTCTGTCTGTCTGTCTGTCTGTCTGTCTGTCTGTCTGTCAGTAACGTTCACGCGTGTGACGATAACTTGAGTAAAAGTTGACCGATTTAGTTGAAATTTGGTATACATGATCCTCTTACTAATACTCAGGCTAAGTTCGTTGGACAGCGTGATCCGTCCAAGAGTTCGCGCGCAACGCTCGCGTAAACGAGAGGTTCAAAAATTAAATTGGAATTTCAGGACGGGAAAAGATTCTATCATCATCTATTCGATGAGACGAACATTTTTTTCAAATAACATTTTTTAGTAAAACCAACAGCGACACCGCTATGAATTAATAAAGATCGCTAAAACTATTAAAGCGGGCCTAAACGTTTAAAATAGAGAAAACAACCTTTTTACCGATATCTTACGTTCTAACGTAACGATTTTAATAAAACTTCATATACACCATCTAATGCACAATTGAAACAGGTATGCAAAATTTCAACTTGATACAAGCAAAATTCGTTGCGTAGTGACGAGATACATTTATAATAATTGTTTACCGCGGGTGGTGAAGATTGTTATAGTCGTATAGTATATAGGTTTGTTTAGGAAGTAAAGCTTTGTACCGAGTACCCCCACTCTTCCCCACACTACCCTCTTCCACTTATCTTCAACTATGACATTCATCATGATTAATAAATTTCAATAATCAGTATTTCATTGCAATACGCTCGCTTCAATGATAGAGCCACGCGATGCCAAGTATTATAAATGTATCACTTCATTACTCAAATACTACTGCATGTATCAAGTTGAAATTTTACATACTTGTTTTAATTTGAAGCGAGCGTAGCGAGCTTCCTACATTCAACGAAATATGCTCCGTGTCTGTCTGTCTGTCTGTCTGTCTGTCTGTCTGTCTGTCTGTCTGTCTGTCTGTCTGTCTGTCTGTCAGTAACGTTCACGCGTGTGACGATAACTTGAGTAAAAGTTGACCGATTTAGTTGAAATTTGGTATACATGATCCTCTTACTAATACTCAGGCTAAGTTCGTTGGACAGCGTGATCCGTCCAAGAGTTCGCGCGCAACGCTCGCGTAAACGAGAGGTTCAAAAATTAAATTGGAATTTCAGGACGGGAAAAGATTCTATCATCATCTATTCGATGAGACGAACATTTTTTTCAAATAACATTTTTTAGTAAAACCAACAGCGACACCGCTATGAATTAATAAAGATCGCTAAAACTATTAAAGCGGGCCTAAACGTTTAAAATAGAGAAAACAACCTTTTTACCGATATCTTACGTTCTAACGTAACGATTTTAATAAAACTTCATAGACACCATCTGATGCACAATTGAAACAGGCATGCAAAATTTCAATTTGATACATGCAGTAGTTTGTTTGTAGCAAAGAGATACAAATTATAAATATTGAAATAGAGATGTGTGGTTAGTGGAATAGTAAGAATGCGGGGTGGTTCCCTTACTACTAGCCGCTGCACTACTACCAGACCCATTATCTATCAACTCATCATGATTCACAATAATCTTTTTTTTCAATATTCAATACATATTTATTACTATACGCTCGCTTCAATGATAGAGCCACGCGATGCCTAGTTGTACTTTAGACGATGTACATAAAGTTTTATTAAGATCGTTACGTTAGAACGTAAGATATCGGTAAAAAGGTTGTTTTCTCTATATTAAACGTTTAGGTCCGCTTTAATAGTTTTAGCGATCTTTATTAAATCATAGCAGTGTCGTTGTTGGTTTTACTAAAAAATGTTATTTGAAAAAAATGTTCGTCTCATCGAATAGATGTTGATAGAATTTTTTCCTGTCCTGAAATTCCAATTTTAAATTTGAAGTTCACGTTTACGCGAGCATTGCGCGCGAACTCTTGGACAGATCACGCTGTCCAACGAACTTAGCCTGAGTATTAGTTAGAGGATCATGAATACCAAATTTCAACTAAATCGGTCAACTTTTACTCCAGTTATCGTCACACGCGTAAACGTTACTGACAGACAGACAGACAGACAGACAGACAGACAGACAGACAGACAGACAGACAGACAGACAGACAAGATGCATATTTCGTTGAATGTAAGAAGCTCGCTTACGCTCGCTTCAATTATTTTATCTACTCACGGCAGCAAAATGAACCATTGTTGTACCGTTTTCAATTAGCAAAATGTAACTTTTCTTCATTCTTTTGTAACATGTCAAAAAAACACGCAGCAAAATAATAAAGTCTCAGTAAAATATCAAAGTGTCAGCAATAGTTATTTATGTAACTAGGCAGCAAAATGGAATTTTACTGACGAGTGATTAGATTAGCCTCCGAGCCGAAGGCGAGGACAGGCTATGATAATCGAATCGGCGAAGTCGAGGCAGGTAATGAATAAACGAGGCAGAAATGTTTCCTTTGCTGCCTTGTTGCATACAATATTTTATCTACTTGCGGCAGAAAAATGAAGCTGCTAAAATGTTATCTTTATTAATATAACATTTAATAACTATGTGTCATATTAACTAGGCATCGCGTGGCTCTATCATTGAAGCGAGCGTATAGTAATAAATATGTATTGAATATTGAAAAAAAAGATTATTGTGAATCATGATGAGTTGATAGATAATGGGTCTGGTAGTAGTGCAGCGGCTAGTAGTAGGGGAACCACCCCGCATTCTTACTATTCCACTAACCACACATCTCTATTTCAATATTTATAATTTGTATCTCTTTGCTACAAACAAACTACTGCATGTATCAAATTGAAATTTTGCATGCCTGTTTCAATTGTGCATCAGATGGTGTCTATGAAGTTTTATTAAAATCGTTACGTTAGAACGTAAGATATCGGTAAAAAGGTTGTTTTCTCTATTTTAAACGTTTAGGCCCGCTTTAATAGTTTTAGCGATCTTTATTAATTCATAGCGGTGTCGCTGTTGGTTTTACTAAAAAATGTTATTTGAAAAAAATGTTCGTCTCATCGAATAGATGATGATAGAATCTTTTCCCGTCCTGAAATTCCAATTTAATTTTTGAACCTCTCGTTTACGCGAGCGTTGCGCGCGAACTCTTGGACGGATCACGCTGTCCAACGAACTTAGCCTGAGTATTAGTAAGAGGATCATGTATACCAAATTTCAACTAAATCGGTCAACTTTTACTCAAGTTATCGTCACACGCGTGAACGTTACTGACAGACAGACAGACAGACAGACAGACAGACAGACAGACAGACAGACAGACAGACAGACACGGAGCATATTTCGTTGAATGTAGGAAGCTCGCTACGCTCGCTTCAATAAAGATAATAACATATGTATTAACTAAAATTAATGTTCAAATAAGAAACTTGGGAATAATAACAATAAATGAAAAGCAAACTCAATCTATAACAACAAAATAAAAAACACACGTTTATAACACACATAACTTCTGAATGAATAATGCACGCAATATAAAATATTTATTTATATTTTTACTAAAAAATTAATAAAAGTGTTAACGATATCTTCAATTGCCTAAAAGAAAAGAAGTAACTAGGATACATCAAGAAAAGTAGCTAGTCTAATCTAGAATTACTTAAATAATAAAAATAATATGGATGTTCAATGTTTACATGACGCTACAGTATAGTCAGTGACTCTACTATTTTTTTTAATTAAAGATCTACTAATCATTGAACTTATTTAACAGAATTAACAAATATAAACAAATTATTTTATTATTAAAACGTTTATTTATTAAATATTACTTATTTAACTATAATATATAATGTTATAACATAGAGATAATAGTATAAACTGTTCTTGCCAAAATAAGAGGTTATGACACGCAGTGGTAAACACTGTTACTTTCTCTGCCTAGGCAGGGAAATATTTCCCTGCCTAGGCAGAGAAAGTATTTTCCTGACTGTTTTAACTACTTTCCTGCCTGATTTTAATATTTTAATGACAAATCAGGGAAATCGTACTTTCCAGCCTAAAAACAGTTAAGTAATGTTTAATTTTGCTGCCGCGAGTAGATAAAATAATAAACAGGCTGTAAATTTTAAGAATATTTTACTACAAAAATGTTACTACATAGCAGGATATAAACACTCCCCTCCCACATTGTTCTTTTTTATATATTTAAGCGTAATATTCTGCTAAATATTTATATCTTTTTTGAAAATAACAAATAATTATAGTAATTAATTTGTTTTTATTATTTTAAAAAATCGCTAAAAATTTAGATAATAAAAACAGCTGCTAATAAAAAAAGTGGCAACACTGAATTTGTTTTGCCTTTGTTTTGTTTTTTTGGTGACTCTAACTTTCGTTTTTTTAGAACTTTAATATCTTTAAATCATTTATATATTAAAAAGGGAATATAATGATAATTAGTGTACTTTTTCTTCCGTTAGTAGATAAAATATTGTATGTAACTATGCAGCAAAGGAAACATTCCTGACTCGTTTAAAGATTACCTGCTTCGGTTACACCTTAGCAGGTAACTAATATTTTCCTGCCTAGGCTTCGCCTCTGCAGTAAATTTGTTTAGCATAATCCTCGCCTTCGGTTCGGAACTAAAACTTTAAAACTTGTCACCAAAATTCCATTTTGTTGCCTAGATACATAAATAACTATTATTTATTTAGTTTATTTTAATTTTAATTTCTTTATATTAACAAAATCTGCCTGATTCAGTATGTGCTATCACTGGATAATTTCTTACAGTATTTCCTTAATGGACCCAACTACTACAGAATTGAATGCTACAAGGAACAATCTCTAATTTACTTAAATCTTATGTTTGACATATTTTTCTGAGCCATGAATTTTTAATATTCTAATTTAAAATAGATAATAATAATATTTATGATAGTAGATAGATAGTAAATAAAACAAATTTAGGTTAGGAAAAAATTCTCACTATGATTTGATAACATCTTCTTATTCTTCTTTAGCGTCCTCCTTATTTAAAAATAAACAGGTCAAGTGTGTGCTTGTCAGCACACAGCGAGGGTCCGTAGGCCATATAGTGTGGCCTACGGATAGTGTGTTTAACTGTAAAGTGTATAAACAGTGTTTTCTTAAAATGCTAAAAAGCTTACTTTGAACCATTCTAAGGGCCTGATATTCTCAAAACACTCTCTGATAAAGTATTTTTTTGCCACTGAACCGGACTACAACCATATAAATACATCGAAAAGACCATAATTATAAACAAACGTATTTTGTCAATAAAAAATAAAATAATATTTTTTTCGAAATTTCCAAAAAGTGGTATCTTTACTTTTGGTCGAAGAATGTTCAGGAATTTTTTCAGATTTTTAGCACTTCACATAAGCGAGATAGAGGGGGGGGGACACGTTTCACGCCCACTTCAAACTTGCCTACGCTCGCCCTATCAAAGTTATAACCAAATAATTATATATTTTTGTAATCAGCTCGACGTACCCTTTCATATGATATATGATACCCCTCACGGTGTCGAAAAAAAAATAAAAAAATGTTAACCCTTTTTTAAAAATTGAAACTTTTTTTTTTTAATCGCTATATTTTTAAAATATTTGGGCAGGTACAAGATACATATATGCTAAATTTCAAAGTGATCGGACGAAAGGTGTAGCCGTGAGAGCACGCGAGAGGACGGACGGACAGACACACGCAGGAAAATATAAGGGTCCTTGGTTTTGCCTACGGGCCCTAAAAATGAGATTCTAAATTGTTAGTAGAGCTTGAATGTAAAATTTAAAAAGTCTCTCATTATAGCATTGTATAATTTAGCTTAATTTTGGCCTCACGTTTTTATCCCACAATTTTTAGATTTATGAACAGGCTAGAGTGGTTGAACACACTAATAAATCTTCTTGTCAAACATGAAATTTAGACGATATTAATTTATTACCTAAAGCAACCTAAATCAAAACTTTTATTGTTTACTTTTTCAAAATAAAGAACAGAAACAGTACATGAGCTTTTTCTCACGTAAAGCTTTTGTCTTTTGCTCTAATATATTTTTAAAAAAAAAAAAAGTTTTATTTTTTAGTGTTGTTAAATCGACAACAAATAACTGATGCCCAACTAACTTTTTCTTTCCTCGTATTTTTATTTTTAACTTTTTCTTCCTTTTTAGATGTTTTTATTTCCTCTCAACTTAATTCTTTTATTTTTACGTGATCTGAGAATACGATGATAGAAAGTTTTGTCGTGGTAAACCTGCTGCACTTTTTTAAAGAAGAAATTTCAAGGGAATTATCTTTTTACTCATTTAGAAAACACTTAAGGGATTATTAGGTTATTCTAATACGTCCTTGATCTTATTACTGTATATTTTTTTCTGGGTTTCGAAACCCTTAAACGATAAATTTAACGTTCTTCTATTGAATCTATGTTTGGATCTTCTAAAAAGAAATGCAGTAGGTACTTTGCCGCAACAAAGAAGCTATATTACGAGTATTATAGACTATAGACTATATTATCTATGTATTCCAATTTAAAAAAAAAAAAATCACAGGAAAGTACTTGCATCAAGTAATTTTTAGGGTTTCTTAGATTATTAAGCATACCCGTTATTATATTATGAAATAACATTTTGTTTTTTTATTCCTTATTCTGCTCTATATGAAAAAAAAATAAATAAATAAACAAATTTAGGTGGAAGGCCACAAAAATAAATTAATATAATTAAATTAAAGGGTCCGAGGTTCGATCCCCTTGGAGGTCACAATGTTTTTTTTATTGGTAATGGCACTATGGCAAATTACATTTAAAAAAAAAAAAATGTCATCGCCCCACATTAAGGTATTTACATGAATGATTTCAAAATTTGAGTACTATCCGTTATAGGGTGGTTGGAGAGGGCACAATTTTTTGGTGTGTATATTTTAACTCATAAAACCAAAAAGGAATGCTAAATTTAAAGAAGTGTAATTATATTTGTAACCTACTCTTTAAGAGCTTTCATTTGATACCCCACTCAAAATTTAAAAAAATATATATATATTTGAGTTTACCATATTTTTACGAATTGCTCATGTGCATATTAAATTTTTAACCTTTTTGTATTTTTCCTTTGCATGTGGTTCTAAAAGTTACGCCAGTGTTTTAAATTTCAAATTTTTACCCTAAACGGTTCGGCAGATATGAACCAAGAGGAACGGACAGACAGACACATCACTCTCGGCATAAGGTTTTAACTTTTAGAGGGTAGGATCTAAATATTGTTTGTTGTACCATGATTTTTTAAACATCAACCAAATTTCATTGAATTCGGGTATTTAAGCTGTTTTTAAGCTCCTCGCCTTTGCAGACGGCAAAATCACGGACCAATGAAGACAAACTAAAATATAAACTTTTTTGAAATGGGGATTTGAACTATAGGACCATAAAACGTGTAAACCATCCATAAATCAAAAACTATTATGTATACCATCACTACACTTTATATATATATATATATATATATATATATATATATATATATATATATATATATATATATATATATATATATATATATATATATATATATATAAATTTGAGAAAGTATGCAAGCTTTGCATTATCTCTCTGTGCCATACTAGAGCTTATATATTTCAATTTTATTTAATCAAAAACTGTCAGACTTTTACCTCACTATCAACAATTTACTTTGCAATTTAAAGTTTTAACTACTCACCGTAGTGAGACCACTAAACCACAAACTTCTATTATACATTTTAATATCATAAACTTTCACACTTAAAATAAAGAAAGCTAAAAAAAAAAAAAAAAAATAAATTAGAGTAACGAGTAAATGTACGTTTACCTCTAATGTGAAACCTCATTGACCTTTTTTTTAGTTGCTGAAAGTCCACCTCATTTAATGAATGAAAAAAAAAAAAAAGAATTGCTAAGTCTAAGCTTTCAGTGAACACTAAGGGTCTGTAGGCATTTTAAGAATTGGGATCAGTTCGTTAAACATAATTATCGGCCCAGCTGTTTCCCAGCTGTTTTTAATAACTCTTGAACCGTTCATAATAATGAAGTGAAACAAACGCCTTTAAATGCATTTTTATCGTTGAATTTTCCCAGGAATTTTAAAGAAATAAAATTTTTTCCCCCTTCAAGATAAATTGTTGTTATACATTTACGAGTATTATTATAGTTTATGCTAACTGAAGTATTTTAGGTTATAATGCAATGATTTATTCAAAGTTTTCATACTACTTAAAAAAAAATACATACTCTTGTATATATATATATATATATATATATATATATATATATATATATATATATATATATATATATATATATATATATATATTATATATATATATATATATATATATATATATATATATATATATATATATATATATATATATATATATATATATATATATATATATATATATATATATATATATATATATATATATATATATATATATTTTTTTTTTTTTTTTTTTTTTTTAAATCAAATTATAATTGTTATTTACTTCGGGAAACAGACAGTGAAAAATACACTCCCGTGCCGGGATTTGAACCCGGGTCTCCCGTATTTTTCACTGTCTGTTTCCCGTAGTAAATAATAATTATAATTTGATTTAAATTAAAATTTAAACTTTCCGTAGTATGAAAACCACCAAAAACTTAAAATTGAATTTCGAATTGATTGTACAAGGTACTGGTACTAATTGAGTACTTTATAATTATAAGCGTTAATTCTTGGTTTAGTTCTAATGTCATAAATATTGACTGTCTAAATGTATATGAATATTGAAAGCTTGGATTCGGGAGTAGTTATCGATTACGGCAGTTAAAAATCATTCTCCTGCGTAGCTTAGTTGGCCAGAGCATCTGTACTGGAAATACGGGAGGCCCGGGTTCAAATCCCGGCGCGGGAGTGTATTTTTCACTGTCTGTTTCCCGTAGTAAATAATAATTATAATTTGATTTAAATTAAAATTTAAACTTTCCGTAGTATGAAAACTACCAAAAACTTAAAATTATATTTTTTTTCTTTCTCATATATGTATGTAGTATATGAAAAAAAGATTTTGCTTTCAAACTTATTTGTTAAGCTCCAAGATTCCGAACCATAGGTCAGGACAGGTATGTACGACGAGGACAGGTATGTACGTCGAGGACAGGTATGTACGACGAGGACAGATATGTACGACGAGGACAGGTATGTACGTCGAGGACAGGTATGTACGACGAGGACAGGTATGTACGTCGATTTGTAGACAGCCATCTTAGTTCTTTTCGAAATTTCTCTTTTCCTTAAAAACTTGTGGTTCACTGCATGAAAAATTCTGCCAGCATCAGTTATTCTGATATTCAGTTATTAATTTCCTGCCTTAGTTTACCATATTTTCTTATTTCAGCTCCTAAGTAGTTGACATTATCCAATTGATTTAACTGAATGTTACCTAGTCTTATTCGATGCCTTCTGTTCTCTCTGGAAACAAATATTGTCACTGTTTTTTCCGCGTTGATTTTCATTCATCTCTTCTCTAATTCTCGTTTGAGGAGGAGGCATACGCTAGGATGCTTATATCCAGCCTTTTAAGTTGCCAGGTACCAACATTGAACCATCTCATTCCCTTTCAGCTTTTGACAACTTCATCCATGAGTACAATAAACAATAAACAATAGGGGACTCAAGATATCGTCCTGTCTCACTCCAGCTGTGTTAAGAAACAGTTCCTGCAGTTACTGCAGATACTTTGTATCCTGCAACAACTTCCTCTGACACATTTCATTTCCTAAGAGCTTTCCAAATTTCTTTTCTTGGTACACGATCAAAAGCTTTTTCTAGGTCAATAAAGCAATAGTGTACTTCTTTATCGTACTTTATGCCCTGTTAAATCTTTTTAAAAAAATCAATTAAATGAGATATTATGGAATTTAAATACTGCATCACATCTATATGAGAAAGTTTGTCTTAGTTGCCTGTCTTGCACCGATTATTATTATTGCTTCCGAGCTTACTGAAGGTAACGGAAGCTATGTGATCGTTCTGAAGAACTAAACATTTTTAGGTCTCCGATTTTAAAAATTCCAAAACAGAAATCCGTTTCAGACATCAGGGAACATTTTTGATTCCGTGTCTGTCTGTCGTTCAATTTTAGCGAACCAATGTATTTTAAAAACTACACGTCCAATTTTAATGAAATTTGGGTGGTAGGTCATGAGTAGCCCATTGTTGGTCCCATATAAGTTTTAACTTTCTATGCTCATTTGTTTCTCTTCCACATGCGCGCAAACATACATTAATTTACACCTATATAGCTTCAAAAGTACTTATCTGATTTGTATGAAACTTTTATAGTTTATCGAAAGTAGCCCCAGATTACTTTGAACTTTGAACCGTCTGCGCTCTTTAACTTTTGCTTAATTGATACTTTAATTTAAGTAAAAAAACCAAACAATTGTAACAGACTAAATAACAGGGGAAACATTTCAACAAATTAGACAATAACGGCTTGTAAAAACATAAAATAGAAAAATACGTGATAGCATGCGAAGAAGCTAAGTGCGTCACCAATTGGCAGTATTTTTTTCTGTCTTGGATCGATTATTATTATTATTATTTTGCCTGTCTTGGACCGATTATTATATTATTATTTATTTATTTTTTCAAAGACCTTTTTTCGATTAGTCTAAATCCATACCATATTATAAGCATACAGTTTTTTGAGCACCCTTATTACGGCCATATTTGTATTCAAAATGCCGACCGGAAATATATTTCTTCGTACTTGCACGAGTGAAACAATGCCTAAATTAAAATCGATCAGCTATCACTATAGACCCACTAGGTAGAAACTATAAGTACCCATATGAGAAAGAAAAAAGAAAACAAAACAAAATATTTTATCATATTTATTTTTTATTTTTTTAAATTTTCATAAAAAAACTCTATTCAAATGTGGAGCAATTTAATTTAAAGCGACAAATCCCCCTTATAGAAATTCCTTGCAAGTATAAAAGCTAAGAGGGAGGTACCCTTAAGGGTGGGTGGCCGTCACATGGTCTAGGTAACCAGCGACTCAATATAAAACCATGCAACCCTGAATTTCCTTCTTTTCCTCCTTTCTCATATATTTAGTTAAATAAAGTTTTTCAGTAAAGGGTCTCGGGAAATAGAATAATAATTTTCTAAAGGGCCCCCCCTCTTTCCCAGACCTTTTTATCCTGTGGCGCGTTATAATTCCAACAGAAAACGTGCAGGGATATCGAGCTCACCGTTTGTGCTAAAAAAGAAATACGTGAAATTTTCACTCCTGTTCACTTCTCGTATGCACACAAGCGGTAGAATAATTTAACCAATTACATTAACGAGGTAAATAAATTTCAAACCACCTCGGGAATTAGGAAAATTTAATTTTGAAATATTTTCCCCGGGAAATACAGAAAAGGTATTGTAAAAACCCCAAGCTCCAGGAATAAGGACTTTTCATTTAATAACACGTATCTAAATATGTGATATGCAAACTCCAAGTCCTACATCATACATATCTATGTATATTCCTGTATGTACATATTAGTATGTATAAAGTACATTGTTTTTACTCTGCATTATCTTTGTCAGGGTTGTGTCTAACAATTACACTGTACATATATGAACAAATTAAATCTCTATTACACTCTTACATAATACCTTAAGGCATATGTTGTTTTAACTGAATATAAATTTAAAAACTTTGTCAGTATTATAGTTTTCATTGTTGCACTGTGCATATTATAATAATTTAAAAAAAAATTAATGTAATTTTATATTTCCAAATTAATTATGTATTTTACTTGCAGCGTCTAAAAAAATAGTCTACCAATTAGTGTGGCACATAGCTTTCTCGCGTCAAATTTCGTATACTGTAATGAGTTTATGCTTTTACAACCTATTTAATCCCCCCCCCCCTTACCGTCTGTCAAAAAACCCTCTGTCAGAATTATTTTGGTTTTTCACATATATATTAAAGTATGAATTTAGCAAAGTTTCAACAGTAAATAGTGTACTCGCTTGAAATTAACCCTCTTTCCGGAACATTGTTATTTTTAACCGCTATAGTACACTAAATATTGGTCGGCAGCACTTGGGTCATGGACACCTTCCTGGGGCCCGCTCTTAGACGTCCATTTTAGGGGCTTTTTCGGGGGCGTGTATCTTATTTAGGGTCCGTAGGCAAAACCAAGGACCCTTATATTTTCCTGCGTGTCTGTCCGTCCGTCGTGTCGCCTGCTCTCACGGCTACACCTTTAAAAAATATTTTTCAAAAAAATTAAGGTAAAAAAACTTAAGGGTTAATTTTTTTTTTTTTTTTTTTTTCGACACCGTGAGGGGTATCATATGAAAGGGTACGTCGAGCTGATTTCAAAAATATATAATTCTTGGGTTATAACTTTGATAGGGCGAGCATAGGCAAGTTTGGAGCGGCTGTGAAACGTGTCCCCCCCCCCCCCCCCCCCCTCACTGTCTTGCTTATGTGAAGTGCAAAAAATCTGAAAAAATTCCTGAACACTCTTCGACCAAAAGTAAAGATACCACTTTTTGGAAATTTCGAAAAAAATATTATTTTATTTTTTATTGACAAAATACTTTCTTTTTTTATAATTATGGTCTTTTCGATGTATTTATATGGTTGTAGTCCGGTTCAGTGGCAAAAAAATACTTTATCATAGTGTGTTTTGAGAATATCAGACCCTTAGAATGGTTCAAAGTAAGCTTTTTAGCATTTTAAAAAAACACTGTTTATACACTTTACAGTTAAACACTATATTATAGTGTGGCCTACGGACCCTCGCTGTGTGCTGACTAGCTCACACTTGACCTGTTTATTTTTTTTTCAACTACGTAAGGCAGGAGTCCGCTTGTTTTTCAGCTTAAGTTCAATTTGTTGCACATTTAAAATATGATAAATCACACGATTTATCTAATCTAAAAGAACATCCACTGCCATAACCCATTGAGATATATTGATTTGTAATCTTGTTATTTATTATTATTAAGCTTAATTACTATAATTATTAATTGAATGCTAATAATGTGTTCTGTTTGTTTAGTTCCACCAGACATAGTGTACAGCGAGACGAGCACTGATCAGTCGTTACTTGAAGGAGAGAACGCTACGTTAGGATGCAAAGCTATAGGACATCCTATTCCTAGAGTATCGTGGCGGAGAGAAGACGGAGATCTTATACTAACTAGAAAGCCTAAAGGAGAAATATCTACGGGTGAGTTATTCCTTATTCCTAACATTATATTGATTGATAAGGCTTTCGTATTAATTACTTAGTATTCTGTAGTTAGACTTTAGAGATGATAGTGGATTAAATTACCACGTCTGCTCAGCCCATCAATGAATCAAGGGTGGCACGAGGTCGTGGGTTCGATCCCTCGCCGTGATACTTTGAATTATATGGCACACTAGTGATCACATCATACTCGCTTCGGCGGTACAATGTACAGAGGTATGATGTGTGAAATGGCTGTAACTCTCTACCAATGGGGTTAGAAAAATGGTCCTAAAAGATGGCCTAATTGGTAGCATTCGAACAAGCAGTTCGTGCTATCCGTCTGGAGTCTTGAACTATTAATATGACCTAGGACCTTACTCCAGGGTTGCGCAGCGTAGATGACCATATTTTAAATGGTTACCATGGGCTTAATACTAGAGCTAGGAAATTGAAATAAAGCGAATTTTGTAGCAACAATATGGAAGTTTATTGGACATAAGTCAAATTTTCAAGTGTGGAAGATAATGACCTTGTCGATTTACACATTCTTAGGGGTACTCGGTGAAGTTGCGCATCAGGTTCTCTAACATCTCGTCAGGAATCCGATTTTTTCATCTCCTGTTTAGAGTATAACGAAATGGATACTGATAATATTCCAAGAAGATGGAGCCGCTACACACATGGCAAGAGTGTCCATGGATCGCTTGTGATTTCTTGGAATGGTATCGTTCCATGGCCACCGCACCGTTCGCCCGATCTCTGCCCTTGTGATTTTTCTAATGGGGATTTTCTAAAGGCCAAAGTTTATGTCGACATACCACGCACCCTTGCCAAGTTAAAGGACGCTATCTGCCGTGAAATTGTTTGGATTCCTGATAAGATGTTAGAGAACGTGATACGCAACTTCGCCGAGCGCCTCAAAGAATGTGTAAATTGACTTCAATGTAATTTATTGGACATTATCTTCCACACTTGAAAATTTGACTTATGTCCAATAAACTTCCACATTGTTGCTACAAAATTTGTTTATATCAATATCCTAAGTATTAAGCCCATGGTAACCATTTAAAATATGGTCATCTACCCAGTACTACTAGACTCCGATAACTTCTCCGAGTCTATCTTTCGTTGTATGTTCTATCTTCTTGACTTACTTAAACCCTGTTAAACCCAAGTGTAGCATAGGGCCCTAACTATAGATTTTTTCGTTACTCCCTATCTCATGCAATCTTGTTAACCTTCTTCGTTGTGCCAACAGCTCGCGTCTTCTCCCAGTCTACTGTCCTTTTCCAGGTTTTCCTGGGCCGCCTAGATCGGCGATATCCCTGGGGATTCAAATCCAAGACCTGATTTGCCCGGCAGAATTCCTCTTTTCTAAAGCTGGCTCCTCACCCACGCACTCTCGGTAAAACTGTGTGAAGGGTGAGCTCCTTTATCCTTCTGCATTCTCTTCTCGAGTTGCCGACTCTCCTGTAGGTATTTGAAACCCGAGTTTAAGGCCTCTCGTTGGAGTGTCTCGTTTTTATTGCAGGGTGTAGAGTATGTAGAGAGAATTCTTTGGAAATTCGTTGAGAATCATCGGCGAAACGCACCTCCGAGAGTGTGAAGCAGGCTTAATAGTGTGGCCTAATGATTTTACAAATATATACAATACATAGATTAGGTGATTTTAACCTTAAAGGTGTCCCAGAATACAAAGTCAGGGTTAACCTAAAAGGTGACACAGAATATTAGGATACAAAGTCAGGGTTAATCTAAATGGTGACACAGAATACTAGAATACAAAGTCAGGGATAATCTATATGGTGACACAGAATACTAGAATACAAAGTCAGGGTTAATCTAAAAGGTGACACAGAATATTTGGATACAAAGTCAGGGTTAATCTAAATGGTGACACAGAATACTAGAATACAAAGTCAGGGATAATCTAAAAGTTGACACAGAATACTAGAATACAGAGTCAGGGTTAATCTAAAAGGTGACACAGAATACTAGAATACAAAGTCAGGGTTAATCTAAAAGTTGACACAGAATACTAGAATACAGAGTCAGGGTTAATCTAAAAGGTGACACAGAATACTAGAATACAAAGTCAGGGTTAATCTAAAAGGTGACACAGAATACTAGAATACAAAGTCAGGGTTAATCTAAAAGGTGACACAGAATACTAGAATACAAAGTCAGGGTTAATCTAAAAGTTGACACAGAATACTAGAATACAAAGTCAGGGTTAATCTAAAAGGTGACACAGAATACTAGAATACAAAGTCAGGGATAATCTAAAAGGTGACACAGAATTTGACAGAATACTAGAATACAAAGTCAGGGTTAATCTAATATATAGAATTTCACGACATTATGACTTGCATTTTACCATTATTTCATGGACTAGTGGTTTTACTCTTATTAATTGTATAAACAAGATAAATATTAGTCACCTCAATAAATATTTGTAATAGGAATATTATATTTAACTGTTTCTCTCTCAGGCAAATATTATTTCAATTTTGAAAAGAACCAAAAAAAAGAAAAACTCATGGATAAAATTATTTTCTGGTCAAGTACTTATTATAACTTTCGTTTCAAGCGTAGGCGACACCGCCGTCCAGCTGTGGGTGTTTGGTTTCTTTTTTAACTAAGTAATAGAGTTTGAGAAGGCGATAAAAAAAGGGTCTGACCTCGTGAAACCTTAAAAGATGTAGGATTTTCCCTTTAAAATGTTACAAACTCAGTTTAGCCAACTCTTTTATAAGCTTTAAGCCATTACAAGATTAGTTAATTTATTAGAAAATTTTTGAAATGTTTGTGTTAAACATTTATTAAGGAAAACTGCGCAAAAAGCACGACCTAACAATTAAAAAGTTTAAAACTTATATACTTTGTGCTACAACCTATTAACTTAATAGATTTATTGCATTTTCTGAAAAATTAAAGGTAATTATCCACTTGTAATAAGTTGATGAAAAGCGGCAAATACACGTAGAGGAAATTCTTGAGGTTTGGATTGAACTGTTCAGACCAGAAGGAATTCCTGTACGTGACCAGGAGGAATTTCCTGTACGTGTGCGTGAAGGCGGCTTCGAGGCCACTTCCAGTCTCTGAAATCTTGATAAAAAATATATATAATATATTTATATAGTACATATGTGTGAGACTCTCACACATTAGAAGTAAAACTTAAGCACTAGAAACAGTTGATTTTATGTTCCCTCCTACTCCTACATATTTATATAATATAATTATATAAATATGTCTTATGTATAATTAAGACTTTAAATCATTCCTAGAAGAAGCACGTAACTAATAAATGAGGATTTAAAAGGTAATGTTCATTGAAATGAGGATTTAGAAGGTAATGGTCATTGAAATGAGGATTTAGAAGGTAATGTTCATTGAAATGAGGATTTAGAAGGTAATGTTCATTGAAATGAGGATTTAGAAGGTAATGTTCATTGAAATGAGGATTTAGAAGGTAATGTTCATTGAAATGAGGATTTAGAAGGTAATGTTCATTGAAATGAGGATTTAGAAGGTAATAAGGTAATGTTCATTGAAATGAGGATTTAGAACGTAATGTTAATTGAAATGAGGATTTAGAAGGTAATGTTCATTGAAATGAGGATTTAGAAGGTAATGTTCATTGAAATGAGGATTTAGAACGTAATGTTCATTGAAATGAGGATTTAGAACGTATTGTTCATTAAAATGAGGATTTAGAAGGTAATGTTCATTGAAATGAGGATTTAGAAGGTAATGTTCATTGAAATGAGGATTTAGAAGGTAATGTTCATTGAAATGAGGATTTAGAAGGTAATGTTCATTGAAATGAGGATTTAGAAGGTAATAAGGTAATGTTAATTGAAATGAGGATTTAGAAGGTAATGTTCATTGAAATGAGGATTTAGAAGGTAATGTTCATTGAAATGAGGATTTAGAACGTAATGTTAATTGAAATGAGGATTTAGAAGGTAATGTTCATTGAAATGAGGATTTAGAAGGTAATGTTCATTGAAATGAGGATTTAGAAGGTAATGTTCATTGAAATGAGGATTTAGAAGGTAATAAGGTAATGTTCATTGAAATGAGGATTTAGAACGTAATGTTAATTGAAATGAGGATTTAGAAGGTAATGTTCATTGAAATGAGGATTTAGAAGGTAATGTTCATTGAAATGAGGATTTAGAACGTAATGTTAATTGAAATGAGGATTTAGAAGGTAATGTTCATTGAAATGAGGATTTAGAACGTAATGATCATTGAAATGAGGATTTGTTGGTTCCAAGATAAAGAAAAAACTAGAATTATTATTACTTAGATTTAATTAATAATAAGTTTTGTATTGACTGAGATTTTGTGAGTCTGGAAATATAAGTCACTGAAGATAGCCTTAAGATATTTTAGTATTTTTAGAGGCTGAAACCGGTCTAATATATAATAAATTATAATTGTGGTATAGATCAATAAACTTATATTTTATAATTACAGTGTTTTATTTCTTTGATATTATATTTCTTGACAAGTGATATAAACGATTTATTAACTAATAATATTATTTATTTCAAAAAGTGATATAAACGATTCATTAATAATTAATAATGAAATAGCAAATAAACCCTATATAAGTAATACATATTATATAAATAATTTTTTAAATACGCAACAATCATATTTATAAACAATGTCACCACAGTTTGATAACTTCTCAAAGAAATATAATTTCAATTAATAAAATATTTTCATAACATTTTAGAGAATAATGAAGAAACTTCATGAAAGCAACATTTATATGTAAATAGTATTATGCTTATATACCAATTCTGTATTTTTAAAATTGATCTACTTCCGTGGTGCAATGGATAGCGCGTTTCCCTGCAGAGTTACGGGTCGGAAGTTCGAGATTTGTCTAAGGGAGAGATTTTTTACAGCTAAATCAACTGCCGACTTAAGCCGGCAGTTGATAAATAAATCTATCATTCAGTCGAGTCTCGATATACAAACATCATTACATGCAATTTCGGTTATTTTACTTCAAAAAGCTTTAAATTGGACGAGTCTCGAATCACAAACTTTGTTACACGGTTTCGTTCCATCCAAGCCAATTTACTCTACCACGCCTAAAACAGTTTCCTCTAACCACCTCTAACCACCTGTAACCACCTCTAGCCAATTTACTCTACCACGCCTAAAACAGTTCCACTTCAAAAATGTCCACCTTGAGCCGGATCTACGTAGTCAGCTGCGGTGTGTATTGAGTTTACGACAGTCGGGATCGAGGATTTTTGAAGTTTGTGTTGGAAAATGTGAGGGTTCGGTTGTGAAAATCCCTAAGGAAATTCCAGAGGCTTTTTTCTTGAAAATTTCCTCTTCTTGTATGGCCACCCAGAAGAAACGAATCCTAATTACTAATAGTTATGAAGCAAGAATGGACTTTAGTGACTGTTAATACCGCATTTACACATTCGCGTTCGTGCCTCGCCTCGTGATTCACCGGCACTCGTGAGGCCCATTCCTCCACTCGTTCCCACAACGCAAGTATCCGTTTATACATTCACGCTCGCGACTCGCCTCGTGGTTCGCCGGCACAAGCTAGTAAGTTTAGGTCCGGATATGGATGTTCGGATTAGCGAGACTCTACTACTCTACTGGATTATCAAATTCATTGATTATTATGTTGAAGTTTATAATATTTCAGGGTGTTTACAACTTTTATTTAGAGAAGGTGGTTAGTTGATACATCGAACTAGTATAATATATTATCCCGTATTAGCCTTTTGTTCTCTGCGTGAGGTCGTATTTAAACTAATAAGTAACACTAGGAATTTAGTATCTCCAGTGTTAGAATAACACCAATTTCTCTTTCCCGGATCTTTACCTGGTTAGGTCCTGATCCTTTTTTGTTATAAACTACATTTTACGGTAATGCAAAGGCTATGAACTTTGTCGACGAAGACATCATTGGTTTCCAGTGGGTAGTGAAACGCAAAATAGTGTAATCCTAGGTGCTAGGTTTTCCTAAACTACGACTTCTAAAGGTGCTTGGTAAAGCTTTAGTAGGGGAAAAGTTAAAACATCTTTCCCGCACCTGCAAAGACTTAGCAGAAGGACTTAGCTGAGACTTGAGAAAACACGGGGGAATAGAAATCCCCTGAATTATGGCTCGGTTGTGGTAGCGTAGCGTCTCCTCCTAGAAACGAAGAAGAGCGGAGAGAAAATATTATCTGCAAACATCTTTTAATACTTTCGTGGCTTCTCTGGAAAATCCATGTAAGTCCTGTTTCAACATTGTGCCCTGCTTCGACATGGTTTTTTAGTCTCGGCAATAAAACATGCTTCCAAATATTACGTATTACCTTCTCTAGCTTTTGTTTAAATATCTTAAGCAGTGGAAAGATGTTCAAAGTAATTAAATCAACAGATTCAATGTTGCTAATGAGATAGAATTTATTTTCCTCAAAAGAACAATATTTGTTAGAGTTTTAAGTTTTATACAATATCATTAAGAACAACCAAATCTAGGTTGTAACAACGTTGTTATAAATGATTTAGTTCTTTTGACTTAGATCTTGTGTTACCACATCATAATTATGACCAGAGAAGTTATTAGAATGTAACACAACAATATTGCCACCACAATTTTTATATTAACAAACGCGTTTCGTCATTTAAAATGTTAAGTATTAGCATAGTAAAAGTAAAGATTCCACAAGCTACACATTTACAAGCTAAGTACGTTATTTTATCTACGAGTGATACGAAATATAAACATTATATCTCTGTTTAGATGCGTAGAAAGTGATTCTTTACGTACTTGTATTCATTGCGCATGCGCGTCTCATAGTTCTGAAGAATTCCTCTTCTTTACCACGCTAGCGCGGTAAAGAAGAGGAATTCTTCAGCTTTACGCACGATTAGAGAGTTTGTTTACATTTAACAAGACTAATTTGCTGTTTGTTTAATAAAAGTAACTTTTATATCGAGTTTTTTGTGAAAATCAATGAGTGATTTAAATGATTATGACGAATATGAGGAGAATAATACGCCTCCCGAAATAATTCGGCACAAAATACAACTAATGAATTAATGTTATATTTATCAAAAGAGAAATACGAACTTGTATACTGGAAGTTTATTTTTTTCTGTATTTATTATTTAAATCTAACAATCGTAGATAAAGTACGGTACGCAACTCGTGCGAAAACGGCATTTTGCATTGCTCGTGTGGTTTTACCAACAAACAACCACACTCGCATGCAAAATGCTAATTTCCGCACTCGACGCGTAATGTACTATTACAAACTTATTGCTTTTGAGCTTACCGAAGGTAACGGAAGCTAAGTGATCGTTCTGAAGAACGAAACATTCTTGGTCTTCGATTTCAAAAACTCCAAGACAGAACTCCGTTTCAGACGTCAGGGAACATTTTTTGGTTCCGAGTCTGTCTGTCGGTCTGTCGTTCAATTTTTGTGAACCAACGTATCCTAAAAACTACACGTCCGATTTTAATGAAATTTTGATGGTAGGTCATAATTAGCCCATTGTTGGTTCCATATAAGTTACAACCTTCTGCGCTCATTTGTGTCTCTTCCACATGCGCACAAACATACATTTATTTACACCTATAGCTTCACAAGTACTTATCTGATGTGTATAAAACTTTTATAGTTTATCGAAAGTAACCCCCAGATAGCCCTAGATTAATTTGAACCGTCTGCGCTCCTCAACTATGCTAAATTGACACCTTAATTTATGTAGAAAATCAAAACAATTTTGAAAATTTAAAAAAAATAGACTGCCAATTGGTGTGGCACATAGCTTCCTCGCATCCTATTACGTACTATATTGATTTTATTGTTTTACAAGCTATTATTGTCTAATTTGTTTAATTGTTTCCCCCGTTTTTTTAATCTGTCAAAATTGTTTTGATTTTTTACTTGAATTAAAGTATCAATTTAGCAAAAGTTAAACAGTGCAGACGTTTCAAATTAATCTAGGGCTATCTGCGGGTTACTTTTGATAGACAATAAAAGTTTCATTCAAATCAAAAAAGTACTTTTGAAGCTATAGGTGTGAATTAATGTAGGTTTGTGCGCATTTGGAAGAAAATCAAAAGAGTGCAGAAGGTTGAATCTTATATGGGACCAACAATGGGCTACTCATGACCTACCACCCAAATTTCATTAAAATTAGACGTGTAGTTGTTAAGATATGTTGGTTCGCAAAAAACCTTTGGTTCCTTAATCCTTCTATGGTCCAAAACTAACCCCACTTTGTACTGTTATTTTAAGTCATAAAAGCTTATAAATATATAGCTAGTAAAATCTTTACTCTTACTATGAAGATGATGAACACTGAAGATGATGAACAATGAAGATGATGAACACTGAAGATGATGAACAATGAAGATGATGAACACTGAAGATGATGAACACTGAAGATGATGAACACTGAAGATGATGAACACTGAAGATGATGAACACTGAAGATGATAAACAATGAAGTTGATGAACACTGAAGATGATGAACACTGAAGATGATGAACACTGAAGATGATGAACACTGAAGATGATGAACACTGAAGATGATGAACACTGAAGATGATGAACACTGAAGATGATGAACACTGAAGATGATGAACACTGAAGATGATGAACAATGAAGTTAATGAACACTGAAGATGATGAACACTGAAGATGATGAACACTGAAGTTAATGAACACTGAAGATGATGAACAATGAAGATGATGAACACTGAAGATGATGAACACTGAAGATGATGAACACTGAAGATGATGAACAATGAAGTTAATGAACACTGAAGATGATGAACACTGAAGATGATGTAAAATGTCGAAACACATTTGTTAATTATAATTATAAAATTGTGGTGAGAATATTGTTTTGTTACTTCATATGAACCTCTCTGGTCATAATTAACGTGGTTCTAGACGCCACTTACTTGTCAACGATTTTAACTATTTATTAATTACTATTTTGTGGTTTAATATAAACCACAAAATAAAGTTGAAAAATTCATATTTCACATTTAAAATTTAAAATGAAAATTATGTATAATTTGTTATTAATAATATTTATTATTTTAAATTTTATATAATCTATATATATAAAACTAAGAGTGACAGTGACTGATCATCAAAAATTCTCCTACTTCCCATTGACCTAGAGATTTGAAATTTGGTACATAGATAGAGTGTACCATAAATAGGAAAGTGCGGCCATTTTGATTTCGATATGTGTCCGCCATATTGAATTATAGCCGCCATCTTGGATTTTTTCATCAGTAATTCTCCTACTTCCCATTGACCTAGAGATTTGAAATTTGGTACATAGGTAGAGTGTACCATAAATAGAAAAGTTCAGGTGTTTTGATTTCGATATATAGCCGCCATTTTGAATTATAGCCGCCATCTTGGATTTTTTCATCAGTAATTCTCCTACTTCCCATTGACCTAGAGATTTGAAATTTGGTACATAGGTAGAGTGTACCAATACTAGAAAAGTGCGGGTGTTTTGATTTCGATATATAGCCGCCATATTGAATTATAGCCGCCATATTGGATGTTTAAAACACGTGTATATTTTTATGTGTCGTATATCGTTTTAAAGGCCTTGATTAATACTTTAATGTTGTGGTATTTATTTATTTTTAAAATTTTTTGTACGGGTACATTTGTACCGATTTGTACTTTTGGTTCAGGTTAAGAAGGTGAAATAATTTTTTTAAATTTTATTTTTACATTTATTAGAATTCATTAGCCTAAATAATGATCTTATACATGGTTTGATTTTTAAATATATTTTTGGTACCTATGGGTACACGGGTACAAATATGCTTTTAAACACAAAACCTACTTTCATGTATATCGTTGAAAAACTCTTGAATAGGCCTTTTAATGTAGTTATGTAGTGTTTTGTGATATTTTTACTTTTTAGGGGGGTAAAATTGAAAAAAGTCCTTATATAGCTGTTTTTTGACAATGGTTCCTTAGGTTTTGGTTGAAATTTGAAACATTGTTATTATTTTTTACTCTTTTACTCTCCTTTTCGAGACGTTTACGAATATACCTCATTTATTTTGTTATCTTCATTTTGACTTTTTCGGGTAAAAAAATCACAGGGGTGTGGCTTCGATTTTTTGGTAAAAAATAAAGTTTGTACTATCTTCATGAAATTTGTCACGCTTATTAAAATGAAAAATACAAGACGAAAGTGCTCTTGGACTTTTTTTTCCAAGACTCTTAGTTTCCGAGAAAAAGCCACTCAAAGTTCATATTTGGCAATTTTTGGGGTTTTCGATTGGCCATTTTTTGGGCTTTAAAAGTGCTAAATGGTAAACTGACGGCATATTCGTAATCTACTCGACGGGGGCTTTAAAAAACGTATAGTTTGTATGGGGTTGTCGACAACTTTTTTTGCCCAAATTTTCCGGCTCAAAATCTGGGCCCAAAAATAGGGAAATTAATAAAAAATTAAAAATATGAGAAATATTGATTCGATTTGATTTAAAATTTGTATGCATGCCTTATTTAATATTAGGAACTCGGAAATTAAAAAATTAATACTTGAACATATTTGTACACATGTGTACTTTTGGTACATACGGTACCTAATGTGTTATTTTAACTTGAGATTTTATGTTGTGAAACAATGTGTTATTAGTAATGATTTTATTTAGTAAGCTTTATACCATTCAGTGAATTTAATTTGTTTTAATATAATGTTGGTACCTATATGAGGTACATGGGTACAATGATCGAAATGCTCGAAATATATCATATTATATATAATTTTACAGTGCTTGAAAAGTACTTTCATTGTTGTTATGTACACTTTTTCAAAATTTTACATTTTAAGGGGTGTAAAGCATAAAAACCCGTTAATTTATCTGTTTTTCCGAATTGGTTTTTTAGATTATAATTTAAATGGAAAACTAATTAATAATTTTTTACTGCTCTTATCGAGACCTTAACAACAATACCAATTTTGATAATATTCGATGAATGAATAAACCACTGCTGCTGCTCAGCAGAGTAAGGATTTTTTATTCGATAGACTGCTGCGCATTTGATTTGTTTTGATTTTTTTTTTAGTTCCGTGAATTGTTGGTTGAGTTAGAAAGGCTTGGGTTTGTCTTTGTGGGGGGGTGCATTGTTTTGTTTATTTTTGACAGTTTTTCATACGGCGGCAATAAAAGAATAAAGTGTATAGAAAAATAAAAATATAAATTAATCAAATATAGATATATGTATAAAATTACAAGATAAAAAGAACTTTATATATACTACGTTTTTTAATTCAATTAATTTATCTTCATATTCAATTATTTATCTTCTTTGTTTAATTGGTTTACTTATTCTTTTTCGCTGTCATTCACTGTTTACCTCTTAATAAAAAATCTTAAATTTGAAATCTGTCAAAATGAAGGATTGTAAATATTTGGAATATGACAAAACAAATAAAATAACTTGCGGATTTTTTCCGAACAGACTTTCCATGAAGCAAATTTGCTGAAAACTAATTAAATTCTGCTGAAAAATTACTAAAAGCATTAAAATATTGTTTGTGCCATGCCCTAAGGAACTTCATTTAGAAACTAAACTTCAAACGCATTCTAGCGGTGAACTAACAAACTAAGACATACAAAACTTTTACCAACAACAGTTTTATGAGTTAAGATTTCATTTCTGATGCAATAATATTATTAAATAAAAAAAAAATTACACTGTTAAACAAAATACATTATCCACATAGTTAGTGCCAAGTAAATATGTAGGAAATATAAAAACTTATGGTTAAATTCATTTATAATGAAAAATATATTTTATATAAAAAAAAAGCAGGTCATATATTTAATTGAGATAAAATGTTTAAAAATAAGCAATAAAAAAATAATATAAACTAATTGCACTAAAATACAAAATTATTTAATAAAAAAGATATATTACTTATATTGTTTTAATTATTTTTTACACCTAGCGCCAACTTCTAGACGAATAAGGCACGCGAAGCGTGCCAATTCGGCTAGTTTATTATAATTTTACTAGGAAAAAAATCGGTCCGAGACAACTCAGGCAAACTTTCTCATATAAGAGTTCATAATAACTTAGCCCAGTGATTTCCATTTATTAGTTTTCGTATGAACATTTAATTATTATTGGATATTTCATCAAGAATGTATCATAAAAAGAACTTCTCCTGGGTGGGGAATCGAACCCGGGCTCCGCGTTTTAAGCTATTTTCTCAGGAACTAGCTTTTCCCGGGAAAACGGCTTATATCGATAAATTTGTATTTAGATGGGCTACATTTTAGAAGTTTTTAATTAAAATCGTCGGAACCGTTTTCTAGAAATAATTTTTGTTCTTGGTTTTTTAGAGTTTTTAGGGGGTAGTGCCCCCAAATTTGGAGCTAAAATTCATTTTTCAATTTCGCCTCGGGGTATGATTTTTCTGAACATGTATGCCAAATTTAGTCAAAATCGTCCCAGTAGTTTAGGCTCCAGTTGTCTGCACAGACGACAGACAGACATTTTTAGAAACCACTTTTTTGGAGTCAGGGAACCTGAAAACGTGTAAATCCATCAAAATCTCAA
This sequence comes from Gerris lacustris, assembly GCA_951217055.1. Lineage (NCBI taxonomy): Eukaryota > Metazoa > Arthropoda > Insecta > Hemiptera > Gerridae > Gerris > Gerris lacustris. The sequence goes on along the minus strand of OX578281.1, from coordinate 69,731,736 downwards.
AATCGAATTTTTGTGCCATCATTATTACAAAACTTTCTCTTTATATGAGAAAGTAAAAAGGAAGAATTATTTACAAATACTTTTTATCTTTGAGATCAATTTATTTATCTGTTGTTTTAATAAGTTTATTAAAAAAAAACTTTAAAGAAACGTGAGTATGTGTGTGCACGAATATTGATATCCTCTCTCCTTGTCATTATAAATGAATCACGAAAGTTTATTATCTATTCATAAAAATAAAGCTTATGAATATTTAATAAAGAATATTGATTGCCGAGACTAAAATGTAACAATAGTGGGTCAGTAAGTAAAAAATCAGATCTAGGTCCTCGAATAAATGTTTAAATAGTGGGTCTAAAACTGCAATTGTAATGAATTTCGGCACAATTAGTTCATATGACAGTCAAAAAGCAAGTGCGATGGCCGGGAATCGAACCCGGATCAACTGCTTGGAAGGCAACTATGCTCACCATTACACCACCATCGCATCTGTGAGCAGTTCTACATAATTTAGATATTTGTGAATAGAGTAGTGAGAGAGATGAACTGGGTAATGCGGATAGCGTTAGAGACCCTTACTCGAGTTTGACCCCAATTTCAGTTGCTTTATGTAAACAGCTGGGACTGTGAAACTAGCTAATTCCACACTCACACTGTCACCGTAGTTTAACGCATAAGGTGAAGACAAACAGCTAATTGATTAACTTCAAACTGTAAAGTGTATTCATCAACGAAATGATTACAATATTAAATCTATTAATATTATGTGCACATTCAAAATACATAGAGTTTAAATTAATACAAATAAATAAATAAATCATAATAAAGTTATTCAATCTAAAATATTTATTTGTTTAACCACAATTCACATATACATACATAACAATCAGACGAACGTTTTAGTCTTTCGACTATCTTTAGTCACACGTATATATTATAGACTAAATTGTCACAACAATTACAAAATTGTCTAAATCTATAGACTATAGTTGATAAATTAAAATGGAGTCTACATAATAATATCTAGGAAGGTGTTGGGCAAGGTAATTGGTGTGGGTCAATACAACCAATTTTGCTTCCGAGCTTACAAAAGGCAAAGGAAGCTATGTGATCGTTACGAAAACTTTTTATGCCTCATATTTCAAAAATTTGGGGACAGAAATTCGTTTCAGACAACAGGAAACATTTTTGGTTTCGTTATAACAGGCGAGCGTAGCGACTAATAATATTTTTAAATAAAGATTATGGACAAATGCTTTAGTAACAGGCGAGCGTAGCAAGCCTGCAATAATTTTATTAAATAAAGATAATGTAAAAATGCTATATAAACAGGCGATTGTGTTCATCTATCGCAAATTTGAGACCCGTCAAAATGAAGATTGCGTAAATATTGGATATGGCAAAACAAATAAAATAACTTGCGGATTTTTTTCGAACTAACTTTCCGCACAGCAAAATTTGCTGAAAACTACCTAATTACATTCTGCTGAAAGATGGCTAAAATTATTAAAATAATGCATTGTCATCGTGTTCTGAGCTATGCTAAAAGTTTCAAATGTCTAGCTATTCGGGAAGTTAGAAATCGATTGCCAGATTTGTACCGGACAAACAAACAAACAAACAAACAAGAATGCAAGCTAATAAAAACGTAGTAATTATGGAAAATACTTTTACAACACTATATGCACTAATATTATTAATTTAATATTATGGACAAATGCTTTAGTAACAGGCGAGCGTAGCAAGCCTGCAATAATTTTATTAAATAAAGATAATGTAAAAATGCTATATAAACAGGCAAGCCTGCATTATTAATATTAAATAAATATTATGGAAAAATACTTGTACAACAGGCGAGCGTAGCGAGCTGATGAAAGGAAAACAGTTTTAGCTACCGAAAATGAGCGACTTTACACGAAATTGAGCTCACAGCATATCGGCTTCTTTTGAAAACTTTAAATTTAAGATTGGGGCCAATATTGAAGACGACTAAAGAGGAAGATGCTAGTCTGCATGACTTGCCATACATTATTTTAAAAGGCTTTATGAGTAGCAAATGAATATGTAACTATTGTTACAAACTTTTTGCAACAAATGTGACCGAGATGGGGGTGGTAAAAAGTAAGCTTATTATTCTTATATTATGTTTTGTTACGTAAAATAATTTTAAAGCTCTTTTCAGGTTGAATAAGAATATGTTAGGTTTTCACCGAAAAATGATCCTGGTAGCAATATTGAGAACATAGTATGGGTTATATTATAAGACTACAACCTACGCGAGTTCTTTATGCACCGCATCACTAGTTAGAAATAACCATAAGAAATGTTCCATTATAGAAAATATATCTCTACTTAAAATAGATTTTTAATTTTTCTTAATAGCTTTCTGGCTCTATAAGGTCGTTATCAGTGCTTGTTTGGTCTGAAATGCTGATATTGGCTCGACTAGCCGGACAGAGAAGCGTCGATGTAGAGGCCATTGTCAAGGAATCAAAGAAATTACGTTCACTAAAGCTCCTACTTCAGACATGTATACTATTATGCTAAACAGATGAGTAATGAGGAACAGCTTGAATAATTAAATATCAATTTTAATTTCATAGTAAAACATTATTCCAAAAAGAACAAATACAAAAATACATAGTCTATACCAATTAGTGTGGCACATAGCTTCCTCGCGTCTTACTTCGTCTACTTTAACTAGGCATCGCGTGGCTCTATCATTGAAGCGAGTGTATAGTTGCAGCGAGCGTAAGCGAACTTCTTACATTCAACGAAATATGCATCTTGTCTGTCTGTCTGACTGTCTGTCTGTCTGTCTGTCTGTCTTTCAGTAACGTTTACGCGTGTGACGATAACTTGAGTAAAAGTTGACCGATTTAGTTGAAATTTGGTATACATCTTCCTTTTACTAATACTCAGGCTAAGTGTTCGTTGGACAGCGTGATCCGTCTAAGAGTTCGCGCGCAACGCTCGCGTAAACGAGAGGTTCAAAAATTAAATTGGAATTTAGGACGGGAAAAAATTCTATCATCATCTATTCGATGAGACGAACATTTTTTACAAATAACATTTTTTAGTAAAACCAACAGCGACACCGCTATGAATTAATAAAGATCGCTAAAACTATTAAAGCGGACCTAAACGTTTGAAATAGAGAAAACAACCTTTTTACCGATATCTTACGTTCTAACGTAACAATTTTAATAAAACTTCATATACATCGTCTAAAGTGCAATTGAAACAAGTACGTAAAATTTCAACTTGATACAAGCAGTAGTATTTGAGTAATGAAGTGATACATTGATAATACTAGGCATCGCGTGGCTCTATCATTAAAGCGAGCGTAATGCAATGAAATACTGAATATTGAAATTTATTATTCATGATGAATGTCATAGTTGAAGATAAGTGGAAGGGGGTAGTGTAGGGAAGAGTGGGGGTACTCCTTACTTACTTGGGGGTAAGCTTTACTTCCTAAACAAACCTATACACTATACGACTATAACAATCTTCACCACCCGCGGTAGCTTTTAAACAATTATTATAAATGTATCTCGTCACTACGCAAAGAATTTTGCTTGTATCAAGTTGAAATTTTGCATACCTGTTTCAATTGTGCATTAGATGGTGTATATGAAGTTTTATTAAAATCGTTTCGTTAGAACGTAAGATATCGGTAAAAAGGTTGTTTTCTCTATTATAAACGTTTAGGTCCGCTTTAATAGTTTTAGCGATCTTTATTAAGTCACAGCGGTGTCGCTGTTGGTTTTAGTAAAAAATGTTATTTGTAAAAAATGTTTGTCTCATCGAATAGATGATGATAGAATCTTTTCCCGTCCTGAAATTCCAATTTAATTTTTGTACCTCTCGTTTACGCGAGCGTTGCGCGCGAACTCTTGGACGGATCACGCTGTCCAACGAACTTAGCCTGAGTATTAGTAAGAGGAACATGTATACCAGATTTCAACTAAATCGGTCAACTTTTACTCAAGTTATCGTCACACGCGTGAACGTTACTGACAGACAGACAGACAGACAGACAGACAGACAGACAGACAGACAGACAGACAGACAGACAGATATACAGACAGACACGGAGCATATTTCGTTGAATGTAGGAAGCTCGCTACGCTCGCTTCAATTAGTTTAAAAGCTATGACGGGCGGTTAAGATTCTTATAGTCGTATTGTGTATAGGTTTGTTTAGGAAGTAAAGCTTTGTACCGAGTACCCCCACTCTACCTCACACTACCCTCTTCCACTTATCTTTAACTATGACATTCATCATGATTAACAAATTTTATTGCAATACGCTCGCTTCAATGATAGAGCCACGCGATGCCTAGTAATAAAATGTATTGAATATTGAAAAAATAGATAACCATGAATCATGATGAGTTGATAGATAATGGGTATAGAAGTAGTACAGCGGCTAGTAGTAAGGGAACCCCCCGCATTCTTACTATTCCTCTAACCACACATCTCCTTTTTAATTATTATAAAATGTATCTCTTCGCTACAAAAAAAACTACTGCATGTATCAAATTGAAATTTCGCATTATTGTTTCAACTGTCCATTAGATGGTGTATATGAAGTTTTATTAAAATCGTTACGTTAGAACGTAAGATATCGGTAAAACGGTTGTTTTCTCTATTATAAACGTTTAGGCCCGCTTTCTTATTAATTCATAGCAGTGTCGCTGTTGGATTTACTAAAAAATGTTATTTGTAAAAACTGTTCGTCTCATCGAATAGATGATGATAGAATCTTTTCCCGTTCTGAAATTCTAATTTAATTTTTGAACCTCTCGTTTACGCGAGCTTTGCGCGCGAACTCTTGGACGGATCACGCTGTCCAACGAACTTAACCTGAGTATTAGTAAGAGGAACATGTATACCAAATTTATACTAAATCGGTCAACTTTTACTCAAGTTATTGTCACACGCGTAAACTTTACCGACAGACAGACAGACAAGATGCATATATTTCGTTGAATGTAAGAAGCTCGCTTCAATTATTTTATGCTTTTACAACTGATTATTATCTTTTTGAATTTCAAGAATCCCCCCCCCCCCCTCCCATTTATAAAAAGTGATTTTATCTGATTCTAAATATTGTGGAGTCGATTTTAAGGTATCATTGAGTGCATTCAAAGTTGTAGTGCTGTTTTTTGTGGTAAAAACAATAATAAAAAGAATATTATAGGGGAAATCTTATTATTTCTTCAATAGAAGAATTACCCGTTTTATAAAATTAAGCAATACCTAAACTTTTAATGCCCTAAATGAGACCTTCAAATCGACTCCTCGCGCATTTATTACAATTAGAATAATTTTACTTTTTATAAATGGCGGGGGCGGGGGGGAGGATTATTTTAATCTGATTTTCGACGTTTTTATGTGAAAAAGAAATTTGGAATAGTATCTAAAAATAATTATAAAGAATAGTCGTATTTTGGTCCGTTTTTCTCTTGTATGATTTTGGAAAATAGTGCTTTTTGGGGACAGACTCTAACCACATCTAACCACCTCTAACCACCTCTAACCACCTCTAGCAACCTCTAACCACCTCTAACCACCTCTAAACGCCTCTGTGAACAAAAAATAATACTTTAAATCTTTATTTAAGAATAAGCAGGAGATTTTATGAAGAGTGGCTTTTCTTAAAAAATATAGAAATTTTTTAGAATTTTATTTAATCCTCATTCAACTCAATCCGTGGACTTACTGTATATTACATTTTCTTATAGCTAGGAAAATATACAGGTTAAAGGTGCACATAAATAATGGAAATAATAAAGGGCAGGAAAGGAAAAGACAGTGATGGATCTGATCGCACCCTGGTAGTTAAACTACGTTATTTCTAATTGCTCTTGATAAGCGAATTGATAACGACTGATATGACTGATCGATACCGCTCTGAAATAAATATAATGTTACTGTGGTTTCATCAAATATTTTGAAAAAATTATAGAGAACGTTGCATTCTTTATTGTATTATAATTTAAATAAAAATATAAATTTTCAGATGAAACTACCAAACTAACAGTAGGTATATTATTATTACTGTGTTTGTATTAATTTATATGTGGAAGAAACGAAAAAGATGTTGCGACACGCACTGGTAAACACTGTACTTTTCCTGCTTAGGCAGGGAAATATTTCCCAGACTGTTTCAATAACGTTTCTGCCTGTTTTTTAATATTTTAATAACAAATCAGCGAAATACTACTTTCCAGCCTAAAACCAGATAGGTCATGCTTGATTTTTCTGACGTGAGTAGATAAACAATATTGTTCATATTCTTAATTTTAAATCTTTATAGTTAAATTATTTATCTACTTACGGCAGCAAAATTAAACATTACTTAACTGTTTTTAGTCTGAAATGTACTATTTCACTGATTTGTCATTAAAATATTAAAAACAGGCAGGAAAGTTGTAGTTAAAACAGTCAGGAAAATACTTTCTCTGCCTAGGCAGGGAAATATTTCCCTGCCTAGGCAGAGAGAGTAACAGTGTTTACCACTGCGTGTCATAACCTCTTATTTTGGCAAGAACAGTTAATACTATTATCTCTATCTTATAACATTATATATTATAGTTTAATAAGTAATATTTAATAAATAAACGTTTTAATAATAAAATAATATGTTTATATAAGTTAATTCTGTTAAATAAGTTCAATGAACAGTAGATCTTTAATTAAAAAGAAGCGGAGTCACTGGCCACATTACAGCTTCATGTAAACATCCAACATTCATATCATATTATTATTTTTGAAATCATTTTAGATTAGACTAGCTATTTTTCCTAGTTACTTAATTTATTGTAAGCAATAAAAGATATATTTAATACGTTTAGTAATTTTTTAGTAAAAATATATATAAATAGTTTATATTGCGTGCATTATTCATTCAGAAGTTTTGCGTGTTATATACCTGTGTTTTTTATTTCGTTGTTATAGATTCATTTTGCTATTCTCTTATTGTTAATATTCCAAACCTTAAATGCTTCTTTATGAACATTAATTTTAGGTAATACGTATGTTATTATCTTATTAATATAACATAGTAATTAACTATGTTATATTAATAATGATGGTATGTTAGCAGTTTCATTTTTCTGCCGCCCGTAGATAAAATATTGTATGCAACAAGGCAGCAAAGGAAACATTTCTGCCTCGTTTATTCATATTGCCTGCCTCGGCTTCCCCTCGGCAGTTAATTATCATAGCCTGTCCTCGCCTTCGGCTCGGAGGCTAATCTAATCACTCGTCAGTAAAATTCCATTTTGCTGCCTAGTTACATAAATAACTATTGACTTTCTTAAACCTCTATATTTTATTGAAGGATGGTAAGGCTGTGCTCGTCTTGGCGAGGACTTTCGTGGCCTCAGATTGAAAAATTCCATTAAATTTTTACATCATAAGGCACTTCTTTAGATTGTTACTCCCCTTATTATTAATAAAACAGAGGGGTGTAACAATCTAAAGAAGATGTACAGAATTTTTTTCTTTAGACTGTCACTCCCTAATAAAAACACAAGTGAGATATTCCTTTGTTCCAAAGTATATTGGACTAAACATCCCTTTGTCTTACTAGTTATTTAGTCAAAGTCATTTGTATTTTAAAAGTCCAGTCATGCACCATGACTTAATGAGCGAATTTTCAAAGAAATTATTGGCTTATGATAATATAGGAAAATTTAGGTTTAGGATTTGCATGGGTGGAAAAAAAATTTGGTACAAAGGGGTACGAGGTACAAAAGTCAAAATAGTATATATACCTTTTAAGATGCATGTCGTTGGAAAGCTCTTTAAGAGTACAGTAATTGTTGTTATGTATACTTTAGTATATTTTCATATAAAAGGGGGGTAAAATGGAAAAAAACACGTTTTTGTGCTATTTTTGACCCTAAATTGTAATAATTTGACCCTTAAATGGACTCCAAAAATTCTGGCCAACGAACTTATCCTTTCTTTTGATATTATTGACATTTTAAAATTTGTTTGAAATTTTTAAGTGCATCCTAAGGGGAGATATCGTCTGGAGTGACACATATATACATTTATTTATACATACATATATACATTTATACATATATATACATACATAAAAAAGTGTTAAATTTTAGGAATCGATTCAGAATGGTCTAAAACGGATTTCCACGGAAAAATTCGCATTACAAAAATGTTCTTTGAGATGTTTCTTTGAAAATTCGCTAAAATCATAGGGGAGTAACAATCTAAAGAAGTACCCATCATAATTATTGTACACATCCTCCCTTTACAATTTTTTTTAAATGTTGATTACTTTTTGATAAGAAACATATCTTACCCTCAAGGTATTTGGGTCAAATGATAATACTACCTGCTAGTAATTGAATTATTGATCGAATTGCTTTCTTATATATTATTAGGGTTTTGTAGATTCTTCTCAAAACCCTTATGCCGAGGGTGATGTGTCCGTCTGTCCGTCGCTCTTTGGTTCATAGGGCCCGGAACCGTTTAAGCTAAAGAGCTGAAATTTGAAATACTGGTGTAACTTTTTGACCCAACCACAGGAAAAATATACAGAAGTTCAAAATTAAATATGCGCATGCGCAATTCGCAAAAATGTTGTAAACTCAAAAATTTATATTTTTTTTTATTTTCGAGTGGGGTATCAAATGAAAGCTGCTAAAGAGTAGGACGCAAAGATATATCTACATTTTTAAATTTTGCATTCCTTATTGGGTAAAAAAATCAAAATATACCCCAAAAATCCCCCCCCCCCCCCAACCACTATACTTCGGCTGGTCCAAAAATTTCGAAATAATTCATGCTATTGCCTTATTGTGGGGCGATGAAAATTCCGGGAGTTTATCCCAAATTTTAAGAAATTGCCAATTTTGGGCGCGAAAATTGAAAGTGCGCCAAAAAAAAAATTTTTTTTTAATTTTGAGTTGGGTATCATATGAAAGCTAGTGAAGAGTTAGGATTTAAATATAAATTTGCTTTTTTAAATTTTTCATTCTTTATTAATTTTATAAGTCAGAATATACCCCCAAAAATGTCCCCCCTCCCTAACCACTATATAACGGGTGGTCCTAAAATTTCGAAATAATTCATGGTTATACCTTATGGTAAAGTGATGGAAATGGTCTGAAAAAAATGAATTTTTCTAGTCGTTATTAGCGATGAAAAACATTGTGACCTCCCGGGGGATCGAACCCGGACCCTTGAGATCGAAGAATAAAATCATAATTACATAACGGGCATGCTTAATCTTCTACAAAACCCTAAAAAGTACTTGGACGCAAGTACTTCCCTGTGATTTTTATTATATTTTGTGGATACTTCTAAATAATCTAAATATAAAGAGAAAATTAAATTGTCAAATACCTATATTTGAATTTAGCGTTGAGAATAGTGTTTAAACACCTAGAATTGTGTGTAAAATCAATTGAACAAGCAATTGTTGACTCATACAAGCAGTACAAGGCTATACTGTAGTACAATAGGTCAGAATTAACCCTTGAAAACCTCCCTCAGGGTGAAAACACCGTTTAACTCGGTCTAATACGTACACAGCGCTAATAGATCTCTACACACTCCTAACGAGTCCTACTGAACAATACTCGTCGTTCGTCGTCCATGTTAAAAATGGATCCGATTTTAAAAGGAGCCATTGTTATATTGTTCACAATTGTTGTGATGTTAACACAATTGTTCACCTCAGTTTATAACGTGATAATTCTTCGCTTAAATTGCATCGTCTAGTGAATTCAATTTAATGGATTTGCTAGTTAAATGTATCTAATTTAATGTTTTATTTATTTTTAAATTATCTTCATTGACGTTGCGATCTACAGAAATAAAAAATAGACTGCCAATTGGTGTGGCACATAGCTTCCTCGATTCCTATCGCTTTCTTTATTGATTTTATGCATTTACAACCATTATTGTCTAATTTGTTTAATTTTTTCCTCCGTTTTTTACTGGTCTTATATTACTTTGCTTTGTAAGTATCACTGCACGTTTCCGTTACCCCAATTTTTAACCACTTCCCGTCTTTCAATCTTCCCCAAATTTTGCACATGGAAACAATTAAGGTGAAGAATACAGAAACCTAAATAAAAAATAATAAATAAATAAATAAATAAATAAATAAATGGTCTTCTATTACTTTGCATTGTAAGTTTCATCGCACACCTATTACCCCAATTTTGAACCATTTCCCGTCTTTCAATCTTCCCCAAATTTTGCACACGGAAACAATTTAGGTAAAAAATGCAGAACCAAAAAAAAAAAAAAAAATGTTGAAAATAAGACCAGTTTTTAAAATGGTATTTTTATATTAATTATTACTTTCTCATTTAAATAGATAGTATTGTGATTGCACGAAAAGTCGATATTGAGAATTTGATGTATTTACACGTTTTGAGGTCCCCTGAGTACAAAAAAGTGGTTTTTAAAATATTTTTGTCGTTTGTCGTATGTCGTCTGTACAGACGCCTGGAGCGTAAACTACTGGGCCAATTTTGACGAAGTTTGGCATACATGTTTATCATACCCCGGGGTGAAATCGAAAAAAGAATTAAAGCTCAAAATTTAGTCGCGATACCCCCCAAAAACTCTCCCTCCAAAAAATTCTCAAAAACGGTTCCGACGATTTTTGTTTAAAAGAATTCTAAAATGAAGTCCATTTCAATACGAATCTAACGATATAAGCTGTTTTCCGGGGAAAAATCGAGTTCCTGAGAAAAAATCTAAAAACGCGGAGGAAGAGAGCCCGGGTTCGATTCCCCGCCCATGAGAAGTTATTTTAATGATGAATTTTGATGAAATGTTCAATAAAAATTAAATGTACATACGAAAACTAACAAACGGAAAATACTGGACTAAGTAATTATGAACTCGTACATGAGAAATTTTGTCTGAATTGCCTCAGACCGATATTTTAATCTGTCAAAATTGTTTTGATTTTTTACATGAAATAAAAGTATCAATTTAGCAAAAGTTAAAGAGCGCAGACGGTTCAAATTATGCTGGGACTATCTTCGTGTTAGTTTCGATAAACTAAAAAAGTTTCATACAAATCAGATAAGTACTTTTGAAGCTATAGGTGTAAATAAATGTATGTTTGTGCGCATGTGGAAGAAAACCAAATGGGCGCAGAAGGTTAAAAACTTATCTGAAACCAACAAGGAGCTAATTATGACCTACCATAAAAATTTAAATAAAATCGGACGAGTAATTTTTAAGATATGCTGGTTCGCAAAAATTAAGCGACAGACAGACACGGAATTAAAAATGTTCCCTGATGTCTGAAACGGATTTCTGTCTTGGAATTTTTGAAATCAGAAACATAAAATATAGTCACATAGCTTCCGTTACCTTAGGTAAGCTCGGAAGCTAAATTAAAATTCTCTAAATTTATTATTAGATAGGTAGGCAATTAGTGGCAAGCACTCTCGCAATCCGCCTGAAATCTATATCCATACACCGATTCGAAACTAATGTAAACTAGTTCAAATCTTATGTAGGTACATTGTGCGAAACTAATGTAAACTAGTTCAAATCTTATGTAGGTACATTGTTCGAAACTAATGTAAACTAGTTCAAATCTTATGTAGGTACATTGTTCGAAACTAATGTAAACTAGTTCAAATCTTATGTAGGTACATTGTTCGAAACTAATGTAAACTAGTTCAAATCTTATGTAGGTACATTGTTCGAAACTAATGTAAACTAGTTCAAATCTTATGTAGGTACATTGTTCGAAACTAATGTAAGCAGGTTTGAAACTGATATAGAACTGGTTGTAATCCCATCAGAGATATGAAACATACTTTGTATTTTGTATTTTGGATTTTGGATTTAATTTACCTTTATTGAATAAGAAAAAATACAACATATTAATGCATAATAATATTCCATTACATCGAGTTATCTTTTTTGCTGATTTAACAATTTAATACTACATTAGGTTACCTCTCCACTAGAGAACATGGAGTCCTGAGCTGTGGAGAGAGAGTTTACACAGTTTGTTATGTATATTACATTGTACAACAATAATTATTTTAAAAGAATTAATTAGTTATTTTACATAATTATATATTTATTTTAGTTTTAATTATATATTTATATTATTATATATTATTTTAGTTTTTATAGTTTTAGTTATTTATAATAATGATAATGACTATATACATTTTGATTTTACACTTTTTTATTTTTTTTATTTTAGTTTATCTTAATAGCTAAAGTATATTTATAAATCTAGTGTATGTCATCAACATATTTTCTTATTTTAGTTTTGAATAGTACCAAGGATTTTATGTTTTTAAGGTCATCAGGTATTGGTGATCGCTTAATTAATTGTGTAGCTTCTTTAGGAGCCAGATCTTTAACAAAATTATCATTTGTTCGGGACGTAAAAAAGCAAAAACAGAAAATTTGGAAAAAAGGAAAGATCCCGATTTTCCACTATTTTATATATTTATACTATTATTTATTTATTTTTTCAATATGCATATATTGTTATAGCTTTATTGTATACTTTTGTGTAAATATATATATATATATATATATATATATATATATATATATATATATATATATATATATATATATATATATATATATAAAATAAAAAAATATTGTTTAAAAACTAATATTTAATTGTATAAAAAGCAATGGAGGTTAAGAACGATTTATTCAAAAGCAAACATTTAAAAATTATAGAAGTAATTGAATATTAAGATGGAATATATTATAGATACAAAGGAAATTATATCGGTATATTTAATTAAATTCAATAAATTATCTTTTACTTAAATATAATCCTTATCTAAATACGATTTTAATAGTTAATGCAACCGTAAATTTGTCACAAGTAAAAATGAAAATTATGAATTTTAATAAAATAAGAGATAAACCAAGCGAGCAAATCGTCTCTCTTTAAAGAACTTTATATTAATTAAAACTTTCTGGGTATTTATCAAGGATATCGATTTGGTGGCTTTTTCCAACTGAAATCTCTCCCTTCTTTGCTTCATTTAACCCTATTTAAAGCTTTTTGGTTATTATTATTTTCAATTGCCTTTTTTTCACCCCACACCCAAATATTAAATGCATTTACCAAAAATTTAATGAAATTCACAAAAAATATGTCATTTTTATTTTCGTGAATTATAACTTTTATTGTCCAATATTGAAATCTAAATTTCTAATCCGCGAGTGAATGTGCCACACTAATTGGCTGTCTGTATTTTATTAATGTACTGTATTTTATTAATGCAATTATTATTAATTATTAAGTAAAATAAATAAATTTCCCATAATAGAGAATGTAAGTAAATAAAAATGATACAAGATTATTACAGCAATATCAAAGCTCACGGTTCGTATCATAATTAAATATACTATTAAAATCACAAGGTGTGGAACTAATTAAATAAAATAATTCAAATTTCTAATGGAAAACTATCTAAGTTGACAACTTTGCAAGTATTTACCGGAGAATGGTGATATTAGTATCAAAATGTCAGTAATTTAGTGCTTATTAAGGCTATGCTATTTTTATTATAGGCTCTAATTTGAATTTATAACTTATTAAAGGAAAACTGGCTTTGGTGATGAAAATTTCTATATTGTTAATAGATCATCAAAAACTTACAACTACCATTGAGTCTGGAATAACTTTTTTATTGGGGATAGAGACTGGTTTTATCTTCGTAGCTCCACTTAACGAAGTGTAACGTTGGTAACTAAAATTCGATTTTTTTGATATTTAAGAATTTACACTTTTTAAGGGCCTCTGCATCCAAAAAAATAAGTGTGGTGTCGTGGGACACCCAGTAGGAACGAAGTTCCTTATGCTTTTTATTAAATATAAATTATTTATCTACTTATACATGGTGGAGTTAGAAAAGAGATACAATTAAAAGTAACTAACTATATGTACTAGTGGAGTTAAGGCAAAATAAAAAGAAAAACATTTTATTATTTTTGAAGTGAGCGTCAATAAATAATGTATTGTATGTACTATCCTTAAAATTAGTGAGGTACGGTTTAAATAAAAAAACTACATAGTTTGACCAACTAGTTTCGTGTAATTTGTACACATCGTCAGGGTATAACTACAGATAATAAACAAAATATACAGAATTTAAAGTATATACATGTTGACGTTAGGAATAGGACTGTCGATGGTCACCAGGAATAGGACTGGTGATGGTCACCAGTCCTATTCCTAACGTCAACATATATATACTTCAAATTCTGTATATTTTGTTTATTATCTGTAGTTATACCCTGACGATGTGTACAAATTACACGAAACTAGTTGGTCAAACTATGTAGTTTTTTTATTTAAACCGTACCTCACTAATTTTAAGGATAATTCATAATTTAACGGTTGCTAAATTTATACATCTTATTGTATGTACTGAGGATTCAATTGGACCTTAAAATCCATGTTTTAAAGAAGTATTTTTTTTAAACGAAGTCCTTTGTGACTTTGTAAAAATCTGGTTCAGATAAACCATAAGACTTATATCAACACTTCTCTGTAAGATCAAAATCAGAACATTACACGATGGCAGTTGAGACAACAAATAGTCTTGTCAATAGTCACCACGATGAGAACCGTTGAAATTGAAAATCTGGTGGAAAATGCTTGTAAAAGGTGGTTTTACCTTTAACCTTGGTTTACCTAGAAATCCTTGGTTAGGCACTAAGCTAAGATCAAAGGAAAACGGAAACCTTTTCAATGTAATATTATCCGAGATTCAAAACACGAGGGGGGAGCTACTCGTACCTTGACTTACCTATTCACGAGAGGACTTTTCATTCAATCTTCTTCCTAGAAAAGTAGTAGAAATGAAAATGCTATCTCCAATTGTCTGTTCATTTATTGTTGATTCAAGATCTGCATCTTTTACAGACGGGGGCAAAATATTGGAAATAGATAAAATAGTTTTAAGTAAAAGTTTATATTTTTCACCGTATACATTCCAATTTTGAAGTTGGGTGGCCTGGGGGCAAAATGGGTGGTTGCCCCTAGTGGGCGATTGCATGAAAACAAAAAAATCCCTTTGCATGGTAGAGATCCCCTCAGTTTCATTAATTTACCTCAAGCCGTTCAACAGCTAAGAGGGGGGGGGGGGACTTTTGGACCACCCTGTATATTAATCTGTGGTGTTCTAAATAATTTAATATTAATCAGTGATGTTCTATAACATAGTAAAAATAATTTTATATTAATTTGTGTTGTTCTTAACGGATACTTAATTAAATATTTTTGCTTCCGAGCTTACCGAAGACCGAAGGTAACGGAAGCTATGTGATCGTTCCGAAGAACGAAATAATAATACGAATAATTTTTAGGTCCGATTTCAAAAATACACAGAC
Source organism: Gerris lacustris (assembly GCA_951217055.1). Lineage (NCBI taxonomy): Eukaryota > Metazoa > Arthropoda > Insecta > Hemiptera > Gerridae > Gerris > Gerris lacustris. Next base: position 69,716,335 of record OX578281.1, on the reverse strand, counting down.
AAAAATCGGATTCAGACATCAGGGACCATTTTTGGTTCCGTGTCTGTCTGTTGGTCACTCTGTCGTTCAATTTTTGCGAACCAACATATCTTGAAAACTACACGTCTAATTTTAATGAAATTTGGGTGGTTGGTCATGAGTCAGGAGTAGCCTATTGTTGGTCCCATATAAGTTTCAACCGTATGCGCTTATTTGTTTCTCTTCCACATGCGCACAAACATAGATTTATTTACACCTATAGCCCTATAGCTTCAAAAGTACTTATCTGATTTTTATGAAACTTTTATAGTTTATCGAAAGTAGCCTGCTGATAGCCCTAGATTAATTTGAACCGTCTGCGCTCTTTAACTTTTGCTTAATTCATACTTTAATTCAAGTAAAAAAATTGAAATTAATTTGACACATTATAAAAACGGGGGCAACAATTAAACAAATTAGACAATAATGGCTTGTAAAAGCATAAAGTCAATAAAGTATGTGATAGAATGCGAGGAAGCTATGTGCCACACCAATTGGCAGTCTATTTTCTGTATTTATTGATAAAATCAAACAACCGTGTAGATAATGTGCAGTACGCAACTCGCGTGAAAACTGCATTTTGCTTTGCTCGTGTGGTTATACTACCCTCGCTGTCGCTCGGGTGCAAACTCCACACTCGCATGCAAAATGCTACTTTCCACACTAGACGCGTAATGCACTATTATCTTAATCTGTGGAATTCTACAACTGATTAAACTAATTTTATATTAACCTTTGGTGTCCTAACTAATAGAGCGAACTGATCTGTGGTGTTCAAATTTCTTATTGATCTGTGGTGTTCTATAACGGAGCTTGTATGGAGCTCTTAATTTTAAAAATACGTCTACTACTTTCGTTTGCATTTTATATTATAGCTTCCGAGCTTACCGAAGGTAACGGAAGCTATGTGATCATTTCGAAGAACGAAAATATTTTAGGTCTCCGATTTCAAAAATTCCAAGACAGAAATCCGTTTCAGACATCAGGGAACATTTTTGGTTCCGTGTCTGTCTGTCGGTCTGTCGTTCGATTTTTGTGAACCAACATATCTTAAAAACTACACGTCCGATTTTAATGAAATATAGATGTTAGGTCATAATTAGCCCATTGTAGGTCCCATATAAGTTTCAACCTTCTACGCATATTTGTTTCTCTTCCACATGCGCACAAACATACATATATTTACAGTTATAGCTTCAAAAGAACTTATCTGATTTGTATGAAACTTTTAAAGTTTATCAAAAGTTACCCGCAGATATCCCAAGATTAATTTGAACCGTCTGCGCTCTTTAACTTTTGCAAAATTGATACTTTAATTATGTAAAAAATTAAAACAATTTTGACAGATTAAAAAATGAGGAAAAATTAAACAAATTAGACAATAATGGCTTGTAAAAAAGTATAAATCCAATACAGTACGTGGATAGGATGCGAGGAGGCTATGTGCCACACCAAGTGGCAGTCTATTTTTACTTTAAGCTACAGTGACAATTATCGCTGCATAATCGCTTTTAAGAAATTCTAGCTTTTTATACTCCAGTTATAAGTAACTTAAAAGCTATCGACTATTACTCCTAAATATCTTCAAACATATTATTTATCATGAGCTTACTAGTCTATTGGGCTACATTTTTTAACTTTTCTTTTTAAAACTGAAAATCTATAATTCTCGATAAATGAACTTTCATGATGTATGTACTAATATATTTAATAATTTTAATGTCAATCCAATTATTTTAATTTTTATTTTTAATTGTAGTCGTATCTACGTTTTATTCTTTTAATTATTTTCATGACTGTAAACTAGTCATAAGTTAAATTATTTTCAAATTAATTTTTATTATAATAAAATACTAAACTTCAAATATCAAAAAAATATAATAATTTAGAGAATGAAAAAAAATACGTTTAATAATTAAAAATGTATAATTGTTAAAATTTATTCAACCATAAATTTATTAAGGGCAATATAAACTGTAATAAAAATTATTATTACTCTAATGTTACAATTTAAAGCGGATTTTTCTACTTAAAAAAAAAAATATATATATATAAATACATGATATTAAAAAATGAAAGTTTGCTGCATAAAAGAAATAAAAAACATTTCAACCTATCATACTATAAATGCAAAGTTTTTCCTTTATTGAGTGAATTATATTCAATAAATTTTTCTTGTCAAATTATATTTTATATTTAAATTCATTTCACCTTTATATTTACATATTCGTGTTAAGTATGTGTTTAAGTGCATTTTTTTTTTTTTTTTTTTTGTAATTTATTTAAATGGTCAATAAATTGTTATGCAAAGTTTGATCTTAAACTTTATAATATAGTTTAACCTAATTTATACATTTTATTTATAACATTAGCAATTTGTTTTGGGATTTAGAGTAAAATTTATTAAATCGTTTTTTAAAAGCCAGTTTATTAATTTTAATTTCATTATTTTAATTTGTCAAATCGTGTTATTAGGTCATTTTTGTTTCTTATCTTAGTTTAAAGATTAAAATTAATATTGGTTTTAATGATAACAGGATGGTGTTATCATGTTGTACTTGATCAATTGATCATATGTTTTTAACAGGTTTGTCCCCACATTAAGAACTTAACTGTCTCAAAAGTGACAAAACTTTACCTCCTGTTCTACATCCAATAAACATTTTTTGTAAACCATTTTTACTGTGTTGACCCCCTTATTTCTTGTGAATATTCCCCACTAAAAATAAAGAAAATTGACGAAAGATTTTTCCCTGCTGTAAATCCATTTTTATCAACATAACGATTTTGAGATTAAGCAATCTTTGTTTTACAAGGACTTAACAGTTGCTCTAATTATACATTATTAGAAGTACCATAGTCAGAAATTTCCATATTATTCTAACATGATTACTAAACCAACAATATTTTTTGTTCTTCCGAGCTTATTTCCTTTACCTTCAGTAAGCTTCCGAACTTACCGAAGGTAATGGAAGCTATGTGAACGAAAAATTATTAGGCCTACGATTTCAAAAATTCCTAGACAGAAATCCGTTTCATACATCGGGGATCATTTTTTGGTTCCGTGTCTGTCTGTCGTTGCACCTTTTCAATTTTTGCGAACCAATGTATCTTAAAAACTACACGTTCAATTTTAATGAAATTTGGGTGGTAGGTCAGGAGTAGCCCATTGTTGGTCCCATATAAGTTTCAACTTTCTACGCTCATTTGTTTCTCTTCCACATGCGCACAAACATACATTAATTTACAACTATAGCTTCAAAAGTACTTATCTGATTTGTATGAAACTTTTATAGTTTATTGAAACTGGCCCGCAGATTGTCTGCGCTCTTTAACTTTTGCTTAATTGGTACTTTAATTCAAGTATAAAATCAAAACAATTTTGACAGATTAAAAATACAGGGTAAACAATTAAACCAATTAGACAATAATGGCTTGTAAAAGCATAAAATCAAAAAGTACGTGATAGCATGTGAGGAAGCTCTATGCCACACCAATTGGCAGTCTATATTTTGCCATTTCAATTAATTTTGCTTGTATAGTCGCATCGGTAGGAGGATCATATCCAAACAAACCCTTCAGCTCCGCCAACGTGAATTGACTATTTTCTATGAAATAAAAAACTATTTTACAAACACGAAAATCTCGAATGCAGCAAAGTGCCACTTTGCGCACTAGTTGCACAAATAACTATTTCCTACAGTTGCTCCGCAAAGTGATTAATCGGCAAAGTGATTGATCTTGCACTAAAAACAGTACGAAAAATAGTGGATTCCTGCATTTACTTTTCCGCACTTAATTGTTCCAAATTAAGGACATAAATGGTTTTCCCGCATTGAATTTACTTTCCCGCACTCTAGTCTTCTAACTTTCGATCATTAATAATAATTTGCATTATAATAATAATTTTATAAGTAATAATTTGATATTGTTTTATTGATTTGTTTCAGTTTCTACTTATAATGGGAGTAAGTTAGAGTTTTATCGAGTAGATCGGAGACAGATGGGAGCGTATCTCTGTATAGCGAGTAATGACGTTCCTCCAGCTGTCAGCAAGCGAATCATACTCAATGTAAACTGTAAGTAATAAACCAACAACACCTAATTATTGCTTTAATTGTCCAGCAAATAGTGTTACAGAAAATGCTTCTTCAAATTGTTAATTTTTGGTTTTTCTAATTATTTTTGTCCAATTGATTAAATTTCCCCCCGTTTTTTAAATCAGTAAAATTATTTAGATATTACTTCCGAGTTTACCAAATAGTCCAGTCACGAGGGGAAGTCCACAGTGCGTTTGGTGCAGGAAATGATTTAATTTTTTTATGTCCTCAGGCATGATTAGGACATGTCAAATCCAAATTTGCGACCTCTAAATCAGGGCGGATAACTTTTGGCGGAGAACTTTTGGACGGATCTGTTGATCATTTGAATAGAACAGAGCTGATATCGTGTAGAATTATTTTGATAAATTCGAGGTTAGTTACCTTGTGGATGTCAAACACTTCATCATCTGGCTTCTTGTAGAGTCGTAGTTTAAATTCTTCTGAGAACAATTTTCCACAGAAAAAACATATATCTTTAAAATTGAAAGCATCAATTTTTGAACTAGTCAAGTTCACAGGCACCTCTCATTAAAATAAATTTCGCACATCAAAAGTGGTGAATGGACTGCGTTATACACTGCAATAATTGAATATTCTCTCCGTTACTTACTTAATCCCCCCCCCCTGAAACACTTCTCCGACCGTACCACACCTTTCTAAAAGCGATTTAAGACTTTTGGAGAAGTTTTAAATGCCTTAGACCAACATTAAGAAGGAGTTCAATATTAAAAAGCTTAAAAATATGAGTTTTTTTCGATTTTGGAAAATTTTTAGCAATATTCAAAGTTCTGTAGAACCGGTAGAAATTGTAGTAGAAGTAAGTTTGACTAGTGTATTTGAAAGTAAATTTTGTGCTCTTTAATTTTGCATAGAACTATTTTGTCGACAGGACCAGCCGTTTTCAGTTATAAGCGAAAAACTGATACATTTGCAAAATATTCGTGGTTTTTAGCCCACCAAAAGCTATCCGCCCTGATTTAGAGGTCGCAAATTTGGATTTGACATCTCCTAATCATGCCTGAGGAAATAAAAAAAATAAAATAATTTCCTGCACAAAACGCACGGTGGACCCCCTTTTTGAACCTCTCGTGACTGGACTAAAAGGTAACGGAAGCTATGTGATCGAATATATTTTATGTCACCGATCCTTTATGATAGTCCCTATAACCAAGCATCTTAGAAACCAATTCTTCAGATTGTAAGAAGGAATAATTCGGAAGTAATATAAATTATTTAAATATAATTCTAGTTGTTATTGCTGATTTATTATTATTTTGAATAAGGTAACGGAAGCAATGAGAACGTTCTGAAGAAAGAACATTTTTGGAACGAAGTTCCTTATAGCACGTTCTGGAGCCCGGGAGTGAATCCGAAAAAAACGAATAAAATCACCGTCACAAATCACCGTAACAAAATCACCGTCACGCAAAATCCGTCACGAAATCTACAGATGACGATAACTTGAGTAAAAGCTCACCGAGTTAGATGAAATTTGGTACACATGTTCATTTTACCAATGCCCAGGCTGAGTTCGTCGGAAAACTTTATCCGCCCAAGCGTTCACACGCAACGCTCGCGTAAACGTAAGCTTTAAAAGACGGGAAAAAGTTTTATTAAGGAAGCCTGTTACTTGACTTGTTTTGATTATTTTTGTTATATATGTAAAACATGTCAATTTGTTTTGTAAATAAATAAAATATAATCATGTAAAATTTCACCCTGATACAAGCAGAAGCTTGTATCATTTTATAATATTTAAAATTAATTTGCCGGGTAGGTAGAAAACAGTCCTATTTCAATCCAAACTCCTTTAACAAACATACTCTTTCACTATAAACTCATCATGATCAACTTTTTTCTTATATTTAATATATATTTATAGTAAGACGCTTGCTTTAATTATACAAATAATAATTTTCTTTTAATTTTACCTTAACTCTGCTAGGTACAAACAGTTCATTACTTTTAATTTTGTCTCTTTTCTAACTCCGCCATGTATAAGTAATTAGCAATGTATTATTACTTAGCATTGTGATTTTAAAATTTATATTTAATGAAAAATGTAAGGAACTTCGTTCCTACCGCGTCCCACGACACCACACGTATTTTTTTATATCTCCGCCTTCAAAAATGCCAAGACAGAAATCCGTTTCAGACATCAGGGAACATTTTTTTTTTTTGGTTCTGCGTCTGTCTGTCTGTCGCTCAATTTTCGCGAACCAACATAATATCTTAAAGACCACACGTCCGATATGACTGCAATTTCTATGGCATGTCATGATTAACTCATTGTTGGTCCCATATAAGTTTCAACCTTCTGCGCTCATTTATTTCTCTTCCACATTCCACATGCGCACAAAGAACAAACGTACATTTATTTACTCCTATAGCTTCAAACAGTGGCGTAGGAATTCAATTTTGACGGGGGTGGCTCGGCACCTCCACTAAGGGGGGGGGGGGGGGGGGCTACTTACTCTTTATCAGTGCTCGATTTCTAGAAATTAAGGTGCCAGACTAAAACCTACCCTCTCTCTACCCCCCTATAGAAGGGGGGTCCGGGGGTCCTCCCCCGGGAAAATTTTGGGAAAAAAGCAGTTTTAGACATAACCCCATGTCCTAATTTCTATTTTATTTGTAATTTTATAGCCCCTTCAAATCTGACGGGGGGGCTCAAGCCCGATAGCCCCCCCCCCCCGTTCCTACGCCACTGGCTTCAAAAGTACTTATCTGATTTGTATGAAACATTTATAGTTTGTCAAAAGTAACCCGCAGATAGCCCCAGATTTCTTTGAACCGTCCACACTCTTTAACTTTTGCTTAATTAATATACTTTAATTCATGTAAAAGATCAAAACAATTTTGACAAATTTAAAAACGGAGAAACAGTTCAATAAATTATACGATAATGAGTTGATAAAGCATAACATCAATAAAGTATGTGAAAGTATGCGAGGAAGCTATGTGCCACACTAATTGACAGTCTATTTCAATTTATTTTTGAGATAATAATCATTGAAGCGAAAGTTATATACTTTTCTTTATAAATATTTGCCGAAGAGCTGCTAGAAAAAGCGATGACACTTTTTTTTCAGAAGTCATGTTAAATATAAAATAAATAAGGCAAAAGTTATTTTTAGAACTCGATTCTAAAGCTACCAAGGGTAACTGTTTTCCTAACTTGAACGGAGATGGAGTCTGTCTGCCCATGAATACTTTAGAAACATGATTTAATCTCCCCTTTCATAAATTCTGTCCATTATATATATATATATATATATATATATATATATATATATATATATATATATATATATATATATATATATATATATATATATATACATTTGTGAAAGTACTTGACAATAAATTTAATATATTTTTTTTACAAAGACCCACGCATCAACCTTTATCTAATTTTGTTCATTTATGTAATGGTATTTTTTACTCTGCTTTAAATAAAAAATAATAATAACTATAATACAAATAAAAATAGAAATAATAGTGTTTTTAAAGGGAAAGTCGAATTGAATCGACGCCAACATATTCAGAAAAATATTCTTTGAAAAAGAGCATGTAACACAATTTAATAATAGCAACTTTATTAGCTCTTAAAAACATTATTTTCCAGCAATAGGGTGACTGGAGTGCTAAACAATTTCTACGTTTCCATGAGTTTTTAAAAACGTAAAAAGGTCACAAAAAAAATCGGCTTTGGATTGAGACTGTTTTGACAAATAGACTGCCAATTGGTGTGGCACACTGCTTCCTCGCATGCTATCACGTACTTTTTGGTTTTATGCTTTTACAAGCCATTATTGTCTAATTTGTTTAATTGTTCCCCCGTTTTTGAATGTGTCAAAATTGTTTTGATTTTTTACTTGAATTAAAGTATCAATTTAGCAAAAGTTGAACAGTGCAGACGTTTCAAATTAATCTGGGGCTATCTGCGGGTTAATTTCGTTAAATGTTTAATTCAAATCAGATAAGTTCTTTTGAAGCTATAGATGTAAATAAATGTATGTTTGTGCGCACGTGGAAGAACAAAAGAGCTCAGAAGGTTGAAACTTATATGGGGCCAACAATGGGCTACTCATGACTTACCACCCAAATTTCATTAAAATTGGACGTGTAGTTTTTAAGATATGTTGGTTTTAAAAACATTTAACGACAGACAGACAAAAAGGTTCACAAAAAGTGACCAACAAGCAGATAGACCGACAGACAAACACGAAACCAAAAATGTCCCCTAAATCTCCCCTAATGGATTTCCGTCTTGGCATTTCTAAAAACGGAGACATAAAATATTTTCGTTCTTTAGAATGATCACAATGCTTCCGTTACCTTCGGTAAGCTTGGAAGCAAAATTGCATGGAAACAGGTATTGAAATGAAATCAGAATTTAGACATGCGTAGTTGGTATGATGAGCAGAGGTATGATAACCTGACATAACTATAACTAGTCTGGGAGTTTATAGTTTTTGAAATAGTTGTCAAAACTGTTTTGGTAACTCCTCATGGAAACGCTTTTGATTTGAAACCAAAACAGTTGTCAAAACGGTTTTGAAAACTCGTGGTTTGATGTAGAGGTGGCGTCCGGCGAGATACATACCAGCCGGCGTCATATTATCTAATAAGCACCCTGATAAGAAGCATTTTGATAAGAGAAAGTTTTGTTAGATTTGTCGGACCAATGTTTATTGAGCTGAGCGAAGCGAAGCTCTTATACTACATTTTGCATTTGTTTGGATGCGGGGTACGGGGTACAAAAGTTTCCTCCTGAACGGCTGAACCGATCCGCACAAAATTCGGTACGGTCATAGTGACCAACCACAGGAAGGTATAAATCTGAAATGGTCCAAATCGGTACACAGGGGTACGGGTTACAGGGTACTAAAGTTTCCTCCTGAACGGCTGAACGGATCCACACAAAATTCGGCACGGTACACAAAAAAATTTTGTATTCAGGGGTGCGGGGTACAAAAATTAAAATAGTATGTCTTTCATGACGCTTATCGTTGTAAAGCTCTTTAAGAGTACAGTTATTGTTGTTATGTTTTCTTTTATCATACTTTCATTTAAGAGGGTGATAAAATTGAAAAACTGGAAAAAAATGATTTTTAATTAAAAATTATAAATGTTACTATTTTCGATCCGATTTCAGATGTTTATGAATAAAAATGTTTTTGATAAAGATTAAAATGCACGCTCAGCTCAATATTGCAAGCAGATAACTGCATTGCACACCTAGTATATTACTTACTTAATAATCGACTTGACGGCGCTTCGGGATCCGTCACTGCATTGAAACGTAGTAAATAATTTAGATACAAAGTCTGAAGTTCGTAATAATACCTACACGCCCTATTCAAACTTTATTACAGTTCGATATCACATTATTGGCTCTTTTTCATATACGTTGTAAGAACTGTAATGTCGCAGATTTTCAGTATTCATCGATAACTTAAAGTATTTTCCTTTTGAGTTATAATTAAATTTTAAGCTCTAATATTTTTTGTGCGTTTTATAACTGACTATATCTCTTGTTGATTTTACACGGTAAAAAGTAATGGACTAATTATAATTATAAATACAGTCGGACCTCCTTATAACGAACTTCTATACAGCGAAAATGTAAATAATTTTATTATGCCTCATGAATTTATAATAAAATGTATCTACAGTACAAAAATAATTTTTTTACAACGAATAAAATATACAGAAACAAGGATAAATTAAATATCCAATCAACAATTTTTTTGTTAATTAATATTGGCGGTGTTTCTGCATTCCGTTATTTTCTTTGAACCATTTTTAGGAGTTTCTTGTTCTAGCACTCTAATAATTTACACAACAGAAACATCATTACACAGTATAGAGAAATCTTTTGTCTTTTATAGTTTCAGTCTCAGATAAGAATTCTTTTACGACGTTTATAAAACTATTGGCATTTTACAGCGTAATTTACTCAACGTACGTCTTAAAGAAAATCGTCACTTTTATAAAATATAATCTATTTAAAGATGTAGATAAAGGAATGAAGTATCCCGTAAACATGAAATCCTTCCGAGTTTAGTGTCTAAAATTTTTAATAACCGGGATATAATACTTAAACTATACGAAACAAGTGAAGATTCAAATATTTTCCAGGGAAATATAAAGCCGTAGATAAAGCACTTCTGCAATGGGTGAAATTAGTAAGGGATAACAATCTTCCTTTTTCAGGAACACCAATTTCTTCTCTTAAAAAGAGAAATTCTATATAACGAATTATAAGATTCATAAGATTCTGATGGATTTACACGTTTTGAGGTCCCCTGAGCCCAAAAAAGTGGTTTTTAAAAAATGTCTGTCTGTCGTATGTCGTCTGACGTCTGAAGCCTTGAGCCTAAACTACTGGGCCGATTTTGACAAAAGTTGGCATACATGTTCAGAAAAATCATACCCCGAGACGAAATCGAGAAATGAATTTTAGCTTCAAATTTGGGGGCGCTACCCCCGAAAAACTCTGAAAAAACGTGAAAAAAATATTTCTCGAAATATTTCGAAAGTTTTCCCGGGAAAAATATAGATTCTAAAAAAGATAGTTCCTAATAGAAGTTATTTTTATGACATATTTTGATAAAATGTTCAATAATATTAAAATGCACCAACGAAAATTAATAAATGGAAACCACTGGGCCAAGTAATTATGAACTCGAATATGAGAAAGTTTGTCTGAGTTGTCTTTGACTGATTTTTCTGAAAAAAACATCAAATTTGAGGTCCGGTAGTTAAAGGAATATACCACAAAATTTCTTTCCAAATTACAATTTACATATGGAGAGTAAATTGTAAATGGCAATTTACGTCGAGGGGCAGTTTGTGTTATTCCTTTAACATGACCTGCACAGACTCCCGTATCTAACATAAATACTTAAGTATCGAGATAGAGGAATATACAAAATTATGTCTGGCATTGAAACTTCGAAGAAAACAACTGACCTTTATTTCAATAGTTTAACCCTGCAGTGCACGGGTCGGGTCTGTGAGACCCAGGGTGTCACACTCATTAGCAAAACACTGATAAGGGAGGTTCGTATAACACCATCCATCCCCTCCTATACCTTCAAGTCAAACCTTCCTCAGTTCAGTACCACATTTTGAACAATTCACATAATTTCTTTCTGTCTATTTTTTTACCTCGAAATTACCCCTGGGTCTGTGAGACCCAACCCGTGTACTCATGTAAATATTTTTTTATAACTCGTAACAACATTTGATTATATATATTCGTCAATAACTCTCTAGGTTTTAATTTTATTTACTTGAACTTTATTTAATATTAATTTCAGGTATTGTACAAAGTATTTATAATGACTGATTATTTTCGATCGTTAATTTAGTATTGAAAATTTTGTAAAGGGGAAAAAAATATTACAATTACTCTCCTGGCAGGAATGTTATATATATATATATATATATATATATATATATATATATATATCAGGTTTTTTTTTAGAATTACCGGGAAAAAAATTCTTGGGATTAAAGCTGTGCCTTCCAAACCTCAAAAGCCTAATAAAGGGGGGGGGGGGGGGGTGTTCAATTTGCACTGACCGCAAATCCCGTCATTTTTGCAAAAAGTGCAATATATATGTATGCTTAGAGCATTTGCAATTTATATGCCAAGACTGTGGAATTGAAATTGTTTGATCATATTAAGTTCCTATATTGATAATTGAAACTTATTTTTTTAAAATTCTTTTAATTTTTTTTAATATATTTTTTTTCATGTTGGACAGTAAAAATTAAAAAAATTGTAGTCATAAAAAACAATATATTTTTTTCTAATTTAATTTTATTGATATATTGCATTCTATATTTTTTTACTAATAAATAAAGATTATTTCTATACTAAAAAAAATAAAAAATAAAAATATTTAAATAATAAACCATCTTATTTTTTTAAAAAATATTGGGTCTGACAGACCCAACCCGTGCACTGGTGTGATTTTTTTCACCCGTGCACTGCAGGGTTAAAACAATAGACTGAAATGTCATTGAAACTAACTTAAAATAAATCATTTACAACTTTTCTACAATGTAATGAAAACTAAGACGAACATCAGTACTTCGATTCACCTGGAGAATTAATTAGGTGTCACAATGCAGAACATCTTAAAATTCTCTTATCAGATGCCTTACTAGTTCCTATTATCATTAATTAATTGCAGATCTCTACTAAATAGATCTAAGATAAAGTTATCTGGTTCTCACAAGTGATTGTTCTTCATTACACAAATCTCTTTACGGAAATCGCGAAGTTATACAAGTTCTTCAATTCTAATTATAACTTAGTTATAACGTTTATAAAGCAATAGAACAGGTAGTCTAAATAGATAATAGGTATGAGTAGAAAGACAAACAGGTGGTTTGATAACTAGACTTGAGAACTTCCCTAATAAGATTTTGTCCCCCCCCCCCACGACCTGGGTAGAGACTTCGAACGAAAACTTGGCTGGGAAATTCCGCCGGCTTGGGTTGGTCGGAAACACTTCCACTAGCTTTAAGAGTCATTCCGAGCTCTGGCAAAAAGCTTAACGCCGGAACAGTAATTTTATTATCAACAACACAGCGGCTGTGTATTGCGACTTGGAATGCCTTGTGGTTTTTTTCCCAACACTTCCTCTTCCTCTGTTTTTATTGTGGTCTGTTTATTTAATCACATCGTTAAAGATACCACAACTTCAGAATGGTTTCAGAATAGAGTGTGAAATTTTTATTCTTTTTTTTTTTCACTTATCATATTTTAATTTACACAGAATAAATCTCTATGAGTATGATTTTTTTTGTTTAATTTTAAGCAGTAGATCAGAGTGTTTTAACTGCCTGGCCGAGCCACAGGGAGCTCAATTCAATTTTAAATTTTCAATTTATTTCCACATGTACATAAAAAATAATAAACAGGTCAAGTGTGTGCTAGTCAGCACACAGCGAGGGTCCGTATGCCACACTATATAGTGTTTTTTTAAAATGCTAAAAAGCTTACTTTGAACCATTCTAAGGGTCTAATATTCTCAAAACACACTCTGATAAAGTATTTTTTTTGCCACTGAACCGGACTACAACCATATAAATTCACCGAAAAGACCATAATTATAAAAAAAAAACGTATTTTGTCAATAAAAAAAATTTCCAAAAAGTGGTATCTTTACTTTTGGTCGAAGAATGTTCAGGAATTTTTTCAGATTTTTTGCACTTCACATAAGCGAGATAGAGGGGGGGGGGACCGTTTCACACCCACTTCAAACTCGCCTACGCTCGCCCTATCAAAGTTATAACCAAAGAATTGTATATTTTTGTAATCAGCTCGACGTACCCTTTCATATGATACCCCTCACGGTGTCGAAAAATAATAAAAAAATTTAAAAAGTTTTTTTACCCTAATTTTTGTGAAAAATATTTTTTTAAGTCGCTATATTTTTAAAATATGTGGGCAGGTACAAGACACATACATGCCAAATTTCAAAGTGATCGCACTAAAGGTGTAGCCGTGAGAGCACGCGAGAGGACGGACGGACAGACACACGCAGGAAAATATAAGGGTCCTTGGTTTTGCCTACGGACCCTAAAAAATACCTACTACAGTAGTTACTACAAATGTGTGGAGCCTCGGTAGAAGTTAGCTACTAGAGTGAGGGCCCAGCCTTTGGCAATGATCAAACCTTTAGTATTGTAGATCCTGTATTGTTAATGAAAAACAATTTTTATAGCATAACTGGGAGTTATGGCATAACTCCCTATGGCTCGGCAGTTATGGCATAACTCCCTGTAAATTCAGCGAAGCCAACTTAATTCTAGTAAAAGAACTGCGTTTAAACGGATTTTACGAAGATTTAAGATACGGCAACACTGTTTATTACAAACATGACTCGCAATCAGCTGTTTTTAAACATTTCTTTGTTGTGTTTTAAAACGCTCCGTATTTTGAGTAAATTTTCTATTAATTGTGTTATTTTTAGTTAAATTGATTAGTTCTTTTTATTTATATTAGTAGTTAGTTAGTAGTATATTAGTAGTAGTTAGTGTTTAGTTATTTTTATTAGTTTTTTGTTTGAAATAAATGTAAAAAGATGTAATTATAAGCGTTAATTCTCGGTCTAGTTCTGTTACCGTGAATATTTGGCTCTCTAGATTTATAGAATAAGATTGAAAGCTTGGATTCGGGGAATTTGTATCGGTAACGACAGAGAAAGTTCATTCTCCCGTATAGCTCAGTTGTTAAGAGCGCCTGTAACGGATTAATAGAAGGACCCGCGGTTCGAGTCCCGGCGCGGGGGTCTATTTTTCTCTTTATGTCTCCCGTAGTTATTGATAATTATAATTTGATTTAAAGTAAGATGTATTTTTTGTTGAATAAAATTATTTAAAATTAAAATCTTTCCATATTTGTTTCTCCCTTCTGGAGGTAATAGTACATTACGTAAGTGTGGAAAGTAGCATTTTGCATGCGAGTGTCGAGTTTGCACCCGAACAACAGCGAGGGTAGAAAAAGCAAAATGCCGTTTTCCCACGAGTTGCGTACCGTACTTTATCTACGATAGTTAGATTTAAATAATAAACACAGGAAACAATAAACTTGCTGTATATACTTGTAAGTTCGTATCTCTCTCTCTTGATAAAGATGGCATTTATCTTGAGTTGTATTTTTTGCCGAATTAATTATTTCTGGAGAAGTATTATTCTCTACATTTTCGTCAAAGCCACTTGATTCATTCATTGTTTTTCACTAAAAACTCGATATAAACAGTTACTTTAATAAAAGAATAGCAAATTAGTTTTGTTAAATGGAAACAAACTCGCTAATCGTGCGTAAAGCTGAAGAATTCCTTTTCTTTACCGCGCTAGTGTGGTAAAGAAGAGGAATTCTTCAGAACCATGAGACGCGCATGCGCAATGAATACAAGTACGTAAATAGTCACTTTCTACGCATCTAAACAGAGATATAATGTTTATATTTCGTATCAATCGTAGATAAAATCTTTTACGTACTTCGGGAGTAAAAATCACTTACACCCTCGCGAGAATTAACTCCATAGCATATACCATTAGTCATAGTGAAGGTTGATAAGAAAAGAAAACACTTTTACTTGTTCAATAATTTTATTGTCAAACCATAAATATATACCATTAGGCACAAAAACAACATATCAGAGCTTAAGTTTTAGAAATAACAGAATCCAGTTTATTGGATAAAATGTATCGAGTATATTGACGATTTGACTTCTCATTAAAACATTTTTTATATTTTATTAACCGTCTTAAGAAAGAGAATATTTGATTTTTTTAATATATATATATATTTTTTTAGTATTTATTTTTGTTACAAATTCCTTTAATTTTTTCTTCTTCTTCTAGAATTTTCTCCCTTGATTTGACACTAGGTTCCCGGTCTGGGGCAGGAAGAAAAGACGGAAAAAGTAATAGAAAAAAAAAAAAAAAAAAAAAAATCCGTTGAGAAGGAGTCTGAGCGAGGAGATTTAATATCGGAATGTCAGTGTCAGTTGGGTGTCTGGAGCTACCGGGGGGGGGGGGGGAGATTTCTTGAGAAATAATCAATAGAATCGGTCTGAAGGGGGGGCAACGAGAGAACGGAACTCTGCAAACCAACTACTTGGTGTCGCAACACAACTCCTAGATTGCTTTTACCTCCCAAAATATATATATATATATATATATATTCTACATAACAAGGTAAAGTGGATTACTATCAAGTTTGAATATTGCTGTTCAGTGAGTTTCGGTAACTAAACGGAAAATATGATTAAATAAGAAAGTATTAAAGTTTAGAGGAAAGATACAAACACCATTTTAAATTCGGAAAATAGAAGTTAAAAGTAGAATCAGATAACAGAGTTATTAAGTTAAACTGCAAGACTTATAAGTCATTCAGTAGTAGGAGATAATCACGTGACACATGTCACTAAGGGTGCGTTCGGAAACACTAACCGGTCAACCTCTCGGTCGACCGGCAGTTTGTTGTGGTTAGTGTCATGGCGGCTTGAAATCATTTTTGTTTCCGAACGGGCAGCGGTCGACCGAAAAGGTTATAAACAAAGAGAGGTTACAAATATAAATTCGTTTTTGTTTGGTGTGAGATAGAAGTGAAGCTGTGACGATTCCTCAAGTGAATAAACTATTGCAGCGGCACCTCTTTAGGTTAAATCTGTATATAGCTATCATCCCTTTCCTTTTTCCTTCTACTAAAAACTCATTACACGACGTTCAGCAGCATCTTCCTCCTGAAACCTTGAACTTCACTGTTTACATCGATAATATCAACTCTTCTGTGTACAAATGATACATTTATAATCTCTTAAATGCATTAAAATATGCAAACGGAGAGTTTAACAAATGTATATAATCTCTCATAAATGAATCAAGCCACCAAGCGATCCTCGACGGCACAGTCTCCTTTAACTCAGGCAGGGGTTCTATTTTAGATTGTCTAAAATAACAACTATATCGGTATCCATAAAGTGTTAAAAACTAGGATTGGTAACAAAGTAAATAACTATTATAGGACAAAGGTAGGTCTATAATGAACTGTGGTACAAAGGAATATCACACTTTTCATCTTTAAGTTTTGATATATTGTTATTATTAGTCAAAAAAATTACCCACCAAATTAATTTCAATTTTAAAATAAAAAAGGTGAATAACAAAGCAAAAGAGTGCCGAAAAAGGTCCATGTTTCACAAAAACTAAATATAAAAAAGAATTTTAAAGATTAGCAAAAAAAAAGACGACAATGTATTCAATGTTTATAAAATGTTATCAAATGTTTACAAAAGAACAATGACATTTCGCCAAGAAAGGTAACATTATGGTTACTAACCGAACTAACCGTATTTCGATTTCGGTCGAAGCGGTCGCGACCGAGCAGGTCGACCGCTAAAACGACCGGAGCTTTACGAACGCGGTCGGTTGTTAAGGTTGGTGTTTCCGGACACACCGGTTACTTCTCGGTCGACCTGGTTAGTGTTTCCGAACGCACCCTAAACCTTACAATGAGATACAGTACAACTAATTTCCATTACCTGCGCCACTGACATCCTGGTATTATTTATAACAACTTAATTTGTTTAATAAAAATCACAGGCAAGTATTTGCATCCAAGTAATTGTTATGGTTTCGTAGGTTAAGCATCATGGGTGCCCATTACATAATCCTAGTCCATAGGTCAATTAGGATTGACCTATGGGCAGTAAGGTTTGCAGTCCTCTTTAATTAAATGTAAAAAAAAAATCTCACATTCATCTCACTTATTAGAGTAATTATTATAAAAATTAAGACAGTCAATCATAGCTCAAAAAAAATACATATTAACTGATGGTGTCAAGGGCGTATCCAGCGGCTAGGTCTGGAAGGGGCACATTCTAAGTCGGTTTAGATTGGGGAGGGGGGGGGGTATCGTAGTGGTAACAAGAAAAGGTAACTACTTAATCAACAAAGCAGTTCCCCCCCCCCCCAAAAAAAAATGTATAGGTAACTAATAAACAAAAGAAATCTCCAACATAACTGTTTTAGAACGTATTCGTTAGAAAATGTTGTACTGATGCTTACTGCAGTACAATATCTTAGTGTAAGTCATGGGCGTCGACTGCAGTTAATTATTGGTGGGGGTCCGAGGGCCCACCCCCGGAAAATTTTGAAAATATGACTTCTCGAAACAGAGTTTTTACGCATTTCTGAGGTGAAATTGAATATATGAGGTGAATGTAAAAAATATTTATGTATTAAAAAAAAATACGGTGGTATCTTCTTTTTTCACTCTATTGGTTCCTGGGGGGGGGGGGGGAGGGGGCACGTGCCCCCCCCCCCCCCCTTTGGATATATATATATATATATATATATATATATATATAAATATATATATTACAACGCTACTAAGGTATTTGTAACAACTAATTCTTGAGAAGAATGCATACCTGCTATGTTAAAACCCTCGTGTAAATTACTTATTTATAAATAAAACTTATTTATATTATTAATAAATAAAGTGGCCTTAATTTATTTTATTTTATTTTTTCTGTAATTTACCTAAATTACCTCACTTTTGACCTTAACAATACCAAACCAATGATTTGGTTGGAAACTGTAGTATAGTTGGTATATAATGAATGAAAATTGCACCTTTAGATATCCTTAGTTGCTATTTCTATAGTATTTATTTCTTGAAATCATCGACCATTTTTTTCAGACTTACAACAATAAATTAGAGGTAAAAAAAACAAGACCGAATACGTTTAGAGTGCGTAAGATGAATGAAAGATTATGTCAGAAGTCAATTTTGTGAGCTGAATGCATCCGTTACATTCCGAATACAAACGGAGTCGTCGACGTAGGTGATTATTGAAGCAATTCGTCCATTACTGAATTCTCACATTTGGACATGCCAATGACACTATTCTGTTGTAGGTGTCGATCTTCCTTACACTAAACAAATAGGGCGCACTTACGTAAGTACGTGGATAATCGCCGGTTTCTGTACATTAAAGTTAAAATTATTTAAAACAAATCGAAAGCGCAACCTTTATGCTAAAATCGTTTCGCTTACACATGTCAGCTATCTCGATGTTTTCAAGACGAAATATAATGTGGAAAAAAAAGAAGAAGAAGAAACAGGGTTACCCAAAGACAAGAAATCATATTTCTTCCCCCCTCGGGTTTTGAAGTTAAAACCTCTTTAGGGACATTAAGTGGATTCAGGTGGAACGAAATGTGAAATGGTTTTTCAAGTAAAAAGATAAAAACTAAGTCACCCAACTGAGAATTGAACATATAAATTTCTGATTATAATTATCAACTTGACACTCTTATAAAATAAGTAAGGTAGATGCAGGTTATAAACAAAGATAAACATGGTCGAAAAAGCAGTATCACCAACCTGATTTCAACAACTTCATTACATTAGCCATTCATTCTCTACTATTTATAAAATAATTAAGTTGGCAATCCTTACTTTTTCGTCCTACTTTTACTTTTTCTCCCTACTTTTTGAGTTCAGGGATGAAAAGACTTACTTTAGTCCCTCTAAACTAATTCAAAATCATAACTTTTTCTCCCTACTGGAGATAAAAATTATTATAACTTCGATTTTCAATCACTTGCTTTGTTTACGTTTGCACTTTAAATGTCGTCATCGTCGTTTGTATTCTGTTTACTTCATCATGAGTTTGTCTTTAGATTATTCAATGTTTATAACCTGTCATTGAAGCGAGCGTAAGCGAGCTTCTTACATTTAACGAAATATGCATCTTGTCTGTCTGCCTGTCTGTCTGTCTGTCTGTCTGTGTGTAACGTTTACGTGTCCAACGATAACTTGAGTAAAAGTTGATCGATTTAGTTGAAATTTGGTATAAATCTTCCTTTTACTAATACTCAGGCTAAGTTCGTTGGACAGCGTGGTCCGTCCAAGAGTTCGCGCGCTATGCTCGCGTAAACGTGAGCTTCAAATTTAAAATTGGAATTTCAGGACGGCAAAAAATTCTATCATCACCTATTCGATGAGACGAACATTTTTTTCAAATAACATTTTTTAGTAAAACTAACAACGACACTGCTATGAATTAATAAAGATCGCTAAAACTATTAAAGTGGACCTAAACGTTTAAAATAGAGAAAACAACCTTTTTACCGATATCTTACGTTCTAAGGCCCCCGCAGACGACCGACTTTTTGTAGGTAGTGCCATTATACGTTCTGACCGACTTTTAATCGGTCCCCACCGACTCAACGCACACGTGGTTCCGATTTTCCACCGACTACCGCGCAGCCCTTGAGAATCTCTTTAGTCTTTTCTCATCTTTTAAAAGCTTGCAGACATGGATATTGATTATATTCAAATAGTTTGGTCCTTAGCCATTTATCTTCTTAAGAGAAGAGACGGGAAAAAATGTTATTTATCCAATCGAGAGTCAAAAATTGCTAAAAGGTAAATTTCATACCCTGCATCTCGATCTCAGGGACCATACAGATAAGTTTTTTTTTTCAACTGTTATAGGATGTCAGTTTTTAAGTCCCCTGTTTGGAATAACCTCACGACAAACTTCCTCTCACAGCTTTACTTCACATTTTTGTCGCGATACTGAGACTCGAACGTATCATAGAGCGAAGGTCTCTTCTCCACTTTACATATAAGTTCCGGCTCAATCTCCATCGTTAAAAACTTTGCTTGTCTGTTTATTTTAATCAACTTCCGTTATCAATTCAAACGATAAAAACATACCATTAATTTAAAACTAATATCTCTAAATACCTCTTGGACTCTATCAAACAACAATAAATTAAATTATTTCTTTTAATATTCATTTTTTTATCGTTATAAACTAAATAAATGAATAAATAAATAAATAGTAATATTAAACACATTTTGTTTATATTGTATAAGATTGAATGTATATGGAAAAAAAAATCATTGATATATCTTATGTTTAAAGTTATTATATTAGTTAATCATATTAGATATGTAGAGAAAGTGTCCTCTCCCTAGGTAAAAAAAAAACTTGTGAGGGCCCTCACCATGTATTTAATTTATTTATGTATTTATTTTGTCTTTTGGTGAAAATAAATATTATTATTCTCATTCCTTGAAAACAGAACGGTAGAAACACAGGACGGAGCCGGGCTCAGATTGATTCTCGACCGACAAAAAGTCGGTGGTATGCGCCACCCCATAGGGTAGCATGTGTTCCATCCCCTCCACCGACAATCGGATCGGTCAAAAAATAGAACCTCACCGACTTTCGCTACCTACAAAAAGTCGGGCCGACTTTTTGTCGGCCGTGTGCGCTGTTCCACCTGTTTCTATTGTTTCTATTCGTACCGTCACCTACCGACTTTTTGTCGGCCGACAAAAAGTCGGTCGTCTGCGGGGGCCTCTAACGTAACGATTTTAATAAAACTTCATGTACATCGTCTAAAGTTCAAATGAAACAAGTATGTTGAATTTCAACTTGTTACAAGCAGTAGTATTTGAGTAATGAAGTGATACATTTATAATAATTGTTTAAAAGCTACGACGGGTGGTTAAGATTGTTAGAGTCGTCTTGTGTGTAGGTTAGTTTAGGAAGTAAAGCTTTAAACCAAGTACCCCCACACTATCCTACACCACCCTCTTCCACTTATCTTCAACTATGACATTCATCACGATTAACAAATTTCAATAGTCAGTATTTTATTGCACGCTCGCTTCAATGATAGAGCCACGCGGAGCCTAGTTTATATAACCTTTCATATTAATCAAGGTAAAAGGCACTGTTGAAATTTTTACCACTTCATGGAAAAATATTGAATCGTGGGTGTGTTATTTGGCACTGAATCTTGTGTAGCCAATCTTTACCTTCATCCCCCTCTAATGACGGTTGTCATGGTGCGCTCTTTGAAATGTAGTACTAAAATGTGAAAATCAAATTACCTTCTTACTTCCTGGTACTTCTATTGAAGTACTTTAGTGCTTCTATAAAAGTGAAATAAAAGTGAAAGCCGAGCAACATCCTGTTATGTCCTAACTTCATATTATATAGCACTATATTTAACTGAGTCACATTTTTCATGTCTTTTTTTATGTCGAGAAACACAAATAAAACTTTCTTATATACATTTTCTACGTTTTCATGAATTTTCAAAACCATTTTGAAAACTGTTTTGGTATCCCAAACCCAATGGAAACGGCGATATCGAAACTTTTGGACTTCAATAGCAAATTTTTGGTTTCGTTTTGAAACTGTTTTGAAAAAATAGCATGGAAACGGGTATTGAATTGAAAACAGAATTGAGACATGAGCAGTAGGTATGATGAGCAGAGATATTATATCCTGACTTAACTATAACTAGTCTGGGAGTTTAAAGTTTTCAAAATTGTTGTGAAAACTGTTTTTGAAACTCCTCATGGAAACACTTTTGGTTTGAAACGAAAACTGTTTTAAAAACTCATCTAATTATAATCATTATTTATAGTGTGTTCAACAGGCGGTTGTATACATTTTGGATTCAATTTTAGCAGCGACTAATTTATTTTTTTATCAATATTTCAAAACTAAATTTTTCCAGGGAAAACTACTTAAATTCTTATTTAAAGGTTAAATTTTACTTAGGTAGTTTAAATTCGTATTTAAATGGACTTTATTATATACATATTTTTGAACTAGCCTTCACCCCGCAGTTAATATGCTAAAAAAAGAGATAAAATAAACGCAGACAAAACCAATTAGACTGGGAAGTCATAGAACAATCATCAACCGGTGTATTAATTAAATTACCAGTCTCTTCTCTCAATACGGCAGCTGCACCAGTAAATATTTAAAAACTCTAGTTCTAGGACAAATAATTAATAAATTCATTTTATATAATACATGATCAATCTATGGAACTGTTTTTTTTGTGAAATGATTTTTTCCACGATTGTTTAGAGGTTTTGAAGGAATTTAGAGCTCAAATTCGTGTATGATTTAGTCCCAGGAGTTCTAAATTTAATTTAATTTATTCTAAATAGTATCTTGACAGCATCGCCTTTATTTGAGTTGAACTATTTCATACCTTTATCATAATCTTCTAGAATCCAGCAACTATTTACCCTTCTATTTCTCGAAAATGTCTTGATATGAATTTATAACAAAAATAAATTGACTTTAGAAGGTTAAAGAGAAATGCTGTATTATAAAATTGGACAAGTTGAAGTAATATAGATATTTTAAGTAAGTATACGACAAATAAGTCATTTTACGCCAAAAAAATTCAAAATACGGTTCTTATAGCTGAGTAACTATGAGAATTTTAAATGTATCAAGCGTTAAAGGTTTAATGGCCCAATTGCTGAAAATATACTCATAACTCGTATAATATATTGGTTTTAAAAAATGGCTGTATTTTGTACATAAATCGGAATCATTCCCCAGATTATTGAATAATTCTGATAAATATGGAGAATAGAAGTCTTTTTACACTATATTACTATGTTATATTAGAGTTTTTTAAAAATTTATTATCATTGAATTACTTATGAAGAAAATATTATAATGACAATAAGTACATCAGCAGAGTAATACCGTGTTTTTGCACACTGCAATAGGCTACACAATTTGCGAGAGACACCAAGGGATGTGCCACGCAAGCGTGACACATAGGAACTGTTCCAACATCAGACATTACGTCATTAAGATGTTGGCTCGGCATTACGCTATGTCCTGCATAGTTTCGTCGCGTCCGACTCATCAGGACAATAAGTACGCTTAATACTTTATATAGATACCGTTGAATAAATTATTTATTAAGAAATTGATTATTATATTAATTGTTGCATAGCCTGATTAACAATAATAAAGATTTACCGTCCTGTGTATCGTCCCGTGGATCGTTAGGGAATCGTTTAGGACAGGTTTTATACGCATGCGCTAACATTGTACAGTAATAATTCATATCAGGTTGGAACGGGTTTAGGACTACAATTCGCATCGTGTTAAAAACATTCAAGGTAACCTAACAGTTAGGGAACCTTCCTGTAGACACATGTATGACGATTGTCATAACTGCGCATGTCATACAAATCAGTACTTAGTATTGTCAGAGGATCGTTTGGACGGTACAGTAATCGGTTCTCAAACTATTCCTGCACAGGTTGGAACAGTTTGGAGGAAGGTACGAAACACAGTCACAAGTCGGCTTGGAACGGTATTTATCCATTACGTATGGGCATGCGCAATGGATAAATACCGTTCCACGGCGTAATGTAATATTGCTTGGTTGGAACAAACCTCAACTATTGAAATTGTAGTTTATATATTATCTGCCATGTCTTTGTTGCGTTGTTTACATTATTATATTTGTGGCAATCAGAATTGACCTCACTGAACATTCATTTTTTATTCTTGTTAATTCAACTAACTTGCACACCACTAAATATTCAATTTGATTCCCCCATTTTTTGTTAATTTATATGTTTATTTATTGTTTTATATTGCAGTTAGTCCAGTGATCCGAGTGCCGAATCAGTTACTGGGAGCTCCGCTGGGTACAGACGTTCAGCTGGAGTGTTACGTTGAAGCCTTTCCTAACACCATCAACTACTGGCTCAAGAACAACGGAGAGATGTTACTTCATGGGTATGAATATTAGTTTTATTTCTAGTAGTAATAACTTATATTTTGCTTTCTATTTCAGCAGTAATGTGAATCTAACCGAGTTTAAAATACGTTTCCTTCCAAAATTGCTTCCATAGGCTTGCTATTTTTAACTAATGGACGAATATTGTTTTACCATCCCCCTTCCCAAATGGTTCGTTCGTGTTTATGCGTCCAACTTCGTCGAGGATGATTAGGGAAGCCTCCACTGTCCGAATCAATGGAATTGGTTTTACCAGAAACCCAAATTCGTCCATTGCATGTGAAATCTCTCGCTCTCGGCCAAGAAAGAAAAAGCAATCAACAATAATTAGAGAACTCTTAAAGAGGTTGTACTCTAAGAGAGAGAGTATGTACTCGTACATCATGAAGGGTTATCACTTTAGCGCCTACCTACTTTTTGAAGTACTTAATAACATAACCTGAGTAGCTGAATTGCAAAAGCAGCTTTATCCACTTGAAAGTTTTTTTTGCAAAGCACAAAAAACGTCTAGCAATTCACTAAATTGTGTTATCAGGTTAATTTTTTTTTTTAAATCAACAACTAATAATTCATTTAGTGGAAAAAAGCCCTATAAACTCAGGTTATTATTTTCTTTTTAATAAACAAAAGAAATAATCCATAGCCTGTTTTGTCACAGTTTTTGTTTATAGCTACTTTTACAACCAAACCCACCGCCATGTTGGATTGGTGTGCTGCAGCAAAAGCAGTTATATCCAATATATTAAGCAGTTATAAACTATTATTTTAACTATTTAAACTATTAGTTATTCAGTGTAGCCACTATAATATTTTTTGTTTACTTTTCTTTCTATCACGTTTTTTTCTGTTTAAAAGAAGATAGAAATGTGTAAAGAAGGATATAGATGATTTTGCAGCCTTACTCAGAGTAACTCTATAATGTGTACAGTGTACATAGGATATAGCTGTTTTTGGATCATTATGGATATAGCTCCTTTTGAATCCGAGTATAGTAGGGATATAGCTGTTTTTGTAACCGCACTCATATTTCAATCTAGAATTTAATAGGTTTGTAATTTTTTTTTGGAACTGTTTGACTGCAGAACCTTGTAGAGCTTTAAAAACAAATCCAGGGGTACCAATATCTCATTTTTTTTTTATATAGCTGCTTTTGGATCCTGCTACTCAATTTTAAAGAACATTCCCCCCTCCGTATTTTGTAAACACTTTTTAGGATTTCGTTAAAAAAAACAAAAAAAAGAAGCCCTTATAGTTTCGTTCCTGTGTCGTCACTCTATCTGTCTTGTCTACCATCTGTCTTGTCTGTCACTCTGTACGGTTCCAATAACTTTTGAATCAAAAGAGATACAAACATGAAACAGTATTAAAGATCGTTTTGACACGCACACAGAAAAAATATAGTGAACTCAAAATTATCAGCTGTTCAAATCCAAAATGGCAGATAGTTCATGTCACGCGAAAAATAATAATTGTGGGGTATCAAATGAAAGGTATTGAAGATTAGATTACATAAATGTATAACACTTGTGGAAAGTGTTTAATTTTTGATGCCATTTTGTCAAAAAACAAAAATTGCGTGTCCCCCCCCCCCCCCCCACTAAAATTTTATTTCTGCTGTTACTAAAAGTATAAAAAAAAAAAAAAAAATATGCAAAATATGCGGGTGTCTGCTGCGGGTCCGCTGATAAACTGGGAATCCAAAATGGAGGATAATTCCTGTCAAGGGAATTTCTTTTTAATTTTGAGTGGGGTATCAAATATAGTATTGAAGAGTAGATTAGAAATTTCTATAATACTTGTGGGAAGTGTTTAATTCTATATGCCATTTTGTCAAAAAACCACCAAAGATTGCGTTAACATTTGTACTTACAAATAAAAGCATTCTTCTTAGTATTACCTAAATTATATTTGACTTAAGATGTGGAAAATAATAATTTATTAATATTTAAATCTTATAACATAGTATTAATGAATGAATATAACAGTTTTGATAAACATTATGTTTTCAATTATTCCTCGACTAACTTTAGATTGGTAACAAAATGTTAGTTATTGTCAAACTTGTAGAAATGCTGTATCATAGTGTTAATAATCCCCAGGCATAGTTGTTCATTTAAATGAGTTTCTCTCCCCCGGTATAATGTAACAGCAAACTCACATTTAAATCGGTCCTTTTCCGCATAATCGAGACACGATTCCCCAATCAGAGTTGCCTCAGTGCTGATTAAGCAGAGTAATATAGTTGAGGTTGCTCCACGGAGATGTTCCCTGGAGCAACCGCAACTATATTCCTGGCCTGTCAGATGGCAACTTCTCGCTGTTCATTCTAATGAGCTGTCACTTGGATACACCGCATCATTTCCTTGCAGGCCCAACCTTCCACCATTCTACCTTTAATCATAAACCTAAATAATATAGCAAATAACTTATCTATTATTATTTTTTTGGAACGAAGTACCCTATGGCAAGTTGGGGGCCCGGGAGTGAATCCGAAAAAAACGAAAGGTTACGAAATCGACCATCACAAAACCGACAGTCATGAAATCGACCGATGACAATAACTTGAGTAAACGATGACCAATTTAGTTGAAATTTGGTACACATGTTCATTTTACCAATGACCAGGACGAGTTCGTTGGACAACATTATCCGCCCAAGCGTTCACGCGCAACGCTCGCGTAAACGTAAGCTTCAAATTTAAAATTGGAATTTTAAGACAGGAAAATAATCTAGCTTCATTTATTTAATGAGACTAACAACTTTTTTAAATAATTTTTTCACACCGACACCGCTATGAAGATCACTAAATTTATTAAAGCGGACCTAAACGTTTAAATTGAGAAAACAACTTTTTACTGATATCTTACGTTCTAACGTAACGATTTTAATAAAACTTAATACACGACGTCAAAAGTACAATTAAAAAAGGATTGTAAAATTTCAACTTGATACAAGCAGAAGTTTTTGGGTAATGAAATGACACATTTCATAATATTTTAAATGGAGTAGGCTGGGATGTAAATGAATTTGGGACTTACTCTACTTCAACCATCCTCTTTAACTATCAACTCATTAATATTAACTATTTTCTCAATATTCAATACATATTATGCATTGGAAGACGCTCGCTTCAATGATAAAAAAAAGCTTTTCTTTTAATTTTGTCCTAAATTCACTAAGTACAAAGAGTTAGATTTTCTTTTTTGTCTCTTTTCTAACTCCACCATGTATAAGTAGTTATCATCGTATACTTAGCAGTGTGATTTTATAATTTATATTTAATGACAAGCCTAAGGAACTTCGTTCCCTACCGAGTGTCCCGCAACATCACAATTGTTTTTTAACAAAACACTAGTTGTAAAGATTCCTCGGTACATTTAGGTACATGTCGACTCAATTTTAATTGTCGCTCTCCCCATTTTTATGAATCTCTGTGTGCTATTACCTCGGGAACAATAGATACTTACATGGAAACAGATGTATTTACGGTTAGTTCAAAATCACTAACCAGGTCGACCGAGAAGTAACCGAGAACAACCTTAACAACCAACTAGGACAAGGATGTTAAATAAAGGGGATGGAGCGTTGCGGAAAGAAAAGTGACTCCATGAAGATATAAAAAATAAGAGCTCCAGTGGGACACATTACCTTCCTCTCGGTTATTGGTTACCAAGAAACGTGCTGCAGGTTATCAACAATCAACAGAGCATTTTTTCCATTTGCGAGTTATATTTGTCCCTTAGTCTCGTGTGTTGCATTCTCCCGATATTTTTGGTTTTAATTATTTTGTACGGTTTATGAGTTTTTTTTATTGATATTTGTATTATATTTAGCCGTTTATAGTGACTTCCTTTGCATTATTTATCATATATAAGAATAAGTTGAAATAATTCAAAATTATCTTTATCACTTAACCATTTACATTTTTTTTTAAATACTTTTTCGAAAATTGGAATAATTATTAATACAACACTTTTCTAAATACGTTAATTATTGATTAAATTGGTTTATAGTTGAATTTATTTATATTTATATCAGTTTATTACCTGATTCAAAACATAGAAGGTAATGTGTCCAAATCTAAAGTTGTGCGCATGCGCAATACGATTTTAACTCCAATTTCTCTTATCTCCATGGGGGTCACTTTTTTGCCTTTAAACCCTACCTAAGGTTCCATCCCCTTTATTTAACATCTTTGAACTAGGATTGGGACATCGTTAGCTAAAAATCGATGTTCGACATATTAGCCTAAAATAGTATATTATGTTACTAGGCTGTGAAGTGAGTTTTTTCTTTACCGCGGCAATATTTACTTTAGTAAATATTGCCAAGGTAAAGAAAAAACACTTCACAGTCGCGTAGCATATGCTATTTTTTTCCGAGGTAGCAGACAATGAAAAAACATTAAATATTAATAAATAATCAATATAATAACAAATATTAGTACATACTTAATATTTAAAAAAAGAAACCTTAAAAAGAGGTTACACTATAAGAAAAGATAAATAAAACGCATTGACATCCAGCGGAATTAAATCGTACTAAGCATTTCTACAAAGACTGCAGCGGTACTAACGGAAGTTTTGACAACTACCCGCCGGAAAATAAAAATCTTTTAGTGCCTAGGACGTAAAAGATTTTTTCTTTACAGCTAGGAGTAATGAAAAGATTTTTTATGTCCACGTAATGAAAAAATGGATTTTAGCTATGTTTTTTAGGCTCTAAAGTTACTATTTCACAGCCTACCACGGAAAAATTGATATTTTCGATACATCGTAAGAAAACATCGATGTTTTCGATACATCGAAAAAACACATCGATGTTTTCCATACAACGAAAGAAAATATCGATGTTTTCGATACATCGAAAGAAAACATCGATGTTTTTGTTACATCGAAAGAAAACATCGATGTTTTCGATACATCGACATCTATACCTCTTAACCCAACGAGCGAAAAAAATTCGCCGATTTCTTAGTTATCGACTTTTATTTGATGTTTCTTCGGGTCAACATCGATGTTGCCAATACATCGAAACTCAAAAATCGATGTTTTTAATGAACTACATCAATGTCCCAACCCTATAACCAACCACGTTCGTAAATCTTTGGTGGTGTAATGGGACAATCAGGAGGTGTTTCCGACAGCTTTTACTGAGCCCAGATTTTCTGTTAAAATTTACACAGTAATAGATATATATCCTCGACAATCACTATCACACTATCTCGTCTAACGATAGTTAAGAGTAAGAACGTGGTATCAGAGTACTCTTGTGGCAGACACAAGAACTACCGCGTCTTGTAACACGTGAAAATGATTAATTATTGAAAGATATTATTGGTCAGGTGTTTTGTTTTTCTTGTTCTTTATTACATGTTTTGAAAAGTTTACCTCCAATTTCGTGCAAACAACGATGTTCCACCTCGACTGATAACCCTTTGGAATATGCCTACCAATTTATTTTTAAAAAATTGTCCAATTAAATTTACTTCTGAACAGTTTACAGACGAAATATTTTGAATACAGTTTTTGTTTTTTATTTTTTTTCAAAATGTCAAATCAAATTGGCCGTGCCTTTACAATAATTTCCAATTGTATATTCTACTCATATTTTCATCGCAGTACAAATGTAGTAAATGAATTGTGAGTCATTACTTTTTTTTAGGTATGACAATTTTGGAGGTAGCTGTATTATTTTTAAATCAACTTTTAATTGCTAGCAATCCTATCTTTATTTTACTCTTATCATTGCTAAAAAATAATTGTAACGTTATACTCAGTGTTTTTTTTTTTTTTTATATTTTCCGCATGCTCTTTATTTATTTATAATTTTCCTGATGGTTATTTTTCATTACATTTCTGAAAATATTCGGTTTCAATCATTCCTTTGGAACAAGATTTTTTCCTCACAACTTTTGTCTCTCTTTTGCTTCCGAGCTTACCGAAGGTAACGGAAGCTATGTGATTGTTCTGTTAACGAACATTTTTTATATGTCTCTGATTTCAAAAATTCCAAGACAGAAATCCGTTTTAGACAACAGGGAACATTTTTGGTTCTATGTCTGTCTGTCGGTGTGGCCACAATTTTTTTTTCAAACGAACATACTTTAAAAAATGCTCGTGCGACTTTAATAAATAGATGGTAGGTCAAAATTTGCTCAATGATGGTCCCATATTAATTTAAACTTGTTTTTATTTACATACATATCTTTTAAATTACTCATCCAATATTTAAGAAAGTATTTATAAGTTGAAGTTGTTTTGGCTTGTCAAAAGCAGCCCATAAATAGGCCCATATTTTTTTTTTTTTTTTATTTATTTATTTATTTATTTTTTTTTTTATTGAATAACACGACTACACATAATTTTGTAACAAGTTATAATGATGTTATTGTTTAACATGACGGGAGCAACATGAAGAAGAAGTAGTCCAGTGACTACACTTCCTGGCGTTTTATATAGTAAAATAATTATATTAAAACATATTTAAGTAATGATAAAGTAAATTTATAATGTATATAAGATTTAAGAAATAGATAATAATAATAGATTGCAATAATAATATTCTATGAGAGTAGATCTCTAGGCCACTGCCTCTTCAGACGTCTTGGAGGGTTACCTGGAATATGTTGAGAGGACATGAGTTGTACAAGAGGATTAGGATGATGGGATAAGGATTCGTGGAACTTTCCATATCGGGATTCGGATAGATTTCGGACAAAAGGAACGTTCAGGTCTTCATGGAGAGTAAGGTTGGAAACATAGTAAGGAGCATCGGTAATTTTTCGAAGAATTTTTGACTGAAGGATTTGGAGACGACGGGTATTTGAAGGCTTGGTGCTGCCCCACACTTTTAGACCGCTATATTGATACTTATATTCATGTAAAAATACAAAAAAAAAACAACCGTTAAGTAACAGCATAACATCTTTGAAATATGTTATAGAATGCGAGGAAGCTATGTGCCACACTAATTGGCAGGCTATTTAATAATTTGGTCATGCAGAGGCTTGGAGTTTATTGCTATTAAATTTTACGTATATGGTTAGAAAAATCATACCCCCATATAAAATCGAGAAATAAATTATTAGCTAAATTTGGAAAATTATTTTCCGTATTTTTGACATTTTCATGTTTAGGCTGTGCTACATAACTCGAAAAGCGTTCCTAAAAAACATTACCCGGTGTATCAAGAAGTTAGAAAGGTATAGGAGGTGTGCACAGTCTGTCTCCAGCTGTTGGGCCTCCCTACACCACACGTCATAGGGTCGAAAAGATTTATACGTGTAACAGGGAGTTAGGAAAGTACAGGAGGTTGCCATCAAGTCTATCTGTATTAAGGTACCTAACGTCTAGTGTACCCACCCTTCCGGTAAAAAAATAAGGTAAAAAAATTCAGGTAAAAAAATCAAAAATATTTTGACAGATTTAAAAAAAAGGGAGAAAAATTAAATAAATTAGTCAATAATGGGTTGTAAAAACAAAATATCATTTTAGTTCACGAGCGAGCTATGTGCCACATTAGTGGGATTTAAATATTATAAATAAAATATTATAGATACATAATATCTAGATATATAATATTATAGATGTATTATAAATAGGATATTATAGATACATGATATCTAGATATATAATATTATAGATGTATTATAAATTAGATATTATAGAATTTAAATTCACCATCACTATGTATGAGTGGAAGTTTGTTCTAGTTTTTTCGAAGCGATTTTTTTGTCATATATGGGAAAGAATAATATTAAAAACTTTTTAAGTAGTTTATTCGTGGAAGGGAAGTGAGTGACAATTTGTTAAAAATATAATAAAACTTTGAAACTCGACTAAAAAGAAGAATAATTTCTCTTCTGCTTCTTTTCCCCCAACTTTAAAACTTATATTAATCCTAAACAATACTTTTTCTCTTCTGTCACCTAATCTATATATATAAAAGTCAACGTATGTGTGTGTGTGTGTGTGTGTGTGTGTGTGTTTGTTCTTTATACAAATCTACAGTTTTAGTCCGATCTCGATGAAAATTTGCACACTTGACCTTCAAACCAAGGAAACAATCAAGGTCTACATGAATTTTCGAAATTTCAATTTTAGTACACAGGGGTACGGGGTACAAGTAATAAATACGGGGTCAAAGTAATGAATACCCTTCATGATGCATATCGTTGAAAAGCTCCTTAAGAGTGCAGTAATTGTTGTTATGTGTAGTTTTGTCATATTTTCATTTAGGAGGGGGGTAAAATGGAAAATATATCTATACAATATAAAAAGAAGAGTAGGTATCTATATGAGAGAATGTCTTTTATACAAATCTACAGTTTTATCCCAATTTGAAGCAGTTTTACACTCTTTTTCTTCCAAACAAGGTGAAGGTCATTGCCTACATGATTTTCCGAAATTAAAATTTTGGTACACAGAGGTACGGGGTACAAATGTCAAAGTAATGGATACACTTCATGATGCATATCGTTGGAAAGCTCTTTAAGAGTACATTAATTGTTGTTAAGTACGTTTTTGTCATATTTTCATTAAGGAGGGGGGTAAAATGGAAATGTATATCTATATCTATAAATGTCAACATATGTGTGAATGTGTTTATGTTCTTTATACAAATCAGCAGTTTTAATTTGATCTCGATGAAAATTCTCGACCTTCAAAGCAAGGGGAAGATCTCTGTCTACATGAATGTTCGAAATTACATTTTGGTACACAAGGAACAGGGTACAATAATGAATACGGGTACAAGGACTGAATACCCTTTATGATGGATATCGTTGAAAAGCTCTTTAAGATTACATTAATTGTTGTTATGTACAGTTTTGTCATATGTATTTTCATTTAGGAGGGGGTATAATGGAAAAATATTGCTAAATCTTATAAAAAAAGAAGAGTGTCTGTAAGAGGGTATGTCTTTTATACAAATCTACAGTTTTATCCCAATTTGATGAATATTTACTCACTTTCCCTTCAAAGCAAGGGGGAGGTCCATGTCTACATGAATTTACGTAATTTAAATTTTGGTACAAAGGGGTACAGTGTAAATGTCAAAGTAATGGATTCCCTTCATATTATGCATATCGTTGAAAAGCACTTTAAGTAAAAAGTAATTGTTGTTATGTACAATTTTATTTAGGAGGGGGTAAAATGGAAATTTATAGCTATATATATAAATATCAACGTATGTGGGTGTATGTTCTTTATACAAATCTACAGTTTTAGTTTGATGTCGATAAAAATTTACCCACTTGAACTTCAAAGCAAGGGGAAAATGACAGCCTACATGAATTTTGGAAATTTAAATTTGGTACCCAGGGGTATGGTACAAGTAATGAATACGGGGTCAATGTAATGAATACCATTGATGATGCAAAAGTTCTAAGAGTAGAGTAATAGTTTTTATGTATTGTTTTGTCATATTTTACTTTAGGAGGGGGGGGGGGGAGAATTTAGGATCTTTAAAATTAGCTTATCAAAGAGGAGGGGGTATAGAAATAGGTGGGAGAGATAGAATCTAGATATTCTTGCATAGTAAAATAATTTATATGTTTCATTATGGTTGTTTATAAACTTATCTAATTATAATAACACTCCGTAGCGAAGCACGGGTACCCAGCTAGTAAAGTTATACAATTCAAAATACTAGCTACGTCTATATGATGTATTGAAAACGATTCTCAATAAGTTTACATTTTTTAACTGGTTTCTGTTTACATGTCCGTATTGAATTGGTTTTTGAAAGTATTTAAGCCTCGTCCAGACTGCCTAAGCGAGGAAACGAGCCGAGCATTGGTGTCAGCGCCTGCGCATCTCACTCTGGGCATGCGCATCTCACTCTGGGCATGCGCAGAGACCTATGTTCGGTTCGTTTCCTCTGTCCAGTTCGGCAGCCTGGACGAGGCTTTTGAGTACTGTTCTGCCATTATTAGAAAACAGGGGATTTTGACATGTGATAATTATGATGGCTGTGAAAGAAGGTCACATTTGTACGGTTGATGCAAGGATCTTATGAAATAGGGATTGAGCACTAAGGGTGCGTTCGGAAACACTAACCAGGTCGACCGAGAAGTAACCGGTGTGTCCGGAAGCACCAACCTAAACAACCGACCGCGTTCGTAAAGCTCCGGTCGTTTTAGCGGTCGACCGGCTCGGTCGCGACCGCTTCGACCGAAATCGAAATACGGTTAGTTCGGTTAGTAACCATAATGTTACCTTTCTTCGTGAAATGTCATTGTTCTTTTGTAAACATTTGATAACGTTTTATAAACATTGAATACATTGTCGTCTTTTTTTGCTAATCTTTTAAATTTTTTTTTTATATTTAGTTTTTGTGAAACATGGACCTTTTTCGGCACTCTTTTACTTTGTTATTCACCTTTTTTTATTTTAAAATTGAAATGAATTTGGTGGGTAATTTTGTGACTAATAATAACAATATATCAAAACTGAAAGATGAAAAGTGTGATATACCTTTGTACCACAGTTCATTATGTACCTACCTTTGTCCTAATAGTTATTTACTTTGTTACCAATCCTAGTTTTCAACATTTTATGGATACCGATATAGTTGTTATTTTATTAGACAATCTAAAATAGAACCCCTGCCTGAGTTGAAGGAGACTGTGAGGTCGAGGATCGCTTGCTGGCATAATTTTGCTTGATTCATTCATGAGTATGAGAGATTATTTACATTTGTTAAACTGTCCGTTTGCATATTTTATACATTTAAGAGATTATAAATGTATCATTTGTACACAGAAGAGTTGCAATTATCGATGTAAACAGTGAAGTTCAAGGTTTCTGGAGGAAGATGCTGCTGAACGTCGTGTAATCTGAGAATTTAGTAGAAGGAAAAAGGAAAGGGATGACAGCTATATATAGATTTAACCTAAAGGGTTGCCACTGCAATAGTTTATTCACTTGAGGAATCGTCACAGCTTCACTTCTATCTCACACCAAACAAAAACGAATTTATATTTGTAACCTCTCTTTGTTTATAACCTTTTCGGTCGACCGCTGCCCGTTCGGAAACAAAAATGATTTCAAGCCGCCATGACACTAACCACAACAAACCTCCGGTCGACCGAGAAGTTGACCGGTTAGTGTTTCCGAACGCACCCTAAGCATATCTCCTGGGTTAAGAAGTGTCGCCAAGAACATGGAAAAAATGTACAACAAACTACCAATGTGTAGGCTTAGTAGGACGAATTTCTGCCCGACTGTTATCCATTGTTTATTTTTGAATGAAAGGTTACGTTACAATCTAACATTTTTTTAAGTTTTTAATGAAATATTTTATTGTTTTAAGGGTATTTATTTCAATTTACAGTTTTAATTTAATATATTAATAAAATATACCTATTAGAATAGTTTTTAATAACCGAATAATTAATATTAATTAATTTGTCAACGGGTTATTTCTATAGCAGAATTAGATTTTTACAAATTTTAACAACTTACCTTTGTAACTGCAAACATAGTCAACAAGATTGCTTAACTTAAATATAGTCCAAAATCACTAAAAAATGAATTAATTGTGCACAAGAGAAAACAAAATATAAAGCAAAGGAGAAATCACAAACTACCAAACGGAGAAATATGAAAAGCGAGGAAAGAAAAACACATAACATGATCGAATTTTTAAGAATTTCTCCCACTCTTCTTGATCTTCAACAGTTATAACGATACAGGAAGGTAATCTATCCTACTAGATTTTCCAAGTTCTTGGCGACACTTTTTTCACCTTGTGCTCTATCCCTATTTTATAAGATCCTTTGGTTGATGTGTCAGGTTACTAGAAGCTAAATACCACGAAACATTTTTGCGCCGGAAGGTTACAATCCTAGATAATAGGTTACAATTGAACCTCATTAACAAGAGAAGGTTATAACTTATAACTCGTGAACGTTGTATGGGTTTACTGAATAGTATGTTATGCGTTACTTTTTTAGAATTTTTCTGTTTAATAGTAATTAATAAATAAATTGTAATATGTAGTAAATCATTTTTTTCTGTATAATAATAAAATAATAATAATAAATATTCTTTATTCCACCACTTGAAAAAAACATGTAGTACAATTTAAATAATAATACAAAAAATAAGTATAACTAACACCCATTTAGTAGCTAAACAATAAACAATAATATATGTGGTGAGAGTCCTCAGTAGGTGTCGTAGCACCTAGAGAGAGGACTCTGTCTCTCAATTTGGTCACATATAAAGGTAACATTTAAGTGTTTTTGAGTATTTGTAGGAAACAAGATAAAAGGGAACTACTTGTTCATTTTCCAAGACTTGAATTGGAAATGAAGAGTGGAGTCAATATTAATCTTTTAATTTGTACAACCTAAACTTGCGAAACAAAAATATTTACAGGTACCTAAATAACAGGAATCAGTCTGGAAAATATTACATTTTTCATAGAACAATTTTGAACTCTGCTAGGCTAAGACTAAGACTTATAATAAAGAATACTAAAGAGGCTGGTCTTTGTTTGAAAAAAGTATTGTGATAGTTTAATTTAGCTGAATTGAATAAGCTTCAGTATTCAATAGGAATAGGACTTATAATATATTATATTTCATTAAGAAAAATACTACTCATTATACCCCGTACCCGGAGTATAAAATTAATGTTGATGTATTATAATCACATTAATCTTTAAAATCAACAAAACAGCTCGGGGAGAAACATTAAACTGCGCATGCCCTAATACGATCTCAATACAGTCAGGTGTTAATATGTAACTGAAGGTTTGTTTAATGCACGTTTACTTTAAATAAAGATACCAGATCGGTTTCAATACACCATGTAACGTAGCTAATATTATTTTATATTTAAACAAAATTACTGTTATCAGGAATTTTAATTAGGAATCATGTTTTGTCCATTAAAAAATTGTTATTTATGCACCTAGGGAGTAAAGTAAGCCATTATTCCCTGAGCGAAAAAGTTGGTTCTTGAGGCGAAGCCGAAGGAACCATGGTCCCTAAATCCCGAGGCGAAGCCGAGGGAATTAGACTCTTTAATTCCCGAGGCGCAGCCGAGGGAATAACTCTATTTAAATTATCGCGAGGGGAATAATGGCACTTTACTCACGAGGTACATACAATATTTTATCTCCAGTAGAAAAAAGATACACATTTTCGTCCATTGCACAGTTTCTATTTAATATTTTAATAAATAACAATAATTATTAGCACTTTCAATAGCAGATATAAGAGATTCAATATTAAAAACGAATAAGAATTGGAATAAAACTCAAATAGAAGGTTATTTAGATGC
This sequence comes from Gerris lacustris, assembly GCA_951217055.1. Classification (NCBI taxonomy): domain Eukaryota; kingdom Metazoa; phylum Arthropoda; class Insecta; order Hemiptera; family Gerridae; genus Gerris; species Gerris lacustris. The sequence continues at coordinate 69,678,777 of OX578281.1, read as the reverse complement.
AGGTTATAATGTTGTAAACAAAGATAAACATGGTCAAAAAAGCGCAGTGCCGCCAACCTGATTTTGACAACTTCATTACATTAGCCATTCATTTTCTACTATTTATAAAATAATTAAGTTGCAATCTTTACTTTTTTGCCCTACTTTACTTTTTCGCCCTACTTTTACTTTTTCTCCCTACTTTTTGAGTTCAGGGATGAAAAGACCTGTTTTAGTCCCTCTAAACTAATTCAAAATCATAACTTTTTTCCCTACTGGAGATAAAATGGTTTTAAGTATGAATAAGTAAACTCTCCTTTTACTTTGCTATTGTGAGTTAAACAGTAAACTAATGGATTTTAATGTGGTATTTTATTAAGAAGTATTGGTTGTGCGTGCCAAGTCCTTGTTAGATGTATAAATGCTTTTAAGATAATATATTCTGATTCCTCGTTTTTTAAAAACAAAATTATCTTCTTTACTGTAATTTTTTTTTATCTCTAATATATAATTATATTACTTAATATTTATTTTATTCGTGTTGAGTCGATATTAAACTTAATAATGCTTTTAAGATTGGATTTTCCGATTATTTAGTTTCTAAATAATCAGTATCCCTCTTTAGAGTACTCCAATATTTATTGGAACGAAGTTTCATTTGACACTTTACGGCGTCTGGAGCCAGGGAGTGATTCCGAAAAAAACGACCGTCACAAAAACGACCGTCACAAAACCGACCGTCACAGAATTTACCAATGACGATAACTTGAGTAAAAGTTGACCGATTTATTTAAAGTTCGGTACACATGTTCATTTTTTGGAACGAAGTTCCTTATGGCACGTTCTGGAGCCCGGGAGTGAATAAAAAAAACAACGACCAAAATCACCGTCACAAAATAACCGTTACAAAATCACCGTTCCGCAAAATCTGTCACGAAATCTACCGATGACAATAACTCGAGTAAAAGATCACCGAGTTAGTTGAAATTTGGTACACATGTTCATTTTACCAACGCCCAGGCTAAGTTCGTTGGACAACGTTATCCGCCCAAGCGTTCACGCGCAACGCTCGCGTAAACGTAAGCTTCAAATTTATAATTGGATGAAATGCTAACTTCATCTATTTAATGAGACAATCAACTTTTATAAATAATTTTTTTTTAAAACGAACACCGACAGTGTTATGAAGTGATAAAGATCTCTAAATTTATTAAAGTGGACCCTAATGTTTAAAATAAAGAAAACAACGTTTTTACCGATATCTTCCGTTCTAACGTATAATGATTTTAATAAAACTTCTTACACATTGTCTAAAGTACAATTGCAACAGGCATGTAAAATTTCAACCGGATTCAAGCAGAAGCTTTAGAGTAGGGAAGAGACAAGAGATATATTTTATAATATTCTAAATTAATAGGCCGGGTAGGTAGAAAACAGTCCTATTTCAATCCAACATCCTTTAACAAACATACTCTTTAACCATAAACTCATCATGATCAATTTTTTCTTATATTCAATATATATAAATAGTAAGACGCTTGCTTTAATGATACAAATAATGATTTTCTTAACTCTTGCTAGGTACAAACAGTTCGTTACTTTTAATTTTGTCCCTTTTCTAACTCCGCCATGTATAAGTAGTTAGCAACGTATACGTACTTATCAGTGTGATTTTATAATTTATATTTAATGAAAAATGTAAGGAACTTCGTTCCTACCGGGTGTCCCGCGACACCACACGTATTTTTTTTTTATCTACTATTGATACGAAATATAAACATTGTATCTCTGTTTAAATGCGTACAAATTGCTTCTTTACAAACTTGTATTCATTGCGCATGCGCGTTTCATAATTCCTCTATTTTTCCGTCCTAGTGTGGTAAAAAAAAGAATTCTTCGCCTTAACGCACGATTAGCGAGTTTGTTTACATTTAACAAAACTAGGTAATTTGCTGTTTGTTTAGTTAAAATAACTGTTTATAAAGTGAAAAACAATGATTGATTCATGTCATTATGACGAATATGAGGAGAATAATACGCCTCCCGAAACAATTAATTCGGCACACATTACAACTAATGAATTAATGTCATCTTTATCAAAAGAGAAATACCAACTTACATACAGGAAATTTATTAATTTTTTTTCTGTATTTAGTACTAAAATCCAACTAATTATTATCCAGCTAATTATTATCCAGCTAATTATTTGCTTTGCTCGTGTGGTTTTACTACCCTCGCTGTCGCTCGGTTGCAAACTCCACACTCGCTTACAAAATGCTACTTTCCGCACTAGACGCGTAATGTACTATTAAAAAATCGGTCCGAGACAACTCAGACAAATTTTCTCATATACGAGTTTATAATTACTTAGCCCAGTGTTTCCATTTATTAGTTTTCAAATGTACGTTTAAATATTATTAAACATGTCATCAAAATGTATCATAAAAATCACTTTTCCTGGGCAGGGAATCGAACCCGGGCTCTCTCCGTCCACGTTTTAAGCTTTTTTCTCAGGAACTAGATTTTTCCCGGGAAAACGGCTTATATCGTTGGATTCGTATTCAAGTGGACTACATTTTAGAATTTTTTAATCAAAATCGTCGGCACCGTTTTTGAGAAATATTTTTTTTTTCATGTTTTTTCAGAGTTTTTGGGGGGTAGCGCCCCCAAATTTGGAGCTAAAATTCATTTCTCGATTTCGCCTCGGGGTATGATTTTTGTGAACATGTATGCCAAATTTCGTCAATATCGGCTCAGTAGTTTAGGCTCCAGGCGTCTGCACAGACGACAGACGACAGAAGACAGACAGACAGACTGACGACAGACGACAGACGACAGACAGACAGACAATTTTTAAAAACCACTTTTTTGGACTCAGGGGACCTCAAAACGTGTAAATCCATCAAAATCTCAAAATCGAATTTTCGCGCCATCACAATACTTTCTCTTTATATGAGAAAGTAAAAATGTTCAAGCAATATTGAACACTATTACATTAATATTCTTAATCCCACTAATATTTTTGAACTATGCGCATACTAACTAAATATTTGACCTAAAAGTTTGCTGAAATAAAGCGGGGCAAATTTATTTAATTAAAATAAAGAATACAGAGATACTAAAATTTGTACGTTAGTGTTAAAACTGATATTTCGTAGAACTCGAAGTGAAAAATAACAAATAGAGAGAATTTTATCAGTATATTGAGTCAAACAGTGCTATTTTAGTTTCACTTATCGAAATAATCCTTTACCTCAATTTTGCAATAACCTTATATTCTTTCAACAAATTGATTTCAATTATTGTTCCCCCTTATACCACTAAACCTTTTATATCTCTACATGACTTAACCTAATTTGCGAATTGTTTGTATTAGAATATTTTATCAATTTGGTAATACTGCATCACTAATGTGGTCATAACTATTGTAAATATTAAAAGTTCGTTTATTGGAAATTGTTTAATAACGCAGTTTTAGTCTTCATAAAGTCATCATCAGAGCCTAAGAATAATCAATAAGTTATAAATAATAAATAAAATAGTAAAAAGCAATTATAAAACTGATATAATCCGAAAGATGATTAACAAATGTATTTTAATTGTTTACCATAATCATCTTATTATGGATTTAATTATTGTTGAGCTGAGCGAAGCGAAGCTCTTATACTACACTTCGCATTTTTTCTGACGCATACTCCTCCTGAACGGCTGAACCGATTCGCACGAAATTCGGCACGGTCATAGTGATCAACTACAGGAAAGTATAAATCTAAATGGCCCAAATTGGTATACAGGGGTACGGGGTACAAAAGATTCCTCCTGAACGGCTGAACCGATTTGCACAAAATTTGGCACGGTCATAGTGACTAACCACAGGTATTTACAAATCTGAAATGGTCCAAATTGGTACACAGGGGTACGGGGTACAAAAGTTTCCTCCTGAACGGCTGAACCGATTCGCTCGAAATTCGGCACGGTCATAGTGACCAACCACAGGAAGGTATAAATCTTAAATGGTCCAAATTGGTACTCAGGGGTACGGGGTACGAGGTACAAAAGTTTCCTCCTGAACGGCTGAACCGATTCGCTCGAAATTCGGCACGGTCATAGTGACCAACCACAGGAAGGTATAAACCTGAAATGGTCCAAATTGGTACACAGGGGTACGGGGTACGGGGTAAAAAAGTGAAAACAGTATATGCCCTTCATGATGCTTGTCGTTGAAAAGCTCTGTACGAGTACAGTTATTGTTGTTATGTTCACTTTTGTCATATTTTCATTTAAGAGGGGGTAAAATAGAAAAACAGGAAATAAAAAAGGAGATATTACTATTTTTGATCCTATTTCAGCTGTTTATAAATACAAATGTTTATTGGTTAAGATTAAAATCAACGCTTAGCTCAATACTGCAAGCAAACAACTGCATTGCACACCTAGTTTAGTATTTGGAACAAAGTTCCTTATGGCACGTTAAAGCGTCTGGAGCCCGGGAGTGAATCTGCAAAAAACGTTCCATACCGAAATCGACCGATGACGATAACTAAAGTAGAAGACGGCCGATTTTTTGTTGAAATTTGGTAGACATCATCATCATTTCACCAATGCCCAGGAAGAGTTCATTAGACATGAACTTCAAGTTTAAAATGGTTTAACTAGCCTATATGGGGCATCATGTATAGAAATGAAAAAAAAATCGGTCCGAGACAACTCAGACAAACTTTCTCATATACGAGTTCATAATTATTTAGCCCAGTGTTTTTCATTTATTAGATTTCGTATGTAAATTTAATTATTATTGAGCATTTCATTACAATTTATCATAAAAATAACTTCTCCCGGGCGGGGAATCGAACCCGGGCTCTCTCGTTCCGCGTTTTAAGCGTTTTTCTCAGGAACTAGATTTTTCCCGGGAAAACGGCTTACATCGCTGGATTCGTATTTAAATGGACTATATTTTAGAATTTTTTAAATCAAAATCGTCGGAACCGTTTTCGAGAAATAATTTTTTTCACGTTTTTTCAGAGTTTTTGGAGGATAGCGCCCCTAAATTTGGAGCTAAAATTCATTTCTCGATTTCGCCTCGGGGTATGATTTTTTTTGAACATGTATGCCAAATTTCTTCAAAATCGGCTCAGTAGTTTAGGCTCCAGGCGTCTGCACAGACGACAGATGGCAGACAGACATTTTTTAAAAACCACTTTTTTGGACTCAGGGGACCTCAAAACGTGTAAATCCATCAAAATCTCAAAATCGAATTTTCGCGCCATCACAATACTTTCTCTTTATATGAGAAAGTAAAACTGGAACATATAATTAAATTCTTTTCTATATATTGATAAAAAAAAAGCACCAATTATGGATTCTTCTTCATTTCATAAGTTTTCTCTTAATACAATTTCCATCTTCAGTCCTCTATTTTTAGACACAGCTGTGTACAGGTCGATTTTGGGAATCTTGGGCGTATGTATCTGTTGTAGATTACCTGGGCTTCGATGTAGCGTATCTGGTTTTTCAAGAGAGTATGAAATGAAAAAGAATACATAAATAATGCAATTTATATCAATGTACAAGAAACACTTAAATTATGTATGCATTATATTTGTTAGTTTTTGCATTTCTATACATGATGCCCCATATAGGTTAGTCCAACCGAATTTTTTAGTTAAACAAACAGCGACACCTGTATGAAGTGTTAAAGATCGATCAAACTATTAAATCGTTTTTACACATTAAACAATATAACAATAATGTTAATGTTAATATAACAATTAAGTACATAATAGGATGCGTGAAAGCTATGTGCCACACTAATTAGCAGTGTATTTTTTAAATTTCAATTAAATAAATTTACCAAATTTTATTCCAGAAACTTTAACTCCGGTTAAACTCTGACTAAAAAATGTTATTAACTAGTGAAATAATAATGATTATTGTTACCTTAAATCAGTGTTTCCCAAAGTGTGGTACGCGTACCCCTGGGGGTACGGGAAGAGTTTGGTGGGGGTACGCGCAGCACCGGGCTTTGACTGCGCAGTCAATTTTATCCTGAGAAGGATAAAATTGTTTATTTTGAAGCAACAGTTCATCATAATTTGGTTCCCTGTTAATGTTTTTCTTAAATTGGCCTTTTGTTTTCGTTTATGAACAAATTTTTTTTGAAGCTATGTGATCGTTCTGAAGAACGAAAAAGTTTTAGGTCTCCGATTTCAAAAATTCCAAGACAGAAATCCGTTTCAGACATCAGGGAACATTTTTGGTTCCGTGTCAGTCCGTCGTTCAATTTTTGCGAACCAACATATCTTGAAAACAATACGTCCAATTTAATGAAATTTGGATGGTAGGTCATAATTAGCTTATTGTTGGTCCCATAAAAGTTTCAAACTTCTGCGCTAATTTTTTCTCTTCCACATGCACACAAACATACAGCTTCAAAAGTACTTATCTGATAAGTATGAAACTTTTATAGCTTATCAAAAGTAGCCCGCAGATAGCCCTAGATTAATTTGAACCGTCTGCCCTCTTTAACTTTTGCAAAATTGATACTTTAATTTATGTAAAAAATCCTACCAATTTTGACAGATTAAAAAAAAAACGGAGGAAACAATTAGATAAATTAGACAATAATGGCTTGTAAAAGTATAAATTCAATAAAGTACGTGATGGGATGCGAGGAAGCTATGTGCCACACCAATTGGCAGTATATTTATTTTTGTTATTGAAGTATACGCATATTTTATTATTATTATTTTTATTCATCCAATTTCTTGTTAGATTTGTTGCATGACGACTAGAGTCGTAGGACAAATCCCAGTGAGTGAAGTGACTCACATTATTAGACCTAACTCCTTGGTTTTAGTCGTTTTAGTTTTGGACAAATTACTTTTTTAAAGTAATAATTTGTAAATATTTGACAAATAGAAAGTTTTTAATTTCCATTTTTAAAAAGAATTAAACCTAAAGGGTTGAAAATGTTCCAATATAAGCGGGAACGAATTATAACCGTTATATAAAAAGGAAGTAGTTTATATTATTTCATTTTCAATACCCCGATTGTCACAGAAAAAAATAAAATTAAATAATTAAAGACAACCAAAATAGAAATTGATTTTTTTTAATGAGGGGTACTTAGTGTCATGAAAATTATAGAAAGGGTACACAGATGTTAAAAGTTTGGGAAACACTGCCTTAAATGATAACATTTCATTTATTTAGTTTGCTTTATTATTACAAAAGATCGACGTCATAATTTGAAATAATATAAAATTAATAAATGATTTTAAATAAAATTTAACTTTATAACCGTATTGTTACGAAAACTAGTCAAACTTTACCCTAATTTAATTGCTCCCTGTTAAATGTACATTTTCATTTCAAAATAACGAAATTATTAATAATTTTCAATATAATTTAATTAATAGAACCTTTATTTATATTAAAATAACTTTTCAAGCTCTTGAATGAAAAGAATGTAATTATTGTTTTAGGAGGGGGGTAAACTCATTTCACTAATTGAATAGAAGCAAAAATGTTATTTCTCGCTTTAGAATTGGACTGAGGAGGATTTTAAAGTCGTTTTCTCATCTTATGCTCAGCCCTGAGGGAGTGGACCCTAACCGATATTCCTTTCAGTTATTGTTATACTATGAATAAGGGGACAATAGAAACTCCGAGATGGAGAAAACAGATCAAAGATTTTAATTATACGACTTCTGGAGGAGAAATAGAACGCTCCAATTGAACACAACAACCAACTAACTTGAACCATTTTTCTTCATAACTCCACCACTTATAAAATGTGCAGTATAGAACCATATTTTGCTATTTACCTTTAAAGATTATCTCTCTTGCTAATATATGTATATATATATATATATATATATATATATATATATATATATATATATATATATATATATATATATATATATATATATATATATATATATATATATATATATATATATATATATAAATAATATATATATATATATATATATATATATATATATATATATATATATATATATATATATATATATATATATATATATATATATATATATATATACTAGCTTTCACGCCGCGTTCCGCGCGGGGCTCATGCTAGGTGTTAGTGGCTGTTTCCTATAATCATGTAGGCCTAGCAAATAAATTAAATTCCTAAATAGTTTTGTTTCCAAAGCCTTCTAGGAATAAAATAAGGACTATATTACACATCATTAATTCCATTATGAAGAATATAATACTCTCCAAATCGTAGTTTGGATTCTATCTATATATTTTAAAAATAGCCAATAGAAACTAAGTAATATAGTAATAACTAAGAATGCTAAAAAAAAAGTATAATGAATAAGAAAAAAAACGTAGACAAAACCAATTAGACTGGGAAGTCATTGAACAATCATCAATAATGATGGTGCATTATTTAATTACCAGCAATTATTTAATAATTATTTGCAAATATTATAGTTATTTGCAAATATTTAATAACTCTAGTTCTAGAAACAATTAATAAAATAATAGATACTCGATTTATAGAGCATTAGTTTGAGGTTTAAGCACTCCAATCAGAAATTAAATCGGTCAACAATTGCGGACGCCATAAGCGCTCTAAGTGAAATTTCTTTTTCAAAAAATAAAATTTAGCTCAATTAAAGGTAGAACCGATGAAATTATGACAAAAAGTAGTAGGACCAAATTTGTAGATCTTTTAAAATTAGTTACCGCTGGCGCAATCGGCTTGTCGATACAACTTACCGTTTAGCCACAATAAGCCTCTAAAAAAACTTCGTCTAAAAAACAAGTGCGTCCACCATCATTAATTTTTTAGGGGGGGGGGGGATATATTTTTTTAACTTTTCGGATTTTTTAAATGGGTTTAGGCCAATTTCCGACCAAACGCAAAAAACCTCAAGTCTCTAGGTGGTCTAGAAGTATATAATAATAATTGTAAAGTAATAATATAATAGCGAGTCTGAGGGTTTGTTTACGGCGGGTCAACCTATTTTTTTAGGTTAATTTATGTTTTATATACTTTATTTTTTTATAAAATTGTTAATAACTTTGGTTCTACTCAATATTTTTAGATGAAACCAAGCCTACAAATTGCGCAACATGTTTGAGCTCACTCCTGAAAAAAAGTTAATCGATTTCATTTAGCCAGTTTTGCGCCTATAAAGTCTGACTGGGGCGACAGACACACATACATACCCACATACATACACGAAAAAAGTTAAGGCCGGATTCGGTTTTTGAAATGTCTAAAATGAAAAAGTATCCAAAAAATTTTCAATTTTGACCAATGTACAGACAAAACTTTAATTTTATATATATATAACTTAATATATATATATAACTTAATATATATATATATATATATATATATATATATATATATATATATATATATATATATATATATATATATATATATATATGTATATATATATATATTTATATATTTATATATATATATATATATATATATATATATATATATATATATATATATATATATATATATATATATATATATATATATATATATATATATATATATATAGTCCTTATTTTATTCCTAGAAGGCTTTGGAAACAAAACTATTTAGGAATTTAATTTATTTGCTAGGCCTACATGATTATAGGAAACAGCCACTAACACCTAGCATGAGCCCCGCGCGGAACGCGGCGTGAAAGCTAGTATATATATATATATATATATATATATATATATATATATATATATATATATATATATATATATATATATATATATATATTATTTATATATATATATATATATATATATATATATATATATATATATATAGGGTTCTTTTTGCCTCCCTAGCGACCATTTTCTGTCACAAATACCTCCCTAGCGGCCATGTCTCCCTAGCGGCCAGAGGGCCAATCCAGGTAAATTTACCTCCTTAGCGACCACTCGAGTCTCCCTAGCGGCCTGTCCGCTACGGAGACAAAGAGGGCCAATTTATGCCATAATCACCTCTTTAGCGAACATGTCATTAATTGGCCATCATAAAGCATATGTGCATAACCTAAATACATAACTACTTTCATGTAAGGTTTTAAGTACATTAAAAACCAAAAATTATATTATATTATAAAAAGAACTTTAAAAAAAAAGATAATAAAAAAATATTTGTAATACCTCCCTAGCGGCCAATATAATATAAAATCACCTCCCAAGCGAACATATCACAAACAACACCATGTGTATTCATAAGTTCATAACCAAGTGCTTAGTTATTAATCTACGTAGTTTCAATTAAATTAAAAACTATTAATTATATTATTTTAGTAAACAGATTTTTTTGAAAAATAAAAAAATATTTTTAATACCTCCCTAGCGGCCAATATAATAGAAAATCACCTCCCTAGCGAACAAATCACATACAACACCATATGGATTTGTAAGTTCATAACCAAGTGCTTAATTATTTATTTGCGTAGTTGTTATTAAGTTAAAAACTATTAATTATATAATTTTAGTAAACAGATTTTTTTGAAAAATGAAAAAAAAAATGTAATACCTCCCTAGCGGCCAATATAATATAAAATCACCTCCCAAGCGAACATATCACAAACAACCATGTGTATTCATAAGTTCATAACCAAGTGCTTAATTATTAATCTACGTAGTTTCAATTAAATTAAAAACTATTATTATATTATTTTATTAAACAGATTCTTTTTGAAAAATAAAAAAATATTTTTAATACCTCCCTAGCGGCCAATATAATAGAAAATCACCTCCCTAGCGAACAAATCACATACAACACCATATGGATTTGTAAGTTCATAACCAAGTGCTTAATTATTTATTTGCGTATTTGTTATTAAGTTAAAAACTATTAATTATATAATTTTAGTAAACAGATTTTTTTGAAAAATGAAAAAAAAAATGTAATACCTCCCTAGCGGCCAATATAATATAAAATCACCTCCCAAGCGAACATATCACAAACAACCATGTGTATTCATAAGTTCATAACCAAGTGCTTAATTATTAATCTACGTAGTTTCAATTAAATTAAAAACTATTATTATATTATTTTAGTAAACAGATTTTTTTTGAAAAATAAAAAAAATATTTTTAATACCTCCCTAGCGGCCAATATAATAGAAAATCACCTCCCTAGCGAACAAATCACATACAACACCATATGGATTTGTAAGTTCATAACCAAGTGCTTAATTATTTATTTGCGTAGTTGTTATTAAGTTAAAAACTATTAATTATATAATTTTAGTAAACAAATTTTTTTGAAAAATGAAAAAAAAAAATGTAATACCTCCCTAGCGACCAATATAATATAAAATCACCTCCCTAGCGAACAGATCACATACAACACCATATGGATTTATAAGTTCATAACCAAGTGCATAATTATTTATTTGCGTAGTTATTGTTAAGTTAAAAACTATTAATTATATAATTTTAGTAAACAGATTTTTTTGAAAAATGAAAAAAAAAAATGTAATACCTCCCTAGCGACCAATATAATATAAAATCACCTCTCTAGCGAACAAATCACATACAACACTATATGGATTTATAAGTTCATAACCAAGTGCTTAATTATTTATTTGCGTAGTTATTATTAAGTTAAAACTATTAATTATATAATTTTAGTAAACAGATTTTTTTGAAAAATGAAAAAAAAAAATGTAATACCTCCCTAGCGACCAATATAATATAAAATCACCTCTCTAGCGAACAAATCACATACAACACTATATGGATTTATAAGTTCATAACCAAGTGCTTAATTATTTATTTGCGTAGATATTATTAAGTTAAAAACTATTAATTATATAATTTTAGTAAACAAATTTTTTTGAAAAATGAAAAAAAAAAATGTAATACCTCCCTAGCGACCAATATAATATAAAATCACCTCCCTAGCGAACAGATCACATACAACACCATATGGATTTATAAGTTCATAACCAAGTGCATAATTATTTATTTGCGTAGTTATTGTTAAGTTAAAAACTATTAATTATATAATTTTAGTAAACAGATTTTTTTGAAAAATGAAAAAATATTTTTAATACCTCCCTAGCGGCCATTATAATATAAAATCACCTCCCTAGCGAACAAATCACATACAACCCCTTTTGGATTCATAAGTTCATAACCAAAGTACTTAATTATTTATTTGCGTAGTTTTAATTAAATTAAAAACTATAAATTATATCATTTTAGTAAACAGATTGTTTTGAAAAAATGTATTACCTCCCTAGCGAACAAATCACATACAACGTCTTTGGATTTATAAGTTCATAACCAAGTGCTTAATTATTTATTTGCGTAGTTATTATTAAGTTAAAACTATTAATTATATAATTTTAGTAAACAGATTTTTTTGAAAAATGAAAATAAATTTTTAATTCCTCCCTAGCTGCCAATCTATATATATAAAAGTCAACGTATGTGTGTGTGTGTGTGTATGTTTGTTCTTTATACAAATCTACAGTTTTAGCCCGATTTTGATGAAAATTTGCACACTTGACCTTTAAAGCAAGGAAAAAATCAAGGTCTACATGAATTTTCGAAATTTTAATTTTGGTACACAGGGGTACAGGGTACAAGTAATGAATACGGGGTCAAAGTAATGAATACCCTTCGTGATGCATATCGTTGAAAAGCTCTTTAAGAGTACAGTAATTGTTGTTATGTACACTTTTGTCATATTTTCATTTAGGAGGGGGGTAAAATGGAAAATATAACTATATCTATATATAAAAAGAAGAGTATCTATATGAGAGAATGTCTTTTATACAAATCTACAGTTGTATCCCAGTTTGATGCATTTTTACACTCTTTTTCTTCCAAACAAGGTGAAGGTCACTGCCTTCATGATTTTCTGAAATTAAAATTTTGGTACTCAGAGGTACGGGGTACAAATGTCAAAGTAATGGATACCCTTCATGATGCATATCGTTGGAAAGCTCTTTAAGAGTACATTAATTGTTGTTAAGTTCGTTTTTGTCATATTTTCATTTAGGAGGGGGGTAAAATGGAAATGTATATCTATATCTATAAAAGTCAACGTACGTGTGAATGTGTTTATGGTCTTTATACAAATCAACAGTTTTAATTCGTTCTCGATGAAAATTTGCTCACTTGACCTTCAAAGCAAGGGGAAGATCTCTATCTACATGAATGTTCGAAATTAAATTTTTGGTTCACAGGGGTACGGGGTACAAATGTCAAAGTTGAAAACCCTTCATGATGCATACTGTTGAAAAGCTCTATAAAAGTACAGTAATTGTTTTTACGTGCATTTAGGGGGGGGGGGGGGGATGGAAAAATATATCTAAAACTCAACGTATGTGTGTATGTTCTTTATACAAATCCATAGTTTTAGTCCGATCTCGATCAAAAAAATGCACACTTGACCTTCAAAGGAAGAAAAAATCAGTGTCTACATGAATTTTCGAAATTTAAATTTTGGTACACAGGGAACAGGGTACAATAATGAATACGGGGTCAAAGGACTGAATACCCTTTATGCAAAACTTTTTGTGAACGTTGCTTGTTAACGTTGGTGAACGTTGGTGGCAACATATTATCTTAAAAACTGCTCGTCTGACTTAAATGAAATTTGGATAGTAGGTCATAATAATTTCCCATATCATTATATATTAATTTAGTTAAAAAAAATTCTTTATGGTATAAAAAAAATAATTAAAGATTAATAATAATAAATCACAAAACTCTGATTCTCATCGAAAAAGCTTAAGTCTATTCCTGTGTTCTAAGAAAGTTTGTTACCCTTTTAACTCGTAATCTTTCATGACACCGCCACCACGTTCTATTATGATTTTGTTTATCTCCCTACTACTTCTTTTATAGTTTCTTTTCCACTATACGAAAACAAAACTTATTATCCAAAAATAGCTGATAACACACGAGATACCCAATTGTTTGTCGTCTATTGACTACTAGTATAAATTTGCTATTCAATAAATCCTTTAAAAATGTATACATTAGTATGTGTAAGTGCAAGTAGGTACATGTTAAGATATATCTATATGCAAATAATAATATGCAAGTAATATCTTTTACTTGTCACATATTATCATTTTTCTATTATTTATTATTACTATTACTTAATGAGTTGATCACATTTATCAGCAATCAGCTTCTTTGGCGTCGAAAAATTAAAAATTGTAAGTTAAAGTAAAGAAATAATTAAATTGGACTCTAGGTGGTTAGAGGTGAATAAAATCTTCATGGTTATTTTATTAATTGGAAACGCGAAATGGCAAAAGAATATTCTTGCCTCTCTTGTTCTCGAGCATATTGGCCGAGAATAACGGCAAAACGTTTCTCTGAGAGTTTTGAGCCGCCTTTATCGTTTTATTAACTTTATTTAACCAGTTGATAAAAACTTCACCATCTATTGAAGATTTTCTGAGCGATCTCTAAAATAAATATAAAGACAGAGATTCAATGAAGAAATCATTAGGAAGTGTAATACACAGAAACAAAACTCGTAAAATTTACCTGGAGCCATTTGATTTTAGAGACTTAAGAAAAACAATATTCCACCAATAAAAAAGAAAAAGAGGAGGGAATGCACAACATACATGTACAAACTTACATATATTTACACTTATAGCTTCATAAGTACATGTCATCTGATTTGTATGAAACTTTTATAGTTTATCAGAAGTAATTCGCAGATAGCCCCAGATTAATTTGAACTGTCTGCGCTCTTTTACTTCTGATAAATTCATCAGCTAATTTTTCATACAGCAAAATTTGCTAAAAACTAATTAAATTCTGCTGAAAGATGGCTAAAATTATTAAAATAATGCATTGTCATCGTGTTCTGAGCTATTCTAAAAGTTTCAAATGTCTAGCTACTCGGGCAGTTAGTTAAAAATCGATTGCAAGATTTGTACTGGACACACAAACAAACAAACAAGCAAGCAAGCTAATAATAAAAACGTAGTAAAAATCAATAAAATACGTGATAGGATGCGAGAAAGCTATGTGCCACACCAATTGAGTCTATTTTACTTGAATTTAAGTATCAATTTAGCAAAAATGAAAGAGCGCAGACGGTCCAAATTAATTTGGGGCTATCTGTGGGTTACTTTCGACAAACTGTAGAAGTTAGAATCTTCGATTTGGGAATCGCATTCCGGAATCTCTAGTGTGAATGAGGAACTCATCGTCGGTCCTAGTAAAACTATTCAGGGAAACTCTTTGATAAGATCGGGTTCCTCTCTTTTTTTTGCATTTAACAACAACAACAAGAAACTGAGTCTTACTGTTTTTAACACCATCATTCTTAGAACTTTATTGTTTTCTTTAATAATGTTGCTCTTTTCTGCAAATGCACAGAAATATCATTTAATCTAAAAATATATTAATACCTATATTATATAGTATAATACAAATTATACACTATAATATGAATATTCGAAATATTTTGGGGTTCTGTTATACATACCTAGTTAAAAAAATATTGCCCTACTATAAATAGCATACACTTGTAGCACAATAATCTACAAAATAACAAAATAGATAATCTAAATGATGTATTTGTTTATCTGGATACATTTTTAGTCATTTGGTACAGAATAACTGATCTTTGTCCCTGGTTAGCCGAAATAATTTTAAAAATTTAAGTCAGATATAGTCTAAATAATTAATCTAAACATCTCATTATACGAGTACTCTTTATTTTTAGTGTCTGCCAAGCGGCCAAGCGTATCTGTAGTAATATATTTACAATAATTCTTTTAGGTCTTTGGATTTTATATTGTTAAAAAAAAAATTGGTCCTGTTTCGTAACAAAAACTGTATTACATATCTTAGTATTTCATATTGTAAAAAAATCGCTTACCGTGTCGCTACAAAAATTTAAACTCGGCTTACAATTTTTAGCCAATGTTGCCATTACATTTTATTTAGAATGCGTTTCCCATTTTCGTTTTCATTAAATTATTTTCATCAATATCTCGTAAACTAGATTTTTCCCGTGTAAAAAACGGAAAAGGTGCACCCCAAATTTTGAGCTAAAATAATTATTTTGGGGGTATGATTTTTAAGAAAATGTATGCCAAATTTCATTGAAATCGGACCAGTATTTTAGGCGCGTCTGCACAGACTAAAGATTACAGACAAACAATTTTTTGATTCAGGGAACCTTAAAATGAGAAAATCCATCAAATTTAGCGTTATAGGACTACTCTATAAAAAAAACAAAAAAAACTAGACAACAAAAAAATCCGTAAATACTCTTACCGCTGAGTCAATATCTACTTAAGAGATAAAGTGGGTACTTTATCTCCTAAAAAGTTAAATCGTATTAATCTGCTTGACTTCGAAAATTTGTTAAGATCTAACAAGAATCCATAATTTTCTACTTTCACCCCATTTTATTTGCTCAGGCCTAACAGTATTATTCCTACAGTAATAAAGCATAGGACACAATTTTTTTGCAGCTAAATTTAAAATATGTAGTGAAGTAAAAGCTTGAGCTTTCTACGGTTAAATAGAAAATGTACCTTTTCCTGTCTGTCTGTGACTCTTTAGTGAGTGACGGTCCGATGTCTGACGATAACTTGAGTAAAGATCAATTGATATTAACGAAATTTGGCTCACGTTTTTTTCTCTGTCCTATACAACTAGTACTAACTTTTTCTCATATCCATAATTTCTTGGTCCAGTGTTTTCGATTTGTTAGTTGTTTCGTTTTACGGTTACAAAAAAAGTTGTAATAAAATAGTTTGGCTGTAGTCTGATCAGACTTGTGCAGCCAAGCCAAAACCTCGTAGATTTGGCAGACGAGACCGATTTCGATGAAATTTTACATATATTATCAGAAACAAATTAGCCCAAAGCGAAATGGAGCAATTAGTATATGATTAAATTTAAGGGTGCTATTCCCCAAATCTAAAAAAAAAAAAAAAAAAAAAAAAAATCCGAAAACAGTTCCGACTATTTTGATGTAACAAAATCTTAAATGTTATATGTAATCCATTTTAATAGGTGCAAGTCGAAAATAAATCTGTGTTAGCACCAAACACCATTCTTGCACCGGGTGAAGGAGAAAGCCTTGCTCCGACTTGTCTAGTGGATAGAGATCGTAAAGATAGAATTCTGTTATATCAAGATTTATTGTCTCTCTTCAAAGAAGACTTAAAGGAACGAAAGGAAATTTTAAATTAAAACATTAAATAACCTAATAAAAAAATTCCCAAATGTATAAAAAGTAAGACTAAGCATCGCGCTGACTCTCCTAGTGTCGGTTGCATTAGGAGAAACAAGTTTTTTTAAACTTCAAATTATTTAATTACCTCAGATCGACCATGAATCAAGAAAAGTTAGTATAGAGTTAAGAGTGACCAGGTTTCCCAACCCTATGGGCATGCCCCAATCCCCAATATAGATAGGGTCACAAAAATCTTTAAATTATTCGAACAAATATAAATATAAATAAGTGCAATGTAAATTACGAACAAAGTATTTAATGTCGGTATTTTAACCTTATTGAGAAAAGATAAATTGCATCGTGGAGTAATATCACTTCCTAGAAGCTTTAATCACAATTCTTTTAACTTCCGACAAAGGATAATTATATTAGCTCACCAACATGATTTCAGGAATTATTCCTATCTTACGTTTAATTGACTACAGAAACCATGTCCTAATAGTTTATTAAGTTTAATTAGTTAGGAATAGATTTTTTACCTCAATGTGTAATTTGTAGCAATATGTTGGCAAAGAGATCATTAAAAATTAATAAATTATCAAGGCACTTAAAAACTAATCCCCCAAAGTTGAAAGGAAAATCTCTCAAATTTTTTATGTGACAGCGAAGCGAATTCAAAAATATTATTTAAAATGTTACTTTATAGCTGCATTAGATAAAATGGCTAAAACAAGAAAAGCTTATAGCATAGAAGAAACCTAGATCAAACCTTGTATGAAGGATATTAATTCGTGCTGAGCTATTTGAAAAGAATATAGTGTAAAAATATACGATATACTTTTAACAAAAACATAACAAACATATAAATCGCCGCGTAGGCGTGCTTTTGTATATCCTCCATCGGAGGATATACAAAAGCAACTCCCCATTTTATCCACTCTAGCTAGATGAATTAACAAGTATTTCAAATGAGTTTATTTAATTAGAAAATGTCAGGTTCATTGATTTCGAGACAACAGATTAAGGAAGAATATTTAATACAGCGCCCTGGCCGGCACGCCCGGGGGGCGGCAAAACTAGGGGAAAAAATAAAGTGATAAATAAAGGAAAAATAATAAAAACTTAGGTGAAATATAATTCTTAATAATATGGATATTATAATTTCAGTTATCTTGTCTAATCTGATGTAGGCCACCCTTAACTTCGTTTTCTCTACCAATTTTCTTTTCTTTTTTTAAGTGAATGTGAAAGAAGCTTCAGCAAATTGAAGTTTATTAAAAACTATTTAAGAAGTTCGATGAGTTAAGAAAGACTCTCAAACCTTTCAATATTATCTATTGAGAGTGATGTAGTTAGTTCTATTGATTACGATGATGCAATAAACTCATTTGCTGAAAGAAAAGCAAGAAAGGTAGCGCTTTAAACGCCCTATAATAAAAGGTTACTGTATACCTATATTTCAAATCAAGTTTATATAGACTTCAAATACAGTTTATTCTCCTTAATTTTTATTCTCTAACCATCTCTAAGAGGACATAAAGGATAAATATGTCAAGACTAGACAAGTAACAAAATATAGAGCTAGGGGGAAAAAAGGAGCCAACTCAAAATTTGTGTAGACTAGGTGTTTATTATATCTATTAAGAAATAAAGAAATGAAAGAATGAGCTGGCAGTCAGTATGTCTGAACTCGAGGTCTAGTCGGTGTTAAGTCTTATCTACCTCCCTCCTTCCATGTTAGCGTGTGTGTGCTTTCTTCCCTTTCCCTACTATGTACTAGTAAGTGACGTCAAAACCACTCCCCTTTATTCAACAAATAAAAATAATCTTAAAACTTAAAACCTTTAGCGCGTACAATTATTTTATTATGAATCGCTTAAAATTTGGTGACATTTTTTATGTACAATTAGACCAGCAGAAGGGATGCCCTTTAGTTATTTCTTTACGAAGAGTAAATAATGGTTTCCAAGCATGACATCAAAAGTTTAGAAATCGGTCCGAGACAACTCGGAGAACTTTCTCTTATAAGAGTTCATAATTACTTAGTCCAGTGTTTTCTATTGATTAGTGTTCGTCTGTAAATTTATTATTAAACATTTTATCAAAGTTATCATGCAAATAACTTCTCCTCGGTGGGGAATCGAACCCGGCCTCTCTCAGTCCACTTTTAAAGCTACTTTCTCAGGAAATAGATTATTCCCGGGAAAACAGCTTATATCGTTAGTTTCGTATTTAAATAGACTGCGTTTTAGAATTTTAATCAAAATCGTCGGAACAGTTTTCGAGAAATATTTTTTTCCTCGTTTTTGGGGGTAGCTCCCCTAAATTTGGAGTAAAAATTCAGAGTATGATTTTTTCTGCGCATGTATCCCAAATTTCGTAAAAATCGGCCCAGTAGTTTAGGCTCAAAGCGTCTGCACAACCAAATGACAGACATTTTTTAAAAACAACTTTTTTGGACTGAGGGGGCTTCAAAACGTGTTAATCCATCAAAATCTCCAAATCGAGTTTTTGCAATCACAATACTTTTTCTTTAGTATATTTAGTAATATAATATGTAGAGTATATGTAGTTTATATGAGAAAGTAAAGACAGCCAACCCCTTGAAATGTCCAATAGAGTATCTGTACAAAATTTCAGCTTTCCAAGTTTAATAGGGAAGGCGCCCGTTATGATTAGAATTTTAAGATGGGTTGTCCAGCCCTAAGGATGGTAAATCTACACGGGCAATTTATTTTGATAATAATATTTGGTTATCCCAAGTTAGTTATTTGGCAGATATTTTTCCTTAGTTAATGAATTAATAATTAAGTCAAGTGGAACAAATTGATTCTGTTATAAAAATAAAAAATTGATCATTGGATTTGAGGAGCAGAAAAAAAGCAGTTAGATATGTTTCCCTGCTTCAGCTAAGCCATAAATCTTTAATGGTTTCAAAAAGTGATATGTCATATTAACTCAAAACTATTTATTTACTTATTCCGAATTTTAAAAAAATTAATGAATTAGATGTTACAGAAATTTTCTTAAACTCGAATGCTTTAACACCTAACAGCAGCTACAGATTATATTTGTTTAAATGAAATAATAACTTAGGGTCAAAGCTATACCGTACGTGCGTTAGTTCATTGATGTTTTTGCAGTAGTATCATAAATATAAAAAAAGGAATTGTACACTACGCGTCTAGTGCGGAAAGTAACATCTTGCATGCGAGTGTGGAGTTTACACCCGAGCGACAGCGATAGCGATGGTAGTAAAACTACACGAGCAATGCAAAATGCAGTTTTCCCACGAGTTGCGTACCGTACTTTATCTACGATTGTTGGATTTTAATAATATATACAAAAAAATCATTAAATACACACAAAACACTTTATACAAACCGTTACTTTAATCAAACAATAACAGCAAATTAGTTTTGTTAAATGTAAACAAACACCGCAAATCGTGCGATAAGGTGAAGAATTCTTCACCTTGTCGCACGATTGTGAAACACGCATGCGCAATGAATATAACTACGAAAAATATCACTTTCTACGCATCTAAACAGATTTAAAATGTTTATATTTCGTTTCAATCGAAGATAAAATACATTACTGTGCAATGTATACAACCATAATGTATACTTTTGTGCATACATAAGCTCATAATGAAATAACTGTCACAATAATTAAATAAGAAGCAATCAAGAAACAAGCAATTGCCTCCAAATAAGAATGGTCTCTTAGGAGGTATTTTTACATAATTTTGGCCTTAAAAGAGGTATGGACTCTACGAAGGTGTTTTTGTATAAAATTGGCCTTTTGAGAGATTTGTATATTATTGGCCGCTATGGAGGCATATTTCTTACACCTCCCTAGAGGCCAAATGAAAAAAATTTTTTTAGGTTTCGGGTTGTAGACATATTTACCTCCCTAGCGATCAGGCCGCTACGGAGGCATGTTCGCTAAAGAGGTGAATTTGTCTATATATATATATATATATATATATATATATATATATATATATATATATATATATATATATATATATATATATATATATATATACATATATTAGCAAGAGAGATAATCTTTAAAGGTAAATAGCAAAATATGGTTCTATACTGCACATTTTATAAGTGGTGGAGTTATGAAGAAAAATGGTTCAAGTTAGTTGGTTGTTGTGTTCAATTGGAGCGTTCTATTTCTCCTCCAGAAGTCGTATAATTAAAATCTTTGATCTGTTTTCTCCATCTCGGAGTTTCTATTGTCCCCTTATTCATAGTATAACAATAACTGAAAGGAATATCGGTTAGGGTCCACTCCCTCAGGGCTGAGCATAAGATGAGAAAACGACTTTAAAATCCTCCTCAGTCCAATTCTAAAGCGAGAAATAACATTTTTGCTTCTATTCAATTAGTGAAATGAGTTTACCCCCCTCCTAAAACAATAATTACATTCTTTTCATTCAAGAGCTTGAAAAGTTATTTTAATATAAATAAAGGTTCTATTAATTAAATTATATTGAAAATTATTAATAATTTCGTTATTTTGAAATGAAAATGTACATTTAACAGGGAGCAATTAAATTAGGGTAAAGTTTGACTAGTTTTCGTAACAATACGGTTATAAAGTTAAATTTTATTTAAAATCATTTATTAATTTTATATTATTTCAAATTATGACGTCGATCTTTTGTAATAATAAAGCAAACTAAATAAATGAAATGTTATCATTTAAGGCAGTGTTTCCCAAACTTTTAACATCTGTGTACCCTTTCTATAATTTTCATGACACTAAGTACCCCTCATTAAAAAAAATCAATTTCTATTTTGGTTGTCTTTAATTATTTAATTTTATTTTTTTCTGTGACAATCGGGGTATTGAAAATGAAATAATATAAACTACTTCCTTTTTATATAACGGTTATAATTCGTTCCCGCTTATATTGGAACATTTTCAACCCTTTAGGTTTAATTCTTTTTAAAAATGGAAATTAAAAACTTTCTATTTGTCAAATATTTACAAATTATTACTTTAAAAAAGTAATTTGTCCAAAACTAAAACGACTAAAACCAAGGAGTTAGGTCTAATAATGTGAGTCACTTCACTCACTGGGATTTGTCCTACGACTCTAGTCGTCATGCAACAAATCTAACAAGAAATTGGATGAATAAAAATAATAATAATAAAATATGCGTATACTTCAATAACAAAAATAAATATACTGCCAATTGGTGTGGCACATAGCTTCCTCGCATCCCATCACGTACTTTATTGAATTTATACTTTTACAAGCCATTATTGTCTAATTTATCTAATTGTTTCCTCCGTTTTTTTTTTAATCTGTCAAAATTGGTAGGATTTTTTACATAAATTAAAGTATCAATTTTGCAAAAGTTAAAGAGGGCAGACGGTTCAAATTAATCTAGGGCTATCTGCGGGCTACTTTTGATAAGCTATAAAAGTTTCATACTTATCAGATAAGTACTTTTGAAGCTGTATGTTTGTGTGCATGTGGAAGAGAAAAAATTAGCGCAGAAGTTTGAAACTTTTATGGGACCAACAATAAGCTAATTATGACCTACCATCCAAATTTCATTAAATTGGACGTATTGTTTTCAAGATATGTTGGTTCGCAAAAATTGAACGACGGACTGACACAGAACCAAAAATGTTCCCTGATGTCTGAAACGGATTTCTGTCTTGGAATTTTTGAAATCGGAGACCTAAAACTTTTTCGTTCTTCAGAACGATCACATAGCTTCAAAAAAAAT
Source organism: Gerris lacustris (assembly GCA_951217055.1). Taxonomy (NCBI): domain Eukaryota; kingdom Metazoa; phylum Arthropoda; class Insecta; order Hemiptera; family Gerridae; genus Gerris; species Gerris lacustris. Next base: position 69,655,839 of record OX578281.1, on the reverse strand, counting down.
TTGTTCATAAACGAAAACAAAAGGCCAATTTAAGAAAAACATTAACAGGGAACCAAATTATGATGAACTGTTGCTTCAAAATAAACAATTTTATCCTTCTCAGGATAAAATTGACTGCGCAGTCAAAGCCCGGTGCTGCGCGTACCCCCACCAAACTCTTCCCGTACCCCCAGGGGTACGCGTACCACACTTTGGGAAACACTGATTTAAGGTATATATATATATATATATATATATATATATATATATATATATATATATATATATATATATATATATATATATATCTATACACAATATACATACGTATGCGTCCCAAGATGGAGTATCCGAGAGGAAAATTTTTCTTATTTTTGTTTTTTCGAAAAAAAATCATTCTTTATCAAATCTCCTGCTTGATCTTAAACCTCTAAAAATGATCAAATTGTCTTGATTTTGTGTGCAGGGTGTTCTGTTTTTTGAAAACTATAAAATATAACCAAGAGTAAACTACCCTAATTTTCGATGGTATTGAACAAATTTATTTAGATAAGTGGTTCAGAATTGCAAAAAACGTATAAATAATTAAATAGTTAATTTTCTGAAATATTAAATTTTATTAGTTTTCTATAAACAAGCAATAAGGTAACTACAACCAATAGTTCTGTTTGGATTTATATAATTAACAAGAGAGATAATTGTTATGACCACAAATAGTTCATGTATTATCAGCAAATAGGTTAATGTCAAATTTTGCTGTTGCTTGTTAAATTGCTTGATTTTTTAAAAATATTTTAATACGTTAAATACGCAGAAGTAGACAATACATTTGAATGATAATTCCTTTAATTTTATGTTTTAACTCTGTTAATTTTTTTTTTTGATATTTCAATAGATATTTTTCCGTGGTAGGCTGTGAAATAGTAACTTTAGAGCCTAAAAAACAAAGCTAAAATCCATTTTTTCATTACGTGGACTTAAAAAATTTTTTCATTACTCCTAGCTGTAAAGAAAAAATCTTTTACGCCCTAGGAACTAAAAGATTTTTATTCTCCGGCGGGTAGTTGTCAAAACTTCCGTAAGTAGTGCTGCAGTCTTGGTAGAAATGCTTCTAGTACGATTAAAAACCGATAGATATCAATGCGTTTTATTTATCTTTTCGTATAGTGTAACCTCTTTTTAAGGCTTCTTTTTTTAAGTCTTAAGTATGTACTAATAATCGTTATTATTATATATTGATTTGTGATTAATATTTAATGTTTTTTCATTGTCTGATACCTCGGAAAAAATAGCATATGCTACGCGACTGTGAAGTGTTTTTTCTTTACCTTGGCAATATTTACTGCCTCGCTTCGCTCGACACAAAAAACTCACTTCACAGCCTAGTAACATAATATACTATTTTAGAGAGATGTATCAGTCACAAAAAAATATTCGTTCTTAAAAGTTAAATGACACTGTTAACACTGAGCCAGTCAGTCTCCGTCACCGAACCGTCAAACTAAAATTTTTCTTCAACGATATTTTTTTTGGACTGACGAGTTTTCCTTGACAACGCTGCCGTTACTATGGGTAAGCATGGAACAATAATGACACAAGGCAACGCAGACAAATGACTCTTCTATTTGTTTAAATTATCCCTTATTTTCTGCATCATTATCCCGTAAAAACATTTCTCTCGGAAAAACTAACTTATTTTCATTGGAATTTAAATAAACTTCCTCCGAGTTTTTCGGTGATTTTACGGTGCATCCAACGTATGAAGTCAGAGCGAAAAAAATAACGATTTTGAGAAAAAAAAAAACACGATTTGTAAACGGTTATATAGTCTGTTTAATTTTCATAACTCAAAAGTCATTTGATGTATTTACTCTTTCAGTAATTAAGTAGGTATGCACAGTTATTGTTTTCCAGGATTTTTTTTGTTTTTTTTATTGTCTCAGATTATTTTTTTCTTTTTTCAGAATGGTAAGACTTAATTGCCTCTCTATTTCAGAATATCTTTTTTTTTTAGCAAAAAGAAAAGAACTGTTGAAAAGAAAATAGGTTATATTTTGCTTATTATCTCTCACAATAATACATTCTTACAAGAAAATTATTTAAGAAATTGATTTGAGACAACTCAGAATACTTTCTCATATACGAGTTCATAATTACTTAGCCCAGTGTTTTCCGTTTATTAGTATTTGAGTTTTCGTAGATATATTTAATTATTATTTAACATTTTATCAATATGTATTATAAAAATAACTTCTCGGCGGGAAAATGGATTTTATCGTATAAGATTCGTGTTTAAATAGAGTACATTTTAAATTTTTTAATCAAAATCGGTTCCGACCGTTTTCGAGAAATAATTTTTTTCACGTTTCTTTCAGAGTTTTTGGGGGCAGAGTCCAGAAATTTGGAGCTAAATTACATTTCTCATTTTCACCTCACCGTATGATTTTTCTGTACTTTGTTGCCAAATTTCTTCAAAATCGGCCCTAGTAGTTTAGGCTCGAGGTGTCTGCACAGAAAGACATTTTTTACAAACCACTTTTTTGGACTCAGGGGACCTCAAAACGTGTAAATCCAACAAAATCTCAAAATCGAATTTTCGCTCCATCGCACTACATTCTCTTTATGTGAGAAAGTAAATAATAATGCTTTTTTACCCCCTTGTGAACTATTATGTTCCAACCTTATATGAGTGATTAATGATAAAAAAAAACATCGTACAAAGAACGAAAGCAATTATACTAAAGAAGACTTCTTCAAAATAAGAAAACTTTTTTAAAGAGACTGTAGACTTATTCCAAATGTTTAGTTACGATGTTTTTAAAGCTTATTTGAGATATTCTTAACATTTAATAGAATGATAATATAATATAAGTATAAGGGGTCTTTTTCACCATAATTTAATTTCTGATTCCAGTTTTGTTAGTAATTATACTTAAAATTTAAGGTTTAATGTTTTCACGAGAAATAACGATAATTATTTCTCACCCGACCAACTCCATACTGATGAAGACATGATTTTTTTGGTACTTCTTTAGATTGTTACTCCCCTATGTTTTTTAGAATGAAAATGACTTTATCATAATAACTATTAAGAAAAAGGTATGTTCAGTCCAATGTACTTTGGGACAAAGAAATATCTCACTTTTATTTTTATAAGGGGAGTATCAGTCTAAAGAGGAACATTCCGTACACTTTCTTTAGATTGTTACTCCCCTCAATTTTTTCGTGTGGTGTTAAAAATGTATTTTTACTTCCTGTTTGTAAGAACGTTAGATGAAATGATTACAGGTTATTACAATCGAGGTTTAGAATCATTTTTCCTGCGTCTTATGAGGATAAATTGAAAATAAAGAAACAAATTGTTTAAGTAAATTTTGTATTACGGAAAGAAAAATACTTTATCTACGATTGATACGAAATATAAACATTATATCTTTGTTTAGATGCGTAGAAAGTGATTATTTACGTACTTGTATTCATTGCGCATGCGCGTCTCATAGTTCTGAATAATTCCTCTTCTTTACCACACTAGTGCGGTAAAGAAGAGGAATTCTTCAGCTTTACGCACGATTAGCAAGTTTGTTTACATTTAACAAAACTAATTTGCAGTTCTTTTATTAAAATAACTGTTTATATTAGTGAATTATATAAGTGAATCAAGTGACTTTGACGAAAATGTGGAGAATAATACTCCTCCAGAAATAATTAATTCGGCAAAAAATACAACTCAAGAATTAAACCCATCTTTATCAAGGGAGAGATACGAACTTACATACAGCAAGTTTATTTTTTTCTGTATTTATAATTTAAATCTAACAATCGTAGATAAAGTACGGTACGCAACTCGTGCGAAAACGGCCTTTTGCATTGCTCGTGTGGTTTTAAAACCCTCGCTGTCGCTCGGGTGCAAACTCCACACTCGCATGCAAAATGCTACTTTCCGCACTCGACGCGTAATTGTACTATTCTAACTACTTTTAATAAAATACAAAATTAAAATCAACAATTATTTTAGGTACATTTTCTACTGGATATTTCAATTTTGACACACTAATATAGACAGTTAGAATCGTGAAATTTAGCAGGCCTATTGGCTCATCCAACAGGACCAGGATGGCCATAGGTGTTACGGAAATCGAATCTCCATAATATCGATGTATATAACATTTGGTGAGATTGATTAATTGATGTTTGATTTTATATATATGAGATTTTTAAATATATGCCAAAGAGTTTAATAGTTCAATAAAAATAAGTGAAAATTCGTATTCTTGTTCTTTAGAATTTTATGACTAAAGGTCGACCAAGAAATCATGAACACGGAAGAAACTGAAAGCTTAGCTTCGTTTAAATTCGGAATCTCCGAGTATTGCCGAAGTCAGTACAGTCGGGTGTTAAGACAATAGACAATACCCATTTCTAGTTTGTATGACATGCGCAGTTATGTCAAATCTCACGAATAACAACAGGAAGGTTTCCTATCTGTTAGGTTTCCTGTTTTGTTTGTTTTTATACAGTTACAGTACGAACTATAGTTACAACTATCCTAAACGATCTTTGTACGATCCACAAATCCACGGGATGATGCAAATGCAAAGGACGCTACAAATAACGGGGTTGGAACAAACCTAATATGCATTTGTTATTATAAAAATGATTGCTCTCCATGGCAATTAATCGAAATAATATTTGCGAATTTCTAGTTTGTTTTTCCCCATTATATTTTTTATAAATAAAATAACCTGTGAAACCTATCTTAGAATCTCATTATTTATAAAATTTCTTCCTAATTTTTAATTCGTGTCATTATCCATGTTTTTATTAATAACAGGAAATTTTAATTATCAAAGAGAAAATTGCCAAAAACAATCCGAGAGAGGTAATAGTCCAAAAATAATTCACAAAAATGTAACAACTAAAATCCAGAAATAAAAAAAGTAACAAATAAAACAGAAATTTAAAAGTGACAAATCAAACTCAGAAATAAAGACCAAGAAAAAAATAGATTAAGAAAGAAGAAAATCGATTTAAATTTAAAGAATATTATTATGATTAGATTAATCAATAAATAATAATACATATAAAGATAATATTATCGTACATTATTGTGATTTCTTATCAGGTACAGTGCTGCCTGTTGCAAAAAATAATAAAAAAATATAGAAGTTATAAAAAAAAAATTAATATAACAAAAGAACAACATATTGTTTTTTGACAGTGGTCTATTTTATTAAAAACTGACTATACAAGACACCAAAACAACAACAACAACGACACTAGCGCACTCCTCAGATTTCCATGACTTCTTGGTCGACCTTTAGCTGCTTAATAAGTACGGAAGAACTAAAAGAATGTGTGAAAATGTACAATTTTATAATCAATGTTTCTAGCTCGATCTAATGCCTCTTTTATAATTATTTAGTACACTTGCGTGGCAGTGAGTAGGGAAGTGGCCATGAACTATAGCAGCGCGAGTATATAACAGGCACTCGCGAAAATTGTTCCGATTTTGCTAAAATTTGCTTTAATTCTACCTCTTTATAGGATAAACATTTCTACTAAATTTCGTTTAGTTATCTGCTGCCATTTTTAAAATATCGACTTTTGAAACTTTAACGCTAAATAATTACGGAACTATTTTGGCAATATCAACAAATGAAGTATCGATATAAACTGTTTAACATAATGGGCAAAATGATACATGTAGCTGAAGGTGTATCTTCTTCTATGCCCTCCATTTCCCGAGGTAGAATGGGAAGTCAATGAAGCGGAAATGTTAACACTCACTGCTTTGATGCCACAGAAGTATTTTAGGGAGTAGACGCACTAGCGCGAGGAACAGTGGAAGTCATTGAATGGAGACGAGGCATAAGGTATAACTAATCTCCATTATCGTAGCATATCCATGAGACGAAAAGTTATGGGACCAAAATTGTAGATATTTTCAACTTCGATAGGCCTGCCATATAACTATGTGTGTAGATTTGTCTTTTATACAAATCTACAGTTTTATTCCAAGCTCCCCACTTCAAAAAAAAAAACGCCAAAAAACCACCTCCATCCCTTGGCAATGCCAGTTAATTCAGCTAGCAGGTATACCTGCTACACATGAGTATACCTGCTGCAAGGGGCCTGGGTGGCACGGAGGCTAGAGCGCTCGCCTTGCGATAAGGCAAGTTAAGCCGCATCGAGCGGGGTCAGAAGGTGACCGCAGCTCTGGGTTCGATTCCCGGACCAGGCCCCCCGCTCAATGTCCACCCAGCATTGTTAAAACAAGTGGGAAGCTCCTCGAAAGAGTAGCACCACCAGGTTTCGGCATGGAAACCATGACGATGACACTCCTGGTTGTATTACAACTTGGAGGGGAGTCATGATTGACGACCATATCTTCACACGATAGTGTGAAGATTTTTAAATCGTGAGCTAAGTGGCCTGCATCTTGGGGTGTAGAAAGCCCCCCGGTATATAAAAAAAATAAAAAAAAAAAAATAAAAAATAAATAAAAAAAAAAATAATACCTGCTGCAGGTAACTGTGTAAACATCATAATTGTTCTGCTATGCATAATTTGAACTATTACTGTCTCAATCAAGAGTCGAAGATTCTTCAAGTAGTCCATACTAAAGGTTTCGGTCCATACTAAACGGCGAAGAGAAATAACGAGTTAGCCGACTGACTACAAATTCGGTTCGCCACTCCTCTCACGATTTAACTTGCCATCCATGCGATTTTGTAGACATTCCTTAAGTAATCTTACCTAGTAGAGGAGGAACGCCAAAGTTTGAAACTTTGGTCAAGAAGGGTGTCTAATGTGAACTTGAATTTATGATTAATATTTAAAATCGAAATATAACAATATTAGAAAATTAATTAGGTTTTTTCGTTTTATCACAAAACTTTTTTTTTTAACTTTACCCTGATTAATACTGATTCTTTAATCCACCTCATTATTTTCTCCGTTGATCAGGTAATAAATCCTCTTTTTTCTCATTGTCAGAAATAAATTAAATAAAATCAATTCCCGTTAATTTAGGGAAGAAGTTGATTTTCTCGGAAAAAAAGAATTAAGTGATTAGGAAAATTCATGGGTTTATCAGACTGAATGGGGGTTGAATGAGAAATTCTGTTTAGTAAGAGATATGGGGGTTGAACCTTAGACGAACAGGGGCCTAATAGACTTCATCGAGTCAAGGGATAGAGTTTAATTTAAATAGAGACTTGTTGGGAAAGTAGGAAGGTTATCAGGTAGATTAGTGGGACGGGGTATAAGCCTTATCTACGGGAAGCATGCCGAGCAAGGGCGGCTTGTTCACTTCTCTTAACAATTTGTCCGAGGGTTCCTTGAAACCGTGTCGGACGGTAGCAACCTCCCATTTCATATTCAGAGAGAGACTGGCCCTGTTCCCCAGGGCAGCTACATCTCTCACGCTAATTGAATTCAATCAAATTACTCTGTCTATCTCGTTCTCTCCACCTCATCCTTCCTCTATCCTTTGCCATGTTTTATTATGAGAGGTCCTCCTGTATTAAGTTTGACAAGGCTCCCGCTATAACAATTCATGTGCTCGTAATTTAAAAGTTCCAAATGAAAGATATAACATTATTTTGTCTTTGTTTCACTATCGATGTGTTAATGTTAACCCTGTCTCTACGTTGGTGAATTAGTGAATATTCACTACTAACAGGCTGAACTATACATTTTCATTTTTAGGGTCCGTAGGCAAAACCAAGGACCCTTATATTTTCCTGCGTGTGTCTGTCCGTCCGTCCTGTCGCCTGCTCTCACGGCTACACCTTTCGTCCGATCACTTTGAAATTTAGCATGTATGTGTCTTGTACCTACCCACATGTATTAAAAATATAGCGACTTAAAAAAATATTTTTAAAAAAGAATTAGGGTAAAAAAACTTTAGGGTTAATTTTTTTTTTTTTTCGACACCGTGAGGGGTATCATATGAAAGGGTACGTCGAGCTGATTACAAAAATATATTCTATAATTTTGATAGGGCGAGCGTAGGCAAGTTTGAAGTTGGTGTGAAACGCCCCCCCCCCCCCCCCTCCCCCCCCCCCCCCCCCCCCTCTATCTCGCTTATGTGAAGTGCAAAAAATCTGAAACAATTCCTGAACATTCTTCGACCAAAAGTAAAGATACCACTTTTTGGAAATTTCGAAAAAAATGTTATTTTATTTTTTATTGACAAAATACGTTTTTTTTATAACTATGGTCTTTTCGATGTATTAATATGGTTGTAGTCCGGTTCAGTGGCAAAAAAATACTTTATCAGAAGTTTTTTTGTGTGTTTTGAGAATATCAGACCCATAGGATAGTTCAAAGTAAACTTTTTAGAATTTTAAAAAACACCATCAATAAATAGGGTACTACTTAAACTACATTAGCACACACACACTTGACCTGTTTATTTTATTAATTAATTTATATCAATTGAGCCATAAAATAATAGTATATATATGTATAAAAATTACACGCTGTTCAATTTAGACCAGGAAGGTCTGCTAAAGTTTTGGTTCACGGACCTGGATCAAGTCTTAAGTAAGCTTTATGAAGTATATAAGCACATTCAGCCATTAGACTTCACGCTGGTAGGGAATATCTGGAGATAAGCACTATCCATCCATTTCGGCCAAAAAAAACTCAATAGGAATCATGTTGATCTCTTTTGATAGTTAGATTGGCATTTGATTATGGGGAACTTAAAAGGCCCTACACACGACCCGACAATCCTTGTCGGGGCCGTCTCTACACACGACTTGACACGACCAAACTCCCCAACAATCCTTGTGGGGGCGATCTCTACACACGAGCCAACACGACCACCCGACACTACCAAACTCCCCTCTTTGGGAGGAGTTTGGTTGTGTCGGGTTGAGATGTCGGCTGACAGCGCTACACGCACGAACCGATCAACAGGAATCGAGGGTGGGGACCTCCCGACGGTCGGGTCCGGCAGTTTTAGTCCGCCGACAAACCTACACATGCTCCAACTGTCGGGACCAAACCCCGTTCGCCCCGACGCCCGACGCCCGACGGTCGGGTGGTCGTGTCCGGGTCTTGTGTTGGGCCTTTAAGCCGACCATATACGTTACGTTATACCTGACATGTAAACCTGTTGAGGTGAACTGGAGCTTGTGTGCTAGAGAGTGTAAAGACTATAGCTTCTTTCTTGTGTTAGATATAGCATGAATTATACCCTGCTTTCAAGCGTCTAGCTCCACATTTGAAATAGAGCTGAGGTTACATCCTTTAAGCCGTGCAGTACCTCCTGAGCTAGTTGTAAAAGCAAATCCAGTTCCATTGTTATCTTTAGCTCCAACCGTATAAATAAATTTTGCTTGATTATACTTGTTTTTTATTTTTTAGTTCCTTTGTTGTTTTAATTGTTTGCTGCCTTGATTTAAATTAATGTAATTGCCGAGGTCTGTACTTTAGCCATGGGCTTGTTCTTGTTTTATGGTGGTGACGTGCTACGAGTATGTTTGGGAGATCCTCCAATTCATACATTCTTGTTAGGTCTCTGAAACGGTTTCCTAAAGGTCTACTGAGAATAGGCTTTCTTTCATACTGTCTGGTGCATTTGGAGGTTATGATTTTGTCTGCAACGTAGTGATGAGGGTACTTTTGGATACGATAACCACATCTTAACATTAAGTGGTGTCGATGGAGATGTAATGGTTGTTTATCAGCTTCAATAAGGAGGCTAGATATTGGACTGGTTCTGAAAGTTCCAATAGTCTTACCCCTGAATTTGGCAAAACGCCTTGTGGGCCTTAGGTTTGACCCCTGATTTAGAGTATAACTCCAATTTCTAGGTTTTCCCTCAAAATTACATTCACGCTTTTTCGTAAATGTATTCAATTATATAGGACCTAGCGAAAGATATAATTTTTTTTTTCCAAAATTAATGTAGACATCTCCCCCACCGAAAAAGTCCTTTATTTACATTTTTTGTTAGATAAATACTTTTAATGTTACAATGTAGACATAATAACGATTTATCAAAAATTAGCAGTATGAGTTCTCTGGAAACTGGACCTATGACCATTTAAGTTTGTAGGTCAACCTTCTTGATTCAAAATGGCGGCTATTTCTATGCAGAATTCGTTATGAATATAACTCGGGAATCAGCTGCAGCGGGTGCGGCCCGCAACAGGTTCCATGCTCAGGAAGGTGTAAAATTTAAAATTTAAATGTTTGCTTCCGATCTTACCGAAGTCAGTGGAAGCTATGTCATCGTTCTGAAGAACAAACAATTTTGATGTCTCCATTTACAAAAATTCAAAAATGGAAATCCGTTTCAAACATTTTTGGTTCGAGTGATAGATACTTCAGTTAGTGATTATTATTTCATAAAATCTCTATCCATTCTAATAAAATTTTGTATGTCATTTAGAAGCTAGAAGAATAAAATTATTGATTTCTTCACGTTGTGATTAAGGGAGAAAATGAGAATTTAATCTTTCTGAAAAATTGAACGCAGTATGATGATATGGTTCTGTAGGAAGAGAACTCCAAGCCTCTCGGTAACAATGATACTCCTACATAATGAAGCACATATAAGTGCAGTACTTGTAGATTTAGAAGGTATTAAAGTACTTTGTACAAACAGTAAACTATTGTCTAAAGAAGTAGTCAGGTAGTGTTGTTGTAATCCCAACGATACTATTGTTAACTTTGTAAACAAAACCGACTTTTTTCTTTTTTAATTATAATGTGAAAAGATTAAAGTATATGCATCGACAAAGTCCGAACAAAGTTGATTGAAAAGAAAGGAATGACGGTATTTTCATTATCTGAGAAAGACCTCTTTCAATTCAATTAGATGCTAGTTCTGGTGCGGTGGATTCTCTGAGAGGTACTCTCTATTCAAAGGCTTGCTCTGGGATGCCAGACCTCCCAAACAAATACCCACGAGACTACTCATAAGTCAGGCTAAAGCAATAGACCGCTCTATCCTCGGTCTAAACACCCACACACGGTCCACCTCTCTAATTAGAAACACAAGTTAAAATAAACAGTCTGTATAATAGAAAGAGTTGGTTTGTCTGGCCCCTTTGTTAACCCCACGACATTTTACTTAGGTAACCTATACACTCACTGGCCTCACGATTTTACCCCCCTTACTCCGAAATTAAATAGGTTTAATCTAACTAAAACATTTTACTTCCAACATTGCAATTGACCTTTCTCAAATAGTAATCTCTTGGAACATAATATAACAGTTACCTTACATCTCCCTCTACTTACCAATAATTTCAAACACAGTCCTAACTATTTTCCTTTTAGGTATCTGTTCAAAGTGCAAAAAGAAACCCTATATAACGGCTCTGTCTGTCTGTCCGTTGCTTGTTTCAATTCATAAACTACTATAGCTAGGAACATGAAATTCGGCATTTGAAACAACTGGACACATTTTGGATTTTTCACTCTAAATATTTTCAAGATGGCGGCCAATATGGCGGGCAACTAAAAAAAAAAGTTTTTAGTCACCATGACATGTTATATATCAATTTAAAGGTCTTGAAATAAAGAAAAAGAATATGCAGCTATTAACATTTCACATGTAATATTTTCAAGATGGCGGCCAATATGGCGGGCGACTAAAAAAAGTTCTTAGTAACAATAACATATGTTATACATCAATTTAAAGGTCTTGAAGCTTAGAAAAAGAATATGCAATTATTAAAATTTTACACTTAAAAGTTTCAAGATGGCGGCCAATATGGTGGGTAAATAAAAACAAGTTTTTAGTCACCATGACATGTTATACATTAACTTAAAGGTCTTGAAGTGTAGAAAACGAATATGCAATTATTAAAATTTTCAAGATGGTGGCCAATTTGGCGGGTGACTAAACATTATTTTAGTTACCGTAATAACCTATACACTCTCATATTTATTTGATGTCATGGTAGACATCAAATTAAAGGTCTTGAAGAGTAGAAAAAGAATATTACTATTAAAATTAGTGTAACTCTATTGCACTTAATCATTTTAAATTTAATGTACAGAAACCGGCGATTATCGCCCCACATACTTGCGTGAAGTGCGCCTTACTTGTTTATCATATAAAATCCCAGCTATTTCATAATATCTTTTTTTACTTCCTTATATAAACTTTCTCATATAAAGAGAAAGTATTGTGATAGCGCGAAAATTTGATTTTGAAATTTTAGACGAGTCCAAAAAAGTTGTTTTTAAAAAAAGTCTATCTGTCGTCTGTCTGTGTAGACACCTGGAGCCTAAACTACTTAGCCAATCTTGACGACATTTGGCATACATGTTCAGAAAAGTCATACCCCGAGGCGAAATCGAGAAATGAATTTTAGCTCTAAATTTGGGGGGCGCTACCCCCTAAAATCTCTGAAAAGACGTGAAAAAAAATTATTTCTCGAAAACGGTTCCGACGATTTTGATTAAAAAATTCTAAAATGTAGTCCATTTAAATACGAATATAACGATTTAAGCCGTTTTCCCGGGAAGAATCTAGTTCTTGAGAAAATAGTTTTAAACGCAGAGGGAAAGAGGCCGGGTTCGATTCCCCGCCGAAGAGAAGTTAATTTGAATGATATATTTTGATAAAATGTTTAATAATAATTAAATGTACATACGAAAACTAATAAATGGAAAACACTGACAAGTAATTATAAACTTGTATACTAGAAAGTTTGTCTGAGTTGTCTCGGATCGATTTTCTACATTTTGCCACCGAGCTACCGAAGGTAACGGAAGCTATGTGATCGTTCTGAAGAATGAACATTTTTATACCTCTGATTTCAAAAATTCCAAAACAAAAATGCATTAATTCATGTAAATAATGAAAATAACAACATTTGAACATGTTAGAAATGTTTATTTGATACATGAATTCACGAATCCATTTCGATTTACAATTTTCGGGCTTACTGTGATGAGCCAGTTTTAGTAGACTCACGATACACACGTATTTTAATTGATATAATCCTAAATGCTCTTTTGTTTTAAAGAACAAATTAATATTAATCTTAGTCCAGTTAACGAAAGAAATATTGCGGAAATAAATCGGATTGTTTCGATATTTGTTTGAAAATGGAATAAGTATCAAAAGTCCATCTTGGAAAATAGGTCCAGATTTTTTTTTTTTTTTTTTTTTTTCAGAAATTTCTAGAAAATGTCATTATTATATGCACAAAAATTCATCATCGCATTCGTACAATAGTACATTACGCGTCGAGTGCGGAAATTAGCATTTTGCATGCGAGTGTGGAGTTTGCACCCGAGCGATAGCGAGGGTAGTAAAACCACACGAGCAATGCAAAATGCCGTTTTCGCACGAGTTGCGTACCGTACTTTATCTACGATTGTTAGATGTAAATGATAAATACAGAAAAAAATAAACTTGCTGTTTGTAAGTTCGTATCTCTTCTCTTGATATAGATGGCATTAATCTTGAGTTGTATTTTTTGCCGAATTAATTATTTGTGGAGGAGTATTATTCCCCACATTTTCGTCAAAGTCACTTGATTCACTCATGGTTTTTCACTAAAATTCGATATAAACAGTTTACTATAATAAAAGGACAGCAAATTAGTTTTGTTAAATGTAAACAAACTCGCTAATCGTGCGTAAAGCTGAAGAATTCCTCTTCTTTACCGCCCTAGGGTGGTAAAGATGAGGAATTCATCAGAACTATGAGACGCGTATGCGCAATGAATACAAGTACGTAAATAATCACTTTCTACGCATCTAAACAGAGATATAATGTTTATATTTCGTATCAATCGTAGATAAAAACAATTTAGTTAGTAATAAGAAGAGTTGAATCGTAAAGGCATATGGTAAGAGAAAGGAGAATAATAGGCGAGTAAAACCAAAACAATGAAGCGGAAGGTTACCTTTCTGTTCACGCAAGCTCCAAAATACTAGTCCCTGCCACCGATCGCTGACTGCTCTGACTGGTTTGAAACCCATCCGTGATTCAATAACAGCCTAGTTGGAACAACTGACTGACAGTCAGAGTTTGAGTTTAGTTTCGTTGGAACGCCCTGGTGGTTGGAACAACCCTTTTAAATAAATTTGACAATAATACTCAATATAATCATAAAGTATATTTTAAATCAAATTATAATTATTATTAACTACGGGAAACAGACAGAGAAAAATACACTCCAGCGCTGGGATTTGAACCACAGGCCTCTATATTTCCGGTATAGCGCTCTACCAACTAAGCTACGCAGGAGAATGATTTCCTCTGACGTTAGGTTTAGTTCTATGTCATTAATGTTGACTTCTCAGATTTGTGGAAAATTGAAAGCTTAAATTCGGGACAAGGTATCATTAACGTCTCCTGCGTAGCTTAGTTGGTAGAGCGCTATACCGGAAATATAGAGGCCTGTGGTTCAAATCCCAGCGCTGGAGTGTATTTTTCTCTGTCTGTTTCCCGTAGTTAATAATAATTATAATTTGATTTAAATTAAAACTTAATCTTTCCGTAGTATGAATACTACCAAGATCATAAAGTATAGGAAATAGTACGCGAGGAAGCTATGTGCCACACTAATTGGCAGACTATGAAGAAACGTTTGGTTAAAAGACTGGTTGTTATCACACTGGACACGACTATGTGCGCCTGCCGACTACGGTCGAACTTGGTAGTACGACTTATGATCCCACATTGGATCATACTTGTCGAAGATGTTGTCGAGTGAGATTGCGTTGAATTTGATTGATTATTTTCGTAATTGTTTTTCCCCCAGTTAATAGGTTTGTTCCAACCAAGCACTGTACCGTCCGGGGGAATGTCACGGGCGTGCGCAATGGATAAAAGCCGTTCCAAGCCGACTTGTGACAGTGTTTCGTACTGTCCATGAAACTGTTCCAACCTGGGCAGGGATCGTTTGCGAACCGTTCACTGTACAGTCCCAACGATCCTCAGACAATACCATGTACTGGTTTGTATGACATGCGCAGTTAGTCAATTGTCACAAATATCAACAGGAAGGTTCCCTAATGTTAGGTTTTCTTGAATGTTTTTAATTCAGTGCGAATAATAGTGCTAAACCCGTTCCAACCTGACTTGATTTTATTACAGTACAATATTAGCGCATGCGTATAAAACCTGTCCTAAACGATTCCCGAACGATCCGCGGGACTATACAAAGGACGGTACAAATTGGGGGGTTGGAACAAACCTAATATATCCATCATATACAATTTATAACTCAATACTTAATTAAAAGAGTGTATAAGTGTTAGTATTAGTAGTAATATTAAATGAGATTGGAAAGAATGTTACACACTAATGACCGCGTCGGTATTTCTGCAAAGTTTTCAAATGAGTAATATAGCTCTTGAAATTATTTCGTGACATTTTGGGATGGAGGGACGTATAATTTGTTTATCTACAAATCAAGAAAAAGAAATATATATATTACATTCATTCATGTTTATTCATATTTATAAATATAAAAATGGAGTTTCATTTACAAAATATAAATAAATTCAAGTTTTAATATTATTTAAGACCTGACGTTGATCGTGATTCGGGTTTATATATTTTTGTTTCCCTTTGACCATTTAATAAATTATGCAAATTCGTTGAAAGTCAGACTAAAAAGGAGGTTGGGAAGTAAAATATCTGGTATCAAGATATAAGGAATTAATTGGACCGACGTCCTTGCCGTGCTGATCATATTGGTTTCCATTCCACGAAGTAAAGTAGCAATGGGCATGATCAAATTTTAGGCTGGAGTAACGGTAAGGGCTCATTCACACTGGGATTCCGGAATGCGATTCACGAATGCGATTCGTGTATGAGTATGAGATTCAAAAAAGTATCAAGATTCAGTATCTCGGCGGCTTCTTCCCCCCACTTTTCCTAGTTTTCATCCCACTTTTATTATACACTAACATATATATGTATTTAATTTTTAAATAATTAATTATATTATATTTAATATTATATTCATAATTAACCTATTTTATTTAAAGTAAATAAAACAATTGGAAAAAAAAAAAATTACATTGATTTATTAATATATTTATATAATTAAAATATTTTATACAACGTAAATAAAATTATTTATAATAAAATATTATAATTAATGATATTACAGTAATTATTATGAATTTATAATTAAAATATTTTAATTAAAGAAAATAAATAGCAAGAGGATTGAAGCAGAATGCGATTCAGAATGGCCTAGTCTGAATGGGCCCATATAGCGCAATGTATCATGAGCCGCTTTCTAAGAAGAATTCTAAAAAGAATCGAGGCGGCTCACGGGGACGGGATACTCGATTTGAGAATCTCATACGAATCGCATACCGGAATCGTAGTCTGAATGGACATAAGCAAAATACATAGGCCGCCTGGTATCATTAGAATCTTCGATTCGTGAATCGCATTCCGGAATCTCTAGTGTGAATGAGGCCTAACAGATCTTTAGACCATTGATATTCCAAAAGCCAAAACACCCAAAGGCTGGGCCCACATGTCATACGGTACGTATGACGGCCGTGTGTTCAACAACTCACGGTGATCAAATATACGTCAGGAAATGTAAAACACAGTCTCTAACCGTCCGCACCGAAGCTTGCACTGCCTCCTCCGCACCGACACTTCTTGACCATGCCCATACCGACGCTTTGTATTGTGGGTATTCGGTGTTTACCGAATACAGGTAATATAGGACCCTCTATTGGCTTCTTTCGACAAAACATTCAAATTTCTAAAAAATCGGATGAGTACGTTTGAAGATGTAAGTGTTAATACAATAGTTATTTATAGCAATTAGGCAGCAAAATGGAATTTTGCTGACAAG
Source organism: Gerris lacustris (assembly GCA_951217055.1). NCBI lineage: Eukaryota > Metazoa > Arthropoda > Insecta > Hemiptera > Gerridae > Gerris > Gerris lacustris. The sequence continues at coordinate 69,639,043 of OX578281.1, read as the reverse complement.
TTTTTTATGTTTTAGTTCCGAGCCGAAGGCGAGGATAGGCTAAACAAATTTCCTGCTGAGGTGAAACCGAGTCAGGAAAACTTTAATTACCTGCTGAGGTGTAACCGAAGCAGGTAATCTTTAAACGAGTCAGGAATGTTTCCTTTGATGCATAGTTACATACAATATTTTATCTACTAACGGCAGAAAAATTACACAAAAGATTTTAGTACCTGATTTAGAGGGCAATAAACTTTCCTTGTATGATGTGGCAATATTTGCAATTTCGGGTGGCGTGTTATCAAACAAGTCTTCAACGTCTTTCACAACATTATCATCCATATTTTTATTTAAACTTCAAAAACCTAATTAACAAATTTATCAAAATAATAACAGATAATTACAAGATAAAAAGAACTTTTTATATACTACGTTTTTTAATTTTCTTTTGAATCATAATATCATAATATGTTATGTTGATAATATAATTTTTATTGTTATATAAAATGTTAGTGAAATATAAATAGTTCCGAATTTATTTACTTCACACAAATGACAACCATCTAGAGAGCTGATCTTAAACCTATAAAAGGACAAATCATTGAACAACGGATCTCACCAACACCGAATCTAAACCGTGGCCATCGATATGGCCCCGTGTAGGGGAGGGTAAGAGAAGTAAAATAAGTACAAGTAAAGAAGTACAGATGTAGAAAAAATAAACCGATATCTAGTACACAAGTGTAGACTCACCTGGTTGTCATACTTCAATTAATATATTTCTTTATTTACTTATTCTTTTTAGTTGTCATTTTGTTTACCTCTTAATAAAAAATCACAAATTTGAAACCTGTAATAATGAACATCGTAAAAAATATAGGATACGTCAAAACAAATAAAATTACTTGCGGATTTTTTCCGAACCAACTTTCCATACAGCAAAATTTGCTGAAAACGAATTAAATTCTGCTGAAAGATGGCTAAAAGTATTAAAATAATGCATTGTCATCGTGTTCTGTGCTATTCTAAAGGTTACAAGTGCCTAGCTATTCCGGAAGTTAGATAGAAATCGATTGCCAGATTTGTACCGGACAAACAAACAAACATACAAACAAGAAAGCAAGCTAATAAAAACGTAGTGAAAACGATTAAATTATTTTCATCTTTTTTTAATAGATAAAAGATTTAAAGCAATGAAAGTTGTAAAAATCGAATTTATGACTAGTAAGTTTGAGTAAGTGTAATGACTCGAAAGTTAAAACAAAACAAAGACAAATTCAGTGTTGCCACTTTTTTATTAACAGCAGTTTTTTATCTCAATTTTTAGCGATATTTTAAAAATAATCACGGTAAAATAATAATATTAGTTTTATTATTATAATTTTAAAAGGTATTTTCAAAAAACATATAAATATTTAGCAGAATATTACGCTAAAATATACAAAAATGAACAATGTGGGAGAGTTCATTACCTGAGATGTAGTAACTTTTTATAAATTTGGCAGCCTGTTTGTTATTTTGCTGACACTTTGGTATTTTGCTGCGTGTTTTATTGACATGTTACAAAAGAATCAAGAAAAATTACATTTTGCAGATTTTAAACCTAACAAAAATGCCTAATTTTTGCTGCCGTGAGTAGATAAAAATAATTTTGTGCGCAAAGAGGCAGAGAAACCAATAGGCGCAGAAGGTTAAAATTAATATGAAACCAACAATAGGCTAATTATGACCTACAATACCAATTTTTAAAATCGAACGTGTAATTCTTAAGATATGTTGGTTCGTAAAAACTATTGAACGACAGACAGACAGACAAGAGACCAAAAATGTTGCCTGATGTGTGAAACGGATTGCGGTCCAAGACACAAATTTTTCAATTTGAATACGTAATAAAATTTCGTTCTTCAGAACTTCAGAACGGTCACAATGCTTTCCTTATCTTTGGAAAGCTTGAAAGTAAAAGTGGATTTATTGTCTTAACTTAATCAATGCGTTAGTTTAATCTACGTGAATGCATTTGTTTGCCGCATTCTAAACACATTTTACGTGCCATATTATGGATACTCATATTTCTCCCCCTTAGTAAATTAAAATAGTATGATTAATTAAGGGAAGGAATGTCAAGCTTTATACAGATCAAATCATCTTTACCTCTAAAATATCAATTTTTAAGTTTTTGGTAGTTTTCATACTACGGAAAGTTTAAATTTTAATTTAAATCAAATTATAATTATTATTTACTACGGGAAACAGACAGTGAAAAATACACTCCCGCGCCGGGATTTGAACCACGGGTCTCCTGTGGGGTCCCCCACGCTTATATAGCTTACTAATGACCACACCATACTCGCTTTGGCGGTACAATGTACAAATGTATAATGTGTGAAGTAGCTGGAACTCTCCACCACGGGGCGTAAAAAGGGCCTAAAAGATAGCCTAATTGCAAGGTTCGAACAAGTGGTTCGTCCTACCCGTTCTAGTAGTACTGCTACTAGGACCATCTATGGGCGTCTTTCGACTAAACATACAAATTTCTGAAAAATCGGATGAGTAAATTTGAAGATGTAAGTGTTAATACAAAAATAATTTTGTGCGCAAAGAGGCAGAGAAACCAATGGGCGCAGAAGGTTTGTGACATACAATCACAATTTTTAAAATCGAACGTGTAATTATTAAGATATATTGGTTCGTAAAAAATATTGAACTACAGACAGACAGACACAAGACCAAAAATGTTGCCTGATGTGTGAAACGGATTGCGGTCCAAGACACAAATTTTTCAATTTGAATACGTAATAAAATTTCGTTCTTCAGAACTTCAGAACGGTCACAATGCTTTCCTTATCTTTGGAAAGCTTGAAAGTAAAAGTGGATTTATTGTCTTAACTTAATCAATGCGTTAGTTTAATCTACGTGAATGCATTTGTTTGCCGCATTCTAAACACATTTTACGTGCCATATTATGGATACTCATATTTCTCCCCCTTAGTACATTATGAAGGGAAGGAATGTCAAGCTTTATACAGATCAAATCATCTTTACCCCTAAAATATCTTTCTTCACTGTTTTTTTTACCTTATAATAAAATCCGTGAACTCTGTAGAAATATTGATTATTTTCTTGGCAAAAGTTTGTCACCTCTAAATATTTAATGTTTTCTTTTGTAGGGGAGAAAAAAATGTTAGCTAAAAATAGACATCATTTGTAAATATTATTTTCTAAAGGGAGGAAAAAATTTATAAATTGAAAATATTTTCTTGTAAATGTAGTTTTTATTATTTATTTTCTTTCTGACTGTGTTATTTCTTTCATTTCTTTGTATATACTTTTTCTTTTAAATAATTTTTAGAAAAAATCTTTTAGCGAATTTTCAAAGAAAATTACGCTATTGCAATGGCTTCAAAATTTTTGTAATGCGAATTTGTGAAAAATTTTTCCATGGAAATCCGTTTTAGACCATTCTGAATCGATTCCTAAAATTTAACACTTTTTTTTATGTATGTATGTATATATGTATATATGTGTCACTCCAGACGATATCTCCCCTTAGGATGCACTTAAAAATTTCAAACAAATTTTAAAATGTCAATAATATCAAAAGAAAGGATGAGTTCGTTGGCCAGAATTTTTGGAGTACATTTAGGGGTCAAATTTTGACCATATAGGGTCAAAAAACGTTTTTTTCCATTTTACCCCCCTTTTATGTGAAAATATGATAAAAGTGTAAATAACAACAATTACTGTACTCTTAAAGAGCTTTCCAACGACATGCATCTTGAAGGGTAAATACTATTTTGACTTTTGTACCCCGTACCCCTGTGTACCAATTTTTTTTTTCACCCGAGCAAATTCTAAACCAAAATTTTCCTATATTATCATAAGCCAATAAAACGCAGATTTCTTTGAAAATTCGCTCATTAAGTCATGGTGCATGACTGGACTTTTATATTTTTATTACTGAATATTAATAAAATCTTATTAATTCTTAAAGGTGAACAGTAGAACTTAACGATAATGTTTCTGGTTTTTACAAAACATTGTGAGTGCGGAAAGTAGCATTTTGCATGCGAGTGTGGAGTTTGCACCCGAGCAACAGCGAGGGTAGTAAAACCACACGAGCAATGCAAAATGCCGTTTTCGCACGAGTTGTGTACCGTACTTTATCTACGATTGTTAGATTTAAATAATAAATACAGAAAAAAATAAACTTGCTGTATGTAAGTTCGTATCTCTCTCTTGATAAAGATGGCATTAATTCTTGAGTTGTATTTTTTGCTAAATTAATTATTTCTGGAGGAGCATTATTCTCCACATTTTCGTCAAAGTCACTTGTGTCACTCATTGTTTTTCACTTAAAACTCGATATAAACAGTTACTTAAATAAAAGAACAGCAAATTAGTTTTGTTAAATGTAAACAAACTCGCTAATCGTGCGTAAAGCTGAAGAATTCCTCTTCTTTACCACCCTAGGGTGGTAAAGAAGAGGAATTCTTCAGAACTATGAGTCACGCATGCGCAATGAATACAAGTACGTAAAGAAACACTTTCTACGCATCTAAACAGAGATACAATGTTTATATTTCGTATCAATCGTAAATAATAGTATATTATGTTACAAGGCTGTGAAGTGAGTTTTTTCTTTACCGCGGCAATTACATTTACTGTCGAGCGAAGCGAGACAGTAAATATTGCCAAGGTAAAGAAAAAACACTTCAAAGTCGCGTAGCATATGCTATTTTTTCCGAGGTAGCAGACAATGAAAAAACATTAAATATTATTCACTAATCAATATATAATAATAACAAATATTAGTACATACTTAAGACTTAAAAAAAGAAACCTTAAAATGAGGTTACACTATAAGAAAAGATAAACAAAACATTGACATCTAGCGGATTTTTATCGTACTAGAAGCATTTCTACAAAGACTGCAGCACTACTAACGGAAGTTTTGACAACTACCCGCCGTAAAGAAAAAATCTTTTAGTGCCTAGGACGTAAAAGATTTTTTCTTTACAGCTAGGAGTAATGAAAAGATTTTTTAAGTCCACGTAATGAAAAAATTACTATTTCACAGCCTACCACGTAAAAAATTATTTTTCTGCTTAATATTTTTTTTTTTTTTTTAAATTTTTTTTTTCGTACTGAACATATCATCAATGTTACTGGATAGATTAATTAGTGGGATGTCGGAGTGTTCCATCACCTGAATTATGTTCTGGTCATGTTTAAAGCTTAATCCATACCGGCACTCAATTTTATCGTGTCTTTATTGCGTAGCTGAATCTCAGCAGAGCCGCAACAAGAAACCTTTTGATGCCTTTTAAGAATATATGGTCGGTTACGTTCTTCTGCGGGACATAGCTTGAATTAAGGCATTTAAAAAAAATAAAAGCAAAAAACAAAAACAAAAAAAAAAAACAGGAGAATAGCGGCCATGCCCCGCCAATTAAGGCGGACAATGTGATTTTCATACAAAATTAATTAGTAGACCGAAAATCAAGTTGATGTTAGTTTGCCACTTGATAGGTCATCACTTTGATTTGGAGTAATATTTGACTAACTAACTTATCAAGTGACGAACTAACATTAACTTGATGTTCGGTCTACTAACTAATTTTGTACTAAGGATCATAAAAAGCATATTTTCCAGTAATGGGCGGGAACGCTCTCCATCGGTTATTTTCAAATTCCTATTAGTCCAGGAGATAGCATTCAAAAAAATTGTCTGACTAACATCAAGCTAGAATTTTGTTTTTAAGTTAATCTTTTAGCGCCTTTTAATAATATGTGGTCGGCTAAGTTCGTTTGCGGGACATTGACATCGGGAGCTTGGCTATAGGCATTTGAAAAAAAAACAAACCGGCTAAGAGCAGTCATATCCCGCCCTTTTTGGTGGATAATGTGATGTTCATGATCCTGAGTACGAAATTAGTTAGTAGACAAAAAATCAAGTTGATGATAGTTCGTCACTTAATATGTTAATTAGTCAAATATTACTCCAAATCAAAGAGGTCACCTATTAAGTGTCAAACTATTATCAACTTGATTTTTGGTCTACTGACTAATTTAGTATGGATCATTAAAATCACATTGTCCACTAAAAAGGGCGGGACATGGCCGCGGCCGCTCTCCACCGGTTTGTTTTTTTCAAATGCCTATTGCCAAGCTATGGCCCGCAGACGAACTTAGCCGACCATATATTCTTAAAATGCACTAAAAGATTAACTTGAATAAAAAATTCTAGCTTGATGTTAGTGATACACTTCTTTGCTCGCCATCTCCTGGAATATAACCTTTTGTCTAATTAATTAAGATTATACTGCTTGTTTCGTCGGGAGGGGAATTATTAATATAAAACTAGAAATGAAAATAAAACAATTCCAATTACCCAGACTGATGAATATTTAATTTCGAGGTTAGATTACAAACATTGACAAAACATAATATTAAAGGTGATAATAACAAAAAATATAATCGAAAGTTACAAAGCTTGCGGACTGTATTTATTAAGGATATTAAATTACAAATGATGGAAAATAACATAAATTTGTTTACGAATAGAAGGTATAAAAGGATAGCTTAAATGATAAAAGTACAATACCAGGTAAGTAGATGAAGATATAGGCATAAATTAGGATGGCATAGATAGGATAATTCACAGATATGATACACAAATTGATACACAGATAGATAATGTTTTAAGATATAAAAATATTAAAGATACTGAAGTAAATATAGACAATCTAAATAAAAAGGAATGGAAACAGAATGTGATGAGTAAGTGCTATATGAGGTAGTACAAAAACAATGCCTAGTCAGGTTTGACAACCAGGCAAAAAAGAACATAAAAAAATAACTTAAAACTAAACAAAGATTAACTAAACTATATTAAAGAAAATTATAAACAATGACATTAACTGATTATTTTTAACTAACTACAGGATGAAACACTGCTTTTGCACTTTATTGTCTTTATTCCATTTTTTAAGTAGGTAAATAATTAAGTTTTGAGAGTCGAATGTTTTAGATAGCTTCTGATCCAAAACCTTCCTCATTAGCGCAATTTCTAAAAAAAAAGGAATAAGGGGGGGGGGGGGGGGGGGGGGGGAACAGATGTAATTAAAAAAAAATAAACCTTGAAGCAATCAAGACTTAAAGTTGGGTAACAAATTACCGAAGCTGAGTTTTTAAAAAGTCCGGCAGATTGTCCGGTTGAAAAGGCGAGGTAAAATGTTTTGTACCTGAAGTGGTTGTTTTTTTCCCCTAGTCCAGAGTTGAAGGGAGGGAACGGGAATGTTGTAGAAGAGTTTCTAGATTCATTAATCAGTTTAGTGAAGGGATCCCCGCTGACGTCCATTCAACGCTGGGTTTTGTTCAATTAGTCATTCCACCACGGGGAGCAGCACCGCGTTATCCCATCCAGAGTAACTACTTGCCTTAACTTTATCCCTGTTTAACATGTTCCCTTACTGTCAGGTGACGTTCCATCGTGCAACCTTGTGGCTTTACCTCTTGTTTTAAAGCAATAAAATATAGCAAATATAATCCAGGTGCATCTAAACACAGTGATGATTAAAGTCTGAACTGTCTACCATCCGGTGGACAGAACCAAAATTATTTTTAAAAATAAATTTTACAACCAGAACCAAAGATACATTGTTAAAAAAAAAAATTAATTTTCAATTGTTTTAGATTTATGATTACTGTTACTACTCTACCATTTATTATAAACTTTTAATTTTGTTATTTTCCTGCATAAAAACTTTTATAACATTTGTTCTATACAAGCAGCAAACCCTAATCAATTATTGCTGTAATCCCTATATGTTTAAGTGAAGCATATCAATTCATAAATTTTACCAAGAAAATAGGGTTTCCCTTCTCATATGACGGCCTATTATGTCACTAGAATCCCGAATAAATCACTTCATATTACCGACTAGGTATATAAACAGCACTAGAAAAATAATAATTGTATATACATAGTTATTTTGTTAAAGTTTGATTAATTCCTTATACTGTCATATTACGTGCATATTCTCTTTGCGATTCGTTCTTCGTATGTCTAGCAATTAATTTTTTTGAAGCGAAATACATTGATGTTAGATTTTAATACAAAAAAAAAAAATATTTTTTTTTTCCTTACCAAATAATTCCTAAAATACGGCAGATATTAAGTAATAATATGGAGGACTTATTCATTTTATTGAAATGTATAATTGGTGCAAATTTCAACTCAATCGGCGAAATAGTTCAAAAGTCAATATTCTTAAAATGGTGGCAGATCAAAACGCAATTAAGTGGCAATGTTTGACTTGTAAAGAGGTATAAAATTTGCAAATTTTTGCGCAATCGGGAAAAGTTTAAATTGTTTTACGATTTTTAAAAGTTTTTAAGTTAATAAGGTTACAAATTTATGATTTTCCGGGCAACACAGATTCATGTAAGGACTGTTTTTTTTTTTTTTTTTTTTTTTTTTACCCAATTTCAATTCTGAAGATTAAAAAACTGTGGGAGTTATGTGTTTCACAGACAAGTAATTAGCTATAAACTACTCAAATCGTTTTGGAAACACCCAAAACGGATAATTCCGTTAAAATCTCGGATTCGGATTTTTTTGGGGTGAAATACTATACTATACTTTTCCTTTAGGTGAAGGAAAATTAAAAATAAACGTACATATTCTAGTAGGAAATCAAAGGTTCGGTCGGAATATTGGCTTCACAGGTTTTTGATATAATATAGTGTAAAAAATTATAAGCATTGGTCTCACGGGTTCCAATCTTCTTATGTATATCATACTTTTATGTATAGTTCACTACTTCTCTTGTTTTACATTCGGAATTATTTGAAGTAAAAATTTCTTTAGGCATGGTAGAATAAATTGGCTTGGATGAATCAAAATCGTGAAACAAAGTCTGTGTTTCGAGACTCGTCCAAATGAAAGATTTTTGAAGTGAAATTATCGAAATTGTGAAATGTAACTGAAGTTTGTGTTTTGGAACTGTGATCGATTTTTTATCAACTGCAATCTTAAGTCTAATTAAATAAATTCGATAATAATATGTTACGAAAATAAAATCATTAAAGTATATGTTAGAGGACGTGTGGAAGCTATGATCCAAATCCACACTAATTGTCAGACTATTTTAATATTTATAATATTCTAAATTTTAAAATTTGATTTGAACTGTTTCACGAAAACATATATACAGAATTTATTTAAGCTGCAGTTATATTCTACACCCACGAACGTCTATACTCATGCTAGCTTATAACTATAACATATTTTATGTTATCTATTTTAAAACTATTATCAATTGTATCCAATACCCAAGCTTCTAGATCTTTGCATTTAATGCCAACGGAAATAAATATAGAATTAAACGTTCTCTGACAATGCCCCTACAACATTTAATGAACATATTGGAATTTAATTAAATGCATTTGTCTACCCGAGGGAAGTGGCGGAATATATTAATATGCAAGCATTTATAATGCAGCACTGATGGGATTTACATATTAATAGCTAACATCCTCCAGTTCTCCTCCTAGTACAAATACCATTTATTATTATTTTATAAATTAATGGATATATATATATATATATATATATATATATATATATATATATATATATATATATATATATATATATATATATATATATATAATATCTCGGAGTGAGTTCAATGTAATACCCGTTTAGCTAACGATAAATTTATCAGATTGAACTAAAATTTATTTGTAGTTTAATTCGTTATTCATTCAGTGAATAGAACAATTTCTATCAGGGGAACTAATTATATTTTACTCATATTACTCCCACGTGTAAATTATTATTTTGCTCAAGATATTGTTGCTGATTTAAGACAAGATAAGAAGCAAGTATTCTTGTATATTTACTCCCAAATGATCACAACACTGCTATAATTCACTATTACAATTATATATAAGGGAGTTCTCAAATTAAAAACCAAATTACAAGTGATCGGACAAAAGGTGTAGCAGTGAGAGCAGGCGAAAGACAGACGGACGGACAGACAGACACACGCAGGAAAATATAAGGGTCCTTGGTTTTGCTTACGACCCTAAAAAGAAAACATTAGTCTTTGTTTGTTCGTTGTGTATACCTACACTCGCGTAGTGAACGCTAGTTCCATTGTTTCCTGTTTTAATAATTTAATGATAATTTATGATCAAACATCCAGTAATCCGACGATGCTCTCTAATCCGTCATGACATGTCTCCATATGTGTCTGATTAGACTTAATTACTTCTATTGATTAAGGGTTTATTTTTAACCTGAAATTTCTCTAATATAATTTCTTAACTTTTTTGTAATGAGGCTTTTTTTAGATGAAGTATAAAATCTAATCCAGAATCTTTATTTTGCTTCCGAGCTTACCGAAGGTAACGGAAGCATTGTGTTATGCCTCCGATTTTAAAAATTCCAAGACAGAAATCCGTTTCAGACATCAGGGAACATTTTTGGTTCCGTGTCTGTCTGTCTGTCTGTCGGTCTGTGTGTCCGCGAATTATGAAACGTGTAACGATAACTTGAGTAAATGTTGACCGATTTTGATGAAATTTGGTAGAAATGTTCATTTTACCAATGCCCAGGACGAGTTCTTTGGACAACGTTATCCGTCCAAGCTTTCACGAGCAACGCTCGCGTAAACGTGAACTTCAAATTTATAAATTGGAATATTAGGTCAAGGAAAAAATCTAACTTCATCTGTTTAATGAGACAAACATTTTTTTCAAATACAATTTTTTAGTAAAACCAACAGTGACACCGCTATGAAGTGTTAAAGATTGCTAAAACTATTAATAGTTTTTACACAATAAACAATATAACAATAAAGTAATATAACAATAATTTTAATGTTAATATAGCAATTAAGTACATGATAGGATGCGAGGAAGCTATGTGCCACACTAATTGGCAGTCTATTTTTTTTTATTTATAGATTTTTTTTTTTTTTTTTTTTTTCAGGAACAAATATTCGATCATGGAGAACAGATCAACGTATAAGGTTCTAATGTGGCTGGTGATAAGAAAATTTAGTAAGGACGATGTGGGCAAATACAGCTGCGTCTCCACTAACTCTCTGGGCAAAGCAGAAGGCACGCTCAGACTTTACGGTAAACCTAAATACCATATCTTATTGTACTAGTACCTAGTAGAGGTGGGTAATAACAGTTATTTGGCGAGAACATGTTATTACTGTTCTGTTATCAGGCAATAACATGTTATTTGAAGAACAGGTAACAGGGGGGGGGGGGGTAGCTTTCGATGCCGACGAGATATAAGACGACCGGGGGGGGGGGGGGTATTTTAAAAGTTAAAGAAAACACAAAAGCATTTTAAAAAAATGTATTTTTGTACTTGTTGAAGCCCAGAGGTGAAGGGATAAATATAACTCAATATATAATGATATAATTAAACAATTTTTACCTTTTGAATGCTCAAAAATAATATTAAAATAAGGCCAATTTCCCCTTTTCATTTTTTATATAATTTAAAAACCGATAAGTAGGTATCTATTATAAACATAATTGATGATACGACAGAAATAGTTGCAGTAATGTGACGTCGTGTAAAGGTATAATATAATTACATATTATGAAAGTTGTTAGAGGAAAATCGGTTCAGTAGAACTGGAGATAAAGTGTGAGATCAGCTTAGATACGCGGAAACGGAAAGGCGGGCCACCTCAAAAGGGTGAAGGGGTGTGGGACAAACTCTCTGGATATGATAGGTAAGATGAGGCAAAGAGGGGTTAGAGTTAACACTAACGTAACTCAGACTGGCAGATAGATATTACAATAGATAGACAGAGATAGCCCTAAGCCATAAGGTTAAGGTAAGGAGTAAAGGACATTGGCCTTGGAATGGAAATCACGTCATGCAAGTGCAAGTTAGAACCGAGACCGAGCTCTACCCTGCAAAAGCAAAATCTTTGTCCTTTAAAATAAAATTATTTAAACTTAAATAACAGAAACAAGAAACAGGTCAGAGAACAGAACAGTAGAGAAGTGTTATAACAGATAACAGCTCATTGCATCTTGTTCTTGTTATCGAAATGAAATGTTATTGATTCTGTTCTGTTCTAGGATAACAAGAACAGTAGAGAAGTGTTATAACAGATAACAGCTCATTGCATCTTGTTCTTGTTCTCGAAATGAAATGTTATTGATTCTGTTCTAGGATAACAATAACAGGAAGATCTGTTCTGTTATCCTGAGCTGTTATAATATGAACTGTTATTCGATAACAGGTATTTTTCAAGAACATGTTATCGGACGAACTGTTATTTTCCAATAACATGTTCTTCTAAGCTGTTCTGTTATTTTCGACCCACCTCTAGTACCTAGTAAAGGTTATGAAACCTTTTGCTCCAAATTGTGCCTAGCTCAAGTTTGAAATTAATTTACAATGCACGATAATATTTGTAGGCAGTCAATATTCTATCTTCCACAAGACAATTTTTTTAACCGGAGGGGTAGTTGAAATAATCTGGTTCTGAACCCGTGAAGGAAGGGGGGGGAGGTTTTCAGTAACTTTATACATACTTTATATGATCACCAGTGTAAAAAATGTCTTACCTCCCTGGGATTCGAACTATCGCTAGGTAAATCTTTAATGACCAAGTTTTAGGCGATAATCTATAGTGATAACCACAAAACAATTACAATTACAGTGGGGGATTCGTCGTGTTAATTAGCTTGAAAGGTTTCAAATCTAATTGGGGACAGGCGTAGCCAAATGGTTAGCGTACTAGCGCAACTCCTCCTGTAACCAAGGTTAAAACATCGTCATATCTGGTGAGTTCGAATCCCAGAGAGGTGAGACATGTTCACTCTGACATATCTGGCGAGTTCGAATCCCAGAGAGGTGAGACATGTTTCACACTAACCATCTAGTAGTTGAGCAAAGTGACCTGATATCCTTTTCTGTAATAACCTAATCATATGTGGTTAATCGGGACGTAAAATAATAGCCAAAAGCAATGAATAAATGTGGAAAAAAGTACTTCTCAAAAAATTCTAAAATGTCGGCCATTTTAGTACGAATCTAACGATATAAGCCAATTTCCAGAGAAAAATCTAGTTCCCGAGAAAATAGCTTTAAACGTGGACGGAGAAAGGCCGGGTTCGATTCTCCGCCGAGAAGAAGTTATTTTTGTGACATATGTTGATTAATTGATCTATAATAATTAAATGTACCTACGAAAACACGAAAACTAATAAATGGAAAAAACTGGCCTACTAATTATGAACTCGTATATGAGAAAGTTTGTCTGAGTTGTCTTGGACCGATGTTTTTAATTTATCTTAATTCTACTTGAACTTTAGTAATTCTATATTTGTTTTATTTATTTACAGAAATTAAGATTCACAACACAGTGACAGAAGATGAAGACAAACAAGCTGCATATTTAGGGGGTGAGTTTTTTCATTCACAAATATTAATTTAATTTTTTTAAATAATTAATAATATTGTTTAATTGATATAAAAGAATTCTGACCTCTGACCCAATCGAATTGAATCAATAATCATACAATTAATAAGCATATAATTTAAAATAATAATAAAAAATACATCCCCCCCCCCTGAATTTCAAACCAACTCCTTCTATAGATTTAATTAAAATAATATATAATTAATCCCATCCCCCCCCCCATCCTTTTGTTACAAAGGATTTATTTGCAGGAAAATCAAATTTCATTAATTTCGTTAATGGTAACCCTAATAAAAAAGAGAAACATTATTTTTCTTTTATTTTATTATTATTTAATAATAAAATTTACCTTTGTGGTTTATACTGACATCCAATAATATTTATTAAACCAATAGAATCTAATATAAAAGATTTTTTTAAAAAAAAGAGAAAATAATATATTTTAGAATCATTTTTCAAAGATTTCTAAATTTAGGGATTCATTTGCGATATAGTTTTATCTTTTATAATGTCTCTCTTTTTAACTTGTCCTATACAATCCAGATCTTTTTTTAGTTCAATTTTGTTATCTACCTGTCTTTGTGGAATATATATATATTTTTTTGTTATTCTCTACTTACCCTAGATCGGGTTACAGTCTTGTTATGTTTTTTTTTTCTCTGGTACTTTTCAATTTATTTTATTTAAATATTTTTTTATCTGAATGTTAAAAATTCCAACAATTTTGTGTATTTTTGCTTTTAAATGAAACAGAATTTATCTCCTTTCCAATTATTTTCAATTAGGGAACATAACTATATTTATACAGAGTAATTTTATTGTCATTAAAATCATTGCTTTTGTTGAAGACATATTAAATATTTAAAATAATTAATTTTTGACTATCACAAAAATATTCTCTACACTTTTTTCAAAATTTTGCATTTTTATAAAGAGTTCAAAGGTCAACTTTGAGTTAGTTAACTAGGAATTCATTTTAATTTTTTGGTAGTATTCATACTACGGAAAGTTTAAATTTTAATTTAAATCAAATTATAATTATTATTAGCAACGGGAGATAGACAGAGAAAAATAGACTCTAGCGTCGGGACTCGAACCACGGTTTCTTGTTCTTCGGTCTAGTTCTATTGTCGTAAATGTCGACTCCTAGACTTATGGAGAATTGAAAGCTTAATTCGGGATTAGGTATCGTTATTGAAAGAGGAAATTATTCATCAGTGTAGCTCAGTTGGTAAGAGAGCAATACTGGAACTATAGAGACCCGTGGTTCGAGTCCTGGCGCTGGAGTCTATTTTTCTCTGTCTATCTCCCGTTGCTAATAATAATTATAATTTGATTTAAATTTAAACTAGGAATTTATAAGCCCTCAAAGTCCTTGATTTATTTCAATTTTCTTTGTCATATTTATATTTTTTAAATGTATTTAATTCTTGTAGATTAATTTCTTGTTTATTTGATTCTTATTCGGCTTATTAGAATATGCTGTACTTCTTCAGATTGTTACTCTCCTATGTATTTTATACATAGGAATAAATGGTGGGGGGCAAAGGCGCGCAGTTTGTGGTTTAGGGATAATTTTGAGCATTTGCTTCCTTTTATTAATTTCCAAATGACCTGCGAATTTTGGCCAACAATCCATCTAACAAACCCCCATCTCTCATTGCTCCAAATATTACTCAACTTTTTTGAGGCACAATTTTTTTGGGGGGCAACATTTTTTCTCACATTTTTGGGGCATTTTACAAAAATTATTATTTGCTGACCTTTACCCCTTTTGGTATAATTTAAATAATAATTTTAAAAAATTAAAATAATTCATAAAAGAACATGTATATTGAACGATAAAGAAAACTTATTAGGTACAATATAAAGTATAGAATTACAAAAACCTCTGTAGAACTACAGTGTACGATGCCCCTGCCCGATATTTATTATTAGACTAATTTATTAAGGTCATAATTCCTTCTATATTATTTAAAGATAATATTTCTTATTTCTATTCACTGCAGGGATAATATACTTTTGTCTAAATAACTTTTGGTCAAAGGAATATAACTCGTGGGGTAACGCTATAAGAACGGGCACCGTAAACACTGTAGTTCATTTCTATACTAATATAGATTTTATAATAATACGAATATAGATTTAATTAAAAAATACTAATATAGATTTTTAATAATTAATAATAAACTGCCAAAATTCTATAAAAGTTAGATTGAAACAAAAAAAAATAAACTTACCTCATGTTTCTTGGCTACAGTACAAAAGAAATCAAGATAACCTTACAGGAGCAAAGCCTCAACGTAAGGAATGAGTGTTGCCAGTACCACTTCAAAAAGTGTTTTTTTTTAAAACGGCGCGGACATTTACCCCATGCGGACCTTTACCCCATGCAGACCTTTGCTCCCACCTACCCTAGTCTGAATAACTATTAAAACAAAGGGATGTTTAGTCCAATGTACTTTGAGACAAAGGAATATCACACTTATATTTTTTTATAAGGGAAAATGTATATATTAACTTATATGTTTTATAAGGGGAGTAACAGTCTAAAAAAATAATACTTCTTGCATACGAGTCCGCAAGACAGTGAGACATTTTCATGTTTTCGCTCTGCAAAAACTACCAACATAAAATGAAATAAAATCGGTATTTTATTCAAGTAATTGAAAAAAGTAAATGGAAGATAATTTTTATTCTTATCTCCACACCGGCCGCGGGTTGATTACAAAATACTGAATTCAAAGGCGCCGGCCCGTCTTCTACGAATTGTTAATATGCCTTCATACTAGGTAGGCCGAGATGGCTGTGAGTTGATGGCAACCTCCTGTACTTTCCTAACTCCCTGTCACACGTATAAATCTTTTCGACTCTCTTCGGCCCTATGACGTGCGGTGGAGGGATGCCCAAGAGCTGGAGACTGGATTACACACCTCCTATAGCTTTTTAACTCCCTGTTATACTTTTCTGAGTTTTTAAGCTAAAAGTAACGTAACGTTTTTGGCGTATGTTCCATAGCCTAAACATAAAAATGTCAAAAAGAACATTCCTTACACCTACTTTAGGTTGTTACTCCCCTCTGTTTTTTTTTATATGGGGAGTATAAATCAAAAGAAATACCGAAAAAAAGGTAATAGAAGCTCGCTAGAGAAAACAGAAAACATATTTTATTATTAACTTTTATATATAATATTTTGTTATTAGATAATTGTATTGAGTTTGTCAGAGATCATTCCATTACTTTTATTGCTTTCCATTCTTCTTTGTATTTTTTTATCAATTTATTTGTTTTCTTTCTACCCTGCTTATTAAAAAGTATATTTAGATATTCTATATAACTAATATATTGCCTATTAATCAATAGCTTTAGGGATTTCAAACCAACCTATTCCTACCCCTATAATGACTATCTTTCTCATTTCTTAGTCTGTTATCTCTTTACTTCTTAATCTATTGTATTTCTTTTTTATGCTTATTAGAGAATTCATTTTATATAATTTATATTTATAAGCCATACAATTAGGGTGGTAATATGTTTTAAATTTCTCAGTTACTGCAAGAATACGGATTGAATAATTTAATATAATGATACAATGTTCTTGTAATAGTACATTACGCGTCGCGTGCGGAAAGTAGCATTTTGCATGCGAGTGTGGAGTTTGCACCCGAGCAACAGCGAGGTTAGTAAAACCACACGAGCAATGCCAAATGCTGTTTTCGCTCGAGTTGCGTACCGTACTTTATCTACGATTGATAGATTTAAATAATAAATACAGAAAAAAATAAACTTGCTGTATGTAAGTTCGTATCTCTCTCTTGATAAAGATGGCATAAATTCTTGAGTTGTATTTTGTGCCGAATTAATTATTTCTGGAGGAGTATTATTTTCCATATTTTCGTCAAAGTCACTTGATTCACTCATGGTTTTTCACTAAAAACTCCATATAAACAGTTACTTTAATAAAAGAAAAGCAAATTAGTTTTGTTAAATGTAAACAAACTTGCTAATCGTGCGTAAAGCTGAAGAATTCCTCTTCTTTACCGCCCTAGGGTGGTAAAGAAGAGGAATTCTTCAGAACTATGAGACGCGCATGCGCAATGAATACAAGTACGTAAAGAATCGCTTTTTACGCATCTAAACAGAGATACAATGTTTATATTTCGTATCAATCGTAGATAAACTATATTTGTCGTAATGATTATATAAATGAAGCTATGTGTTTACTTAACAGATAGTTTACTGTGCAAACAGTTAGTTTGCTGTATAAACTACATTCGTCTTTTCATAATGATTGAATAAATAAACCAATGTGTTTACTTAACAGTTAGTTTGCTGTATAAACTACATTAGTCTTTTCGTAATGATTGAATAAATAAACCAATGTGTTTACTTAACAGTTAGTTTGCTGTATAAACTACATTCGTCTTTTCATAATGATTGAATAAATAAACCAATGTGTTTACTTAACAGTTAGTAATTCAATTTTTAAGTTTTTGGTAGTTTTCATACTACGGAAAGTTAAATTTTAATTTAAATCAAATTATAATTATTATTAACTACGGGAAACAGACAGTGAAAAAATACACTCCTGTGCCGGGATTTGAACCACGGGCCTCTATATTTCCAGTATAGCGCTCTTCCATCTAAGCTACGCAGGAGAATGATTTTTCACTACCGTAATCGATAACTAGTCCCGAATCCAAGCTTTCAATATTCATATACATTTAGACAGTCAATATTTATGACATTACAACTAAACCAAGAATTAACGCTTATAATCCCGGCACAGGAGTGTATTTTTCACTGTCTGTTTCCCGTAGTTAATAATAATTATAATTTGATTTAAATTAACAGTTAGTTTACTGTATAAACTACATTCGTCTTTTCGTAATGATTGAATTAATAGACCAATGTGTTTACTTAACAGTTAGTTTGCTGTATAAACTGCATTCGTCTTTTCGTAATGATTGAATAAATAAACCAATGTATTTACTTAAAAGTTAGTTTGCTGTATAAACTACATTCGTCTTTTCGTAATGATTGAATAAATAGACCAATGTGTTTACTTAACAGTTAGTTTGCTGTATAAACTGCATTCGTCTTTTCGTAATGATTGAATAAATAAACCAATGTATTTACTTAAAAGTTAGGTTTGTGGGCTTTATATTATTTCATATTTTGATACTTAAATGCTAATTATTTTGAGTAAAATGCTTGAACCTTATGATCATCAATTTAGCTTATAATATAACTAATACATAAATTTGTTGCTCAGAATATTTTAAAATAATCTAAAACCGATTGCTCCAATAAAATAAATTTAATATTAGTTCTTAAAAATTGTAAAACGTTTGTATACTGATGAATAAATCTCTTCTTTTTTTTATTAGAAAAAGAAAATTTGTAGATTTTGACTGAATTTTTCATGGGGTATCAATATCGAAAGCAGTTTAAAGGTTGATTAAGGATTCCTTAATTGCCCTCTTTACGTTTCCCATGCATAGATGATGGGGTTTTCGAACTACCTGTTCGTTCATATGGTTTTAGGGCAAATCGATCTTTATGCGCCCTCCGTTTACTTTTATTACCATTCACATTTGTATGATGCAGAAACGCATATTTTTACTAGATTGTAGTCAATGCCTTTCCTCCAATCCTTCCACTAAATTTTAGTTAAAGCATTTCTTCCCATCCTTCCACCAAAATTTAGTCAATGCCTTCCTTCCAATCCTTCCACTAGATTTTAGTCAATGCATTTCCTTTCCATCCTTCCACTAGATATTAGTCAATGCCTTTCCTTTCCATCCTTTCACCAGATTTTAGTGAATGCCTGTCTTCCCATCCTCCCGCTAGATGTAGTCAATGCCTTTATACCCATCCTTCGACTAAATTGTAGTCAGTCCCTTTCTTCCTATCCTTCCACTATATTTTAGCTATGCATTTTTTGCAATGCTTCCACTAGATATTAGTCAATGCATTCCCTTTACATCCTTCCACCATATTTTAGTCAATACCTTTCTTCCCATCCTTCCACTAGATTGTAGCCTATGCATTTCTTCCAATGCTTCCAGTAGATATTAGTCAATGCCTGTCTTCCATCCTCCCACTAGATGTAGTCAATGCCTTTATACCCATCCTTCGACTAAATTGTAGTCAATGCCTTTCTTCCTATCCTTCCACTATTGTAGCCATGCATTTCTTCCAATGCTTCCAGTAGATATTAGTCAATGCCTTTCTTCCCATCCTCCCGCTAGATGTAGTGAATGCTTTTCTTCTCATCCTTCGACTTAATTGTAGTCAATGCCTTTCTGCCTATCCTTCCACTACATTGCAGCTATGCATTTTTTGCAATGCTTCCACTAGATATTAGTCAATGCATTCTTTCCATCATTTTCCTAGATTGCTGCAGTCAAAGCCTTTCTTCCCATCCTTCCACTAGATTGTAGAAAATGCATTTCTTCTAATATCATTCTTAGATATGCATATTACCTGCTACCTATAGTTGATCCGTTTTTTAGCTGGTCTTTTTGTTATCAGAATTGTTGTTGATTGTTGCAGAGTTGTCCAGCAGTAAGAGTAGAGCAAGAGGAGGTTGTTTCCTGGTCAAACCTGGTTTTCTTGTGACTTGGTTATCACTCCTGGTACACCAAGTTTTCAGATGACACTGCTAAACTCTTGTTTATTCGTTCGCCGACGGACCACACTAGAGCCACCTCCTGTCCCCGAGCCTTATGTTCTCCTCATGGCCAGGACTCGAAATACGAATCAGAACATCGGTCTTTTTCAGTTTTTTACCTTAGTTTTTAAAAAGTTTTTTTTTCTCGGCTGCTGACGTCTTTACGAAAGTTGATCCCCAATATAAAAATTTAACATCGACTACTCATTACTCAATGAATAACGACGAACATTTTGTCTCACCTACTATGAAGTGCTGTTATATTTAACCCATATAATATGAAAAGTTTGTATCTTGAATAATATTTTTGTCCCATATAAATTGTACTTGTGTAACCATATAAAGTATGAACCTTCCATGTTAAAAAAAACGTGGTTGATGTAGCGTATCTGGGGCATCATGTATAGAAATGGAAAAACTGACAAATATAATGCATATATAATTTATTACAAACGTTACATTTCAATGTAAGCAAACCTCTAAATTTATGTTATCGTTAATTAGTCTCTTTTTCATTTTTGATATGTAAATCCCGTTGCCTTCTTAAACCATTTTATTATTTAAACATCTAAATTATAGTTATATTACTCTTTAAAATGATAGCTAACATATGTTATAATTATTGGGACATATGGATCAATAAACGGCTTTCTAAGACGGTTACTCTTAGAAAGAAAAAAAAAAAAAAAAAATAAAAAAAAAAAAAAATAAACTTATGAAATAAAGAAGTATCAATCTAGAGAAAAGACTTTAATTATATATGCCAGCTTTTTTCATTTCTATTTATGATGCCCCAGATACGCTACATCAACCAAAAACTTTCGAAATTCAACACCAGTCAATAATTGACTGTATAATGGAAGTTTTATGCATTATATCAATTATTGATATAATGCATACAACTTCCATTCATCAAAAATATTCCTATATTGAAATATAATGGTTAAGCTATTGTGCAATTACAAAAATAATAATAATTAATATAACCTAATAATTAACAAATTAAGTAATACTTAATTATTATTATTATTATTATTAAGTAAAACTAATACTATAAGTAGATTTTTTTCAAATGAACATTAACATCTAATGTGTTAAAGATTTTGAAATAATAACATTTCTAAAAGATTCCAATTCTGCTCGAAGAACAAATGGAAAATTCAATCCGAAAACCGGATTTTAACAGAATTAATTGCATTCCCAGACTCAACCACTTTACACTACTGTGTCGGATTAAAATATACTTGGAGTTTCAAAACAATATATCAAGTTGCAGTTGCATAAAATTTCTAAAGACGAGATCAAATAGTAATTTAAATTTTACCAAATCGAATATCATGTAACCCAAATTGTTAAATTTACAAAATTGACAATTAAATTACGATTTTACAATTGTCACGCCCTCCTTTCAGTAACGATTTCTGCGAGGGAAGATAACTTAATTGTAGGGAGGTTTCTTACAAAGAATTATCTTGAATGTTGAAAAAAAAAAATTTTATTTTATGAATGAAATTTAATTTTCAATTATTATTAATTACTTAAATTATATTTTATTTTATGGACCACATATAACGGTCTATTCATTTGAAGGGAACTGGTAAAGTGAAGTGTTTTCTATATTAGCGTAAGATTTTAAACACTTTTTTAAATAAATTTATGATGAAATAAAAGCAGAAATTATACAGACAACTTGTATATATAGTTATAATGATGTAATAAGTAAAACAAAAAAAAAAATATATGTACCAGAGATTCTTCAAACTAATATCATTATCATTATACTTATTTCCTGTTGACTAGAAAGAATTTTATTTTATTTTTCCATAATTCGTTTCGAAAGTAGCCTAAAAAGGCAGACTCTGACTTTTAAATTAAATGTACACATAATTTTATTTTTATTCTAAAAGTAGAAACTGGTGTTATTCTACCCAAGTTAATAATTGTAATTTGTTTTTAAATGAAATATAATATTTTATCTGTTAAAACAGTGCAAATGAAACAAATACATAATATCCTCAACATCTCGAGTAAACTCGCCGAATAAAAATAAAAATATATTTATTATTTATCCAACTCAAATAAACTATCCTATATTATTTACTTTATGTATTAATTATTTTATTTTTCACTGTACACAAATACATAACGTTAATAGATCTATGGTTAAATATTTTAGTTATCTGATAACTGAAAACAACGTTTAATGAAAAAACAGGTAAATATTTTGATTTTTACTAAAGAAGTCGATATATTCAATTGGTTCATTTTTTTTATGTAAATAAGTTTTAACAATTAACAAGTAAACAGATTTAAAAAAAATAACAACTTTTATTATAATAAATAATTGAAATTAACTATAATAAATTTGTAAATAACTTTAAATAATATAATATTGTATAATATGCATAAAAATGTACCATTTAAATTTAAATAAGTTTATGACGGACATTTTAATTTTCTGCAATGATTAACAAATGTATATTCAAAATAAATTTTATCAAAGTTAATATTTTGTACAGAATTTTGATTTTTAATATAAAGTATTAAAAACTAAGAACCATGAAAACTAACTAACTAAAAGATAACCATAAAAGGTAACTATTTTGTCACTACGTCCCGACTTACTAAAGTTCTTTGATTGTTTAGGAGGTTAGGTATAGTTCCCTCACAATCTTTAATTTTACTACGTTTTTATTAGCTTGCTTTCTTGTTTGTTTGTCCGGTACAAATCTGGCATTCGATTTCTAACTAACTTCCCGAATAGCTAGACATTTGAAACTTTTAGCATAGCTCAGAACACGATGAAAATGCATTATTTTCAGCAGAATTTAATTGGTATTCAGCAAATTTTGCTGTATGGAAAGTTAGTTCGGAAAAAATCCATAAGTTATTTTATTTGTTTTGTCATGTCCCATATTTACAATCTTCATTTTGACGGGTTTCAAATTTGTGATTTTTATAAATAAGAGATAAACATTGAATGACAGCAAAACAGGAAATATATCGATTATATTATTTATCGATTATATTATTTATATTATTTCAAATATATCGATGGCATGATTTAGATTTGGTGTTGGGGAGATCCGTTGTACAAAGATTTATCCTTTTATAGGTTTAAGATCAGCTCTCTAGATGGTTGTCATTTATGTGAAGTAAATAAATTTGGAACTATTTTTTTTTTTCACTAACATTATATATTATATAACAATAACAATTATATTATCAACATTACATATGATTCAACAGAAAATTTAAAAACGTAGTATATAAAAACTATTTCTTTTCTTGAAATTATTTAACATTTAAGTCGTTAAACAAATATCCTGAATATCCCCTAATAACATTTTTTTTTTTAAATCGGCACAGTGTTGGGAAAAAAATGTAAATATATTATTTCATGTTCCTTCTTAATAAATAAAAAAGATTACTTCACAAAACATACTTTTTTAAAATAAAAAATCAAATTAAATTAAAAAAATTAAATCAGACAACTGATATGAAATAGGGTGGCTGTTTTTATCGTTGTAATTTATAGTGGTTTTATTTTATTATATATGTCTACAGTTGATTTAATTATAAATAAGCCTATAATATCTTGATCCCTTTGTATACTTATTTTTTCAATCTTTTTAGACTTTTTATATATGTACTGTACAGTGTCCGTTTATATACTTTGTTTAAATTAAATAATTTAATACTTTAATTGTATATAATGTATTAACTATAATCAGATCAGTATAAAATAATTAAATACTATAAATTCTTAAGAAAATTGCTAAGTAAATATTATTATAAGGAATTATAAAAGTTTTTTTTTTTTTTTTTTTTTTTAAAGTAAAAGTTAAAAAAAAAAATACTTATATTTCATGTAAAAAATGTTTAAAGTATTTCCGCTCTGTATTTTCAAATAATTATTTATTCAAATGTAATATTTTTATTTTTATTTTTGAATAAAAATGTATTAATGATAGATGAATATTTTAAGCGAGAGCTTTCTTGTTAAAAATGTTGTATAATTACATATTATTTTTATTATTATTACTCATACCAGAATTATTATCTTCATTTTATTTTCATTGAAGTAATCTGGTTTAGATTTATAATTATTATAAAGTGAAATAAAATCTGTTTAATTTTTGTTTTCTTTAACGAAGTCGATATTACTAATATATATGTAGATCCTTTAGTCCTAATTTGGCATCCTTTAATCTATATTTAGCATCCTTTAGTCCATATTTAGCATCCTTTAGCCCTAATTTAGCATCCTTTAGTCCATATTTAGCATCCTTTAGCCCTAATTTAGCATCCTTTAGTCCATATTTAGCATCCTTTAGTCCTAATTTAGCATCCTTTACTCCTAATTTAGCATCATTTACTCCTAATTTAGCATCCTTTAGCCCTAATTTAGCATCCTTTAGTCCATATTTAGCATCCTTTAGCCCTAATTTAGCTTCCTTTAGTCCATATTTAGTATCCTTTAGCCCTAATTTAGCATCCTTTACTCCTAATTTAGCATCCTTTAGCCCTAATTTAGCATCCTTATCCTTGAGTTAATCGTTCAACGAGAATGCTTTATCTCAATCTGAAACGAAAGATATTATGGCGAAATAATTTTCGCTTGGTCTACAGGGCTAATTTATAACACTCGATCTAAATAAAGAAAGTTCCTGCAAAAAATATAGCTCACATCTTGCAGTTAAATTTAATCTTTGATTGAAAATAATTTCGCTTTTAACAGCGACATGTCTATCGCTTTGGATAGAGAAAAATCATTCTCGAAAAGGTTAGTTGGCGGAACATTGAATACGTAATTTACAGGTTCGTGGTATAAATCACAGAGATTTGTTTCTGTGTTCTGTCTCCATTTTGAATAGTACATTTATTCAATTTAACTAAAATTTGCTATTATAAGGTAAAATGACTTCAACCAGAAAGGTTCATACACTTAAAAATCATTTAGTACGTTTACAATACTCAATAATTGAGCTTGACTTACTTGTGTATATATGTGTTCCTTATTTTCAGGTTGATTGAAGATTTTAGGATACCCATGTGCAGAACATATTTATTAGTATGCATTCATTCTAGTGTCTTAAATATTTTTATGACATAGATTTAATCTCGAACTATCTAGTAATTAATAATATGCAAGATTCAAATTCAAATTTACTTTTTACCTTTGTCTTTTTTGGGTCCGTAGGCAAAACCAAGGACCCTTATATTTTCCTGCGTGTGTCTGTCCGTCTGTCCAGTCGCCTGCTCTCACGGCTACAACTTTCGTCCGATCACTTTGAAATTTGGCATGTATGTGTATTGTACCTACCCACATATTTTAAAAATATAGCGACTTAAAAAAAAAATTTATCAAAACAATTAGGGTAAAAAAACTTAAGTGTTAAATTTTTTTTTTTTTTTTTCGACATCGTGAGGGGTATCATATGAAAGGGTACGTTGAGCTGATTACAAAAATATATAATTATTTTGTTATAACTTTGATAGGGCGAGCGTAGGCAAGTTTGAAGTGGGTGTGAAACGTGTCCCCCCTTCTATCTCGCTTATGTGAAGTGCAAAAAATCTGAAAAAAATTCCTGAACATTCTTCGACCAAAAGTAAAGATTTTTGGAAATTTCGAAAAAAATATTATTTTATTTTTTATTGACAAAATACGTTTTTTTATAACTATGGTATTTTCTATGTATTTATATGGATGTAGTCTGGTTCAGTGGTAAAAAAATACTTTATCAGAAGTTGGTTTATGTGATTTGAGAATATCAGATCCATAAGATAGTTCAAAGTAAGCTTTTTAGCATTTTATAAAACACCATCAATAGGGTACTACTTAAACTATACAGGGTTGCCTTGCCTACGGACCCTCGCTGTGTGCTGACTAGCACACGCTTCATTCATCAGAACGATCACATAACTTCTGTTACCTTAGACAAGCTCGGTAGCAAGGTTCATAAAATAATTTTAAAAAAACTAATTTTAATTTAGGTTTAAAAAAAATAATAAGGACAGGCTCATCCCTTTAATTAGATTTTTGTAATTGGTGTTGGTATTTTTGAGGATAAGATGAAGGAAAATTTAGTTCTTAAGAGTTGTTTTTTTGGCTTTAAATTTTAATTATAAATATTTCTCTTAGTCAGAAACATGTAAATCCAATTAGTTTATTTTGTATATATTTTCTCTTTACGTTATATTTTCACCTTTATCTTTAGTTTTGCTGGAAGGCAGGTTTTTATGAAAATAAACTAAAACATTATATTATCAGGATAGCAATTACAAACCGAATATTACCTCTGTTTGATATCGACCGGATTGTTATCGAACTGTAACTAAGAAAGTAATGGATTCTACTTTTTTTTTTTTTTTTGTTTTTATTTTCATTTTGTTAGGTTTTTGTTGATCTTTCTCGAAACCCTTGCCGAGGTTGATGTGTCACTCTATCCGTCTGATGTGTCTGTCTGTCCGTCGCTCTTTGGTTCATTTCTCCCGAACTGTTTAAGCTAAAAAGTTGAAATTTGAAATACTGGAGTAACTTTTTGACTCACACCTTGGAAAAATATAGAATAACAGTTTAAGCTCAGTTCTATTTTAAGTTATAGAACCACAAAGAAGAAAGATTTGATTATTTTTTATTCAAAATAAAATTTGTATACATTTTTTGTCAAGTAATTTGAGGGAATGAAAAATAAAATTACACCTTTCTTATAGAAAATTTTGTCAGCTTTACAACGAAACCAAAAATTTTGTTCTAGCTTTTCTAATTTTGGAGCAATAATTGTTTTTATGAGCAAAGGTGCAAAATTTGGCCTTGTGGGAGAACGGTTAATATTTGCCCTATGGTTTATATGACATTTTTTGTTGCTTTTGAGGCGTAGATCAACCTACTTTAATTTTTCACATATATCGCCAGTCACCCTGTATATATATATTCTTTTTTCTAAAAATTTGCATTCTATAATGGTTTTATGAGTTAAAATATATCCAAAAAATCCCCCATTCCAACCAAGCTATAACGGCTAGTCCTAAAATTTTGAAATAATTAATGCCAATACCTTATAATAGGGCGATGAAAATTTCCCGAAAAAATTAAACTTACCTTGTTGTCATTACCGATAAAAGAAACATTGTGACCCCCGGGGGATCGAACCAGGGACCCTTTAATTTTTAGGGCCTTCTGACTATATTTATTTTCATTTGATCAGGATGGGGAAATAAAAATATATTATTTCAAAATATAATAACGTATGTGCTTAATAATCTACGAAACTCTAAAATGTACTTGGATAAAAGTACTTACTTCCCTGTGATTATTTTTTATTTGAGTAGCCGAATTTCAAAAGCAGCTATATCCAAAAAAAAATGAGATTATGGTACCCCTGGATTTGTTTTTTAAAGCTCTACAAGGTTCTGCAGTCAAACAGTTCCAAAAAAAATTATAAACCTATTAAAATCTAGATTGAAATATGAGTGCGGTTACAAAAGCAGCTATATCCCTACTGTACTCGGATTCAAAAGGAGCTATATCCATAACTGATCCAAAAACAGCTATATCCTATGTACATATTGTAGAGTTACTCTGAGTAAGGTTGCAAAATCGTCTATATGCTTCTTTACACATTTGTGTCTTCTTTTAAACAGAAAAAAATATCGCAGAGGAGATAAAAATATTATAGTGGCTACACTGAATAAATAATAGTTTATAACTGCTTAATTTATTGGATAAAACTGTTTTTTCTGCAGCACACCAATCCAACATGGCGGTGGGTTTGGTTGCAAAAGTAGATATAAACAAAAAAACTGTGACAAAACCAGCTATGTGATTATTTCTTTTGTTTATTAAAAAGAAAATAATAGCCTGAGATTATAGGGGTTTTGTCCACTAAAAGATTTATTATTTATTGATTTTTTTAAAAAAAAATTAACCTGATAACACAATTTAGTGAATTGCTAGCCGTTTTTCGTGCTTTACCAAAAAAAAAATAAGTGGATTTAGCTGCTTTTGGAATTCAGCTACTCATTTGCATTCAATTATGGTGTGTGATATTTTTATTTGTGGCTAGATAAGAAAAATCTGATATCAATTCTGAGATTGCTTTAGTAAAAATTTAAATTCAAATGGTTAATATACTTTGTAGCAAATACTTTTTTTTTTATAGTGCAGTTGCTGTGTCAACAGTAATCTTTCATCAAATTACTAACTATCTCTAATATTCAAGTTTTGTCAGCTAAATCAGGATTCCTAAACCTTTTTAAATGCAATATAAAATGAAGATTCTTTGATTAAAGTAGCCTCATCTGTCACAAGGATGAATTGAATAGTCAGTTATATCAAGTGAATTTTGTGTCTTAAGTAAAATTTTGAAACATAGGTTCTATCAACTTTCCGAATATAGAGTTGTTAAGCATTCTCGCTGCCGGCGCCGAGTTAACTCAGAATGATTTACAATCTGCGGCTTCACGTTTTCCTCCGTTACCCTGCATTTGTTTACATAAAGAAGCCTGCATTATTTAAACACATCAACTGAGTGGAGTCTATGTAGGTCCTACAGACAAGGGTAAAGCCTTCATTATTCACAGTTAGACCTGCGGGCGGGTTCGGCACGAGAAGACCTTGAAGAGGTCTTTTCATTTCACGCCTCTCTGACTCCTTAAATACGGTAGCGAGGAGGAAAAGCGAGGTCTTCCCTTGTTTAACCCCGTTCATTTCTCCCCAAAACAAATTCAATTTGCTCTAAATTGGACAGGGGTGTTGCTTATTCAAATTCGTAACTTGAAGACGAACAAGTCAATAGAAAAACGAGTCCAATTAATCGAAAATCTTCGCAGTAAATTATTTCTTTCCTCACTTTTTTTTCCTTGCTCTCATAAATTGTATTCTAAACTACAAAAGCATAAATCACACATTTTTATCTGAAAAACCTCTTAAGCCCAATTTGTCTTTATGCTTTCTTTATAAAAAAGAGAAAACTTTTTTTATTTGGAATCTTTAAAAAGTGAACTTGACTTGCTTTAGAAGATGTTTTTATTTATTTGGCTAGAATATGGCTAAAAGAAACCATTATAAGTATAATAAGGTATAATGCCTCACTATATACTTTCTCTCCCGCACAATTTTTATGTGTTTAAATAATGATTTAAATCTGTTTTTTGACGCTTGATGTTTGAAGAAATAAAAAAAACTAAAATAACAGTTGTTAATAACAACTTGTATATACATTTAGAGTTCAAAAGATCAATTAAATTATTGTAATTAATTAACATAATAGAATCGCGGACGAAACAACTAGTAGTAGTAGTAGTAGGTCCTAGTACTAGTACTAGACTGGTAGGAAGAACCACTTATTCAAATTTAGCAATTAGGCCATTTGTAGGCCCATTTTACTATCCTCGTGGTAGAGAGTTCCATCCACTTCACACATCATACCTCTGTACATTGTACCGCCGAAGCAAGTATGGTGTGATCATTAATGAGCCAAATAAATCAGAGTATCACGGCGAGGGATCGAACCCACGACCTCGTACCGCTCTTGATTCAGTGATGGCTGGGCAGAGGTGGTAAGTGATTTAATCCACACGTCCACGCCGGCTCTCTACGAAACAACTACTCCTCTCGTAATAATGGTTATTTCTTCACGGTTTCACTTGTAAATATAATTAATAATTAAGTTTAAACTGAATTATATATTATAATATTATTATATTTATATTATTTTTCACCGTAGCATCTTTCACAAACAAAATTATTTGTAACCATTGTGAAGAATTAATGGCCATATTAAAATCGCGCAACATATTGCTGGTTTTAATATTTGAAGCTGAAAAGGTTTAAACCTTTTGGAAACTGTAGTTCGATACTCAACGTTAATATAGAGTCTTCTCTCTGGAGCTTCGCCAAAAGTGACAGTCAATGACGCGTGAATTAATTTATCACCATTGCCTTTCGAAGAGTGCTTCGGAAAAACCTACAAATATCCCGTTCTTCTTTTAATTTATAATGACATGAAAAGGATAAAAAAAATAAATAACTTACTTTGAAGAAAACTCCTGAATAACTTAAAGTATTCATTCATAGTTATTAAGTGAGCTTGTACATGTTTCATTTAATTTATTCTTTTGGAAAATTGTCATTTCAAATTAGGAATTTGAGGAGGAGACTGTTTGCAATCCAATGTAGATATGAATTAATGAAACGGCTGTGACGAAGTGCTTTATTGGAAGCTATCACGTCGGGACTCGTACAAAGCTCGCAGAGGCAGACCATAACCAAGCCCATACGTGCCTTTATTAATACAAGGTGCGCTTTTAACCCTCTTCTCTTGGTTAGAAACGTAACTCCATGTAAACGTGCCTTATTTCGAATTTAAACCTAGCTTTTGGCTGTTTAAATCATACTGGCTCGAAATAATTTGTACTGGAAGTACCACGTTTGTTGCCTTTATATATCATTATAATGTTACCATTAAAAATATTAAATGCACATAAATGGAAGTTACTTTAAGTACTCATCTTAGAGGATTTCCGTTACCTTCGGTAAGCTCGGAAGCAAAATTTCTATCGTGTTTAGATAATAAATATTAATATTTTGTAATTTATGAATTAATAAATCCAAGTTTAAGCGCTCTAGGAATAAAATTGGTTCTGCTTTAGATGAACAATTGTAATATTAAATACCGAGTCACTGGTATCGATGGACTAATTATACTCAGGAACAGTGATTGCTTATAGCAGTTAATTAAGCATTTTCCAAATATTTGTTCAGGCACACTCGTTATTGGAGAAATTTAAACTAATTGCAATACTTTAGGAGAGAGAGAGAGAGAGAGAGAGAGAGAGAGAGAGAGAGAGAGAGAGAGAGAGAGAGGGAGGGAGAGAGAGAGAGAGAGAGAGAGAGAGAGAGAGAGAGAGAGAAGGAGATAGAGAGAGAGAGTGTGAGAGAGAGAGAGAGAAAGAGAGAGAGAAAGAGAGATATGGAAATTAAAATTTGGGGGAAAAAAGAGAACACAAGTATATGGTATTTGGTTGATTTCCCTGAGGTGGATACTGTGATGGTTACAAACGCTTGGAGGCTTGGGGCCCTGATTAAATCTCTGATGGTCCACTGATTGGTTGGAAATGAGGCAATACTAATTAAAAATTTATAATCCGATATTGGCGAAACGTACCATTGCAACAACCTCTCTACTTGAATAACCAAATCATTTTCCCAAATACAAACCGCGGTGTATTGTTTCTATTTACAAACGGCAGTTTGGAGAAATCCAAACTCTGTTAAATAAGCAAAAATTTGCCCTGATTTTTCGCTCCAACTATTCGAGGGGAATCTTTAGAGGATTTGATTCCCATGGTAAAGTTCAACGGTCTGAATAATGTAATGTGTAAGAAATTTAGGTCAGTAGAAATTTTAGCATAATTTATTATTCATTTTGTGGATAAAATTGTTAACACTATTCAGAGTGTCACAGAATAAAGCTAGGCGCCCACTTGCGATTTCTAATCGTGCGATTGTTTAGTCGCGTAAATAGAACACATGGTTTTAAATTGGAATGCCATATGCGACTAAAAAATCGCGGCGATTAAAAAAACGCAACCAGACCTATATTTGAGGAGACGCAATTGTCGCTCTTTTGGAATGAGACACACTGACAGGCATGAAATAGCACGCACTTGCAACTAATTACTAATTAGTCGTACTTCCGACTCTGGACTCAAAACATTCGAAATTACTCTACCAGAATGATTTCATCTTTCCTATCGTGTGTGTGAATTTTTTTAAAGGTTATTTAAAAAAAAAAAAAAAAAAAAAAAAAAGTTCAGTCATGCACCATGACTTAATGAGCGAATTTTGAAAGAAATCTGCGTATTATTGACTTATGATAATGTAGGAAAATTTTGGTTTAGAATTTGCATGGGTGAAAAAAACAATTGGTACCCAGGGGTACGGGGTACAAAAGTCAAAATAGTATTTACCCTTCAAGATGCATGTCGTTAGAAAGCTCTTTAAGAGTACTGCAATTGTTGTTATGTACACTTTTATCATATTTTCATATAAAAGGGGGGTAAAATGGGAAAAACACGTTTTTATGCTATTTTTTACCCTAAATCGTAAAAATTTGACCCCTAAATGAACTTCAAAAATTCTGGCCAACGAACTCATCCTTTCTTTTGATATTATTGACATTTTAAAATTTGTTTGAAATTTTTAAGTGCATCCTAAGAGGAGATATCGTCTGGAGTGACACGTATATACATACATATAATACATATATACATATATACATACATACATAAAAAAAAGTGTTAAATTTTAGGAATCGATTCAGAATGGTCTAAAACGGATTTCCATGGAAAAAAATTTCAAAAATTCGCATTACAAAAATTTTGAAGCCTTTGCAATAGCGTAATTTTCTTTGAAAATTCGCTAAAACAATGTCAGACAAGCCAAGTGATGAGTCTTGTGAAGAAGATGGCATAAACAGTGTTATTGATACAGAAAAACTCATCACTGAAATAAAAAAAAAAGGCCCGCAATTTACCGTACTTACCTCAAGGTTACTGATAAATGCTCTTTAGCGGGTATTGACTTTCTCCATTTTGTGCCACGTTTGGTGATTTTTGGTGCAATTACATTAAATAAATATTCAAAACTATTTACAGTCATTCTATAAAACTTGAAAAAATCACGGGGATAATTACATAGGTCTTGATGCAACATATAGAACTCTCTCTTCATTAATCTTTGGCTGGAAAGTGGAAAGAGGATGAACCCAGTAACGTTGCGTCGTTTGGTTTTCGCACGGAGCAAAAGAGCTATCACACAAGTGGTTTCAACGAAATCCATAATGAAATTAAAATAAAACAAGCGATTTATTAGTCGCAGTGCGCACACCTCATAAATCTTAGCGACAGCGATTTTTAAGCCGCAGCGACAAGAAATCGCAAATGGGCGCCTAGCCTAACTATTCCTAATTTTTAGAAACGATGAAAGGCACTTGAATGAATATATTTGATTAATAATCAAATAGTTAGTTTCTAGAAATTTCTCGGGGTCAAGATAAACTAGAAATCTTTAAAAAGCAATCTCAATTACAACAGGAAATAGTAGTTACTTAATAAATTGAAGCAGTTAAGTTAAGGAACATTTTATTAGAAACTAGCTTTCACCCCGCGCTCCGCGCGGGGCCCATGCTAGGTATTAGTGGCTATGTTTCCTATAATCATGTAGGCCTAGCAATTAAATTAAATTCCTAAATAGTTTTGTTTCCAAAGCCTTCTAGGGATAAAATAAGGACTATATTACACATCATTAATTCCATTATTAAGAATATAATACTCTCCAAATCATAGTTTGGATTCTATCTATATATTTTAAAAATAGCCAGTAGAAACTAACTAATATAGTAATAACTAACAATGCTAAAAAAAAAGGTATAATGAATAAGAAAAAAAAACGTAGAAAAAAAACAACAATTAGACTTAGAAATCATTGAACAATCATCAACAATGATGGTGCGTTATTTAATTACCAGCCTCTTCATTCAATACGGCAGTTGCACCAGTAAATATTTAATAACTCTAGTTATAGGAACAATTAGTAAAATAATAAATACTTGATTTAAAGAGCATTAGTTTGAGGTTTAAGCACTCCAATCAGAAATTAAATCCGTCAACAATTGCGGACGCCATAAGCGCTCAAAGTAAAATTTCTTTTTAAAAAAAATAAAATTTAGCTCTATTTAAGGTAGAACCGATGAAATTACGACAAAAAGTAATAGGACCAAATTTGTAGATCTTTTAAAATTAGTTACCGCTGGCGCAATCAGCTTGTCGATACAAGTTACCGTTTAGCCACAATAAGCCTCTGAAAAACTTTAAAGTGCGTCCGCCATCTTTAATTTTTTTAGGGGGGGGGGATATATTTTTTTAACGTTCCGGATTTTTTCAATGGGGTTAGGCCAATTTCCGACCAAACGCAAAAAACCGCAAATCTCTAGGTGGTCTAGAAGTACCCAAACATTTTGAATATTGAGTCTGTGGGGTTTGTTTACGGCGGGTCGACCTATTTTTTTTAGGTTATGTTTTATATACTTTTTTTTTTATAAAATTGTTAATAACTTTGGTTCTACTCGATATTTTTAGATGATACCAAGCCTACAAATTGCGCAACATGTTTGCCCACACCCTTGAAAAAAAATTAATCAATTTCATTTTGCCAGTTTTGCGCCTATAAAGTCTGACTGGGGCGACAGACACACATTCATACCCACATACATACACGAAAAAAGTTAAGGTTGGATTCGGTTTTTGGAATGTCTAAAATGAAAAAGTATCCAAAAAAATTTCAATTCTGACCAATGTACAGACAAAACTTTAATTTTATATATATAGATAAGACTGAATCAAGCTTTATAATAATTTTTCAAAGTTACGGCCACCATTTTCAATGCACAAGTTGTAACGATGTGTAATCGACTGCCGAATTCTTCGAAATACCTGCGAACATTCACGAATATCATCAAACGCTGGAATAATTCGAGCCACCAGCTCTTCTTCTGTATTTATAGGTGTCTCTTAACCCAATGATTCAATATGACCCCGAATACAAAAATTAACTGGAGGCATACCTGGTGAACGTGCAGGCCAAGAAATTGAAGAAAAAAATATAATAAGAATAGTTTATATTAATTTTAGAAGTACATAATATGTATAAAAAGTGAAAGCTTAAATCTAAAATAATTTAAATTAATTTATAAAAATTTGCTAAATCCTCTTGTAGTTTTTAGATTTTTCATATCTATATATAGAGGAATAGTTTCGCAAAAGTTGAAATGCTGTTTTTAACTCCAAATTTATCTACTTTTAAAGTTTTATCTTAAACTATGAATTTATGTTCGTAGGGGCAAACCCTAAATGCCAAATACCTAATTAGTTCCACTTTTTGTTTCCACCCTTTATTCTAAAATTAATTTTACAAAAAAACACTATCATTAAAACCATTATGAAAACGTAAAAGATTAATAAATTTGTAAAATTCGGAATAATGAGTTAAGAAAAAGAACTAGTTATTAATTTCAAGCTTTGTGATTACATATTAATATCTGTTTTTGAAATTAAACCCAACTTAAGCATGTGAAACACATCGTGTGGTTTTCATAATAATTCTACGGGGAAACTTTTGCTGCTAGGAATTTTGGGATTCAGCTGCTACAAGTGTCTGAAACAGCTGATTTATGATAACAAAATATTTTCCTATTATTACATTAATTGACAACATTTCTGTAATCATATAATAGTTATTTATGCACCTAGGGAGTAAAGTAAGCCATTATTCCCTGAGCGAATAACTTAGTTTTTGAGGCAAAGCCAAAGGAACCATGGTCCCTAAATCCCTTGGCTGCGCCTCAGGAACTAATTTTCGCGAGGGGAATTATAGCACTTTACTCCCGAGGTACATACAATATTTTATGTCCACTAGAGAGAAAATAACGCATCTCCATCCATTGCACATTTTGCTTCCGAGCTTACCGAAGGTAACGGAAGCATTGTGTTCACTTTTGAGAACAAAAAACTTTTATGCCTCCGATTTTAAAAATTCCAAGACAGAAATCCGTTTCAGACATCAGGGAACATTTTTGGTTCCGTGTCTGTCTGTCTGTCTGTCTGTCTGTCTGTCTGTCTGTCTGTCTGTCGGTCTGTGTGTCCGCGAATCGTGAAACGTGCGACGATAACTTGAGTAAATGTTGCCCGATTTTGATGAAATTTGGTAGACATGTTTATTTTACCAATGCTCAGGTCGAGTTCGTTGGACAACGTTATCCGTTCAAGCGTTCACGCGCAACGCTCGCGTAATCGTGAACTTCAAATTTAAAATTGGAATTTTCGGTCGGAAAAAAAATCAATCCTTATCTATTCAATGAGACGAACATTTTTTTCAAATACAATTTTTTAGTAAAACCTACAGCGACACCCCAATAAAGTGTTAAAGATTGCTAAAAAATGTTAATTGTTCTTACACAATAAACAATATAACAATAAAGTAATAAAACTTTAATGTTAATATAACAATAAAGTATATGATAGAATGCGAGGAAGCTATGTGCCACACTAATTGGCAGTCTATTTTTATTTATTATTTTAATAATAAACAATAATTGTTAGCATTTTTAATAGTAGATATAAGAGATTCAATAATAAAATCAAATAAGAATTGCAATACGTCGTGTCAGTGAGGTTACGTAAAGTGACGAAGGTTGCTGTGACGTCATGCACCCTCCACAATTTTTCGTCAGGTTATCTTTTACTGGCTCATAACAAACAATTGTTTACTAGTGTTCTGCAAGCATTTCATAGTTTTTTCCTCTTTTTATTCTATTAAAAGCTTTTTTAACTGTTTTTAACCTAATAATATATCAGTAACATCATTAATAAGCCAATAAATTTATACATTATGGATGATAAAACAAATAATTCTTACAAATAACTCAAATTAGATATAAAAGAACTTACCTTCAGATGTTACGCCACACAGAAAATGGATTAGTATTGCGGTAAAAGTGACATTTATCTTTTAAGGCTCTATGGTTGCACCCAAATTCAAAGCATTCAGACATTTTTCATTCTTAAATTAATAAAATTGATTAAAAAATAATAATATAATAAAATAGCACTGATAAAACCCATTTGTATATTCTTTGTTATGAGCCAGCACAGCTTAGCCAACGTAACAACACACACTTTATTTAAGTAAGTGACGTCACACTTCCCCAGCGTATTAAACTCAAATAGAAGGTTATTTAGATGCAGCTTTATACAATGTTAAACAAGGTCGAAAAAGCAGTGTCGCTAACCTGATTTCAACAACTTCACTACATTAGCCATTCATTCTCTACTATTTATAAAATAATTAGGTTGGCAATCCTTCTATTTCTCCCTGGTTTTACTTTTATCCCTACTTTTCACTTTTACTTTTTGAGTTCAGGGAAGAAAAGACTTACTTTAGACCCTTTAAACTAATCCTAAATCATAACTATTTCTCCCTACAGGAGGTAAAAGATTTTTACCGCGCGCGGGAGTCTAAATACCAGATTATTTCTGCCTTTGATTTCATCTCTTGATTTTACTTAATTTTAAAACAAAAAACTGGTCACTTTAACTGCTGGTATTACTTCCTTACAGTTTGTGAAAATTATACATTTATATTGAACTCTAATAATCTTTGATCCGAGGACACCTTGTTTCTATTTTATTTTAAATTTAATTGAAGCTAAATCAAAAAAGTCAAATATCCCTGTAAACAATATAGTCACTACTCGAAACTAAAATGTTTTTACATTTAATGAAATTTCCTTTTTGTATAATTACATAAGGTGGAGATGTTCAAAATAGCAGTTTCTATTTTTGGAAGTCAAAAGTTTCTTTCTTTTTTTTTATGGTTTCGTTGCTTTTTATTTCGTTTGATATTCCAAGTTATTTAATTTTATGTAATTAGCTAAAGAAAAGGGAAAATCAGAATTCCTTATTTTCCCTTTGACCAGCTCCCTGCTTTCTTTTTTATAAGAGAAATTTATAAGGTAAATAAGAATTTAATTTTGACTGGTAATATTGAAAATAGCCCACTTAAAGAAAGTTACAAGATGCTATGCTGACACTAAAAATAAAAATATTATGATTATAAGTTTACCGTCTTTTAAGCTTTCTATATCGACAGACAGATATTTTTAAAAACCACTTTTTTAGACTCAGGGGACCTCAAAACGTGTAAATCTATCAAAATCACCAAATCAAATTTTCGCGCCAACACAATACTTTTCTTTTTATATGAAAAAGTAAAAAATAACTCGGCCACATTGAGAACAAGCCATCTACAATAATTATTAACGATAAACATGAAATTTATTTATTTTGTTGCTATTGCTTCCGAGCTTACCGAAGGTAACGGAAGCATTGTGTTCACTTTTGAGAACGAAAAACTTTTATGCCTCCGATTTTAAAAATTCCAAGACTGAAATCCGTTTCAGACATCAGGGAACATTTTTGGTCTCGTGTCTGTCTGTCGGTCTGTGTGTCCGCTAATTATGAAACGTGCGACGATAACTTGAGTAAATGTCGACCGATTTTGATGAAATTTGATAGACATGTTCATTTTGCCAATGCCCAGGACGAGTTCGTTAGACAACGTTATCCGTCCAAGTGTTCACGAGCAACGCTCGCGTAAACGTGAACTTCAAATTTAAAATTGGAATTTTAGGTCGGGAAAAAAATCTAACTTCATCTATGCAATGAGGCAAACATTTTTTATAAATACAATTTTTTAGTAAAACCAACAGCGACAAGGCTATAGTGTTAAAGATCGCTAAAACTATTAATAGTGTTTACACAATAAACAATATAACAATAATTTGAATGTTAATATAACAATAAAGTACATGATAGGATGCGAGGAAGCTATGTGCCACACTAATTGGCAATCTATTTTTATTTTTATCATATTTGACTTATTTTTAAAAAAAATTACTTACTAAAGAACATTTTCGTTGATAGCATTTGACATGTGATTGGACTGGAATACATTATCATTACTCTGTAATAATGATATTATTTATCATACGCTTGACTTGTATACAAACCTTGAATTAAATTCAGGCTATTATATTCAAATATAAAATAAATTAAATTACATTTTTAAATTATGTATTTAAAATATTAAAATCATAATTAAGATTATAAAAATGCATAATTAAGTCCGTAATAATTGTAATGTATCCATATTTAAACTTATGTAGTGACATTTATATTATGTCGTCACGTGCTCAGTTATGTTACAAGTTTATGCAGGAAAACGCGTGCAAGAAGTCTATTGACATTTACTTCCTATACTCTATACATGCTTCATTATGTTTTTGAGCGGATAAGAAGCCGTATTCCCTTAAAGGTCACCAACATTAGATCACGAAAAACGTTTGTAGTGATACTGATTGTCGCGTTTTCTTGTTTTTTTTTTGTGTGTGTTTTTTTCATTTTGAAAACACTGCCCTTCACCGCATGCCTCCGATAAATCTATATGTATACAAGAACGCCACGTTTAAGATTAAATGAATCCCTTTGTTTTTGAACCAATTGGATGACTCATCCTCAAAGTAGCTACTCACCATGTCATTAGAAATTAGAATAAACCATTTGACAATGAGTTGAAGATTGCATGGAATCCCTTGGTTTTTGAACCTATTGCAGGAGTCATGCTCAAAGTAGCTACTCATCATATCATTAGAAATTGGTATAAACCGTTTGACAATGAGTTTAAGATTGCGTGAATCCCTTGGTTTTTGAACCTATTGCAGGAGTCATGCTCAAAGTAGCTACTCATCATGTCATTAGAAATTGGTATAAACCATTTGACAATGAGTTTAAGATTGCGTGAATCCCTTGGTTTTTGAACCTATTGCAGGAGTCATGCTCAAAGGAGCTACTCATCATGTCATTAGAAATTGGTATAAACCATTTGTCAATGAGTTTAATATTTCATGAATCCCTTTGTTTTTGAACCTATTGCAGGGTCATGCTCAAAGTAGCTACTCATCATGTCATTTGAAATTAGAATAAACCATTTGACAATGAGTTTAAGATTGCGTGAATCCCTTGGTTTTTGAACCTATTGCAGGAGTCATGCTCAAAGGAGCTACTCATCATGTCATTAGAAATTGGTATAAACCATTTGTCAATGAGTTTAATATTTCATGAATCCCTTTGTTTTTGAACCTATTGCAGGGTCATGCTCAAAGTAGCTACTCATCATGTCATTTGAAATTAGAATAAACCATTTGACAATGAGTTTAAGATTGCATGAATCCCTTTGTTTTTGAACCTATTGCAGGAGTCATGCTCAAAGGAGCTACTCATCATGTCATTAGAAATTAGTATAAACCATTTGACAATGAGTTTAAGATTGCATGAATCCCTTTGTTTTTGAACCTATTGCAGGAGTCATGCTCAAAGGAGCTACTCATCATGTCATTAGAAATTAGTATAAACCATTTGACAATGAGTTTAAGATTGCGTGAATCCCTTGGTTTTTGAACCTATTGCAGGAGTCATGCTCAAAGTAGCTACTCATCATGTCATTTGAAATTAGAATAAACCATTTGACAATGAGTTTAAGATTGCGTGAATCCCTTGGTTTTTGAACCTATTGCAGGAGTCATGCTCAAAGGAGCTACTCATCATGTCATTAGAAATTAGTATAAACCATTTGACAATGAGTTTAAGATTGCGTGAATCCCTTGGTTTTTGAACCTATTGCAGGAGTCATGCTCAAAGTAGCTACTCATCATGTCATTAGCAATTAGTGTAAAACATTTGTCAATGAGGTTAAGATTGCGTGAACCCCTTTGTTTTTGAACCTATTGCTGGAGTCATGCTCAAAAGAGCTGATCTTCATGTCATTATAAATTAGTATAAACCATTTGTCAATGAGTTTAAGATTGCATGAATCCCTTTGTTTTTGAACCTATTGCAGGAGTCATGCTCAAAGGAGCTACTCATCATGTCATTAGAAATTAGTATAAACCATTTGACAATGAGTTTAAGATTGCATGAATCCCTTTGTTTTTGAACCTATTGCAGGAGTCATGCTCAAAGGAGCTACTCATCATGTCATTAGAAATTAGTATAAACCATTTGACAATGAGTTTAAGATTGCGTGAATCCCTTGGTTTTTGAACCTATTGCAGGAGTCATGCTCAAAGTAGCTACTCATCATGTCATTTGAAATTAGAATAAACCATTTGACAATGAGTTTAAGATTGCATGAATCCCTTGGTTTTTGAACCTATTGCAGGAGTCATGCTCAAAGGAGCTACTCATCATGTCATTAGAAATTAGTATAAACCATTTGACAATGAGTTTAAGATTGCGTGAATCCCTTGGTTTTTGAACCTATTGCAGGAGTCATGCTCAAAGTAGCTACTCATCATGTCATTAGCAATTAGTGTAAAACATTTGTCAATGAGGTTAAGATTGCGTGAACCCCTTTGTTTTTGAACCTATTGCTGGAGTCATGCTCAAAAGAGCTGATCTTCATGTCATTATAAATTAGTATAAACCATTTGTCAATGAGTTTAAGATTGCATGAATATCTTTGTTTTTGAAACTATTGCAGGAGTATGCTCAAAAGAGCTGATCATCATGTCATTAGCAATTAGTGTGAACCATTTGTCAATGAGTTGAAGATTATATGAGTCCCTTTGTTTTTGAACCTATTGCGAAAGTCATGCTCAAAGGAGCTACTCATCATGTCATTAGCAATTAGTGTGAACCATTAGACAATGAGTTTAAGATTGTACGGATGCCGTTGTTTTGAACCTATTGCGGAGATCTTGCTTAGAGATGCTTACCTTAATGACAATATGAGCAACGTTGTTGAGAATAATCCCAGCAATAAATTCAATTCGTTGAGATTCACAGCATTTTAATACCGTTTTTCTCCACCCGATGTATTTTTTATTACACTTCTAAGATTGCATTTTTCCTTTAGTGATTTTAATGACTGATTGTCAAATCATTCTGGATTGCGGCAATAGATATTTAAGTAATCTAATGTGGCCATGATGAAACACGGCTTCTTGTACTAGATCCTAGATCATGTCAGTGTTAGAATAGTAAATTAAACCAAATGTTTTAGGGCACTTCCTTAGACTGTTACTCCCCTTATAAAATACGGAAGGGAATAACAATCTAATGAAGGTATACGGAATGTTCTTCTTCAGACTCTTTTCCTATTTTTTTTTTTTTTTTTTTTTTTTTTTTAAATGGAGGAACAATCAAATGAATAAGTACCTGTTATACCGCTCAAATTTAAATTATTTACTATATATTGAAGAAATATTTTAAATTGTTATAAAATAATTGTCTTTATCTCCAGTAGGGACGAAATGTAACTTTTCAGGGCTAGTTTATAGGTAATAATGTTGGTCTTTTCATCCCTGTTCTTAAAAACGGGGAAATAGTGTGAAAACAGGGAAATAATGTAAAAACGGGATTATAATCCACGTTCGCCAACCTAATTATTTTGTAAACAGTAGAGAATGAATGGCAAATATAGTGAATTGATTTAAATCAGGTTGGCAACACTGCTTTAAAACTCCCAGCTGTATTGCGAGCCATTCTACGATGCTTTGTTCAGCTTTCGTTAAACTTTTTTTTTACTTTAAAAGTGATTATTAATTGTTTTAAATAATTTATATTGTTTTATTTTTGTATTTAATTCGTTTAATAAAGAAATACAAATGTTTTCTTTATTGATTAAATCTTATATAGCCCTTTTTCTGGAGATAAAATTTTGTATGTACCTCGAGAATAATGGATTATTATTCCCTTGTCATAATTATCTCCCTCTGCTACGCCTCGGGAGCAAATTGACATTAATCCCTCGGCTTCGCCTCGGGAATTAAGATACCTAATACCCTCGGCTTCGCCTCGGGATTTAGTTGCCTTGATTCCTTCGGCTTTGCCTCAGGAATCAACTAAGTCACGCGGGATATAATATCTTACATTATTCCCTAGGTGCATAAATAACTATTATTTTGAGAAGTCAGAGGACATAAAATAATAATATATTTGTTAGTAAATAAATGTAATCATTTTAACTTAAGTTGGAACAAATATATGGGGTTAACAATAGTAATAAGATATGAGTTTGAGTTGTTTTATTTATTTATTTTATGATATAAATAGTTAAGTTGTATATTTAGACTGTATTGTTTTCCTCAAGCTCCGGCTTGATGCACTCGAGCGCTCCGCAGCGGTTCTTACAGCACTTGTAAGTTCTCCTGCAATCACCGTCGTGACTACACCTGTTGGAGCACACCCAAAGTCCGCTCGGCTTAGCTGGACACTTGCCTGGTTTCACTATTAAACAAACAAAACAGAAGCCAAAAGTTCAAAAATGTTTAAATGGATCAATCCACTTCACTGCTTTAAGACCATACATTATTTTCATATTTTTTTTAAATAGTCTGCCGATTGGTTTGACACAAAGTTTCTTCGCGTCCTACTTCTTATACTTTAATGATTTTATGCTTTTATAACCGATTTTTCAAATTCATTTATTCCCCCCCCCCCCCCCCCCCGAATTTTTAAATCTGTCCAAATCGTTTGGATTTTTGGAACGAAGTTCCTTATGGCACGTTCTGGAGCCCGGGAGTGGATCCGATAAAAACGACCAAAATCACCGTCACAAAATCACCGTCACGCAAAATCCGTCACAAAATCTTCAGATGACGATAATTTGAGTAAAAGATCACCGAGTTAGATGAAATTTGGTACACATGTTCATTTTACCAATGCCCAGGCTGAGTTCGTCGAAAAACGTTATCCGCCCAAGCGTTCACGCGCAACGCTCGCGTAAACGTAAGCTTCAAAAGACGGGAAAAAGTGTCATTAAGGAAGCCTGTTACTTGACTTGTTTTGATTATTTTTGTTATATAAAATGTCACTTTGTTTTGTAAATAAATAAAATATAATCATGTAAAATTTCACCCTGATACAAACAGAAGCTGTAGAGTAGGGAAGAGATATATTTTATAATATTTTTAAATTAATTTCCCGGGTAGGTAGAAAACAGTCCTATTTCAATCCAAACTCCTTTAACAAACATACTCTTTCACTATAAACTCATCATGATCAACTTTTTTCTTATATTCATATTCAATATACCTATATTTATAGTAAGACGCTTGCTTTAATGATACAAATAATGATTTTCTTTTAATTTTGCCCTAACTCTGCTAGGTACAAACAGTTCGTTACTTTTAATTTTGTCTCTTTTCTAACTCCGCCATGTATAAGTAGTTAGCAATGTATACGTACTTAGCAGTGTGAT
The DNA here is from genome assembly GCA_951217055.1 of Gerris lacustris. Lineage (NCBI taxonomy): Eukaryota > Metazoa > Arthropoda > Insecta > Hemiptera > Gerridae > Gerris > Gerris lacustris. The sequence goes on along the minus strand of OX578281.1, from coordinate 69,595,034 downwards.
TTTATAATTTATATTTAATGAAAAATGTAAGGAACTTCGTTCCTACCGGGTGTCCCGCGACACCACACGTATTTTTTAATTAATATTACACATTTTGAGTAATAAATTTATTTTATTTGATTAGAAGTAATTAATATGTCTCCATTTTTCTTTTTTACATGATTTGAAGTATCAATTTACCAAAGTTTATAATGCAGACAGTTGAAATTAATCTAGGGCTACCGGGTAACTTTCAACAAACCATTAACATTTCATAAATATCAGAGAGTACTTTCAAAGATATAGGTGTAAATACAAGTTTGTTTGTGTGCATGTGGAAGAGAAAGAAATAGGCGCAGAAGATTTAATGAGTGAATATAAAGATATAGCTATGTTAATAAAAATAAAAAAACTGTGCAAATGTGGAAGAGCAACTAAAAATTTGAGCCAAAAAGAGAGACGCAGAACAAAAATGTTCCCTGATATCAAAACGGATTTATGTCTCAGGATTTTTGAAATTGGAGACATAAATATTTTTTTCTCCAGAAGGGAGAAAACATTAACTTTCCACCCTATTTTAAGGCTGTAAGAATCCCATTCCAGCCTAGTTGTGAAAATCGTGGCGGAAAGTAAAAATCGTGGTGGAAAGTAACAGTAGAGCCAACTTATTATTGTTTAAAAATCAGTGTTGCCTGTTTTGTAACTAGTAGCAGTTTCTTTTTAACTGAATGACTCGACCGCTTAACAGCTTTTTTTAAAAAAATATTAGAGAGTTTAAATAACACGTACTTTTGATTGCCGTGATGCTTTAATTTTTATCGTCATTTTAAAATGTCGTATGACTTCATAATTGAGTTTAAACAAGACTTATACAAAGAGGTAGGTTACGTCTAATCAGGTTATATTTATGTTTTTGATTTCTCGTATTTTAGAGTTAAACACAAATAAATTAAATGTTATTCAGTTACGTCATTTTGTAGTATTATTAAACATTTTAATTATTAATATAGTTATACATAGTTATAGAAAGTCATTATAGAAATCAAATAAAACATAGTTGGAATTGATGAATTGCACATTTAATTTTTTTTTTTTCTGCAAGACGTTATACTTTTTCTTTTGTTTTTAAAAGCCATTTTTAAAATTAAAGGTACAAAAATTTGTAAATTTAGTTTAGCTCGGGATTAAACGTTATGGTTCCCTCGGCTGCGCCTCAGGAACCAACAAAATAACTCCCTCGGCTACGCCTCGGGATTTATACAGTATGGTTCCCTCGGCTACGCCTCAGGAACCAACCAAACGCTGAGGGTGTAATGACTTTGTTTCCTCCCTTGGTGCGTAAATAACTATTGTTCTTCAGAACATTCACATCCCTTCTGTTATACCTTCGGTAAGCTCGGAAGAAAAAAAGAATAATAAATTGGTAAAAAGGGTTTTTTGCTTCCGAGCTTACCGAAGGTAACGGAAGCTATGTGAATGTTCTGAAGAACGAAAATATTTTCTCAGATTTCAAAAATTCCAAGAAATTAGTTTCAGAAATCAGGGAACATTTTTTGTTCCATGTCTGTCTGTGGGTCTGTCGCTCAATTTTTGTGAACCAACATATCTTAAAAACTACTCGTCTGATTTTAATGAAATTTGGATGGTGTAGGTCGTAATTAGCTCATTGTTGGTCCCATATAAGTTTCAACCTTCTGTGCGTATTTGTTTCTCGGCCACACGAGCACAAACATACATTTATTTATATCTATAGCTTCAGAAGTACTAATCTGATTTGCATGAAACTTTTATGGTTTATCAAAAGTAGCCCGCAGAAAGCCCAAAATTAATTTGAACCGTCTACTCTCTTTAACTTTTACTAAATTGGTACTCTAATTTACGAACAAAACCCAAACAATTTTGACATATTACAAAAACGGGAGAAATAATTAAACAAATTAGACAATTATGGCTTGTAGAAGTATATTATTAATAAAGTATGTAATAGGATTCGAGGAAGCTATGTGCCACACCAATTGGCAGTCTATTTTGGTTCTGTGTCTGTCTGTGTAGCTCAATTTTTGTGAACCAACATATCATAAAAACTACTTGTCCGATTTTAATGGAATTTGTATGGTAGGTCATAATTAGCCCATTGTTGGACCCTTATAAGTTTCAACCTTCTGCCCTAGTTTGTTTCTCTGTCACACGCGCACAAACATAATTTTATTTACATCTATAGCGTCAAAAGTACTTATCTGATTTATATGAAACTTTTATAGTATATCGAAAGTAACCCGCAGATAGTCCCAGATTAATTTGAACCGTTAGCCGTCAGAGCTCTTTAAGTTTTGCTAAATTGATACTTTAATTAATGTAAAATTTCAAAAACATTTTGACAGATTAAAAAAACGGGGACACAATTAACCAACTTAGACAATAAAGTACGTGATAAGATGCGAGGAAGCTATGTGCCACACTAATTGGCAGTCTCTTTTTTACATGAAGAGAAAATACAAAAATCCAATTTAACATTTAAAATATATGAAGTTAAGAAAAATAAAAAGTTTCATACAGAATCAAAAGAAGTGTTAAAGCTTTTTAAAGTGTATTTCTTTACTTTACCTGTTACGGATGATGATTACGACATTAAAATAAAAGTTACAACTCTCTCAAAGATGAATTTTCAAAACATGTTAAAGGTCGTTACATGAGATGCTTCCTTCCCTCCAGCCTTGTCCACTTATTTAACTTAAAAAGTGAAACATACTCTTATATTATCAAAAGCTTAAATCTGATAGAGATTAAAAGAACCTGAATAATTACTTTTGAAATTATCTTGCTTTTTAATTAATGTAAAAATGTTTTATATATATATATATATATATATATATATATATATATATATATATATATATATATATATATATATATACCCGAATACTCGTTTATTAGCACCACACATATCTAAGTTCTTAGTTATTTACGGGTTAAATGATATGGTCACGTCACTAAACAATTGGTGACGTAATGATTCTAGAATTTCAGTCCACAAAAGTATTTTTATTCTTGAAAAAATGACCTAGTAGTCCATAAAATAGCGGGCATAAAAGTGTCTGACTAACATAAAGCTAGAATTTTGTGTATAAGTAAATCTTTTGGTGCCTTATAGGACTATGTGGTCGGCTAAGTTCGGTTGAGGGACCTAGCATTGCAAGGCATTTGAAGAAAAAACAAATCGGTGGAGAGCGGGAATATGCGGGAATATATATGCGCCCTTTTTGGTGGACAATGTGATTTTCATAATCCTGAGTACAAACTTAGTATAGTCCAAAAATCAAGTTGATGTTTTTCACTTAATTTAATAGGTGACCTCGTTGATTTAGATTAATACTTGACTAACTAACCTATTATGTGACAAATTCATGGCCCTTTTTGTCCTCCAAAAAGGGCGGTACATGGCCGCTCTCCACCGGTATGTTTTTTTCAAATGCCTATTCCCAAGCTTTGTCTCGCAGACGAACTTAGCCGACCACATATTCTTAAAAGGCAACAAAACATTTACTTATACACAAAATTCTAGCTTGATGTTAGACACCTTTTTGCTATCTCCTGTACCTACTATATATACATTTATTAAATCTTTAATTTCAAAATTTGTAAAGGTTAACTTTAAGTTAATAAGTTAGGAATATATAACTTGTGTACGATTTTGCAATAAAATACGTTATTTCTAAATAAATATCAAATGTGTATTTAATATCTAAATGAATGACTTGAAAAAAGAAATAAAAAAATACAAACAAGGGGGAAGAAGACTGGAAGGTTTCATTCAGGTTAGCTTCAACGCGAGGAAAGTTGGTTTGGAACCAACTTTTCTCGCGCCATGTTATGAAAGCCTAAAGATTAGTCTGAAGCGCGTAAAAAACCTTGAGTCGGTTTTTTTTAGAAGTTTATCGTGGTAAGCTAATTTAAAGTTTTTCAAAGGAAAGGACACTGATACTCTCTTCATTTTAAACTTTTTCTGAGAACATAATAATGTGAAGGCTTGGTTAGAAAAAGATTGGCTTATCTACATCGACAAACCATGTGAGAGTGTTAAACGGAGAGCTGATACCAGTCAGCAACGGATTTCTATTGAATTTGGGCTGTCAAAGTACCTTAAATCGACACCCACGTTGAATACTGTTGCTTCGGTAAGAGAAGCGAACGCTAAAATAAATCTGGAATGCCATCGCTTCAGTGATTGATACTATTCTCAACTGAAGCACAATCTTCATTGCTTTAGTGAGTTGCCAAACTTAAAGCGACTAGCTCAATACTACCGAATATCCGCTGCGTCACTTAAATTATTGGATGTTAATTAAGCAAGCAGGGCCGCAGCTAGGGGGGGCAGGAGGGGTCTTTTGCCCCGGGCGGCAAAATTTAGGCGGCGGCAAAATGATTAACAGACTTTAAAATTATTTAACTAATTTAAGACCTGTAATAAGACACAGTGATGTAGGTGTAGAGGGCGGCATGCGAGCTAGGCAGATGAGAGTGAGCGATATGAACGCATTACTGTCAGTGAGTAGATGCCTTCTTAATTCCCTATTTCAAGGTCGGGTCACAGTGTAGTTTTCGCGTAGTCCGTCTCGACGATGCGCGCCCTATCCCTACGAACTAGACCAGGGCCGGCGCGACCGAATAGGCGAACTAGGCGACCGCCTAGGGCGCTAGGGCCTGAGGGGCGCCGCAGGATACGTGCCACCAAGAAGTCAATGTTTTTACAAAGAAAGATAGCTGAATAACTTAAATTAGGAGAGATCTCAGGGGCGGATCCATGGGGGTGGAAGGGGAAAATCCCCCCCCCCAAACACAACAAAATTACGAAAAAATATCAATTGAATAAAATAAGGTTGAACATTTCTTGTTTTATTATTTTTCATACCCATTTAAAACTAATAATATACTTATTTTGCAAATAAATTATTATTGTTTATGGATCAATAGTCTAGTTAATATTAACATTTAAAACTGGGATTCCCACTTACATGCTCTTGTGGGATACAAACATTAAACTATTTTGTGTTCGTTTATTTGCATACCTTAATGGTTGTTTGTTGATATTCTGAGTTGAGAGTGTATCCCCAAGTTCAGTTGCTGTATAGGACGTTGTGAAGGTATTTCATAATGAATCAGAAAGAATTAATAGCATAGTATAGCGTTAAAGGTAAAACTTTTTTTTTAGACTAAAAAACGATTTAGTTAATAAATGTTTTAAAAATTCTGCAGAAACAATTTTTAAACAAACTTTTAGGTAATACTATTTTTAGCTGAAAAAGCTCTAAAAGAAGGACCAAAATTCAACATTTTGAACCTAATTTTCTAAAACTTTCCGGGGGAGGCCCCCCGGAACCCCCTTAGGGCTAGGTTCATGTATGACAGAAGAGAGATTAGTAGGACTGGCACCTATTTTAACTGAACTGAACAGGAGTTTATTAGTTAAAAATAGATTTTATTTTTTACTAGAATTTAGTTGTTTCTTTTCGATGTCTCTGGTGATTTAAGTATCTTTTCCATTAAACATCAAAGAGCAACAAAAAAAAAAAAAAATAATCAACACATTTGCAGCCGAAAAGTCAAATTTACATAAATACACTTTTAGTTTTTGGAAGAATTGTTTTATGTATAATGTATAATATTTTCTGGTATATTAAAAAGATTTTACTTGAATTGTTTCGTTTCTCATTTTCAAATAAACCTTAGTTATCAACTTCAATCATGATTTTATCCCAAATATTAATAAATATTTAAAGATTTTTCACAAGCTGACTTAGGAGTAGGAGTAAAAGTTATTGGCGAATTGCTAGGATAAAGTGGTGGAAGGGGGCGACAATATTAGGGCTTGCCCCTCCTGGCAAAATATGTAGCTGCGGCCCTGTAAGCAAGTATACCCAAATCGTTTGCATGAAATTTGTCACTTTTATTTAATACAAATGTATAGATTTTAATTAAAAATTTTACTTGGTTCACTAAAACTACTTTTGGAACGAAGTTCCTTATGGCACGTTCTGGAGCCCGGGAGTGAATCCGAAGAAAACGATCAAAATCACCGTCACAAAATAACCGTCACAAAATAACCTTTACGCAACCAAGCGTTACGAAATCTACTGATGTCGATAACTTGAGTAAAAGATGACCGAGTTAGTTAAAATTTGGTACACGTGTTCATTTTATTAATGCGTAGGCTGAGTTCGTTTAACAACGTTATTCGTTCGAGCGTTCTCGCGCAACGCTCGCGTAAACGTAAGCTTCACATTTAAAATTGGAATTTTAGGATGGGAAAAAATTCTAACTTCATCTTGACAAACAACTTTTTTAAATTCATTTTTTTAGTAAAACGAACACCGACACTGCTATGAAGTTTTTTTTTTTCTCAATATATTGTAATTTTTCTCAATATAGCATACATTATTTATTGAAAGACGCTCGCTTCAAAGATAATAATTTCAAGATAAAAAGAACTTTTTATATACTACGTTTTTAAATTTTCTGTTGAATCGTATGTAATGTTGATAATATAATTGTTATTATTATATAATATATAATGTTAGTGAAAAAAGAAAAAAAAATTTCCAAATTTATTTACTTCACATAAATGACAACCATCCAGAGAGCTGATCTTAAACCTATAAAAGGATAAATCTTTGTACAACGGATCTCCCCAACACCAAATCTACAGCATGCCATCGATATATTTGAAATAATATAATCGATAAATAATATAATCGATATTTCCTGTTTAGCTGTCATTCAATGTTTACCTATCACAAATTTGCGACCCGTCAAAATGAAGATAGCGTAAATATTGGATATGGCAAAACAAATAAAATAACTTGCGGATTTTTTCCGAACTAACTTTCCGCACAGCAAAATTTGCTGAAAACTAATTAAATGTTGCTGAAAGATGGATAAAAGTATTAAAATAATGCATTGTCATCGTGTTCTGAGCTATGCTAAAAGTTTCAAATGTCTAGCTATTCGGGAAGTTAGTTAGAAATCGATTGCCAGATTTGTACCGGACAAACAAACAAACAAACAAGAATGCAAGCTAATAAAAACGTAGTAATAAAAAGCTTTTCTTTTAATTTTGCCTTAACTCCGCTAGTACAAATAGTTAGTTACTTTTAATTTTGTCTCTTTTCTAACTCCACCATGTATAAGTAGTTAGTATCGTATACTTATTTTAAAACTGTGATTTTATTATAAAAAAAATTGATTTTATAATTTATATTTAATGAAAAATGTAAGAAACTTCGTTCCTACTGGGTGTCCCGCGACACCACACGTATTTTTTATTTGTTAACATGTACATAGGGTCATTGACTCTTTACTGTAATTATAGTTAATATTGTATATTAATAGATTTAGAATATTTTAGAACTATCTTAGCTTAGTTTAAATACATAAATATTATTGTGGATCAAAATAAATAAATAATAACAAATACATTTCTTTTAGGGTATTCTTTTTTTTTTAATGTCACGGCAAGTTGCGTGACTGCGGCAAACCTGGAAACTTTGGATATATGCCTAATCAAAGATTGATAGGCCGTTCGATTTCATAAATAATTTCTCACAATAAATATGTAAAATGTAAAGCGACGGAATAAGCAATTTGTAATGTCGTTTCACAACCTTCTCTATATTATATTTAACTGCGTTACATTTTTATTATTTTGTTATTTATTTACTAAGTGTAACAATGTTACAACAAAGTATCATTGTTGTATAAAACTTTTAAGTGGTAACTTAAGTTTCTACACCTATAAAACTACAAATCAAGAATCGATTCGGATCTGATAAGACCACTTATAATATGATCATTACGATGTTCGTTCACTGACGAATTATTAATTTGAATGATAAGCCTGAATTATTGACTTATATTTTATTTTGATAACAATGTGATTGAGTTATACATTACGAATTACGAGGATATTTCATAAAATATTACTGGAGATAGCTAACTTTATATAGGCTAAATCCAGCATTACTCTTCGATTATTTTCAGTGTATCTCCTCTTAAATTGATTTTTCCTACTAGCGGCAGCAAAATTACGCATTATTGAATTGTTTTTAGGCATGAAAATTTAATTTATCTACTTGCGGCAGCAAAATGAGGCATTATTGAACCGATTTCGGGCAGAGAAATGAAATTTTACAGCCTAGGCTGTAAAAGTCAGGAAAAATTTTACTTTTATAATGTTGGCAATGACAGTTTATTCTAGTATCTCTATCTTATAACATCATATATTATAGTTTAATAAGTAATATTTAATAAATAAACGTTTTAATTATAAAATAATTTGTTTATATTTGTTAATTCTGTTAAATAAGTTCAATGAATTGAAGATCTTTAATTCAAAAAATAGTAGAGTCACTGGCTATACTGCAGCGTCATGTAAACATTGAACATCCATGTTATTTTTATTATCGAATTCATTCTAGGTTAGACTAGCTACTTTTCTTGATTTATCCTAGTTACTTCTTTTCTTTTAAGCAATATAAGATATCTTTAATACTTTTAGTAATTTGTTAGTAAAAATATAAATAAATATTTTATATTGCGTGCATTATTCATTCAGAATTTATGTGTGTTATAAACGTGTGTTTTGTAATTTTATTGTGATAGATTCAGTTTGCTATTCACTTATTGTTATTATTCCCAAGCTTCTTATTTGATTTCATTATGAACATTTATTTTAGTTAATTCATATGTTATTATCTTATTAATATGAAATAGTAATTAAATATGTTATATTAATAAAGATGGTATTTTAGCAATTCAATTTTTCTGCCGCCCGTAGATAAAATATTGTATGCAACAAGGCAGCAAATGAAACATTTCTGCCTCGTTTATTCATTGCCTGCCTCGGCTTCACCTCGGCAGTTAATTATCATAGTCTGTCCTCGCCTTCGGCTCGGAGGCTAAACTAATCTCTCGTCAGTAAAAATTCCATTTTGCTGCCTAGTTACTTCAATAACTCTTTCCTACTAGCAGCAGCAAAATCATGCATTATTGAACTATTTTTAGGCATGAAAATTTAATTTTTTCGAGATTTCAAGACAACGTTACAATACGTAGCAAGATGCGATTTTGCTGCCCAGGCGGCAAAATCGTATTTTGCTGAGGATTTTTCCAGGCTAAGCCACGCCCACATTCCCCACTACCAATACTAAACAAACAACCTTTTGTTTTATATAATGTTTAACCTAAATTATTTGAACAATTTACCTTAAAAATATTATGAATTTATAAAAAAAAAAAAAAAAGGTTTATAAATACTTATAATAGATTATATTTATAAAATAGAATGGAGTAAAAAGATAAATATGAAATAAAAATATTACAGAAAATAGTAGGTCTTAAAATAATCATAAATAAATTCAATTAGTGGTAACACTGCAGCTCGTCTATTATCAACATTTTGTTTTGTTTTTAATGTTAATGTATTACTGCCAATTTATTTTTTATCATTGTAGGTAACATTTGATAATGTTGCTTGTTTTTTTTTTAATATTTATATAGTTCAATAATAGTATTTTGATATATGTTAGTATTATGAAATAAATATTATTTATACGAAACATTTTTCTGCCGCCAGTAGGAAAAATATTGTATGCAACAAGGCAGAAAAGGAAACATTTCTGTCTTAATTGAATAAATTACCATAGAAAAATTCCATTTTGCTGCCTAGTTACATTAATACGTAGTTAGCACGGAATAACACGTGATTCAATGGAAGTTAAAGGTGTATTATATTCCGTACTAGTACTAAATGTTTTTATCTATGTATATAAAATCCAAATTCCACTCACTGACTGACTAACACATCACGATATCTCTGAAACCACTGGACCTATGACCATGAAATTTTGTTGGTGTGTTCCTCTTACCTCCTGGGTGCTCGCTTAGAAATGTTTTTAAAATCCGCCATCTTGATTCAAGATGGCGGCCATTTATATAAAAAAGTTCGACAAGACGATATCTCCGGAACCAATAGCACTAGAAGCTTGAAATTTATAAGTTAGCTTCCTTTTATGAGCAAAAGCAGAAACTTTTGATAAATGGTTTACCAATCGGGCATTTTGATTCAAGATGGCGGACATATAGTATATATAAATATGTGTATGTTCTTTACACAAATCTACAGTTTTAGTCCGATCTCTATAAAAATTTGAATACTTAACCTTCAAAGCAAGGGGAAAATCACTGTCTACATGAATTTTTAAAATTTAAATATTGGTACACAGGGGTACGGGGTACAAGTAATGAATACGGGGTCAAAGTAATTAATACCCTTTATGATGCATATCGTTGAAAAGCTCTTTAAGAGTATAGTAATTGTTGTTATGTACAGTTTTATCATATTTTCACTTAGAAGGGGGGTAAAATGGAAAAATATAGCTATATCTTATAAAAAAAAAAAGAAGAGTATCCGTTTATACAAATTTACAGTTTTATCCGAATTTGATGATTTGATGATACGGGGTCAAAGTAATGAATACCCTTCATGATGTAATTTTGTTGAAAAGCTCTTTAAGAGTACAGTAATTGTTGTTATGTACAGTTTTGTAATATTTTCATTTAGGAGGGGGGTAAATTTAGGATATTTGCAAATTATCTTATCAAAGAGAAGGGGGTGTAGAAATAAGTGGGAGGGAGAGAATCTAGATATTCTCGCATAGTAAAATAATTTAAATGTTTCTCGACGGTAGTTAATAAACGTATTAAATTAAAATAACACGCCGTAGCGAAGCACGGGTATCCAGCTAGTTATGTATATTGTAAAGTTCGTCTGTACAGTGCTGCCGCTGCCACCTATTATATTTAATTATTTATGGTAGTTAGAGGACGACCCTCAATTAGGCCCTTATTTGTTCTATTTTTACTATCCCCGTGGCAGAGAGTTCAAGCCACTACTCGTGTATAGTTTAGTTTTGATAATAATGTCTATCTTTATTTAGATAAGTTATTATATTTATTTGAAGACCTACAAATCAAAACAAACTTTTATTTTTATTGGAATAAATATGGTGGCCTAGGCAATGATTTATGAAAAAACTTTGTAGTCATACTTGAGAAACCTGGAGAATCTTTGATACGTATAAGTTCTATACCCTTTTTACAATTAGTATTAACTTTCAGATTGGCCAACCAATATGTCGAAAAAAATAAAGCCACTAGGCCTGTGTAAAGGTTGGTCCAGTGACATTTTTATTTGTGTAGTTGCCCGATCTTCTCGAATTCAAAATCCAGTGCTCTCATTGGCTCCCCTCTACATTATTTCGCTTTTTCCGAGCTGTGAGAAGTTAATACTAATTGTAAAAAGAGTATAGTTTTGATTTGAAAAAATAATTAAGTTTAATATAATATATCTAATTAATCATCTACCAAAATCCAGATCTGGTATTTTAGCACAAGTTTTATTTCTTCTTTTTTTCACATCTTTTAAGTAAGCTTTACTTACCTTATCAATCTTTTAACTGATATCATTTGGGCTTCACTTCTTTTGTTTTGTAAAACTTCACCATTTATTTCATCTATTAGGATCATTTATCATCTAATTATTTATACCAAGAAAGTTTATCTTAAGAAACAATTATAGTAAGTATTTTAACAATAACTAACTTAGTCTTCTGTAATTATTTAATTTAATATTATTTATCAATTATTATTTGAAACTGACCGATAACTTATGCTCACAGATTATAGCTTCCTTTTCTTATTTATGTTTTATTAAAACCTTTATCTTTGTTACCTTTATTTCTATTTATTGCTGTTTTCTTAACTTTTTACAATAATCGACGTGTGCAGGAGTTATTAGAAGGCGATTTATGCTATGTTACATCATTTTGCGTGATGTTTTAGTTTATATTTCTATTACACAACATGTTGTTTATAAAGGACCTCGTGCAGCCCTTGATTGCTTGATAGCCAAACAGACTTGACAAGTGATAAGCCACACGACAACACTGGCTGTCCCGATAGTGCTGCCATCTAAGTTTCCTTTTTCTAGTTAACCTGGATCATTTATTTATATCTCGACCTTTTTTCAAGCTCTACAGCCTCCTACCTCTGTAGTTTTAAATATTTTTACTACGTTTTTATTTGCTTTCTTTCTTGTTTGTTTGTTAGTTTGTCCAGTCCAGTACAAATCTTGCTATCGATTTTTAACTAACTTCCCGAGTAGCTAGACATTTGAAACTTTTAGAATAGCTCAGAACACGATGACATTGCATTATTTTAATACTTTTAGCCATTTTTTCAGCAGAATTTAATTCGTTCTCAGCAAATTTTGCTGTATAGAAAGTTATTCGGAAAAATTCCGCAAGTTATTTTATTTGTTTTGACATATCCCATATTTACAATCTTCATTTTGACGGGTTTCAAATTTGTGATTTTTTATTAAGAGATAAACATTGAATGACAGGGAAACAGGAAAAGTAAACAAAAAAAATAAATTAATTGACGTGTGACAACCAGGTGTTGTTTACATTTGTGTCCTAGGTATCGGTTAAATGTACTTCTTTACTTGTACTCATTCGATTCGGTGTATGCGAGATCCGTCGTACAAAGATTTTTTGTCCTTTTATGGGTTTAAGATCAGCTCTCTAGAGTCTAGACGGTTATCATTTATGTGAAGTAAATATGTTCGGAACTATTTTTGAAGTGAAACTTCTTTGGCGGCGATAGAGTGAATTTTTTCACAGAGTGAAATCGTGTAACGAAGTTTGCGATTCGAGACTCGTCCAAGTGTAACATTTTTACTGATTAATTGTATTATATCTATTTAAAGACCAGCAAATCAAAACAAACATTTATTTTTATTGTAATAAATGTGGTTGCCTTAGCGTAGCAATATTTATTTTTCAATTAAATTTCCCATAACTATTTCTTAATCCTGAAATAAATTCGTCAAAAAATGAAAGAGAGCAATGCATTCTAGAACTTAAGTTTCACTTCTAATGCGTGAGAGCCTCACAAATATATATAGTTTTTTTTTTCACTAACATTATTTATATAACAATAACAATTATATTATCAACACTAAATATGATCCAACAGAAAATTTAAAAACGTAATATATAAATAGTTATTTATGCTCCTAGGGAGTAAAGTAAGCCATTATTCCCTGAGCGAAAAAGTTGGTTCTTGAGGCGAAGCCGAAGGAACCATGGTCCCTAAATCCCGAGGCGAAGCCGAGGAAATAACTCTAATTAGCTCCCGAGGCCCAGCCGAGGGAGATAATTATCGCGAGGAGAATAATGGCACTTTACTCACGAGGTACATACAATATTTTATCTCCAGTAGGAAGAAAATACACTTTTTCGTTCATTGCACAGTTTTTATTTATTATTTTAATAAATAATAACAATTATTAGCACTTTTAATAGAAGATATAAGATATTGAATATTAATAACAAATAAGAATTGGAATTAAACTCAAATAGAAGGTTATTTAGATGTAGGTTAGAAACAAAGATAAACATGGTCGAAAAAGCAGTGTCGCCAACCTGATTTTAACAACTTCATTACATTAGCCATTCATTTTCTACTATTTACTTTTTTGCCTACTTAACTTTTTCTCCCTACTTTTTGAGTTCAGGGATGAAAAGACTTCCTCTAAACTAATTCAAAGTCATAACTTTTTCTCCCTACTGGAGATAAAATTATTTTTACCTTGTAATTATTAATCCTTATGACTCTGATTTTAATTAAACTTACCCTGTTTCTCTTTGCCAGTTACTGGTCTAGTGCAGACCTGACCACCGCAGGATGTAGCACAGCATTTCTCTTTCACGTTGCAATCCATGTCGTCCATACAAGTAAGACTGCATACTCCTATGACTGTAGGCGGAGGACAGGCGTCTGCTACCCCAGCCACTGGGTAGTAGTCATTTCTTACTGGAAAAAGCTGTAAAAAAAATTTCACTCGTCAAATCACTTATTAGGTATATTTAACAGGTTACTCAAGATAATATATTATTATTATGGGTTTTTATTAATCTCAATTTTTCTAAAGTAGTTTTTGAACCCTTTTTATATTAATTCAATAAACAAAAACTACAATATTTGCATGTTTTTTGGGGTCTTTTCAGGGTTTTTTTTTAAATGAGGTAATAGTACATTACGCGTCGAGTGCGGAAAGTAGCATTTTGCATGCGAGTGTGGAGTTTGCACCCGAGCGACAGCGAGGGTAGTAAAACCACACGAGCAATGCAAAATGCCGTTTTCGCACGAGTTGCGTACCTTACTTTATCTACGATTGTTAGATTTAAATAATAAATACAGAAAAAAATAAACTTCCTGTATACAAGTTCGTATTTCTCTTTTGATAAAGATAACATTAATTCATTAGTTCTATTTTGTGCCGAATTATTTCGGGAGGCGTATTATTCTCCTCATATTCGTCATAATAATTTAAATCACTCACTGATTTTCACAAAAAAATCAATATAATAGTTACTTTTATTAAACAAACAGCAAATTAGTTTTGTTAAATGTAAACAAACTCACTAATCGTGCGTAAAGCTGAAGAATTCCTCTTCTTTACCGCGCTAGCGTGGTAAAGAAGACAATTCTTCAGAACTATGAGACGCGCATGCGCAATGAATACAAGTACGTAAATAATCACTTTCTACGCATCTAAACAGAGATATAATGTTTATATTTCGTATCAATCGTAGATAATAATAATTTACACCATAAAAATCTTCATTTCTCCTTGCTATATTTCGCCCTTACAACTGGGGCTTCTTCAGGCTCTACAAATTAAAAACCATTTTTTCCAATCATTTAAACATATTTTTTACAGGAAATATTTTCTTATTAATATTAATTTAAAAAACAATGCAACAATAACTTTATAAATACCTTATTTTTTGTTTAACTACTAAATTTTATTTGATTATCAATTTCTGTTTAATTATTAATTTCTATTTAATTGTTAATTTCTTTTTAATTACACATTTTATTTAGTCATCTATTTCAATTTAATTATTTATTTCTATTTAATTTATTATTTATTTCCTTTTAATTAATTATTTATTTGTATTTAATTTACAGTGGATGTCTGCACATTTACTGTTTTTCTTGAACTAAGTATTGTTTGGAACATGTCAATATTTTTTGTATTTGTATATGTTTTTGTTGAAGAAGAATTAAGTTAATTGATTTTTCGTATGGTTACGTCATTTTTTAATCTGAATCAAACTCTGTGCATGTTACGAGCATATTTTTTTTTTTTGTAAGTTGGAATGACGAAAAAGAATTGGTTATTTAAAACAAAACGAAGCGTGACAAAAGAAAAAGACAGAAGTAAGGGAAGCAGAAGTATTTGTGTAATATATTTTGTTGAGATTTAAACGTAAAGTATCATCTTCATTTGTAATTTACTGGGCGCCCAAGCGACTAAATTGTTTGGACTCACGCAACAACACAATATTGACACGTTTATAACAGAAATACAAATAAAATAACCAAAATAAAACTAAAATAAGAATAAAAATAAATTAAGAAAAATAAGAAATAAAATAAAATAAGGCTAATGTATCTATTATCAGTCCACAACTTAACTATAAAATATGTTTCAGTCTTTTATCAAATTATGTATATAATAAACAGGTCAAGTGTGTGCTAGTCAGCACACAGCGAGGGTCCGTAGGCAACACTGTATTGATTAAGTAGTACCCTACTGATGGTGCTTTTTAAAATGCTAAAAGCCTACTCTCAAAATACATACTTCAACTTAACATACTTAAACATACTTCTGATTAAGTATTTATTGCCACTGAACCGGACTATAAACATATAAATACATCAAAAGAGCATAATTATAAAAAAAAGAAAGTATTTTGTCAAATATTTTTTATTTAAATTTCCAAAACGTGGTATCTTTACTTTTGGTCGAAGAATATTCAGGATATTTTTTCATATTTTTCGTACTTTATATAGGTGAGATAGAGGGGGGGGGGGGGACACTTTTCACACCAACTTCAAACTCACCTACGCTCGCCCTATCAAAGCTTAAAATAAAAAATTATATATTTCTGTAATCAGCTCGACGTACACTTTCATATGACACCCCACACGGTGTCCAAAAAATAGTTATTTATGTATCTAGGGAGTAAAGTAAGCCATTATTCCCTGAGCGAAAAAGTTGGTTCTTGAGGCGAAGCCGAAGGAACCATGGTCCCTAAATCTAAGGAATTAGACTTTTATTCCCTCGGCTGCGCCTCGGGAATAACTCTAATTAGCTCCTGAAGCGCAGCCGAGGGAGATAATTATCGCGAGGGGAATGATGGCACTTTACTCACGAGGTACATACAATATTTTATCTCCAGTAGGAAGAAAATACACAGTTTTTATTTATTATTTTAATATATAACAATAATTATTAGCACTTTTAATAGCAGATATAAGAGATTCAATATTAAAAACAAATAAGAACTGTAATTATACTCAAATAGAAGGTTATTTAGATGCAGGTTATAAACAATGAATCAATGATGAACATGGTCAAAAAAGGCTGCCGAGGGAATAACTAATTATCTTCCGAGGCGCAGCCGAGGGAGATAATTATCGCGAGGGGAATAATGGCACTTTACTCACGAGGTACATACAATATTTTATCTCCAGTAGGATGAAAATACACATTTTCGTCCATTGCACAGTTTTTATTTATTATTTTAATATATAACAATAATTATTAGCACTTTTAATAGCAGATATAAGAGATTCAATATTAAAAACAAATAAGAATTGGAATTAAACTCTAATAGAAGGTTATTTAGATGCAGGTTATAATGTTGTAAACAAAGATAAACATGGTCAAAAAAGCGCAGTGCCGCCAACCTGATTTCAACAACTTCATTACATTAGCCATTCATTTTCTACTATTTATAAAATAATTAAGTTGCAATCTTTACTTTTTTGCCCTACTTTACTTTTTCGCCCTACTTTTACTTTGTCTCCCTACTTTTTGAGTTCAGGGATGAAAAGACCTGTTTTAGTCCCTCTAAACTAATTCAAAATCATAACTTTTTTCCTCTACTGGAGATAAATATATTTTTTATTGTTACCTCCAGGGCTCGATTTGAGGCGGAACGGCGTTCCGGGACCTCTCTCTCTCTGATAAATTAAAAAAAATTATCGGCACTAAAATTTGCACTTAGAGTGTGGGTTTATGTCAAAAACTGCTTAAAATGCTGTTTTAGAACGTTTATTTTTCAAATTTTTCCCGGACCCCTCTTCTATGGGGAGGCATTGGTTACCTCTATTTTAATTATAACATGTTTACAAATGTTATCTAGTCAAATATTTGTATTGTTCTGCCTAATGTTGATTTAAAAAGCTCATATCAACTTTTACCCCAGGTAAATTTGAATTCGTTTGAGTTTTTCTTCAACTCAATGTTATCAATTTGTTCTGAATTTCTTTTGTTATAGATCGCATGAAGAAGGTTTTTAGTAAAACCAAAACGTCAGGTTTTTTAGGAGGATGTTGCATTAAAATTTGGATAAACATAGTTACATATAATTCGGACAAATAAGAAAAAAGCCTCTTATAATATGATAATAAAATTTGGATGAACATAGTTACTTATAATTCGGACAAATAAGAAAAAAGCCTCTTATAATATGATAATAAAATTTGATAGCACTCTCTGATATAAAATGAATTTATCTGAGAATTAGTTACTTCCTCTTATTCTAAACTTCTTTTTTCTTTTAGTCCTTTGTCGTAAATAAAAAACATTAAATTTTATTTAGGTAATAGAGGTAACTTTTTAAAACCTTTTTATCATTATAAAAAAAAAAAAAAATTGTGCTTTTAATTAGGTATTTATAGCAAAAATAATCAGGTGCATTATTTATTTATAGTTTTAAATTGCTTTTATTGGTTTTCTTGAATATAACAAAAAGAGAATATTGACGATTTTGAACAAAAATAAATTATAAGATCCGATTATTTTTTTTTTAAGTAGTTATACTAAAGCTTAAAAAGTTATTTTTATTTTAAATATTTCATATTTGATTGTTCTCAAAACTAAAATAAGTTAGGGTTTGTTTTAAAATTTCTGATTATAATCATTTTGTTCTTAAGTGCCTAGAAGATTAAATTTATAAATAGACAATCAATTAGTGTTGCACATAGCTTCCTCGCATTCTAGTACGAGCTTTATTGATTTTATGCTTTTATAAGCCATTATTGTCTAATTTATTTTATTGTTTCCCTCGTTTTTTTAATCTGTCAAAATAGTTTTGATTTTTTACATGAATTAAAGTATCAATTTAGCAAAAGTTAAAGAGTGTAGACGGTTCATATTAATCTGGGGCTATCTGCGGGTTACATTCGATAAACTATAAAAGTTTCATACAAATCAGATAAATACTTTTGAAGATATAGGTGTAAATAAATGTATGTTTGTGCGCATGTGGAAGAGAAAAAATGGCCACAGAAAGTTGAAACTTATATGGGACCCCAACAATGAGCTAATTTTGACCTACCATACAAAATTCATTAAAATCGGACGTGTATAGTTTTTAAGACATAATGTTGATTCGCAAATATTGAGCAACAGAAAGATAGACCGACAGACAGTCACGGAACTATATAAATGTTCCCTTATGTCTGAAACGAATTTCTGTCTTGGAATTTTTGAAATCAAAGACATATAATTTTCGTTCTTCAGAACGATCACATAGCTTCCGCTTTAGTTTATTACTTTATAATATAAATTATGGTCTTTTCAGAAATATAAGTGGAATTTAAATAAAATTTCTCTTCAATCAATTTAGATTTTATTTATTTTTCAAAGCAGATTATTACGTCTGTAAAGGGTCTTCTAAAAAAAACGAAAAAAAGTCCAGTCAAGCACCATGACTTAATGAGCGAATTTTCAAAGAAATCTGCGAATTATAAAAGATACAAACTATAAATTTTCAAAAAATAATGTAGACATACGGGAAAAATTGAAAAAACACGTTTTTATGACTATTATTGACCCTAAATTACATGGACTCCAAAAATTCTGGCCAACGAACTCATCCTTTCTTTTGATATGATTGATATTTTAACATTAGGGTAAGATATCGTCTGGAGTGACACATACATAAACTTGCCTCTGACTTACATACATACTTACATACAAATAAGACATACATACTTACATACATACATACATAAAAAAAGTGTTAAATTTCAGGAATCGATTAAGAATGGTCTAAAACGGATTGCCATGAAGAAAATTTTCAAAAATTCTATTACAAAAACTTTGAAGCCATTGCAATAGCTTAGTTTTCTTTAAAAATTCGGTAAAATTTGTTAGTAATTATGGCCATATTGCTCAAAATCCAGTAGTATTGCCGGCAATATGTTCCTATAGCTCGGAAATATATCTGTACTGCCCGGAAAATTTTTCGACAATGTGTTACCGGCATTATAGTATACAGAAATATTGCCAGGCTACATAAACATATTGCAGGGTCATAAAATCATATTGGTGGCAATTTTTCTGGATTTTAATCAATGTTCCGGCCATAATTGCCAGACACTCATTGCCGTTAAAAGTTGCTTGTTTACAAGCTCTTGAAGAGCCAAGTTTCAAGCTTACTAGAATATACAAATGCAGTTTTAATTTTCAAATTAATACTTCTTTCATATTTTACGATTTTGGTAGTATTCATACTACGGAAAGATTAAGTTTTAATTTAACTCAAATTATAATTATTATTAACTACGGGAAACAAACAGAAAAAAATACACTCCAATGCTGGGATTTGAACCACAGGCCTCTATATTTCCGGTATAGCGCTCTACCAACTAAGCTACGCAGGAGAATGATTTCCTCTGACGTTAATGATACCTTGTCCCGAATTTAAGCTTTCAATTTTCTACAAATCTTAGAAGTCAACATTAATGACATAGAACTAGACCGAGAAATAACGCTTATAATTATAAAGTACCCAATTAGTACCTGTACCTAGTACAATCAATTAGAAATTCATATTTTACGATTTTGGTAGTATTCATACTACGGAAAGATTAAGTTTTAATTTAAATCAAATTATAAGTATTATTAACTACGGGAAACAGACAGAGAAAAATACACTCCAGCGCTGGGATTTGAACCACAGGCCTCTATATTTCCGGTAAAGCGGTTCAAATCCCAGCGCTGGAGTGTATTTTTCTCTGTCTGTTTCCCGTAGTTAATAATAATTATAATTTGATTTAAATTAATACTTCTTAAAATAAATAGTAATATCATTTAAAACTATTTACCTCATTTGTGTCTAAGTCTTGAGCCAAGCTATAGCTGACAAAGAAAAGGATAAATATTTTATGAAACATAATTAATTAAACTATTAATATAAGTTCTCTAGAAAACGATAATAAGAAAAATGTCAACACGGATTTGTAAGTGTTTTTGAAGTAAGCCAAAGGTCTACAGAAATAAATCAGCACTAAGCTCTGCTAATAAAGGGTAGGAAAGGAAATCCTGGTTTGTAAACCACAGTTGATAAGAAGATCTAGCCAAAGCACTAGGGCCTTATCTAAACCGCGACGCCCAGATTTAGTTTGTATTAACCTCTAAACCGCCGCAGTGTTGTAACCATTATAAAACGGAAGTAAATTTACAATTGTTTGAACGAGTCGATTAAACTTTGTTCCTTTTTTATTTATAAGAAAAAATTTATATTTTTTTTATTTCCTCATAATATACAAGTACTTAGTATATTATATAGAAAGTTTTAAAATGGAGGAAAAAATCCTTTTTGCTTCCGAGCTTACCGAAGGTGACGGAAGCTATGTGATCGTTCTGAAGAACGAAAATATTTTATGTCTCCGATTTCAAAAATTCCAAGACATAAATATAGGTTTGAGACATCCGGGAACATTTTTGGTTCCGTGTCTCTCTCTAGGTCTGTCGCTCAATTTTTGCCAACCAACATATCTTAAAAACTACACGTCCGATTTTAATGAAATTTGGATGGTAGGTCACAATTAGCCCATTGTTGGTCCCTTATAAGTTTCAACCTTCTGCACCTATTCGTTTCTCTTCCACATACGCACAAACATACATTTATTTACATCTATATCTTCTAAAATACTCAACTGATTTTTATGAAATTTGGATGGTTTGTCGAAAGTAGCCCGTAGATAGCATCAGATTAATTTAAACCGTCTACACTTTTTTAACTTTTGTTTAATTGATACTTTAATTCATGTATAATATCAAAATAATTTTGACAAATTAAAAAAAAATAAAGGGGAAATAATTAAATAAATTAGACAATAATGGCTTGTAAAAGCATATAATCAATAAAGTTCGTGATAGAATGCGAGGAAGATATGGGTGATTCCAATTTAAAGTGCAATTTTCATGTCCTAGATGAATAACTGGAGCGTTTTTTTACATAATTGACAGGATTTTTCTTCATGATAACTCAGTTAAGCTTACAGAACTACAACCAAGCAAAAAAATTATGCGCCGCTTAATTTTAATCGCTACAAAAAATTGCAAAAGGCGATTTTGTAACAACCGTGGCTGTCCTTAAGTCAGTTGTTCTTATTCACTTCACTCTAGCTCATACATTAATAATTTTATTCTAAAACTTATTGAATAATTTTGAAGCAAGGACCTACCAGGATTAAAATATGTGTTAGTTATTAAAAATAATAAATTATTACTAAACGGAACTTCAAGTTAAAGTTTGTCCTTCAAAAAAATGTAATTACCATGGCATTATGTAAATGTGACCCTACACTGGTTGTGGCAAGGAGATTTTAAGTGGCGAGAGATTTTTGCAATGCTGCAACACTGGTTTTCTAGCAACAGTTCTAGCAACATTTTCAGTCTTAGTCCAATTTTAGATTCCAAAATAGCACTTTAAATTGGAATCACCCATATGTGCCACACCAATGGGCAGTCTATTTTAGATTTGGTTTAATTTAGATGATGAAATGTTATGAGCCCAAAGAATGACGTTAAAAAGGTCTGTGCAGATTTGTGAACCAAAACTGCTGACATTTTTTATTCATAAGGAAATATGTAAGTTGCAATCAATGCCTAAATAGATAGTAATATCTCTTTCGCTTCTTTTTTCTTTGTTTGTTTTCCCTTCTTCTTTAAATAATATGTTTATGCATTGACAAAACACGACACACATTTGACTGATCAACACCATTTTGTCCAGTGTCAATATTCTATCCTTTTAGTCAAATTTTCAATTAGTTAAATAAAGCAACAAATTTATGTTTTGTTTTCTGTAACTATAACACGATATTTTAAATTGAAATTCGAACGAATTTATTCGCTGTTTGTAGTTAATTTATTCTGTGAAGTTGCATTTTTAATTTGTTCATATTATGTTCTTGCTTTTTTGGTCTACAATTGATTTATACTTTTTCTATTTTCATTGTCCCCTTTAATTTTTTTTTTACAAATCATTTCTTCTTGTGCCAATAGGGGGTTTTTAATGAAAAGAATGAACTAATTCATTTAGGTTTTTTATTACAAAATATAGTTATATTTTGTCCCTCTTTTTTGGGACATTTACAAATCTTTTGACATTTACCGAACATTTTTCCATTTTTAAATATTTAGTTAACAATTTAATTAACAAGTATGTATTAATTATATTTACCTTTTGGATAAACATTTTTAAAAGATAAATAAAAGGTAGTTGCAGAACTCCTGTATTTTATTTTATTTATTACCCTTTTATTTATTTTTCCATAGAAAGAGAAAGTAATGTGTTGGCGCAATGATTCTATTTTGATATTTTGATGGATTTTTACACGTTCTGAGGTCTCCTGAGTCCAAAAAAAGTGGTTTTTTAAAAAAATGTATCGGTTGGTTGTCTGTGCAAACGCCTGGAACCTAAACTACGGGGCCCAATTTTGACGAAATTTGGCATGCATGTTCAGAAATATTATACCCTGAGGTGAAAACAAGAAATTAATTGAGGGCGCTGATTTAGTAAGGTTTGTATACATTGCAGCTACACTATTATCACGTGACGTGATGTCACGTCACGTGATAATAGTGTAGTACACTTTTTTCACTTTTTTAGTAAGTACACTTTTTTCACGTGATATCACGTCACGTGATGGTAGTGTTTTCCGCCTTAAGAGTCTTACTAATTTGACGGGGCCGGATCACCGAAAGTCTGGATTAGATGGAATGAGTTTTAAAATGTCTGCAAAACCAGTTTTAGTGGAGTAAAACTGTTTCTATCAATTCGAAACAAAGCTTAGAGTTTTGGAACGAAGTTCCTTATGACACGCTCTAGAGCCCGGGAGTGAATCCGAAAAAAACGACCAAAATCACCGTCACAAAATAACCATCACAAAATCACCGTCACAAAATCACCGTCACGCAAAATCCGTCACGAAATCTACAGATGACGATAACTTGAGTAAAAGATCACCGAGTTAGATGAAATTTGGTACACATGTTCATTTTACCAATGCCCAGGCTGAGTTCGTCGGAAAACGTTATCCGCCCAAGCGTTCACTCGCAACGCTTGCGTAAGCTTCAAAAGACGGGGAAAAGTGTCATTAAGGAAGCCTGTTACTTGACTTGTTTTGATTATTTTTGTTATATAAAATGTCACTTTGTTTTGTAAATAAATAAAATATAATCATGTAAAATTTCACCCTGATACAAACAGAAGCTGTAGAGTAGGGAAGAGATATATTTTATAATATTTTTAAATTAATTTCCCGGGTAGGTAGAAAACAGTCCTATTTCAATCCAAACTCCTTTAACAAACATACTCTTTCACTATAAACTCATCATGATCAACTTTTTTCTTATATTCATATTCAATATACCTATATTTATAGTAAGACGCTTGCTTTAATGATACAAATAATGATTTTCTTTTAATTTTGCCCTAACTCTGCTAGGTACAAACAGTTGGTTACTTTTAATTTTGTCTCTTTTCTAACTCCGCCATGTATAAGTAGTTAGCAATGTATACGTACTTAGCAGTGTGATTTTATAATTTATATTTAATGAAAAATGTAAGCAACTTCGTTCCTACCGGGTGTCCCGCGACACCACACGGATTTTTTGTTTAAGTGTTTCAGTCATTTCTTACGTTTAGTCGTTTAGTTGTAATTTTATGTTAATCTTGTGTAATAAGCGTACACGAAACACTATCACTGAATGAAAACACGGCCGTAAAACGAACAGATATATCAGCAGAGCGAATATCAACTGAATTAAAATAAAATTACAATCAACTACGAAGTAATAGAGCGGGACTCACTTCCCTGAAAACAACCTGTGCACGAGCAACTAAGGATAATCATTTCACGATAATTTAGGCACCCTATATACAGGGACGTAACTAAGGGGGGGCGGAGCCCCGGGCGCCGGTTTTTGAGGCGCACAACTGGCAATTTAGCAGAGCTGGCAGTAAAAGTGGAGAGTTTTAAGTACTATACATTGGATTTAGGTCCTAATATGAAAACGGCTACACTATTCAAACTTATTACGCTAATATACCAAAATGGACTCGAAGATGCCTACCCCAACATAACTATAGCGTTAAGAGTTTTCCTCACAGCACCAGTGTCAGTTGCCTTAAACGAAAGAAGTTTTAGTAAGCTCAAAATAATAAAAAAAAAAATACATCACAAAATGACAGGACAACAACGACTAACCAACCTAGGCATCATACCAATAGAGCACAAAATTACTTCAAAAATATCTTTTGATGGTATTGTAAAAACGTTTGCACTTAAAAAACGCCCGTAAAGTAAAGTTTTAGTTTAGTTGAGGCCTTCAGTTTTTAGAATAATTTCTTTCACACTTTCTCAGAAGATAATAATATTATGTATAGTTTATATATATAATGCTAATAATCAAAGTAATCATGGGTGCACAATCTAAAATTTATAATTTAATTATTAGTTATCTCAACTAAATGTTTTACTGTGCAATAGTTTTTATTTAGCCTGCATATTTTACATAATTTGATATCACTTTTCATTTTATTTTGCAGCGATTATGATAAATGAGTAAAAATACAGCAAATAAGCTATTATTTATCCGTTTATTTGTCAATACAATAGCACTGTGTACAAAAATATAATAAAATAACTAACAAATAAACTGTTTACTTTTGAATTCGAGCGTTTATTTACCATGAATTTGAATTAGATAGTTTTAATGAGTACCTGTAAACTATACCAGCAACAGTTTTATAAATGTTAATGGACAATAAAAGCAGAAAAAAAGATAATCTGAAATATTCAGAAATCCGAACCAGCCAACAGTATAGGTCCATCCGGATTATATACGGATGTCCGGACTAACGGGGTCCGGTCTGGATTAGCAAGACTCTACTGTACTTTATAGTTTCACTATTCTAATGTTTAAGACTTACGATCATTAAAATGAAGAGTAAAAGGGATTATATTATAACATATATATAAATAGCTTTAAGAAATAATTACATCAGCCATCTTGAATTTAAAAGTTAAATTGCAAAATATCGTTTTGGTAATTTTAATTATTATTTTACCTTTTTGCGCATAATACGACTTTTCTGCAATTAATTTCATTTTAATTTGCTGCATACTAATTAATTACTCAGTCATTTTCTTAATAGTAATGACTTTTTTAGATATTTGATTTTATTGGGCATTATGGGATAAATTGTGTTTTACTTGTTTTGTTTTTATATTTCCTAAAAGTGAGTGGCTGAATCCATGATGGCTTAGAATGATGGGGGGCGCCGGGGGCGCCTTATAATAGTTTTGCCTAGGGCGCCAAAACCTCTTGCGCCGGCCCTGTGCGGACCTTTGCCCCCACCTACCCTAAATTTCAACACAGCTCTATGATACACTAAATAGACAAAAGGTCAAACTAGAATACACAAATCGTTGTTCCAAGATTTTTTTTTTTTAACGTTATTGTATATTGTTAATAATAGAGGACAGAAGTGGGCTTGTAATGTTGGCAACTCTGTACGTCAACTGTGTTGGCTCTAGAATCCAAACAAACTTCTTATTTACGTTTCGCTTACAGGGTTCTTATTCAATTTAGTTCTATTTTTAATATTTGTCTTTAATTTTTTAAATATTTTTTAAAGAAATTGAATACTTCTTTGTTTCATCTCAGTCAAATTCTTTCTATTTTAATGTATTATATATGTATTATATTATTAGAAATATTATTAGAAATATATTAGAAGTATTAGAAATATATTAGATAAAAAAGATAGATAAAAATCTATAGATATTTATAGGTAACAAAAATAAAAACAAAAGATACTAAAAAAATAAAAAATACACCATAAATAATTAAATAATCATAAGGACTTGACTAGAGCGCAACTATTGAATTTCCAAATAGGTTTGTCTGAAGCCACGCCCACCTTACCTCTCATTGGCCAGCTGTTCCTAGCTTGCCTATTCCCGCCAGTATTTAAATTAAAATGTTACATCGTCTCTATAGCTAATTAACCTAACCTTTTAAATCTTTTTTACGTACAAATTAAAAGAGTTTCAATATTTCAAAAAATACTTTCGTATTCCTTGTAGTCTAGTCAAATTAAACACTAAAAAGGGCTCGACTTTGTAAAAGGTTAAGTCGTTCTAATTTGTTTATTTGTTGCTAGGACCTAAGCCAATAGTAAGAACCCCAGTTTGTAAGAGCTATGCGAACAGATAAATATATTTACGCATGACAATGATTCAGTTCAGAGTAAAAATTGGCCGATATAATTTGGTATACGTTGTAATTTGTAATGAACATGGATGTTATTATGTAAGGTAGTTTGACCCGCAATTCACGAGAGATGAAACATGAAACTGGGTAAAAGCAAAGATGAGGAGAAGGAGAGAAGAGAACTTTTTTTTATTGTTATTGTTTGTTATTTTTTTATGTTTATTATGTAGAGACAGAGAGAAGCAAATGTGTTTTAAAGTATTGTATTTTACCAGTTAATAGAATTTGTGAATTTACAAAAATATGTTTTATTAGTTATTGAAAAAGTATTTATTTTTATTATTAAAAAAAACAAAACATTAAGATGTATTCCTTTTATCAGTGCTAAGACTAAAGTTTTATTAGTGCTAAGACTGTTCGTTGGTGAAAGTTAATTAATCTATAGTTTGAGACAGACATATTTTCAATTAATTTTTTTCAGTAAAACCAAATAATTTGCCTAAGAATGATGGAGAGAAGCATGATTGGTGTTAGTAGAAGAAATAACATAATATCAAATCTTTGGATTAGAAAAGAATCGGGAATGGATGATTAGGAGAACTAATGCTGAAGAGAAAATGGAAATGGGCTGGACATATTTCCATGTTCGGTTTAGAACTACCGAAGGTAGATGGTCCAAGAAACTTGAATTGGTTCCCTTGGGAGGAAAAGAGAAGCAAGGGAAGACCTCTGCGACAATTGGATGAAAAAGGTGTGCGGTGAAGAGGCTTGGCAGAGAGTTGCTCAAAACAGAATTGTGGGGAAAGAAATGGGATGTTTACCAAAATGTATGGCTAAAAGAATAATTAGCTATAACCAATACAATGAATCTTTAATATTATACTATATTTTTACTTTATGTTTGGTACTTGTTACATGAAAATCATGTATGCTCAAAAGAAATAAAAGGCTAAACTCGGCAATAGCCCACCCCTTACATGTAATCGATGTCTTTCGAAGTTGTACAGTTGGCTTCGACATATCAGTTCATCCCTTCCATTCGTATATAATAATATATGTATATAATAATTATATATGTATGGTTTGTTCATAGGAGAGTTGATATCCCATTGTCAAAAAATACGTTGAAGTGAGAAGGGGTGGGCTAATTCCTAATATTAAATTTATTTTATGTTCTGTTTGTGAAGCTTTGTTATACACAACAAACACTTCATCTTCTTGACCAACTAGTTGCAAATCTTTTATCTTTTTGGTGCATGGAAGATGCCTCATGTGCCTGTATTTAGAATACCTTCCACTAATTATGTCTATTATTTTTCTTTTATAGTAACTTTCCATATCCACAGTCAAATAATGGAATAATTGTTTGATATTATAGGCTCTGTCGTATTTAAGATGCGCTCTTTTAGAACATTTATTGCAGACTCCACCATTTCCTCTAGTTAAAGTTCTTTTACATTGAGCCCAAATAGGATGGTATCCCTGAGAGAGAGTGAGGAAAAGAGGCAAAGCACCAGCTCAATGAGAGGAAGAGCTGTGGAGGAGACACGAGAGACTGGCCAGAGTGTGGCAAGTCTGAGTAGGCAATGTATCAAAAATGTATACAAGAATATTAGGTTTTAGAAGCAATAAGAAAACAAATTATTATTATAGTAATTAACTATTTTTAGTAAATTAAATAATAAAATAAATGTATGCATGTGTGTGTAAGTGTATATAAAAAATAGTAAAGTTGTCTAAATGGTGTAAATAATATACTGACAATACATGAGTTAAATTAAATAACTAGTCACTATTTAAATACTTGAGAGTAGATGTTTTAAAATAATTATGATTTTAATTGAATATATTTTATCAATTTGTTTGGTAAACACTAGTGGGAGTAAAATCTAAAGAATTTAATAGCCAATATATTTTTTGTTGTAACGTTGTTTCTTTATTACCTCTATTTATAATTTTTGTTAGTTATAGAATAATTTATACACACATATATAGATTTAATTACATTGTTGTTACATTATTGATAACTTGATGTATATATTTTTATTTTATTGATTTATCTAATGATAAAAAAAAGTAATTTACAAGTTTTATAAACCACTCAATTGGTCTTCTCAGAGCCTTCAACAAACTACTATGTAAGCCGAGTAGCCAGGAAGAAGGAAAAGAAATTAAAATTATAGTAGTGTATAGTATTTATTTATTCTGTAAAAAATGTACATTTATTTGTTTTTGAAATTGCAATAAATGGTAATCAATCAATCATTGTATCACATCTTAATGATAAAAAAATGAACCTGCCTTAAATGACTTTTCCAGTACAGGGAGTCGTAGTCTGAACTCTGTATGTAACCCCTGATAACTGCTGATGATGCTGCAACCATTCCTTAAATTCGTCCACAGTCGCAAATTTAATCTAAAATTTGCCACATGACCATCTTCGGTTTCATTAGTTTTAAGAAATGAGGCGCTTGGATACAACTTATGAAATAAATAAATTATATAAAAAGCATTGACAAATACACTTCGCAAAGAAATATTTGTTAATATCATCAAACATAATGCGTAAAGACAACATCTCAGGGATAGAGGAAACCTAGGCTTTTGGAATGGTTGGCTCTCAGGCATCACTTATATTATATTACAAATTTAAAACTAAAACCAGTGAATGTTACAACCACATATATATGTTGCACTATATATATACTTGTTATGATTAATTATTTATACATAGGCATTTACCTCATCGATCCTTTTAGTCATTAACTCTGTTAGACACATTTTGAATAACTTAAAACTATCTTAATATGTTTAATTAGATGATATAATAATATGATATTTTTTCTTAGGTCTTTAGGGATGTAAGAAAAAAATTAATATTTAATTATATTAATTTATTACATTTAACATAATTTATTGGCTTTACAATATTTCGCCATATCCTGGGCATCATCAGGCCTATTTCTGCAGTCAATACTTTAGTATAAACATTTTTTCAAAGCAATTTAGAGGAATAACAATTGAAAAGATTTATAACACTAGTGTACAACAGTTACTCAAGATTGACAAAAAGATAATATGTAATTTGTTTAATACCATAGTTATAAGTACTTACTTCAAATTTGTTATTCATTTTTTAGGATTATAAAGGTGTATAATGAATTCAACAAAAAAAATCGGATCAGACACAAAAACAACTGTAACGTCATAAAACTCATATAAGATACATTTCCATTTAAATATTGGCGGCAAAAGGCAAGCTAGGAACATCTGGCCAATGAGAGGTAAGGTGGGCGTGGCTTCAGACAAACCTATTTGGAAATTCAATAGTTGCGACTAGAGCACATAGGTTTTCAACTTTGTTTGGATTCTGAAGAAGGTTGCTGTATTCGTTATGTTATCGGTTAAGGTTACTGTCCTTTGTGGTCTATTGCCCAATTTGCCAATATATTGTTAATAATTGGCTCTGATTTACCAATGGGCAGACTGGGCATTTGCCCAGGGCGCCAAAATCTTGTGAGAAAGGAAAGAAGAGAAGCGATAATAAAAATTGTCGACCTTTTTTGCTCATCGGCTCGTTGAGGGTAAACATTAGGGGCTCTTCTAAGATCTTTGTACAAGGAGCAAGGTAACTCTAATCGGGGCCTTGGGTGGAGGTGGGGGGCTCTATTTACGCCACTATTGTGAATTTGATATTATATTATGTAGTAAAATTGTCAAACTAACACATCTCTTTATTGACAAGGAAAAATTCTACTAAGCCGTCAAAACGTATACTTTTATGTGAAGAAAGATTGACTAAACCTGGGTAATAACGACAGTTGACTGACAGTTAAGATATAAGATTTGTCGTATTCGTATTGTTTTGATTCGAATTTGAACATTGTCCTATTTTGATTATTTTACTTGCATATTTGGGTGTTTCTATCTTCCGTGGTTATTAATTCCGTAATTAGTTTATTATTGTATTCACTTTTACGTATTTTGAGTCGGTGTTAAATTTAATTTTAAAATATTTGACTTGAAATGATCACACATCTTCTTGACGGAGTATCCTACACATCTTGAAGCCCATCTGTTAAACGCCTAAAAGGTTTATCAGTTATAGTTATTTATATTTTAACGTGTTTCGCGTACATTATCGTAAGAGATTTAAATCGACCGATTTGAAAAGTAAAGAGTTTATCATGTCTTTAACAATTCAGCAACTGGTTTTGGACGCTAAAAAATTAGCAAATAAAATTAAAGAAAGCGATAGCGCTGCCGATTCGCTCATATCCAAGTCTCAAAACGTTTACAAATTACTGGATACTCGGAAGCAATACGCTGAAGATGTTAACGAGCTAAATGAGGCAGCGAGGCAAAAACCTCATACCTTGTTCGTAGCTAACATTCAACAAGAAAGTAGACACTTGAGACAGTTGCAGAAGGAAAACCGTGAACTCAGGATCGCTTTAGACGAGTATAACGCAGCTTTAGAAATGATCATGTCTAAATACCGTGAGCAAATCACTCAAGTTATAAGTTCGTCTAAACTCAACTTGCCTGAAATGTATAATAGACACCAGATGGAAACCATTCAGAAGATGTCGGAGAAAATACAAGAGATGGGTGCTGTTATGAGTGTCGCGGTGAAACTAGATGAAGCCAACGATATCAAAACGGCCGAGCTTATTTCCAGATTGACCGCGGAGAACCGAGGTTTAAGGGAACTCCTCGCTCTCTCAAACCACTATAACTCGGGCAATCTGCTTCCCGAGAAAACCGAATCTCAGTAGATCTCCACCGATTACAAACTACGTGTTCTTCTTTACCAAAACATTAACTTCTATTAAAAAAAATCTTCTGTTTTCTCTCATGGAAACATTCCATTTAAAGCTTTTAAAAGAGAATATATTTAACTTTTCTATAATATAATATTCTATCTATGTAGAGTCTGTCTGATCTTTCTCTATTCATTTCTGTTTGTCAATTATATTAGCATTTGATAAAAAACCAGAATAAACATCCTAATTTTCATGAACCTATATTAAAAATTTATAACTATGTTTCTAATAAAAATTACTTGTATACTTATAAAAGTATAAAAATACGAAGAGATAAAGAAAGTAAAGATATAAGATGACTGATTAGGTGTTATAATAATTAATACAGTAAAGCCGGGTTTACACGGGTAGAGTAAGCAGGAGAGTAGAGTAACTCTACCCGTAAAAACCCAAAAAAAACGCTCCATAGAGTAGAGTGGTGAGTAGAGTAGCTAGTAGCTGGTAGAGTAGAGTACTATACCGCATGCAGTAAAATGGACTCTACTCTACTTCCCCCACCACAGCTCCCACTCTACTAGCTTCGCCACTCTACTAGCTTCGCCTCTCTACCCGTATAAACATTTTCATTAGCAAGTAGAGTTTAGTTTCAGTTTATACATTGTTGTGTAATTATTTCTGCTTTTTTACTATACTTACTACTAGCTAATGTGTAAATCGAAATTGGTAGAGTAGGAAGTAAAGTACACTCTACTCTCCTGGAGGCCGATTCTGTAACTTTTTTGATATATATCAACAGTGACGTTATATATCAAACATTGCTATATATCAAAGTGTTGTTATATAATGTAGTGAATCTGTAAAGTGATGCCAGCGCTGCATGTGGCCGAATGCCTAACTACGACTGAAATACTGTCCCATTTTGTAGCTGTCAAGTTTGTTTATTGTTTATTTGTTTGACTTTATTTACTTTCGGTAGTTTTATTTGTGTTGTGTTGAACTTTTTTAATTACTCTATAATAATTGTAATACCCGTCACATTGAGAGATAAAGGTAAGTGAAACTTGCGTGTTGTATTTTTATGTGAAGTATTATAATTTATATTAATTTTTGTATGAGAATACATATTACCGATGTAAAACAATAGAGATAGTCGTCTATAAAAGATTACGAGCAAAACTACTTTTATTCGCATGGTTATAAATGCATATGCGATTTAATTACAATACTTTAACATTCGGTAATTTGGTATGGCTAAATGAATGCTGCTGAATGCAGTCATCCTGTCAAAAAATGTAAGTATTTGTATTTTTACAATTGTAGGTAAAGCAACAAAACGAGATAATAAATGTTTATTTTATATAGAACACGTATATTGTGTAACATCGGTAATATGTATACTCATACAAAAATTAATATAAATTATAATACTTCACATAAAAATACAACACGCAAGTTTCACTTACCTTTATCTCTCAATATGCCGGGTATTACAATTATTATAAAGTAATTAAAAAAGTTCAACACAACACAAATAAAACTACCGAAAGTAAAAAAGTGAAATGAAAGGTATTTCAGTCCAAAAACAACAATGGCGTCACTTTGTTTTCATTTCGACTTCGATTTGATGTATAACAACATAACCTGACGAATTATATCAACAACAAATTTGAGTTGCTATATATCAAACCTTATATATAAACTTTCTCCTTATATAACAACAGACAAAGTTACAGATTCACGTGACAGGTTGCGCGCGCATCTTCATATCAACTTTTTGATATATAACAACATGAAAAGGGAGGTTTCAAAGTTACAGAATCGGCCCCCTGTTTACTCTACCCCTGTAAACCCGGTTACTACCTTTTTTCTTTTTTTTTGGTGTCATCTACTAATTTTTTAAGAACTTTGTAAATTAAATTTTTTGTCAATGCCATCTGCATATTATGAACATTAAGGTTTTTTTTTATAAACTACATTACTATTGGACAATTCACACTACACCGTGCCAGGGTCAAGCTTTTGTTCACTCTCAGCATAGTGAGGTACTGTCTAATAGGGTTTCTTTAGGGTAGTGACACACTTTGCCACTCGGGTAGCCCCACCCGGGTGGTGCTACCTGGTCGTCAATGAGAATAGAATGGAACCTGCCACACAAGGTGGCGCCACCCGCCGGGTAGCACTACCTGGTCGACCATCCAACGGTCTAGCTGCCACCTACAGGTGGTGCCACCCGGTCAGCCTATTGTTCTTAATTGAGCCCGTCACACAGTGCTACCTAAGTCTCTGCCATTCAGCCGCCATTCCTTCAATCAAATCTAGGGGAAATCCAATCAGGGGCCAACTGCATCCCTCATATAAGTGTTTTTACTGGTCCAAACTGTTCTTCAATATTCTAAGCAAATTGTTGAAAGTTCCACACGACATTCGGCAAACATTTAAAAAATGTTACTGTCCTCTTTGATACAGGGGTACACTGTATGAAAGCAAACTAGTATTCTTTTTGTCTGAAATTATTAGTTGAATCCAAAAACGCCTTTTTTCCCTTCTTTAACAAACATAATGATAAGCAAGTACAGCTATCTCCTCCGGGTCCATTTCTCTACTGGCCAAAAAAAGTAAAAACTCGGGTGGCGGAAGCAAGTGGCATCAACCAGGTGGCGCCACCTGGGTGGCGAAGTGTGTCACTACCCTTAGAGTCATTCACACACAGAGCCTGGACGATTTCGACCGAGCTTTTGCTGCGGAGAGGGACCACGGCCAAGGGCTCAACCCTGTGTATATGTTTGAATCAGCCTTTAAACAGTTCTAACAATACTTAGGTCTTTGAAGTGACCTTAAGGGTGCTAATGATTTAAATGTTGCTGATACTAACTAATATTGATAGGGCACTAAAATTAATCTAATTGTCAAGGAAATGATAAATGGCACTTACCTTACTTAAGTGTTATGCCCAGTTCACACATATCCAGCAGTTTAGTAAAATAGAGCCATTTTATCGAGTATTTTGTACTCGACCCATTTAAACTCTTACATTTTAGACATGGCAACTTGAATGTTGCAGTCATGAGTTGAGTTTAGTGAATATAATTCTATCCTATTTTTGAGTCAAGTAGGCTCTCCTCCGCTTTGGCCTTTGAATTAGACTTACCTATTTAGTGAACCCATGTGGACAGGTCCAGGGTCCATATGTGTTAAATTTTGTGTAAAAGTTGTTTCAGTACATTGATCAGAATTTAAAAATGTAGTCCTGTTTAATTTTTTATGAAGGCTTTAGAAACTAAACTATTTGGGCCTTTCATATAATTGCATATGAAAGGCAACACAAGACACAAGAAAAAGGATGGGAGTCACATTTTTATAGAAATTGAGTTAGCAACACCATCTTGTAGCTCAAGGCATGTACTAACAGTACTACAAACCTCATTTAAAAAAAAAAATTAAAACCTACCGAATTGTGTGTTTAAAAATATGGTGTACAGGGGAAGAAAGATGAGGGTCCACTACTATGTTCCCCTACCTTGGACTCGCTTCTTAAAGCTACTTTACAAATCAAAATGCCCTTTTCTTACAAGATCTATTTGGTGCTTTAAAATAAATTTAGAATCAACACAGTATATTTTTACTGCAATACGTTTAATGGTCGTTACTCTTTTTGTGTTAATTTTAATATTCTTAAATTTTTCTTTTGACATTTTCATGTTTAGGCTATGGAACATTAGTCAAAAACGTTACGTTACTTTTATCTTAAAAACTCAGAAAAGTATAACAGGAAGTTAGAAAGGTGTAGGAGGTCTGTAATTTTGATTCCTTTTTTTAATGTTTATTTCTTTTTAAATAAATAATTAAATGTCAAATAACTATAACAATAAATGATGAAACAATCGTTTTATTTAGAGAATAAAAAAAAAAGAAATAAAATAATATGAAGAATAAATAAAAGAAAAAGTTTTTTTTCCAGTTTCAATAGACTATTTGACCAAAAATTCCTGGGGAAAAAAGATGAGAGTCCAATGTATTTTAGCTATGTTTGATAATAACTGATGTCAATTCCTAAATAAGTTCTTTTTCTCAAATTAAATATGATTAAGAATTATTATAATAATTTATTTACTTAAAATAATTATAACACCACAAATAGCTTTTCCAGGAGTCTGTAAAATTTGTTTTCCATTTTTCTCGAAATACAAAAAAAGGGACTCTCATCCTTTTTCCCGTGTACCCTTCATATGGCTACCTTGGTGTAGTATATTAGCAGTTGAAAGCAGCCACTGATTCATAGCATGAGTCCCATGTGGGATGAAGGCTAGTAATCATGATATATGGTGATCTACTGAACTGTTATTATTTCAACTACGCCACTTAATAGGCTCTACTAAACTATTTGCTGCGTGTGAATGCTTGTTCTACTGGAACTGTTATTTAATTAAATCTCAACTAAAGCACTCGCCTCGTGTGAACAATTATTCGCCCAACTCAAATTTCTGGATATATCGTGTTAACTGGACTTAACTATATTTTGAGTACTGGAATTAATCTACAGTATGAACATGACGAGTTGTGGCTTTAGACACTCAGATTGACCAACCTGAATGAGGAAATAAATAAAGCCACTAGGTCTGTGGGAGGGGTGAGGCTAGTGATATTTTTGTTTGCCTAGTTGGCCAGACCTGCTAGAATTCAAAATTCTCACCTCTCATTGGCTCCCGACCGTAATTTTTCCAATTATCCCACACTGTCGAAAGTCACAACTTATAATGCGCAAACTGTAGTTGTAATTAATGCACTTAAGTGACCAACAAGCACAGATTTTACTTTATAATTAACCACTTAGTTTAATTATTTCAGATTAATTATTTAAGATATAACCTTAAATTTTTTTATAATTTAAGATTTGCTCATTTTCCCCCCCGCTGATATCCGAATGAAGATTTTAAATTTGTAACAGCTCAGAGTGTAAGAAAGAAGAGGGATTATCTTTTTAACTCGCCGTATCATAAAAACAGAAATTAAATTGAACTTTATGAAAATTTTCTTGTTATCATTATGTCTTCTTTTTCAAAGTAGTTTTAAGAAAAAAAAAAAAAAACTTTTTTCAAAATAGTGTATTAGAAAATGAATGTTATAAATTAAATTATAAATAAATATATATACTTTATAATTCTTCTATTTTGATAACTAGAAATGTCAGTGGATTTCATCAAAAAGGATATTAAGATTTTATCTTTGCAAGTAAAATAATATTTGTCTACAATTGATACGAAAAATATAAACATTGTATCTCTGTTTAGATGTGTAAAAAGTGATTCTTTACGTACTTGTATTCATTGCGCGTTTCATAATTCCTCTTTTTTTCCCGCCCTAGTGCGGTAAAAAAGAAGAATTCTTCACCTTAACACACGATTAGCGAGTTTGTTTACATTTAACAAAACTAATTTACTATTTATTTAATTAAAGTAACTGTTTATATCGACTTTTTAGTGAAAAACAATGATTGATTTATGTCATTATGATAAAAATGAGGAGAATAATACGCCTCCCGTAATAATTAATTCGGCACACAATACAACTAATGAACTAATGTTATCTTTATCAAAAGAGAAATACAAACTTACATACAGGAAGTTTATCAAATTTTTTTTTTTCTGTATTTATTATTAAAATCCAACAATTGTAGATAAAGTACGGTACGCAACTCGTGCGAAAACTGCATTTTGTTTTGCTCGTGTGGTTTTACTACCCTCGCTATCGCTCGGATGCAAACTCCACACTTGTATGCAAAATGCTACTTTCTGCACTCGATGTGTAATGTACTATTTCTAATTTGTGTGCCAGCGTATAGTCAAACAAATACATTGTGAAAACTTATCTCCGTTTTA
This sequence comes from Gerris lacustris, assembly GCA_951217055.1. Classification (NCBI taxonomy): domain Eukaryota; kingdom Metazoa; phylum Arthropoda; class Insecta; order Hemiptera; family Gerridae; genus Gerris; species Gerris lacustris. Next base: position 69,557,697 of record OX578281.1, on the reverse strand, counting down.
GTTTATAGTCTGAGCCATCATAAATATTGCTATTTTATCGGACCAAATTCTAATATTACAGAATAAATACATTCCCGGCCATTTTTACTGGTCTTATATTACTTTGCTTTGTAAGTTTCATCGCACATTTCCGTTTCCCCAATTTTGAACCACTTCCCGTGATTCAATCTTCCCCCAATTTTGCACATAGATACAACTAAGGTGAAGAATACAGAAACCAAAAAAAAATAAAAACAAAAATAAAATGGCGTCAAATTTATTTGCTTTTTAAGTTTCATCGCACACCTATTCCCCCAATTTGGAACCACTTACCGTCATTCAATCTTCCCCAAATTTTGCACATAGATACAAATAAGGTGAAGAATACAGAAACCAAAAAAAAAAAGGTTGAAAATAAGACCAGTTTTTGAAAAATGGTTTTTTTATATGAATTATTAGTGTATAAGCTGGTTTGGTCTTAAACTGGACTTACTTACTGCGCCATTCTTTCACAATCTAATATTGAAATTGTGCGTTTCATAATAAATAATAACAGAGGAAACAAAAATGTAAAAAAATAAAGTTTATCAGAAAGCCACTGACCATTAATAGGAACTTAACATTCATTCTTACTCTAGTCATATTTAGGGTTATTGTTTACTACAATATACCCATATGTCATTTAATATTCACATTATTATATTCACATACATATAGGTATCTCATATTGTCAATATAATGTCTAATTTATATTCATTCACTTCTGCCTCTTCTTCTAACCTGCTTTAACTGTTTAAAAATTTCTTCTTTTTTTTTTTTTTTTTTTTTCAATATTCTTTATTTAACGAAAAAAATGTAGATGATAAGCGGCCCGCACACGGTCAATTGTGTATTGTCACTACACAAAAGTATTGTCAATACTATTGATCCTGTGCGGAGTTGGTATTCATATAAATAAATTGTTTCCGCGTGAAGTCTCACGTAAAATGGGTTTCGTTGGTATCGTGACCATGAAATTAGTATAAGGGGGGGGGGGGGGGAGCGCAAAATTTTGATGTTTTTTCACAAAATGGCTTGAAAAATTAAATATTTTCCAGAAGTGTTATATATTTTTGTAATCTACTCTTCAATAACTTTCATTTGATACACCACTCAAAATTTAAAAAAAAAAAAAAATTTCCCCGTGACAGGAATTAGCCGCCATTTTGGATTCACAGATAATAGGATCAAATTGCTATTCTTATTTTTCTATGGCCCAACAGACCGCACATTTTGCATATTTTTCTATATTTTTAGTAACAGCAGAAATATAGTTTTAGGGGGGGGGGACACACGCAAAATTTCAATGTTTTTTGACAAAATGGCGCCGAAAATTAAACACTTTCCCTAAGTGGTATATATTTTTGTAATCTACTCTTCAATACCTTTCATTTGATACCCCACTCGAAATTATAAATAATATTTTTTTCACGTGATGTGAATTATCCGCCATTTTGAATTTGAACAGCTGATAATTTTTAGTTTGCTATATTTTTCCTCTGTGCACGTTAAAGCGTTCTTTAATACTGGAAAGTTTCATGTCTTTATCTCTTTTGATTCAAAAGTTATTGGAACCGTACAGAGTGACAGACAGACAGACACAGGAAGGAAACTATAAGGGTTTCTTTTTTTGGTTTTACCAACGAAACCCTAAAAAAACAGTATTGATGAAAATTTGTTATTAAATTGCATATTGACAATAATATTATTGACAATACTATTGATCGTGTGCAGGCCGCTATAGAGATTTATCAATACATAATGCTGAACAGCTCAAATAAAGAATTATTAAACTTTTAAATTTATTTTATCTTATGATATTTTGTTTTCTCTTCAAGTTTATCTTAACAAATGTTTACCTGTATTTATAGTTTTATTGAAAAAAATGTTAATGCAAGATCTTTTTATTTTATTTGAATGAAATTTTTTATTATTTGATTTGTTTAATAAGATCTATTAGTCCAGGAGATAGTGTGCAAAAAAGTGTGTGACAACCATCAAGCTAGAATTTTGTGAATAAGTAAATGTTTTGGTGCCTTTAACAATATGTGGTCGGCTAAGTTCGTCTGCAGGACATAGCTTGACAATAGGCATTTGAAAAAAAATAAACCGGTGGAGACCAGCCATGTCCCGCCCTTTTTGGTAGACAATGTTATTTTTATGATCCTGAGTACGAACTTAGTTAGTAAACCAAAAATCAAGTTGATGGTAGTTTGTCACTTAAAAGGTTAGTTATTCAAATATTACTCCAAATCAAAGAGTCCTATTAAGTGACAAACTACTATCAACTTGATTTTTGGTTTACTCGCTAATTTCGTACTCAGGATCATGAAACTCATATTGTCCACCAAAAAGGGCGGGACATGCCTGCTCTCCACCAGTTTGTTTTTTCAAATGCCTATTGCCAAGCTATGTCCCGCAGACAAACTTAGCCGACCACATATTCTTAAAAGGCACCAAAAGATTTACTTACACTCAAAAATTCTAGCTCGTTGTTAGTCAGACACTTTTTTGTATGCTATCTCCTGGATTATATTAGTCTCAATCTGCAAAAATTGTTCAAAATCACATAAATTATTGTGATTAAGAATAAGCATTATCATTAATAAATTGTAATAATTTTTTGTACTAATTAATTCTCTTATGTTTATATTACACATTTATTAATTGTTTAATTTATTTTTTTGGTTCTTAATAACTCCTTGGCCAATTATAAAACATGAATATTTATTAAAAATTCATTGAATGCGTTTACACAGTATGAATTCTCAAGTGCTTTATACAGGCTTTATCTAGGGTTTATATTACAGGTAATGAAAGACTTTAGAGATACAAATAGCCTGATACTGCTGTTCAATACTCTAGTTCGTAGCATTTTGGAATATGCAAATATTGTCTGGTCTCCGTTATACTCCTCTCACATTATGTCCATTGAGAAAATTCAAAGACAGTTCACTAACCATCTCCTCGGTTTTCGGAACAATGGATCATCCCCATTATCCTATATAGAAAGATTAAACTTATTGAAAATGGACTCATTAATGGATAGAAGGGTGCATGCCTTTTTGTACTTTCTGTACTAAATAACTAGTAATACCTACTATGTTCCTGATCTATTGTTTCAATGCAGTTATAAGGTACCTATGATAATTACTAGGAAAAAAAATGTGTTCCAATGCGGGTTTCACAAAACGAACTGTGGTAATGCGAGGACCATGGAACAAGCCATGTCATTTTATAATAAATATTTAGAAGACCTAGACCCCTTCATTACAAATTTCAACAGTTTTAAAACTATTGTTAAAAAGATAACCGATAATAGTTTATTTTTGTAAGGATTGTTTTGTATTTTTGTTTTATTTATTATTTTAGTTTATTATTATTGTTTTGTTTGACACATATTGTTCTCATATACGAAATGTTGACTGTGCAATTAGCTGGATATATTGTCTGTTGAGCACTTTTTTGATAAATAGATAAATACAGGGTGGGCCAAAAAAAAAACCGCACTTTTTTGAACACTTATAGCTCTGCTTCTGTAGTAGATAAGAGATATGGGGATTGCGGGTTCTGAAGAACTACATTCTTCTACTTTAAATTTCATATCTATAACTTTAAAAACGATTAGGTGAAAGCCACGCAATAACAGTTTGAAATAGGATCTTAAATAAAGTCGTTATCCAGGTAGTGATCTTGTCTGGTATTATAGTTTTGATAGAATAAATTACCATATGGTGGAAGGGGGGCGGGTCTTTGTAGGTAACTGGGAGGAGCCCCTCCGTGCTATAACAAACCTTGAAGATGGTTTAAGCATAATTTTGCCTGAAATTAAAGATCAAATGCTAAACTACACGTTTATGCAAGATGTTACCCCTTCCCATAGCTCCTTGCAAACAATTCAATACTTGCAAGAGAATTGCCCAGACTTCAGGCAACATTGTGCTTAACACATCTTCAATGTTTGTTATAACACTGAGGGACTCCTCCCACTTACCTACAGCCCCCCCCCCCCCTCCTTCACCATGGCATATGGTAATTTATTCTATCAAAATTATAATACCAGGCAAGATTACTACCCGGATGACTTTTTTAAGACCCTATTTCAAATCGACATTGCGTGGCTTTCACCCAATAGTTTTTAAAGTTATAGATATGAAATTTGGGCCGGTCGTCCACTGGAAGCGACCAGGCGACTTGAATCAGGCGACTATGCGTGACAGGGGTCGTCCACTGTAAGCGACTTCACGCGACTGTCACTTCACATCTCTGTGCGCCATACCGAGATGTGTATACTGCTTGATCACCAAAATTTCGAATTTTAGGGAGACAATAACACCTTTGGAACGTCTAGCGTTAACTCCTTAGCAACTTTTCCACACAGTTCCCACAGAATATCACGCGGGAATGATACAAATTATTCTTCATACATATTGGGGTTTTGTTATAAATTTGAGTGATAAATTTTTCTATATCCATAGTGAATAACGGATGTCCCAGCCAATATGGAACAGCGAAATATCTCCGGAACCATGATTGATAAAAATATGCGGTTTTCAGGGTTTGATAATGGCTATAAATGCGTGTCCAGAAGAAATGCAGAACATTTTCTGTGCTGAGCAAAAGTGTGTGCAGTTTACATGATAAAAAAAAAGTGAATAGGAAGCCATATTTTTCCAAATTATTCCTTGCCATCCAAATCCAGTCTAAAATGCATACCTTATTGGTAACTGTTTCTTGCCTAAAGAGTGTTCAGTAAGACTCTAAATGTGAAAAAATGACCAAAAATGCATGTTTTTAAGAATGGATTTGGATTTTACGGCAAAAAATAAAAAACTTTTTTTATTGTAATTTTTTCCCCCTGAATCCATTAGTTTAGCTGAAAAATGGACATAACTTTTAATTTTATCAGGTTCAGTCCTCTCCACATGGCAAACTAATGCTCGGAGCGTAAAATTTCCAAAAGAGTAAAAAATTCTTTTTTTTTTAGCCATAGAATCCAAATCTCGTCTAAAAATATGGCTTCTTATTAACTTTTTTTATGATCTAAACTGCACACACTTTTGTTGAACACAAAAAATGTTCAGTATATGTTCATTATTATTTTTTCTAGAAGCGCATTTATAGCCATTATCGAACCCTGAAAACAGCATCTTTCTATCTATCTTGGTTTCCAGAGATATTACGCTGTTCCATATTAGACACCCGGTAATTTTATTCCTCACAATAATAGAAATACATAATATTATTATACACTTTTATACATAATATGTAGTTATATTTTTTTTTTTTACACACAGATTGGGTGAGCGCCCCCATAAAAGCAGATGCTTGAACCTGGGGGCGGCCGCTAGTTTTAGCCATGTATTTTAACAAATATATAAAATGTTTAATCTAACCTCTTTTTACTCAAAAAAAAATTGAACAAAAAAAAACAAACAAACTTTTCAACATAAACAAATTAAATTATATTACATTGGCAACAAATAACATTATAACAACAATAATTATGGCAAATTACATTGATATAAATTTAAATATGTTTATAATTATGTATTTTTTTTTTTTTTTTTTTTTTTTTTTTATACCGCTTCGACAGCACGAGGGTCATTAGCGGTTTTGAGAACTCAAATAAGTAATTGTCTACACTCGGATTAGTTATCGTCTACTTGTTGGATCAGTTGTTTTTCTGTTTTCTCCTTTTCCCTCTATCCTCATTATACAAGAATGTGTGTGCTTCAATTATTCATAGGTCTGTTTATTAATTTAATTTATTTATTTACTATTTTTTTTTTTTTTTTTTTTTTTTTAATATCTTATTTTTGAGTTATTATTTATTTTTATTGTATTATTTATTTTGATTTATTATTATTATTATTTTTTCTATTTATTTATTTACTTATTATTATTATTATTATTTTTTTTTTTTTTCCTCTCTCTTAAATTAGATTGTAGATATTTGCCCTCATTAAGAAGTCTTTGAGGGTTCTAATTATGTATTATTTTTAAATTAGTCAATTTTAATAAATATTAAGTAGTAAAAGATAAAAGATGAAGAAATGTATCTAAGTATACTAGTAATAAGTGCTAAGCTTAGAGAAAACCAGGTATTTAAACAGGTGACTACGAGCGACCAATCCCATTTCATTGAGACAAGTCGCTAGTCGCCTGTTGTCACCGGTAGTCGCCTGTTGTCACCGGTAGTCGCCTGCTCAAGGTCGTTTGCAAAGGACGAGGTTATATGGTACTCTATATATTCAGATTGGTCGCGCATAGTCGCCTGTAGTTGCTTCCAATGGACGACCGGCCTTAAATTAGAAGAATGTAGTTTTCAGACCCCATATCTCTATCTACTAGGCATGGGCGTAACGGAACGTAACTATAAAAATAACTAGTTCCAGTGTTGGCACGGTTCCAATCGTTCCAAGATTTCATGGAACTACGTTATTTTTGGAACGACTTTGAAGTTTTTATTTTGTTTAATTTTACAGTCTAGTTTTATTTAGTAAATACATTTTTATTGTTTGAATTCGATACAAATTTGTTACCACCGTTTAGAAAAAAAAAAAATCTTTTAAGGATTATCGAGCGAATTAATACGAAACGGAACTGATTAAAGAGGGAACGGAAATGAGAAAACAGTAACGAAACTAAACAACTAACTTAAAGGGAACTTTAAAAACTCGTTTCTCTTGGAACGAAACCGATGATTTCCGTTCCGTGCCAATACATAACGTGTAATGTAACTGATTAAAGAGGAAACGGGAACGAGATAACGTAACGAAACCGTAACTTGGAGGGAACGTAAAAGATTCGTTTCGCGAGGAACGAAAACTATAGATATCGTTCCAAGTTCCAGTTCCAGCCAAGCTGGAACGAAACGTGTTATGTTTTGTATAGTAGAGTAGAGTAATGGAGTAGGGATGAGAGCTCGAGTCTCCGAATCACTCCATTATAGTGAAGCGATATCTTTTTCTCTTTTAGAGACATAGATGCCTCTTTGCCGCTTTTTTTCTTTTAGGTCCATAGTCAACTTCCTCTTGTCGCTTTCGCCCTTCGCCATTTGTTTCGTTTTGTTTTCCGCATTTAATTTCAACTTTTCATCGTCAGCGTCGGTGAAGAGTGGAACTATTTAATAAAGAAACGGAACTTATTGTGGAACGAACCTGGACTAGACTCAGGAACACGTGAAGTATAAGAGAAACTGCTTCTTTGGAACATAAACTGATACGTTCCAAAAATAACTAGTTATTGGTTTGGAACGAAACGTTGTAACTCGTTCCACTCATGGAACCGTTCCTCCCATCCCTACTATCTACTACAGAAGTTGAGCTATAAGTGTTCAAAAAAGGGTGTTTTTTTTTTTTTGGCCCACCCTATATTATGTATACAGTCCTTATTACAAACTTCTGTAAAACAAAAATTTCTATATAACAAATATTTTTATGTCCCCACGAATTCTCCTTATAAAAGTGTTCTTATGATAAAAAATTAATTTCTTTACAACAAACTAACTTCATAGAAATTAGGATAAAGATCTGATCAACAAACATCCTGTGAATTAATATTGGCGGTGTTTTTGTATTCCTTTATTTTCTTCGAACCATTTTTTAGGAGTTATTTGTTCTAGCACTCTAATTATTTAGCATATTCTACAATTATTAGTTTAACCCTTAACTTCCCGAATTATTTTTTTGGGGAATTATTTGGTTTTTTCTGGGGATTTTGCCTGTTAAGAGGTCCCTTAATATTTTAAAAAATTTCTTACCCCAAATTTGGGCTGTTGCCGTATGGCAACGCTAGGACATTAGCCTTACAGTTTTTTTTTTTTTTTCAGTAAATGTTTTAATAATTTCTTTTATAAAATGTATGTAAAATAAATTGTAGGTTAAAAAAGCACAATTAATACTAACAAAATACTAATTTTATTTAAAAGAACGAAAAAGTAAATTTAATTTTTTTTTTTTTCAAAATTTTATTAATTTGTATTATGCATCATGTTGTTTATCTCTAAAATTATGAAATTATTTCTTTATTTTTTGTTTTATCCATGTGTTTTTGTTATTACCTTTAAAATACATACGTATTATTCAATTGTAATAAAAAAAATAGATATTATTATATACATAATATTTTTAAAAGAAAAGCCCAATACTATTTGTTACTAATTATACTTATTCAACAAAAATAAGTACAACATTTAGAGACTAATTGATAAATATTTTGAAAATAATAAAAAAAATGAACATTAGGCAAAAAAAACATCAAAACTTTGTGTATAAATATGACTGAATAAAATTAAGACTTAGAAAAAAAACTGTAAGGCTAATGTCCGTGCCTCTTTGTTAGTCCACTATAGCCGTGCCACAAAGGGTTAACTACGGGAAACAGACAGAGAAAAATACACTCCAGCGCCGGGATTTGAACCATGGAGTGTATTTTGGATTAGGATTGGAGTGTATTTTTCTCTGTCTGTTTCCCGTAGTTAATAATAATTATAATTTGATTTAAATTAAAATTTAATGTTTCCGTAGTATGAATACTACCAAAAATCGTAAAATAAATTATTTTTAAAACATTATAGTTATTAGTAAGATATTAATTTTAGTCTGACTAGAGTATAGCTCAATAGACCCAGTCCGACACTCTCCCCCACCATCAGAAGCATTCTATCTCCGACGCCCCAGTGTGCAAAACCCCATCCTTTCTGAGAGACGTTAAAATAAGGGTCTACTCCCAATGCTGCCTTTAGTATATAACCAGTAGGCTTCATTAACCAGTGCATACCTTCCGTAGCCCATAAACAACCTACAACAAAATACACAATAAAATTAATTTAAAGGTAATTCAGAGATTCTCATTCGAACCAAACATGAAACATGTTGTTTGACATCTACTTTGCCTTATCAGAAGTAAGACATCCCGTATAATACGCACTTTTTAAAATTCTTTTTTCCTTCCAAAATCGGGGTGCATATTTACGGTTGTTTTACAACTTAAATTTTACTTCAATAATAAAAAAAACAAAAAAAAAAACAGCTATTATAGGAGTATATATATTACACTTTTTAAAAAATCATGAATGTAAATATACTTTTTTTTTAACAAAATCTGATTTTATCTCCAGTAGGGAGACAAAGTTATGATTTTGAATTAGTTTAGAGGAACTAAAGTAAGTATTTTCATCCCTAAATTCAAAAAGTAGGGAGAAAAAGTAAAAGTAGGGCGAAAAAGTGAAGTAGGGTGAAAAAGTAAAGATTGCAACATAATTATTTTATAAATAGTAGAAAATGAATGGCTAATGTAATGAAGTTGTTGAAATCAGGTTGGCGACACTGCTTTTTCGACCATGTTTATCTTTGTTTTTAACCTGCATCTAAATAACCTTCTACTTGAGTATAATTCCTATACTTATTTGTTTTTAATATTGAATCTCTTATATCTGCTATTAAAAGTGCTAATAATTATTGATATTTATTAAAATAACAAATAAAAACTGTGCAATGGACGAAAATGTGTATTTTCTGCCTACTGGAGATAAAATATTGTATGTACCTCATGAGTAAAGTGCCATTATTCCCCCTAGCGATAATTATCTCCCTCGGCTGCGCATTGGGAGCTAATTAGAGTTATTCCCTCGGCTGCACTTCGGGATTTAGGGGCCATAGTTCCTTCGGCTTCGCCTCAAGAACCAACTTTTTCGCTCAGGGAATAATGGCTTACTTTACTCCCTAGGTGCATAAATAATTATTATGTATCTTATTTTATTTATTTTGCTTACTTACTTATTTTTTTTTTTTAATTTTATACAGAAAGACTTGTTATCATCAAAGTTATGGTATTTTATTTCAGTAATTGATAAAAGTGAATAAAAAATCATTTTTATTCTTATCTCAAACACCGACATGGCTGTGGCTTGATTACAAACGACTGAATCAGTGGCGTAGCTAGACAATTGGGGGCATCCCCTCAAGAAATTGTTGGGGCCCCTCGCCAAAGAAAATCGATGAGCAAAAAAAAAAAAAAAACCTCCTGCGTTCAGGATTGGGGGACCCCTCGAGGTTGGTACAATACTAGTTATTTCTGGATTTGGGGGCCCCCCTGCAATGCGGGCCCATAGTTACGCCACTGGACTGAATTCAAGGGTGCAGACGCCTTCTATTAATTGTTAATATGTCTTTATATTTTTTATTCCTTGTATTGATAACAAGGTTTCTTAAAAATAGTATCTAGTTTTCTGTTCGTTGGAACGCCCTGTTCCAAATGCGCACGTGTCGGACAGTTTCAAACTAGTTTAAATTTTGGTTGGAACAGACCCATAACATTTTGTGTGAAGACGATTGGTTTTTTGAACTACACCTCTTTCATGACATGTCGGTATCACACATTGGAGAAAAACACAGTCGAACACCTATATCAGTTAAATTATTGATTCCTACCGCCTCATTATTATTTAAAATAATTTACCATTTAATAAAGTAATTGATAGAATTGTTCCAACGCCTGCATACGACACTAAAGCTTCTTTCTGAACTACCAAAGCTACTAAAATACCTGAAAAAAACAAAAAACAAGAAAGTTAATTCATATTTTTATAATTAAATTAAATTGATCTGATCATATGACAGTTATGGAGACCTGATTAAAATTATATAATTTTAATCTTAATTATAAGTCAAATTGGGAAACTTTGGAATTAGAAATTTCAAAGTTTTGCAAGAGCAAACTGTTTGAGAAAGTTACATTTCTGTTCCACGGTATATTAAGTGTTCTAATGTTAATATTATTTAATTAATAAATAATTCATATTTATAGTATTAATAATTAGGTGATTGGAGGATACCTGTATAGATAACAAATCTGGAGATGATGCAACTAAAAATTAATTTGATCATTGACTTATAAAGTTTTACTTGCCTTGTCCTTACCTTGTAGTAAGGACAAAAATAATTTGTCTTAAAAAATAAATCCATTGCATCTCTTTTATTTATTTATTTTTTTTTTTTTTTATTAATAATACATACATACTCATGTATTTGATCATTTGAGAAATTTATTTTAATTGAGTAAAAGCAATATTAATAATTATTTCTTTAGTATATTATACCTATAAAGAGTGTATGGCAAAGAGGGAACTCTGGCTCATGAATAAGGTGGAGGAATGTTCTAAATTTGTAAGGTTTTCAGTGTGTATAACTAAAGCCTAGTTTACATTGGTAGAGTAAAGGGTCAAGCACACTAGCTTACTTTTCAGCACAAGGGACGGTAAAGTAAAATGGTGGGCTGTTTTTTGGTAGAGTTTCCCATTGGAAAAAATAATTTTGACCTTGAAATGACCTTAAAGGTCATGCTCAAGGACTTGATCAAGGTTATATTTTACGTAAAATTTCCTGCTCTTTTCAAACCCGCAATTAAAAAAATGGTTTCCCATTTAAAATAACAAATTTGACCTTTAAATGACCTTGAAGGGCAAGGTTAAGGTCAAATCCAAGGTCACCATTGAATAGCTGAGAAAAAATCCTGATTGAATTTAACTTTTTTCATAAAAAATTCATTTCTGATGAGTAATTCAGGGTTTCCATACTTTTGTGCCACCCTGTATAGTGGTGGCTGGAAAAATTAATTTAGATGGAATTATTAATTTTGAGGAGGGGTGGGGCTCTGTCCGGGATTTGAACCCAGATTCTGTGGGTCACCCATTCAAATAGTGACCATGCCCAATTCTGCTCAAATTTACTGGTAGGCGGCCAACCCTCTTTGGACCTCTCTTTGGCCTTGGGTTGGCGGCCAAACCAAGGCCCCCTTAGTAGAATGATTAGATATTGCTGCCTTTTGGATGACATGAAGTTTACCCTTAAATGCTAATGGTAATTGGATGGCTGGTATTACTAAACATTCGTCGATTCGACTAACATATATGCAGAAAATACATTTTTTGGGTTCAAACTACACTTTTATAAAGAGAAAACTATTAAGAACTCATTATTAAATCTTTTAGATATACAAAAATTTGATGAAAAATAATTTAGTAGGAACATCAGAAGAATCTGAAATTGAGTGAACATTAATGCACCAGGTCTCTTGCCCCAGGCCAAAAGCCCTAGGCCCTTTGCTAAGTGCTCCAGGCCCCAGATTATCGGCCATTGGTCTCTGGCCCAAGGCCTATTACCCTAGGCCCATTGCCCCTTACTCCTAGGCCTATTGCTTCTTACCCCAGGCCCATTTTCCCAGGCTATAGGCTCATTCGACGACCAATTAATTCCCTACGTTTATTACTAAACGTTAGTCGAATCGACGAAGTAGCTTTGACGGGAATTTGCCAGAAAACAAATGTATGCTCAAAAGGACTTCTACCACTACACTAGCAGGTGTGTTACTAACCAGTGCAAGCACTGCAGAAGGATGGGGAACCCATCACCATCCCATACGAGTGTAAAAGGTTAACGTTCAAACTGTGCTCGTCGATTCGACTACCATTTGCATTCCAGGGTTAAGCAGCATTAGGCTTGGTCAGTTGTTGGATGGGGGACTGCCACCATTGACCACACAGCCCTGGGTTTGATTCCCGGACCAGGCTCCCATCAATATCCAGCCAGCATTGTAAACAAATGGGAAAGATTTAGCACCACCAGGCTTCGGCTGGAGAACTATTGTCGACACCCTCATGGAGGTTTCATAAAAACCTATCAAACGATACCTTGTGAAGACATGGTTAACCGACCAATGTGGTTTATCAACCATGTGTGAAGGGTTTGGTTGTCTGTTATCAATCCAGTATTGGACTGATAAAAGGCTACCCAGGTTTGTACAAAGGAGCCCCTTTGTAAAAGCAAAATTTAGGCGTAAAATCCCCCTGGATTTTTATTATTAAAGCTACCTTTTGAATCTACATGAAAGTTCTTAACACACAAACACATATGTATCTATGTATTTTTTATTTTTTTTATTTATTCTTATTGCTTCTGAGCTAATACTGAAGGTAAAAGAAGCTATCAACGACAGATAGATCCAGATTATTTCAACTGTCTGCATTCTTTAAATTTTGCTAAATTTATATAATTAAATTCAGAATTTTGACATATTAACAAAACAGGGGGAAAATTAAATAAATTTGACCATAATGAGTTGTAAAAGCATAAAATCATTAAAGTATATGAAATAGGAGCGAGGAAGCTATGTGCCACACAAATTGGCAGACTATTTTTCAAATATACTTTAAAATTATAGTACTTTTTACATTTATAATGATAATTATTTTTTTAAATAAAAAAATGTGCCTAACATAATTGAATATGATTCTTTTATTGAGCAAATTATCTATTATATCTTAAAGAGCACCAACATACATATAGTTCTGTTATGCAAGTGTAAATGAGGAGCCTAGTATCAAAGACGGACATTCGTCGTGCTGTATCAGATTCTGCGATCCATTTGCATAAAAAACCAGAAAAGGGGTAAAAATGCAATCATATTTGTAGTTTTGTTTCAAATACGGACAAGTCAACACACGTTTTGCTTCAAAAGTGGACATAACCGAAACAGCCAATCAGGAGGCTGCATTTTACTAACTCGTTCCTATGATGCACTGCGGACTTTAGCATCTGAATACCTACTCGTACCATTTTGTCATACATGTTTAGAAAACATGATACCCCGAGGGGAATTCGAGAAATCAATTTTAGCTCTAAATTTGGGGGCACTACCCCCTAAGAACTCTGAAAAACGTGAAAAAAAAATTATTTCTCCAATATTATTATTCTAACCATTATTTTCAATGTCATTTTGCTTCAAAAACGGACAAAACCTTGTTTTTGTTTCATAAGCGGACAACTTCACTTTTTAACTCCATTTAGCAGCTAAAATATCAAAGAAATTCACGTTTTCAGTACTTCTAACTAGTTTTGAGTCTATAAGGAATCTACAGGAAAAAAATGATTGCTCTAGTAGGTACCTGTAGGATTTGAGCTACAGTTTTTTCGGCTCTCCTGTAAAATTTTGAAATGTGCTCTTGTCCGTCTTTGATACTAAGCTCCTCAAATAAATACTTTTGAATATTGAACACCTTTGATATTACCTTTGTAAAATGATACAATCATCCCATAAAGTTAACAAAAATGAATTACCATAGAATATTCCAACAAACTGGCAGAGGTATAAAACAATGAAAAGTAGAATGATATTCCCTTCTTGTTTGTTACTGAATACACCGTATAAAATTATCAAAACACTAGTGTTCTGAAAAACCATTATAAATTGCTGTAGACCTATCTGAGCTCCGAGTATCTCCAACACTGTTAGACCTACAACATGAAATATTTGACCATAATTACTATTTGACTTTATGAACCACAATCAATCCTTTTAGATTTACAACATGAAATATTAGACCATAATTACTATTTGACTTTATGAACCACAATCAATCCTTTTAGACCTACAACATGAAATATTAGACCATAATTACTATTTGACTTTATGAACCACAATCAATCCTTTAAGATCTAAAACATAAAATATTAGACCATAATTACTATTTGCATTATGAACCACAATTAATTCTTTTTGACCTACAACATGAAATATTAGACCATAATTACTATTGACTTTATGAACCACAATCAATCCTTTTAGATCTAAAACATGAAATATTAGACCATAATTACTATTTGCCTTTATGAACCACAATCAATCCTTTTAGACCTACAACATGAAATATTAGACCATAATTACTATTGACTTTATGAACCACAATCAATCCTTTTAGATCTACAATATGAAATATTAGACCATAATTAATATTGACTTTATGAACTACAATCAATCCTTTTAGATCTACAACATGAAATATTAGACCATAATTACTATTTGACTTTATGAACCACAATCAATCCTTTTAGACCTACAACATGAAATATTAGACCATAATTACTATTTGACTTTATGAACCACAATCAATCCTTTTAGATCTAAAACATGAAATATTAGACCATAATTACTATTTGACTTTATGAACCACAATCAATCCTTTTAGACCTAAAACATGAAATATTAGACCATAATTACTATTTGACTTTATGAACCACAATCAATCCTTTTAGATCTAAAACATGAAATATTAGACCATAATTACTATTTGACATTATGAACCACAATCAATTCTTTTAGATCTACAACATGAAATATTGGACCATAATTACTATTGACTTTATGAACCACAATCAATCCTTTTAGACCTACAACATGAAATATTAGACCATAATTACTATTGACTTTATGAACCACAATCAATCCTTTTAGATCTACAACATGAAATATTAGACCATAATTACTATTTGACTTTATGAACCACAATCAATCCTTTTAGACCTACAACATGAAATATTAGACCATAATTACTATTGACTTTATGAACCACAATCAATCCTTTTAGACCTACAACATGAAATATTAGACCATAATTACTATTTGACTTTATGAACCACAATCAATCCTTTTAGACCTACAACATGAAATATTAGACCATAATTACTATTTGACTTTATGAACCACAATCAATCCTTTAAGATCTAAAACATAAAATATTAGACCATAATTACTATTTGCATTATGAACCACAATTAATTCTTTTTGACCTACAACATGAAATATTAGACCATAATTACTATTGACTTTATGAACCACAATCAATCCTTTTAGATCTACAACATGAAATATTAGACCATAATTACTATTTGCCTTTATGAACCACAATCAATCCTTTTAGACCTACAACATGAAATATTAGACCATAATTACTATTGACTTTATGAACCACAATCAATCCTTTTAGATCTACAATATGAAATATTAGACCATAATTAATATTGACTTTATGAACTACAATCAATCCTTTTAGATCTACAACATGAAATATTAGACCATAATTACTATTTGACTTTATGAACCACAATCAATCCTTTTAGACCTACAACATGAAATATTAGACCATAATTACTATTTGACTTTATGAACCACAATCAATCCTTTTAGATCTAAAACATGAAATATTAGACCATAATTACTATTTGACTTTATGAACCACAATCAATCCTTTTAGACCTAAAACATGAAATATTAGACCATAATTACTATTTGACTTTATGAACCACAATCAATCCTTTTAGATCTAAAACATGAAATATTAGACCATAATTACTATTTGACATTATGAACCACAATCAATTCTTTTAGATCTACAACATGAAATATTGGACCATAATTACTATTGACTTTATGAACCACAATCAATCCTTTTAGACCTACAACATGAAATATTAGACCATAATTACTATTGACTTTATGAACCACAATCAATCCTTTTAGATCTACAACATGAAATATTAGACCATAATTACTATTTGACTTTATGAACCACAATCAATCCTTTTAGACCTACAACATGAAATATTAGACCATAATTACTATTGACTTTATGAACCACAATCAATCCTTTTAGACCTACAACATGAAATATTAGACCATAATTACTATTTGACTTTATGAACCACAATCAATCCTTTTAGACCTACAACATGAAATATTAGACCATAATTACTATTGACTTTATGAACCACAATCAATCCTTTTAGATCTACAACATGAAATATTAGACCATAATTACTATTTGACTTTATGAACCACAATCAATCCTTTTAGACCTACAGCATGAAATATTAGACCATAATTACTATTTGCCTTTATGAACCACAATCAATCCTTTTAGACCTACAACATGAAATATTAGACCATAATTACTATTGACTTTATGAACCACAATCAATCCTTTTAGACCTACAACATGAAATATTAGACCATAATTACTATTTGACTTTATGAACCACAATCAATCCTTTTAGACCTACAACATGAAATATTAGACCATAATTACTATTTGACTTTATGAACCACAATCAATCCTTTAAGATCTAAAACATAAAATATTAGACCATAATTACTATTTGCATTATGAACCACAATTAATTCTTTTTGACCTACAACATGAAATATTAGACCATAATTACTATTGACTTTATGAACCACAATCAATCCTTTTAGATCTACAACATGAAATATTAGACCATAATTACTATTTGCCTTTATGAACCACAATCAATCCTTTTAGACCTACAACATGAAATATTAGACCATAATTACTATTGACTTTATGAACCACAATCAATCCTTTTAGATCTACAATATGAAATATTAGACCATAATTAATATTGACTTTATGAACTACAATCAATCCTTTTAGATCTACAACATGAAATATTAGACCATAATTACTATTTGACTTTATGAACCACAATCAATCCTTTTAGACCTACAACATGAAATGTTAGACCATAATTACTATTTGACTTTATGAACCACAATCAATCCTTTTAGATCTAAAACATGAAATATTAGACCATAATTACTATTTGACTTTATGAACCACAATCAATCCTTTTAGACCTAAAACATGAAATATTAGACCATAATTACTATTTGACTTTATGAACCACAATCAATCCTTTTAGATCTAAAACATGAAATATTAGACCATAATTACTATTTGACATTATGAACCACAATCAATTCTTTTAGATCTACAACATGAAATATTGGACCATAATTACTATTGACTTTATGAACCACAATCAATCCTTTTAGACCTACAACATGAAATATTAGACCATAATTACTATTGACTTTATGAACCACAATCAATCCTTTTAGATCTACAACATGAAATATTAGACCATAATTACTATTTGACTTTATGAACCACAATCAATCCTTTTAGACCTACAACATGAAATATTAGACCATAATTACTATTGACTTTATGAACCACAATCAATCCTTTTAGACCTACAACATGAAATATTAGACCATAATTACTATTTGACTTTATGAACCACAATCAATCCTTTTAGACCTACAACATGAAATATTAGACCATAATTACTATTGACTTTATGAACCACAATCAATCCTTTTAGATCTACAACATGAAATATTAGACCATAATTACTATTTGACTTTATGAACCACAATCAATCCTTTTAGACCTACAACATGAAATATTAGACCATAATTACTATTTGCCTTTATGAACCACAATCAATCCATTTAGACCTACAACATGAAATATTAGACCATAATTACTATTGACTTTATGAACCACAATCAATCCTTTTAGATCTACAATTTGAAATATTAGACCATAATTAATATTGACTTTATGAACTACAATCAATCCTTTTAGATCTACAACATGAAATATTAGACCATAATTACTATTTGACTTTATGAACCACAATCAATCCTTTTAGACCTACAACATGAAATATTAGACCATAATTACTATTTGACTTTATGAACCACAATCAATCCTTTTAGATCTACAACATGAAATATTAGACCATAATAATATTTGACTTTATGAACCACAATCAATCCTTTTAGATCTAAAACATGAAATATTAGACCATAATTACTATTTGCCTTTATGAACCACAATCAATCCTTTTAGACCTACAACATGAAATATTAGACCATAATTACTATTGACTTTATGAACCACAATCAATCCTTTTAGACCTACAACATGAAATATTAGACCATAATTACTATTTGACTTTATGAACCACAATCAATCCTTTTAGACCTACAACATGAAATATTAGACCATAATTACTATTTGACTTTATGAACCACAATCAATCCTTTAAGATCTAAAACATAAAATATTAGACCATAATTACTATTTGCATTATGAACCACAATTAATTCTTTTTGACCTACAACATGAAATATTAGACCATAATTACTATTGACTTTATGAACCACAATCAATCCTTTTAGATCTACAACATGAAATATTAGACCATAATTACTATTTGCCTTTATGAACCACAATCAATCCTTTTAGACCTACAACATGAAATATTAGACCATAATTACTATTGACTTTATGAACCACAATCAATCCTTTTAGATCTACAATATGAAATATTAGACCATAATTAATATTGACTTTATGAACTACAATCAATCCTTTTAGATCTACAACATGAAATATTAGACCATAATTACTATTTGACTTTATGAACCACAATCAATCCTTTTAGACCTACAACATGAAATATTAGACCATAATTACTATTTGACTTTATGAACCACAATCAATCCTTTTAGATCTAAAACATGAAATATTAGACCATAATTACTATTTGACTTTATGAACCACAATCAATCCTTTTAGACCTAAAACATGAAATATTAGACCATAATTACTATTTGACTTTATGAACCACAATCAATCCTTTTAGATCTAAAACATGAAATATTAGACCATAATTACTATTTGACATTATGAACCACAATCAATTCTTTTAGATCTACAACATGAAATATTGGACCATAATTACTATTGACTTTATGAACCACAATCAATCCTTTTAGACCTACAACATGAAATATTAGACCATAATTACTATTGACTTTATGAACCACAATCAATCCTTTTAGATCTACAACATGAAATATTAGACCATAATTACTATTTGACTTTATGAACCACAATCAATCCTTTTAGACCTACAACATGAAATATTAGACCATAATTACTATTGACTTTATGAACCACAATCAATCCTTTTAGACCTACAACATGAAATATTAGACCATAATTACTATTTGACTTTATGAACCACAATCAATCCTTTTAGACCTACAACATGAAATATTAGACCATAATTACTATTGACTTTATGAACCACAATCAATCCTTTTAGATCTACAACATGAAATATTAGACCATAATTACTATTTGACTTTATGAACCACAATCAATCCTTTTAGACCTACAACATGAAATATTAGACCATAATTACTATTTGCCTTTATGAACCACAATCAATCCATTTAGACCTACAACATGAAATATTAGACCATAATTACTATTGACTTTATGAACCACAATCAATCCTTTTAGATCTACAATTTGAAATATTAGACCATAATTAATATTGACTTTATGAACTACAATCAATCCTTTTAGATCTACAACATGAAATATTAGACCATAATTACTATTTGACTTTATGAACCACAATCAATCCTTTTAGACCTACAACATGAAATATTAGACCATAATTACTATTTGACTTTATGAACCACAATCAATCCTTTTAGATCTACAACATGAAATATTAGACCATAATAATATTTGACTTTATGAACCACAATCAATCCTTTTAGATCTAAAACATGAAATATTAGACCATAATTACTATTTGACTTTATGAACCACAATGAATCCTTTTAGATCTACAACATGAAATATTAGACCATAATTACTATTTGACTTTATGAACCACAATCAATCGCACCTGTTGCGTCAAACCGTTTTTTGTAACATTTTGCCCTTCCCATTTTTTCTTTTATTTTTTTTTCTTTCTTCTGATATATATTAATTTCTAAAATAAATACTTTAGATGGCTGGGGTGAAAAGAAATCTTTTTAAAAATATATATATATTTTTTTTTTTTTTATACATTCATCAATAATTATGAATAATTAGAAAGGTCCAAGTGTTTACATGTTTCAATTACACGATAAATTTCACATAGCAGATGGCCTAATTGCTAGGTTTAAACAAGTGGTTTGTCCTACCCGTTCTAGTAGGAAGTACTAGACTACTACTACTACTAACTATCTAGGGGTTTAGCTAGATTAATTTTATATAGTTGATAATAACAAATTCGTACGTAATATAATAAACCCACCTGAAATCCTATCTCTTTCGAAACATCCGGAATTTTTCTCCATGACTATACCTGACGAAGCAAACATAAAATTGGCATAGAACAAGAATCTGAAACAAGTTATATAAAATTAATTAGCAATGACACAACAAAATGTATTAATACATTTACTTACCAAAAAACACTTATATGCATGTGTATATACTTTTATTGTACCATTTACATAAATAATTAGAAATTTATTTCACTTATGAATTAACTTACGATGTAATATATGCAGCAACTGTCTGGCCAAGATAATCGTTGGGTCTTCCATAAACAATCTTTGAAACCTTAAAATCAAATATAATATTAAAAAACACTCAAAATATTTAAAGACAGATCTTCTCCAACAGTATAGAGCAGCGTTTCCCAACCTTTTTGATGCTGCAACCCTAAAAATGTATCCTCTATATTTTCACGACCCTACCTGGAATATGGTGTATTGCATATTGCATACCCTAATGATTGCAGGGATATACATGGCGCCTAGAGCCTGAATGCTACTAAAATCATTATTTGATTAGGGTAGAAGGACAGTAAACTGATTTTAATACAAACGCGCAAACTCATAATCTTAATTTGGTTAATGGCATTGCTTGGTTTGTTTATTTTTTTATAGCGGTTTTTTACTTTTCCTCACCTATGGTAGGAAAAGTATTGTTTTCCCCCAACAATTTGTTTTCGAGATTTCAACTGAATTATCTGTTTTGGGTTAAGACCTCCTGAGTGGTTTTTTCAGCATGACGTCTGTATGTGTGAATGTTATCAGTAAATATCGTACCAGGGTATTTTACCAAAAAAGTTGAAACTTGGCAGAAAAATCAGTCCTTACTTCTAGTTGTACCACCCAGAAAATCAACATTTTCCGCCATCTTGAACCCAGTTTGCTGAGTCAGCAAAAATGAAAAAAAAAAAAACGTAAATAATCGAAAAGTGGTCCGATTGAGTCGGAATTTGGTATAAATGTCCCTCTCTGTATGATAAACAAATCCACGAAATTTTATTTTGATATTGGCCGCCATTTTGAAATGATTAATTTTTGAATTTTGAAATTTTGAACTTGGTTAATAATTCCGAAAGTATAAATACGTTTTTGACTTATAGAATATCGTTAGAACCAGTAAAAAATATAAAAAAAAACGATGAAATTCCAATGATTAGTTTAAAAGTTATAAGTTAATATAATTATTAATTAGTACGATACTTTTGTTAAACGCCAGTTTTTTTACATCTGTTAGAATACCGACATAATTCAAATAATTAAATAAATGAAATAAAATAAATACAAATAATGTACAGTTATTTTTTTGAAAAATGATGATTAAAAAATCAGTTAGTTCAAAACGGTCACTCATCCAAGTACTGACCACGCCCAATGCTGCTTCCTCCTTCTAAGTGAGGAAAAGTTCCAAGGTACCAAGGTATTTAAAATTATATTATAAAGCGCCTTCCTGAATTTATGTTGGTGAGTTGATGACTCTTTGTCTGAAGTTTAATGAAAAGAAATTAAAGATTTTTGGAAATGCTATTCCTCCTCGTTGCCCGTTGCAATACCCCTTATTTTGTCGCTATATTTTTATCAACGCTTCAAGTATTTGTTTTTGTCTTTTCCTAATAACATTCCTTTATCCTTATCCTTGTGAATTTATATACATACATCATTTTATTATTTTCACTTTGTTAGAATAATTTACATATTTGAATTCTATTGAACTTATTTATATTTTAAGTTTTTTTTTAAGTATTTTTTTTTATGTTTGTTTATAATTACTAATACTTATTATTATTATTATAATTACAAAAGTATTTGGCGACCTATTTTGGGTTGCGACCATTGGGAAACGCTGGTATAGAGTATAGGGAATGGCAAGAGTAAAATTTGGAAAGAGAATTTTAAACTACCGTCAACCTTATTATAATTACAGTGAAAGATGATTATCCCAAATCTGGCCCTTAAATGTAAAACATTGCATTCCTTTTTTTTCATAAGTATTTCTTTACTCTACGCACTTATTCAATTAATATTCTTTAAATATTAATTTTAAAAGTTTTAAGAACTCACTTCAACAGGTACTGTAGCTAATTTTATAGGATATTCACAGAACCTACAAACTTCTTGTAGTAACTCCTGAAGTTTAGTATATAGCATTAGCTCTAACTTTAATAGTACCATGTAATCTAAAAAAAAAAAAAATAAAATAAAACGACCATAAAAAGTTTATTGAAAAAAAAAACTGTAAAAAACAATTCTTTAAATTTTCATACTTAACATTTTAAATTTGGATTAGGATTAGATGTTCATTTATATTTAAAATCCATGATTTTCATAACTAGTCTTAAATTATTAAGTTTCTACACCAGGGGTTTTCAACCGGGCTGCCGCGGCACACAAAGGTGCCGTAATGACACCTCAGGGGTGCCGCGAAATATCAAAGCTGAAATAACTAATTGCAAAAAACATGAAGCCCCACACTGATGCAGAAAAACTTATTCTTCCTGCTTGCTGTGTTATAGTGAAAAAACTTTTTGGCGATGAAGCAGAAAATGAAGTTAAAAACCCCTTTCTGATAATACAATTAGCAGGCTAATTTGTGACATGTCAGCAGATATAGAAGAAAATGTCGTTGTTTCTATAAAGGAAAGTGACATTTTTACAATGCAAGAAGATGAGTCAACAAATATTGGGGGGAAAGGCCCAATTACTTGCATTATTCACATTTTATAATATAAAAATAATAACTAATTTCTTTGCTGCAAAGAACTTGAAAAAAAAGTCCAGTCATGCACCATGACCTAATGAGCGAATTTTCAAAGAAATCTGCGTTTTATTGGATTATGATAATATAGGAAAATTTTAGTTTAGAATTTGCTCGGGTGAAAAAAAAAAAAATGGTACACAGGGGTACGGGGTACAAAAGTCAAAATAGTATTTACCCTTCAAGATGCATGTCGTTGGAAAGCTCTTTAAGAGTACAGTAATTGTTGTTATTTACACTTTTATCATATTTTCACATAAAAGGGGGGTAAAATGGAAAAACACGGTTTTTGACCCTATATGGTCAAAATTTGACCCCTAAATGGACTCCAAAAATTCTGGCCAACGAACTCATCACATTTTAAAATTTGTTTGAAATTTTTAAGTGCATCCTAAGGGGAGATATCGTCTGGAGTGACACATATATACATACATATATACATACATACATAAAAAAAAGTGTTAAATTTTAGGAATCGATTCAGAATGGTCTAAAACGGATTTCCATGGAAACATTTTTCAAAAATTAGCATTACAAAAATTTTGAAGCCATTGCAATAGCGTAATTTTCTTTGAAAATTCGCTAACAACAAGTGGTAGAGACATAATAATGCATTAAATTCCTATTTGAAAACTCATAATTTAAATTGGAAATCATGTGTAGGAATTTGTACAGATGGTGTTCCGATCTATTGTTGGGTCCGTGAAATGAATTTTTATCTACGATTGATACGAAATATAAACATTATATCTCTGTTTAGATGCGTAGAAAGTGATTATTTACGTACTTGTATTCATTGCGCATGCGCGTCTCATAGTTCTGAAGAATTCCTCTTCTTTACCACGCTAGCGCGGTAAAGAAGAGGAATTCTTCAGCTTTACGCACGATTAGCTAGTTTGTTTACATTTAACAATACTAATTTGCTATTATTTTATTAAAGTAACTGTTTATATCGAGTTTTTAGTGAAAAACAATGAATGAATCAAGTGGTTTTGATGAAAATTTAGAGAATAATACTCCTCCAGAAATAATTAATTCGGCAAAAAATACAACTCAAGATTAATTCCATCTTTATCAAGAGAGAAATACGAACTTACATATAGCAAGTTTATTTTTTTCTGTATTTATTATTTAAATCTAACAATCGTAGATAAAGTACGGTACGCAACTCGTGCGAAAACGGCATTTTGCATTGCTCGTGTGGTTTTACTACCCTCGCTGTCGCTCGGGTGCAAACTCCACACTCGCATGCAAAATGCTACTTTCCGCACTCGACGTGTAATACTATTACATGCTTTAATTTAACTTGCAATGTTTGTATGTATGTATGTTCGGTACATACATCAGTAATCCTCAACCGATTGCATTGAAGTTTTGCATACACTTTAGTTTGGATGACAATGCATGGTTAGCTAAGTGATGTCATCCTAAATCCAAAATGGCGGACTAGTTATTTTTTAAGCCCACCCATGATATGGGTATCAAATGAAAGGGTTTGCTGAGAAGAATACCAATAAAAGCTTGGTTTTTAAAAATGTTGTTTTAATAAAATTATTTACACTTTACTTGTTTAAACTAGTATTAAGAAATAAGGGTGCCGCGAGAAACAATTTACCAAGTTGGGGCGCCACCATAAGAAAAAGGTTGAAAACCCCTGTTCTAGACCTATGACCTCTCAATGAATATTATTTGTATAAATTATATGATAGTGAATACTAAAAATGTAAATTAAAATGCCATAACCAGCTTATTGATGATCATCTAAATCAGGGGTTCCAGGGGTACCCCTGTGGGGTCTATGGAAATTTAAAAGAGGTCTATAGTATTCCAGAGGTCTATTGAGGGTCGTTGATAAATTCTAGTAGACCAAGTTAGCAGAAATTGTCATCTTTTAAGATTTTTAAGAGCAGTTATTAGTATACAGTATATCAATGGAAAAATGTAAGGGAGTTGACAAAGAAATTTTTTTTTTTAAATGGGTCGATGAAGGATAGAAGGTTGGGAACCCCTCTAAATCATAATAAATTATCATTTTTAATTATAAGTGATACTATTATTTTATTGTTATTATTATCATATTTTCTAATACATATGTTAAGCACTCGTTATCAATTTAAAAAAAAAAAGTATGTATAGAAGTGCAACTCCTGGCTGACGGCGGTAGCCATGCCAATAAAAATGTTACATAATTTTATATCTTGCATGTACCTTTATATATTAACCCTCGGGAACGCGCGGTCCTGTGAGGCCTAAATTTGAGATCTAACTGTGAAATTGAGATAGATGTGGGTGCTATAGGAAGCTAGGGATTTCTCTAGCTACGTTTCTTGCCATTATCAAGAGAATCAGTCACTGTATGTCATCGTTCGTGATTATACTTCAATTCTGTGCCCATATTATCCCGCACCACTTTCACCTAAATTTTAGTATTACACTAATTTTAGTGAAATTTATACACATAATACAAAAGAAATTAATATGGTACCTGAATTTAAAAATAAAATAATAAAAATATGTAGGAAATATTAAAAAAGTGAAAATTATAATTGAGACTGACAAATTTTGTGCTTATATACTATGAGACTAAACAACGGTATTTTATAAATTAAAAAAATAATAAAACCAATTTAAATATGTTTTATAATATTTTACCAAAATGATTTCAAGTTTATATTTATTTTACCTGTTGTGTGGGTATATAAAACAGATTAAGTCCTATCAGGGGTCCGCGCCTCCTCGTGTCTGTATTAGACCGAGCGCACCCGAGGGTTAAGTAAATAAACATTATTATTATTATTATTATTATTATTATTATTATTATTATTATTATTATTATTATTATTATTATTATTATTATTATTATTATTATTATTATTATTATTATTATTATTATTATTATATAAGTATTTCTATTAAATATTAGCAATTTGGAGTGACTGCATACCAACATGGCCCTCAGTGACAAACATATTCCCCCAGACAGCAGCTTCGTCTGATGCCTCCCCTCCCTCCTCCAGTCTTTCTATCATATAACTTGAGAAATTTGTTTGGAAATGGACCATGGCGTAGGTTTTCAAAGACCTAATTGACTTCATACCTTCTTCGTAGCTTTCAATGTCTATCTAAAATCAAATAATATTTAATAATTAAGAAGAGAAATTTAATTTAATTAAGTAATTGCAAGAACCGTAACCTGCTCCAATGAAATAAACCATATTGAAATAATTTTGGCGATTAGAGCAAAATATTCATGCTGGGGAGATTTTTTTTTCCATATTTACTAAAATTAATGGTTTTTAATTAAAGGGTTTTTTAGATAAAGTTTTAAGAAAGTTATATAGACTAAAAAAGGCAGGTGGTGAAGGACAAATTTAGCTATTTAAAAATAAATATTTTTTTAATAACCTGAAAAGGGCCAAATTTTCTAAAAAGAATAGATTTAATTTAAAAAAAGCTTCAATCTAATAATAGAAAATAAATAAATTCTAGGTATAATCTTTGTTCAATGTCGTCTTGAATTTAGAAATTTTGTTAACTTTATAAAATTACATTTGTTAGATGTTTAAGGTAGATGATACGTCTGTCTTTTAATAATTTTTATAAGTAATTGTAAATACTAGATGGCTGATAAGGTGTAATAACAGAAATTAATTTTGCATTTGAGATGTTTCGACCCTATTAACCCTAGAACGCTAACCTGGAGTCAAAATGACTCCCATTTTTTTTAACTATGAATGCACGGTGTCTGTAAAACACAGAACTCCTCTCTCAGCTATGCTATCTCCCACCCTTGAATGACCCTTCTACACTTCTATCAGTTTCACATTCAGATTCTAAAGAGGACATATCGTTTGTTTTTCTTGGGAGTCATTTTGACTCCTGTTTAGTCTTACACATATGTGGCACACTTTACATGGCAAAGAAGCGTCAATGGAATATAATATGCCATTATAATATATTCTTAAACAATTTTGAGAGGACACTCTCAGCTGGCTGATAACTCTCAACTTCATTAACCCTGCAGTGCACGGGTCGGGTCTGTGAGACCCAGGGTGTCACACTCATTAGCAAAACACTGATAAGGGAGGTTAGTATAACACCATCCCCTCCTATACCTTCAAGTCAAACCTTTCTCAGTTCAGTACCACATTTTGAACAATTCACATAATTTCTTTCTGTCTATTTTTTTACCTCAAAATTACCCCCTGGGTCTGTGAGACCCAATCCGTGTACTCATGTAAGTATTTTTTTATAACTCGTAACAACATTTGATTATATATATTTGTTAATAACTCTCTAGGTTTTAATTTTATTTACTTGAACTTTATTTAATATTAATTTCAGGTATTATACAAAGTATTTATAATGACTGATTATTTTGGTTAATTTAGTATTTAACATTTTGTAAAGGGAGAAAAAATATTACAATTACTCTCCTGGCAGGAATGTTATAGAATATCGGGCATTTTTTTTAGAATTACCAGGAAAAAGATTCTTGGGATTAAAGCTGTGCCTTCCAAACCTCAAGAGCCTAATAAAATTTGCACTGACCGCAATATGCTTAGAGCATTCGCAATTTATATGCCAGGACTGTGGAATTGAAATTTTTTGATCGTATTAAGTTCCTATATTGATAAATGAAACTTATCTTTTAATTTTTTTAAATATATTTTTTTCATGTTGGCAAGTAAAAATAAAAACATTAGTAGTCATAAAAAAAAAGTATTTTTTTCCTAATGTAATTTTATTGAAATATTGCATTCTATATTTTTTTTACTAATAAATAAAGATTATTTCTATACTAAAAAAAAAAAAAAAAAAAAATATTTAAATAATAAACCATCTTAATTTTTTTTAAAATATTAGGTCTGACAGACCCAACCCGTGCACTGGTGTGATTTTTTTCCACCCGTGCTCTGCAGGGTTAATGGACATCTCCAAATATGTCCTTCAAAAGAGTACAAACAAAGGAGTCTGTAAACAGCATTATAGGATGAATTAATTACTCTTTGATAGTCTATGAATATGAGGTTATTATAACCTCATATCTATAATTGTTTTTAATAATGTTTAAACTTTGAGTTGAGACCACTAAAAACTGAAATTTTACTAAAATTTCAAAAGAGATCCAGTTTTAACAATATCAAAATAAAAAGAACATTTTACCACTGTAGTTCTTTCTTTGAGAAGAGCGGTGAAAACGCATGAAAGAGTAGTTTTCGGAAGGCAATCATAAGCAGGTTCATAATCTGTATCTCCGTGGCATGCATAACCTTCCTCATTTAGAATTCCTATTGGATAATCCACATTCTTAAGGTGGAACAGTAAGTTCAATAAAGTTGCGTTTATTGGAGGCAGCAAAATTACAAACAGTGTTACCCTGAAATTAAAATTTTAACTCTACACTAGTGTAGTTGATTTGTTGTATGCTTCATAATCATTAACATCTCATCAATGTATATTTGAGCAGCTTAGTATCAAAGACGGACAAGAGCACATTTCAAAATTTTACAGGAGAGCCGAAAAACTGTAGCTCAAATTCTACAGGTGCTAGAGCAATGATTTTTTTTTTCTGTACATTCATAATACACTCAAGACTAGTTAGAAGTTCTGAAAACGTTATTTGATATATTAGCTTCAAAATGGAGTTAAAAAGTGGAGTTGTCCGCTTTTGAAACAAAAACCAGGTTTTGTCTGTTTTTGAAGCAAAACAACGTGGAAAATAATTGTTAGAATAATAATATTAGAGAATTTTTTTTCTCTTTTTTCTACTTGTTGTTTTTGGGGGGTAGTGCCCTCAAATTTGGAGCTAAAATTAATTACTCGATTTCCCCTCAGGGTATCATTTTTCTAAACATTTATGCCAAGTATGAGTAGGAGTAGGTATTCAGATGTTAAAGGCCGCAGTGCATCATGGGAATGAGTTAGTAAAATGCAGCCTCCTGATTGGCTGTTTAGGCTATGTCCACTTTTGAAGCAAAATGCGTGTTGACTTGTCCGTATTTGAAACAAAACTACAAATATTATTGCATTTTTACCCCTTTTCTGGCCGTTTTTTATGCAAATGGATAGCAGAATCTGATGCAGTGGCCAAAAATCTATATGAAACAATCGATAAATGCAATTCGGAAAAAATGTCGAATGTCCGTCTTTGATACTAGGCTCCTCATTTATAGCATAGTAAAAATAAATAATTTAGTGCTTTGTACTTTGTACAACTTAGCTCATAGATTAGATATATAGCGTCCAGTGGGGTACCTAGAACTTTTGCCGGAGCGGTCTCCAATTTTTTTCTAAGTCAATCAAATGATGATTTTTACTATCTCATATAAAGAGAAAGTATTGCGATAGGGCGAAAATTTGATTTTTGAGATTTTGATCAATTTTCACGTTTTGAGGTCCACTGAGTCCAAAAAATTGGTTTTAAAAAAAATATGTCTGTACAGAAGCTTGGAGCCTTAACTACTGGGCAGATTTTGAGGAAATTTGGTATAAATGTTCAGAGATATCATCCCCCTTGGTGAAATCAAGAAATGAATTTTACCTCCAAATTTGGGGGTGCTACCACCTAAAAACTTTTTTGTTGTCTGTGACATAAAGCAGCCTCACATTTCATTTATTTACCCTTAAATGCTAATGGTAGTCGAATCGACGAGCACAGTTTGAACCTTAACCTTTTACGCTCGTATGCGATGGTGATGGGTACCCCATCCTTCTGCAGTGCTTGCACTGGTTAGTAACACACCTTCTAGTGTTGCGGTAGTAGTCCTTTTGAGCATACACTCGTTTTCTGGAAAATTCCCGTCAAAGCTACTTCGTCGATTCGACTAACGTTTAGTAATAGACGTAGGGAATTAATTGGTCATTGAATGAGCCCATAGCCTGGGAAAATAGGCCTGTGGTAAGGGCAATAGGCCTAGGGGTAAGGGGCAATGGGCCTAGGGTAATTGGCCTTGGGCCAGATACCAATGGCCGATAATCTGGGACCTGGAGCACTTAGCAAAGGGCCTAGGGCTTTTGGCCTGGGGCATGGGACCTGGTGTATTAATGTTCACTCAATTACAGATTCTTCTGATGTACCTACTAAGTTATTTGTCATCAAATGTTTGTATATCTCACTAAAAGATTTAATAATGAGTTCTTAATAGTTTTCTCTTTATAAAAGTGTAGTTTCAACCCAAAAATTGTATTTTCTGCATATGTTAGTCTTACTAACATTATAGTGCATAGGTTTAGTAATACCAGCCATTCAATTACCATTAGCATTTAAGGGTTAATATTAATTCCATTTATTCTGTAATCGGGACTGATGAGTGCATTACGAAGGCTGAGGGCTGCTTTTTTAAATAAACAACTTTGAAGTAATATGGGGACACAATTTATGTTATTCCTTTTGGCTTGTAGAGGTGGCTAGATGCAATAGTTTGAAATAAACCATCATGAAATTATGATGGTTTATTATAGTAGTGTCGATTATCCAAACTGGCTTCATGGAAAAAATTAAATTAAAAGCCATCGCTTAATTAATTCTTATAAAAGAGCAATGTTAGCAGTATAATTATATTTTTTCACTATGTACTATAGATAAAAAAACAAAGATGATATATGTACAAAGTACAAACGTGATTCATGTATTTGACATCTTTCCTTTTTTTCCATCTTTATTTTTGGTAAATTTTGATTATCCGAACCACCCTAAACAACATTAGTTTGGATAATTGAAACTTTATTGTACTTGTATATTTAATTCAAAAAGTAAACTAAACACTTTAAACAAACTTCATTGGTTAATTAGCACTAAATTTATAAATTTACTAATACACCATACAAACCTATTTAACCACTACAACACCATACAACACTATTTAATACACCATACAAACCATAAATTTCTGAGCGTTGTTTTACAATTCTTATTGAACTGTGCCATAAATCTTGAAGGGACAAAAACCTGATTGTTCTTCATTGTTTTCTCCGGCTTTGGTCCATCAGGGTAAATCGTTTTATCCTATTTAAATGAAAAAAAAAAAGTTACTAATAATTATTAACAGATTGACATCAAGATATATACATTTTTTTTAAATTTATTTTTTATAAAGAAAGTTCGACCAATTCTCAAATCTTTAAAAAAATAAGTGTGGTGTCACGGGACACCCGGTAGGAACAAAGTTCCTTACGCTTTTCATTAAATATAAATTATAAAATAACACTGCTACGTATACGATGCTAACTACTTATACATGGTGGAGTTAAGAAAAGAGACAAAATTAAAAGTAACTAACTATTTGTACTTAGCAGAGTTAAGGCAAAATTAAAAGAAAAACATTTTTTTTTATCATTGACGCGAGCGTCTTGCAATAAATAATGTATTGTATTGAGGAGTTTGGCATTAAATCGTCCCTGAAATCAGGAGACAATTGAGGTGTTTTCTCATATATCGTAAAAAAAAATCGGGTACGGGGTACCTCGGACCTTTTCCTCAGTTCGAAGGCCACTAAAGCGGACTCTCCTGCTGCTTTACAGCAGGAGGAAGCAGCATTTGGCGTGGTCAGTACTTGGATGGGTGACCGTTTTGAACTAACTGATTTATTTATTATCATTTTTCAACAACAAAAAATATCCATTATTTTTTATTTATTTTATTTCAGAATTTAATTATTTGAATTTAGGCGGTATTTTGACAGATGTAAACAAACTTTTACGTTTAAAGAGAGTATCGCACTAATTAATTATTATATTTGCTTATAACTTTTAAACAAATTAATGGAATTACATCGTTTTTTTTATATATTTTTTCCTTATTTTTTACCGGTTCCAACGGTATGCTGTATGCCAAAAACGTATTTTTATACTTTCGGTATTATTAAGGGTCAAAGTTTCAAAATTCAAAAATCGACAACTTCAAAATGGCAGCCAATATCAAAATTAAATTTAGTGCATTTGTTTGACATACAGAGATTGATGATTGATTGGTTGATTTGATTTTGTTTGATTTGGTACATTCGTGCCAAATTTCAACTCGATTGATTCACTCCTGGGCTCCAGACGGTGTAGCGTGCCATAAGGAACTTCGTTCCAAAAAATTATTTGTTTACATGGAAAATCCATCAATAGAAAAAAGTTCCTTAATCCTTTTTAGGTGAATTAAAGGGTGGAAATTAGTATCTCTGTTATAATCTGTTTAATGTAAAAGAGATCTAACATATCAGACCCATGCTGGTTTTTCTCACTCATTACATCCTTATACTCACATAATGACACTATTATAGTGTCACTAATAGTGACACTATTACTCTATCATAATTCATTCTACACTGAAATTTTTATAAATGCCAGATTAGGTGGTAAAATTCATTTTTATTCACGCTTGGTTTTTGTAGTATTTTTTTAAGATTATTATGTGGAACAAATATCAAACTGCCAATATATTTAACCATAAGCTCTGACCTGATCTGTATCTTGTTGCTCAACCTTAGACTGTTTCATACTAAGTCTAAGAAATGTCTCCTCCAGTGAATCTGAATTCTCCTTTGCCATTAGTCTCCTTGGAGAATTCTCTGCTAGGAGTACACCACCTCTCATTAAACCAATCTAAACAGTACAATGTTAATAAAATTAAAACAAATGTATTTACTTAGGTATTTTCCTGTAATGGGGAGAGGAGACACTTGTATCTGAAGAGCTCCAAATAATGTACGACGATAATCCCAAAAGTAAGCATCAAGGGAACGTTTTAGCCAGGATTTAGTAACATTTCCCGGCTGTTTATTTGTTATTTGCTTGGCAGCTGTTTGTAATAGAGTTCCCAATTGTTGCGCTCGCCAAGTGGGGAGTTCGAGAATTGGTACATTTTTTAAACGAAAAGGAGTGACGCCAAAAAAAAAAAAAATGCATTGGCAATTGACTGAAGTATATGGAAGAGGGGACGTGAGCTCTGCTTATTAGCAGAGCTCACGAATATAACTTCCCGCTTTTTCTCATCTTTATAGACTTCAGAAAAGCTTTTGATTCTGTGTATAAAAGCCGTATTTTAAATACAATAAATAAATCAGGTTTGGAGTCTGAATATGAAAACATACTTGAATATATATATAATGGAGCATCAATGGAAGTCACGTTAGATCGGGAAAGAAGAAAAGTAAAAATAGACCGGGGAACTAGGCAAGGAGACATACCGTCAGGAAAGATCTTTATAAAAGTTCTAGAAGAGGCTTTTAAAGAACTAAAGTGGGAAGGGATAGGAATTAAAATAAACGGCAGGTGGCTAAATAAGCTTGAATTCATGGATGACATTGTGTTGATAGCTAAAAGTAAAAACGAAGCAGAAGTAATGCTAAAAGAAATGATTCAAGTAACGAGTAAAATAGGACTAGAGCTAAATGAATCAAAATCCAAAATAATGACTGTAAATGTAATGGAAGAAGAAAGCAAGCTAATCGTAGGGAGTGAAGAGTTTGAGATAGTCGACCAATATATATATCTCGGCAGTTCAATATGTAACAGTTCAGAGGGCCAAGATAAAGAAGTCAGCCGAAGGATTGCAAGTGCTTGGAGATCCTATAACAGATACAGATATCTGTTTAGATCGGATGTCAGTATGCCCAATAAGAAGAGGCTATGGACCATGTGTGTGCTACCGGTACTGACCTACGGAGCAGAAACTTGGATCCTGAAAGAAGAAATTTGGAGAAAGCTCAGAGTTACACAAAGGTCTATGGAAAGGAGCATGTTAAAAATAACTAGAAAGGACAGAAGGTCAAATAGTTGGATTAGACAGCAGACAGGACTAGTAGATATAGGTAAAGTAGTAATGGAAAGAAAGTGGAATTGGGCTGGCCACATTAGTCGAATAAAGGACGAAAGATGGACCAAACAATTAATTGATTGGCACCCTAGGGAATTAAAAAGGCACAGAGGAAGACCGAAGAAAAAGTGGGACGATGAAATGAGAAAGGTATGCGGAGGAGTCACGTGGCAGAGAGTGGCAAATGACAGAAAAGAATGGAAAAGGATGCAGAAAGTATTTACCGATGTCTGGCTCTACAAAAATTAATAGAGTATATTAATTTATTTATTTTATATTATAAGTGTATATATAGAATTAAGAAAAAAAAAAAAAAAAAAAAAAAAAAGAAAGTTTCATTTAAAAATATTTATATTATAATTATTTAGTTTTCAAGACGATAAATGTGTATTATTATTATTTCGTTATGTCAGAAGATGAATGTATATTATTATTTTTTGTTGTTAGCAACTCTAAACCCGGCAGGGTCCACGGCAAACGCCGATTTGTTATGTTTACTTGTACAAGATGTCTATAGGTAAAATTATTTTTTTTATTTTTCTGTTAAAACACAAGTATTCCTTTCAATAAATGGATTATTATTATTATTATTATTATTATTATTATATGGAAGAGGGTTATGGTCTTCAATAACACCCAGAAGTGGTGAAGAGAGTTCATAGCCAGCTGTACTGAAATCCAGGACGAAAAAAGAAGCAGTAGGCTGTAGATTTTGGCGAGACGACCTCAAAGATTCAAGTATTCATGCATAAAGATCAAAGGCTGACTATCCGTGAGCCATTGTTTTTGGTCCCTGAAGTTTCTGAATCCACTATCCACAGGTTATTTATGGAAAAGTTCAAATATCGTAAGGTGTCCTCAAGGTGGGTTATGCCAACCTCACAGAAGTTAGCGCAAATATCTTCAGCACTATGGAGATAAAAACGATGACATTTAGGATATCATTGTTACAAATGCTGAAACCTGGGTTTATCACTTCAAACCTGAGATCAAAGAACAATTGCGTGAATGGAAGCATTCAACTCAGCCCTAGCAGCAAAAATTCAAACAAACACGGTACCGCAAGATAGGCATCAGCTAGCTTCCATGACATTGGCATACAAAAACTGATACAGCTTCTAGATAAATCCATCCAGTGATTATGTAGAAAAATAAAGGAATGTTTAAGCTTTAAAATTATGTAAAAGTTTTCAATGTTAAAAATGTTACTTTCTATTTTTAAAAATTATGGACACCATACTTTTAGGATTACCCTCCTACAGATAAAAACAAATTATACAAAACATGTGTTGCTCTGCTAACGGAATTACATAATATAATAATTTAAAACAAATTCATAAACAATATACTTCGGATACTGACACAGTGTGCATTTTTAGCTTCTTCTATGTAATGCGTAGTAATAATTATTGTTTTCTTTTCCTCTGCAACAATCTGCACAAAATACTCCCAAATCCTGAAAACGATAGTTATTAATTTTATAATAATAATGACATTTTATTAAAATAAAATGTCCTAATCCACTGATAAACTTAAGATACTCATATCTCTTTCTTTTAAATTTTACGGACTTGTGCGATAGAACTGGGTCTACGCCAACTGTTGGTTCATCCAGAATTAAAAGTTGTGGATTGTGAAACAGAGTTACTCCCATAGAAATCCTTCTTTGTTGTCCTCCACTAAAAAGTTGTTAAATTATATTAGTATTATTTAATTAATTAATATTTCAATAAAACAAAGATTTAAGAAATTAAAATCTTATATCTAATATAATTTTAGACTAAATAAT
Source organism: Gerris lacustris (assembly GCA_951217055.1). Lineage (NCBI taxonomy): Eukaryota > Metazoa > Arthropoda > Insecta > Hemiptera > Gerridae > Gerris > Gerris lacustris. The sequence goes on along the minus strand of OX578281.1, from coordinate 69,521,496 downwards.
AAGTGTGGAATTTTATGATCTTATGTATTTTTAAAAAAAAAAAAAAATTAAAAAAAAAAACACAAAATTATAATAATTTGAGCATTACAACCTGCAATTTTTGATCTTGCGTTCAAGTGGTGGTAGTTCGAGCAGAGTGCTCAATTCTTTAATTCTTTCTGCTATTTTGGTTTTATCCATTCCAAATATAGTGCCATAGAAATAGAATACTTCATTTATAGCAAATTCGTCACTTAGAGCCACTTCCTATGCAAAGATAAAGAAAAAAAGTATACTATATTACAATAGTTATTCAATATTGTGAGTGTTATCAAAAAAATTAGACTACATATTTATAAGATGGTGGCAAGTGCTTAATTATAGTGTGATGGTGGCCTCCAAAGATGATATTTTACTGTCTTCAAACCCCACCCATCTCAATCAACGCCATTGTACTAAAAAAGTGAAAAACTTCAATTTTTTTTGCTTCCGAGTTTACCGAAGGTAACAGAAGCTATGTGATTGTTCTGAAGATCAAATATTTTTCATGTCCCAAAACAGAAATCCGTTTCAGACATCAAGGAAAATTTTTGGATCTGTGTCTGCCTGTCGGTCTGTCACTCAATTTTTACTAACCAAAATATCTAAAAAACTACTCATCGAATAGATTCGGATGGTAGGTCATAATTAGCCCATTTTTGGTGTCAAATAAGTTTCAACCTTCTGCGCCCATTTGTTTCTTTTCCACATGCACATTACTATACATTTGATTTACACCTATATCTTCAAAAGTACTGAACTGATTATAATTAAATTTGATTGTTTTTTTTTTTAAAGTAGCCTGCAGATAGCCCCGGATTAATTTTAACTGTCTGTGCTCTTTAAATTTTACTAAATTGATACTTTAATTCAATAAAAATTTGACAATAATAGCTTGTAAAAGCATAAAATCATTAAGGTATACGAAAAAGGATGCAAGGAAGCTATGTGCCACACTAATTAGCAAACTTTTTTTTTAAGTACAGTGTTTTAATTTTACCGTATTTAATTTTAGATACGCAGTTATCTCTTCATCTTCAAAAATATTTTGTTTCCATCATCTTGTTTACTTAACGAGTTTAAATTATAAAGGTGCTTTCTATTCTCATGTTAGTTTTTCACTTTCTGTAGCACCCATAATTTTTATTTTAATGCTCTTGTGGTATTTGAGAGCACTTGTATTTCAATACTTTGGATAATATTTTTGACATTATAAGTATGATGGCCAGTCTAAAAAATTTGTTTTTCTGTGGTAGGATGGATGTAAAATAGTAACTTTAGAGCCTAAAAAACATAGCTAAAATCCATTTTTTCATTACGTGGACTTAAAAAATCTTTTCATTACTCCTAGCTCTTCATTACTCCTAGGACGAAAAAGTTTTTATTGTACTGCTGGCAGTTGCCAAAACTTCCGTTAGTAGCGCTGCAGTCTTTGAAGAAATGCTTAGTACAATTTAATTCCGCTAGATGTCAATGCTTTTTATTTATCTTTTCTTATAGTGTAACCTCTTTTTAAGGTTTCTTTTTTTAAATCTTAAGTATGAACTAATATTTGTTATTATTATATTGATTATTTATTAATATTTAATGTTTTTTCATTGTCTGCTACCTCGGAAAAAATAGCATATGCTACGCGACTGTGAAGTGTTTTTTCTTTACCTTGGCAATATTTACTGTCTCGCTTCGCTCGACAGTAAATGTAATTGCCGCGGTAAAGAAAAAACTCACTTCACAGCCTAGTAACATAATATTATAATAGTAATATAGTATTTCTTGAATTTGAGTATGATCCTGAGTACTAAGTTTGTTAGTAGAGCAAATATAGAGCTTGTAACTTGATGGTTAGTTATTCCATTATTACTCCAAATAAGAGTGGTCACTTATCAAGTAACAAGCTAACATCATCTTGATTTTTGGTCAACTAACTGGTTTTGTACTCAGGATCATGAAAATCACATTGTTCACCAAAATGACCACTCTCCATCTTTTTTTTTTTTTTTTTTGAAATGCCGATTGCCGAAGCTTATGTCCCGCAGACGAATTTAGCCGACCACATATATTTTATAGGCACCAAAAGATTATCTTGATGTTAGTCAATAACTCTTTTGCACGCTATCTCCTGAGCTATACATTTTATATTTATACATTTTTAAAAAAGGATATACAAATAAATTAAAAGTGTGAGTTTTATTGGCCTATTAATTAAAACCTAACCACATATTATGTAGTACGTTAAACCAAACTATAAAGTATTTCAAGAGTTAAAAAAATCTTCCAATTCATTATAGTTTATTATACTATTTTGACATTAGTTAAGTTAAGTTAGGCCTATGAATATTAACTTACCGTAATGGTTTTGTAAAAAAATTCCAAGTAAACCCAATTATAAAACTTCTATAGTTCACAAAAACTAGGATAAAAAGAAATGTGGGGGGGGGGGCGCTAGTAAAATTTGGCCTAGGGCCTCAAAAGTCCTAAATCCGGCAATGGGTGGTGATTTCAGAGGGGCACCAAAAAATCAATGCCATAAACTAAGTCCCCCGAAGGAGTAAGGGGCGTCTTAAAATGCTCTACCCAGGGCCCCATGTACCCTGGATTGGGGTCTGACAACAACAATACTTAACTGATTTATTCCTTCTTTAAAGTATAATATAGAAATTATATAAATATAATACAATAAAACTTTACTTGAGTAAACTACCTGAGGCATATAACCCATCTGCTTTCTTTCAGTATAAATGACTTCAATTTCACCAGAGTCAAGACGGGTCCGCCCAACTATGCAGCTAAGAAGTGTTGTCTTGCCACATCCACTTGGCCCTAGCAAACCATAGCTAAAACACACAATAAAATTATTAGATAAACAAGAACCAGAATAGGCTATTAAATCACAGTACAAAGGTTGGGGTTATAGCAATCATGTTAGAAATTATGTCGACGATTAGTATACATCTATATTAACCCTGGAATGCTAATGGTAGTCGAATCGACGAGCACAGTTTGAACCTTAACCTTTTATGCTCGTATGGGATGGTGATGGGTACCCCATCCTTCTGCAGTGCTTGCACTGGTTAGTAACACACCTGCTAGTGTAGCGGTAGAAGTCCTTTTGAGCATACACTCGTTTTCTGACAAATTCCCGTCAAAGCTACTTCGTTGATTCGACTAATGTTTAGTAATAAACGTAGGAAATTAATTGGTCGTCGAATGAGCCTGTATTCTGGGACAATGGGCCTAGGGTAAGGGGCAATAGGCCTAGGGGAAAAGGGCAATGGGCCTAGGGTAATTGGCCATGGGCCAAAGACCAATGGCCGATAATCTGGGGCCTGGAGCACTTAGCAAAGGGCCTAGGGCTTTTGGCCTGGGGCATGGGACCTGGTGTATTAATGTTCACTCAATTTCAGATTCAACTGATGTTATTTGTCATGAAATGTTTGTATATCTCACTAAAAGATTTAATAATGAGTTCTTAATAGTTTTCTCTTTATAAAAGTGTAGTTTCAACCCAAAAAATGTATTTTCTGCATATGTTAGTCGAATCGACGAAGGTTTAGTAATACCAGCCATCCAATTAACATTAGTATTTAAGGGTTAATATAAAATGAGAGAAAAAAAAGCATAAATGTACTTTTAAAATCAAAGACCAATAGAACTTACATAGTGCCTTGCTTCACAGTCATGTTGAGTCCGTTAAGAACAACGGAGGTTTTAGTGTATCTTTTGAAGGCAGTTGTTATCCTCACAGCTGGGACGAAAGTTTCTATCGGCATTTTAGAGCTAGATAATGAAATCATAAATTTAAAAATGTATTTGAAAAATACTAAATTTGTTTAAAAAATCTAAAAGTTTTAGGTGCAATTATTAATTATTGTATTAATCTCTCTCAAGTAGAAGGCTCTAATGAAAGAATTTTAGTTCACTACGGTAACGTACAATATTGACCCATGAAACTTTGAATGTAATTAGAAATTCTTTATCCATATTTTTTTTTTGCTGTCCCCTTTTAATTTTCAGTGATGTTTTCTTACAATTGTGTCTTCAGGGGTGTTTAACCCTCGGGTGCACCGCGGTCTAATACAGACACGAGGAGGCGGGCACCCCTGATAGGACTTAATCTGTTTTATATGCCCACACAACAGGTAAAATAAATATAAACTTGAAATCATTTTAGCAAAATATTATAAAACATATTTAAATTGGTTTTATATTGTATTATTATTTATTTAATTTATAAAATACCGTTGTTTAGTCTCATAGTTTATAAGCACAAAATTAGTCAGTCTCCATTATAATTTTCAACTTTTTATTTTTTTTCTGTTTATTTTTATTATTTTATTTTTAAATTCAGGTACCATATTAATTTATTTTGTATTATGTGTATAAATTTCACTAAAATTAACATAAAACTAAAATTTAAGTGAAAGTGGCGCGAGTCCCCTGTCAGGACAATATGGGTACAGAATTAAAGTATAATCACGTACGATGTCAAACAGTGACTGATTCTCTTGATAAAAGCAAGAAGTGTAGCTAGAAAAATCCCTAGCTTCCAATTGCACCCACATCTATCTCAATTTCACAGTTATATCTCAAATTTAGGCCTCACAGGACAGCGCGTTCTCGAGAATTTAAAAAAAAAAAAAAAAAAAAAAAACACTAAGTTTTTTTAATAGTCCCAAATTGGGGATGAAATATTGCAAAAAACTTTTTAAACACCCCTGAAGACACAATTGTAAGAAAACATCACTGAATTTTTTTTAGTTATCATATTAATCTTCTATTCAATTTAATTTTCTAAATTTAAAAGATAATTAATTAAATTTCTTTAGCCTTCCTTGGCCAGGATCTGAATAGGTTGCTGCTTTAATTGTGTGAGTTCCAAAATGTTGAACTTAAAGATGTAAGTAATTGGCCTTTGAGAGGATTCCTGCAAGTGTATTGTATTTTATAGATCAAATTGTTTAATAGAGCCTCCTTGCCTTGCTTGACAATCGTTGAGGTAGGATTTACACCATTCAAAAAAAAAAAATTTGATCTATTTTCTTTAGTCGGTCCCTTATGTTTTATTACATTCTTTATAGTTGGGGGTCTTTAGAGATAAATACAGGGTGGAGCGCGGCAGACGTATGAATTTGAAGAGGGGATTGCTCCCTTCCTATTGGTCGTAGACGGTTGAGAGTAGAGTCGTTTGAAAGAGGGGGACAGGAAGTTTATGTTCCACGTTTCAGCAGGACGGGGCCAAAGCCCACACAGCAAGGGTTAGCGTAAATTTTTTGCAAGACAGATTTCCCGGGCGTCTCATCTCTTTAAGTGGCGATTTAAACTGCCCAGCAAGATTTGGCCACCTGATTTGGCTCCTTGTGATTTTTTTCTGTGGGGATACCTTAAATCCTTGGTGTCCAGCGATTGTCCCAGAACCCTGGAAGCCCTCAAGAACAACATCCGAGCCAAAATTGCCGAAATTCCTGTGGAAATGCTCGAAAGAGTGCACAAAAACTTTGAAAAAAAGGCTTAATCAGTGTTTGTAGTGTGAGAGGAACCACTCATCCGATACTTTGTTTAAATCTAGGTAAATTTAAATTTCCCATGTTATTAAATCAGGAAAAAATTTATAAAAAAATTATTTTGTAACATTCCGTGTTTTATTATATTTTCAAATTCATACGTCTGCCGTGCTCCACCCTGTGTATGAATAGGGATGGCGAATAAGTGATACCTCGTAACTACCAAAATGGTGATTTTGAGGTTTTCATTATATTGGCCTTGTGAGGCTTGTCTGCAAGTACATGCGAGATCTCATTAGTGAAAAAAAAAAATCCTTCACATAGAAAATGGGCAGTCATGACATCTCGTATCAGATTCGCAAACTATTTGCTATGTGATAGCTTGTAACTACGATAGACAGGTGTAGTGACACCTCGTATGTGTTTTCTGTTGTATTGTTTTGGTGAAGGTTAGTTGTAACACCTCATAACTGAGCTGCTAATTCGTAAGTGAGACCTCGTATGTGTTCACTTTACTAAAGAAGTGAACTAGATAACTACATTATTTTATGAACTGTTATAATTTTACAGTTACCAATGTTTCAGAAGAGTTGCATGTTATACAAATTTATAAAACACGTAACAAACTTAGTCAGTTAAAGTAATTTTTTTTTTTTTAAATATTTTTTGTTCCTCTTGTAAACCTGACATTTTGAAGAAACGAGGTATCACTTATTAGCCATCGATATGAATAATACCTTAACACCAACTAAAAGAAAAAGAATATAAAATGTTACTTTTAAATTGTCAGTCACAACATAAAGATCAGTTTTGTCCTAGGAAAATTGATCAGACCATTTCATATCTCAATTAATCTCTTGCTAAATACTTAAATATTATTTAATTACCTCATTTTGCTTTATAAAAAAAAATTCACCAGAATATTCGTTATAACCCTATTATGAAAATTGTTCACTTTTAGTATTCTAAATTAAGATTTACTATTCAAGATATACTTGAAAAAAAAGCAACACTTAATACAAAAGAAGCTTATACACTGAATTTAGAATGTATATTGTTAAAACACTGACTTACATGTGAGAAAAATAAAAAAAGAATAATTCACTGAAATGATTGAAAGACGTAGTAATAATTTAATGAAACCTCTTTCCAAGTCGACCCCTCGTCTTTTAAGTCACTCTTTTTTGCTGATGAAATATTAGTAGGTTTATGCAGCAGTAAAAAAAATAAATAAATAAAAACCAAAGCAAAGGGGAGGAAAGAGTAGAAAATCATATATTTATGCCATGACATGATAGATAAGGAATTGAAAACAAATAGAGGTCAGAATATGTATAAGTAAATCATATTTCTGTTACAACTTTTTTTTCTCTATTTCTTACGAAAGCCAATAATGTGATATTACCCTCAGAATCTTGTTATTGTATGTGTTTAATAAATTATAACATATAATACTTGCTAACAAGTTTTTTTTTTATTCTTAACTAATTACAAAGTTAATATATAGAGCTTTTGATTACCTCATTTTGTTTTTATGTCTCTAACCACCTCTAACCACCTATAACTAAAATATTTTGCTCGCCGCCTTTTTGGATAAAATTAAAGTACGAGAGAAATATGACAAGCTGTAAAAGCAACAAAATTATATTTTGTATAAAATTAGTTGATATAATGAATGTACAAGTTCTATTGCTAAAAAATAAAAAAAAAATATATATATAATCTGACCTTAATTATAAAAAAAAAAAAAAAAAAAAAAAAAAATATATATATATATATATATATTATTTTACTGAAACCTCTTAAAAGTTAGTAAAAGTAGAAACAATACCTTGCAAGTACTTTGTTCTTTAATTTTTAAGTCTTTGTTTTTTGCTGTTGAAATATTAGTAGGTTTATGACGTAAGAAAAAAAAAAAATGGTGTGAATTAAGAAAGGAGAAAGGTATGGGGAATCAAATATTTATGTAATGGTGTGAATATTTGACATGGCAGGGATTTCTTAAAAAAATAATTAAGGTCAGGTAATACCTGAATCAATTATTTATCTATAATAAACTATAGTTCTATTTTATGATTTGAATCGTACTGCTCTATTAAGTATATATATTAGCGAGAGCTATTTGACATATATCAATAAAATATCTGGCAGACAATATTCTTTGGAGCCACGTGTTTTTAGAAACATAAATAAATCATTTCTATCTTTCCAAAAAGGCAGTAGGTTAGAAGAGGAAAGTCCAACTTAATTTTGTCAAAGGTCATTTAAACAATTTGGGGAATCTAGCAATTAAGGAACCCTTCATTTTCCCTTGGCACAAATTTTGTCTCTATTCTTTACGGTACTTCTTATGATTCCTTCTCAGTAGCGTAGCTAGGGCATTGGGGGCCTCCCCGCAAGAATTTTTTGGGGGCCCCTCACCAAACCAAAATTATGAGCAAAAAAAAACCTCTTGTGTTTAGAACTGGGGGCCCCCTGAGGGTGGGGGCCATTTTGAAGTTATCAATTTTTGATATTTTAAAGTTTGACGGTTAATAATACCAAAAGTATAAATAGGTTTTTGACGTATAGCATATCGTTGGAACTGGAAAAAATTAAGGAAGTTATAAGCGAATATAATTATTTATTAGTGCGATAATTTTGATGACGTCAAAGTTTGTTTACATCTGTCAAAATACCGCCACACTTCAAATAATTAAATAAAATATAGGTATTAAAAATAAGGTTTTTTTTGAAGAATGATAATAAATCAGTTTGTTCAGAACGGTCACCCATCTTAGTACTGACCATGTCCAATGCTGCTGCGCAGCAGCAGGAAGGCCACTTTAGTGCCCTCTGAAGTGAGGAAAAGTTCCGAGGTACCCTGTACCTGATTTTTTTTTATGTTTTACTTGATATTTCAATGTAAATTTTGTTGCTTGAATATGTATTGCTTAAGTAGCATAAAAATAAATAAATCATCTAAGTGTAACTACTGTATAGGTGCTTACACCTTGTAATTCTGCACCTGAAGAAACTAAATAAATTAATTAAGAATTTTTTAAAAAATGAAATATAAATTTATCTATTTTTCGTTTTGGGATTTGTAGTTTGAAGTGGTACAACTGTACTAAAACTATTAGTACAATTGTGGAGAATTAACTTTTGCTTAATTCATGTACAGTATTATTTAAACAAATCTTAGTAAATAGTTTTGTTGTTTAGTTCATTCATAAACCCTCAAATCTGTCTGTTGTCTGCGCAAACACGTGGAGCCTAATCTACAGGGCCCATTTTGAAAAAATTTGGCATACATGTCCAGAAAAATCAAACCCCGAAACAAAATCGAGAAATTAATTTTACCTTCAAATTTTGGGGTGCTGCCTCCCCCAAAACTCTGAAAAAACATGAAAAAATGTATTTCTTGAAAACTGCTCCAAAGATTTTGATTAAAAAATTCTGAAATGTAGTCTATTTAATTACGAATCTAACGATATAAGCCAAACTAGATTTGTCCCGGTAAAAATTTAGTCTGACTTTGTTGAAAATCGAAAACAAAAAGTTATAAAAAAAACTTGCGGATTTTTTCCGAACTAACTTTCCGTACAGCAAAATTTGCTGAAAACTATTTAAATTCTGCTGAAAGATGGCTAAAAGTATTAATATAATGCATTGTCGTCGTGTTCTGAGCTATGATAAAAGTTTCAAAAGTCTAGCTACTCGGGAAGTTAGTTAAAATTTGTACTGGGCAAACAAACAAGAAATCAAGCTAATAAAAACTTAGTAAAATCAAAAACTAAGCATATTAAAAAGTATTTTTTATGTTTGGCTGACTGATTTTTTTATTATATTTTTTATTTTATATTTTATTTTTATTATATACTCCCCGAGAATATTTATTTATAACGTAACTGGGTTATATTAAGAAAACAATTCTTTAGCAACATTCTTTATTTAAAAAATAAACATATTATTATTTAAACATATTATTTAAAAAATTATTAGTCATTTCATATGTTATTAGTTTTTTGTGTTCTCCTTTACAGAGTATCCCGAGCGTAGATGAGGAGTCATACAGTAGTTTACATTAATACTATAATTTACATAAAATTTGACAGAAAAATGTATTAAGAGAGGATTATTATAATGTATTTATTGAGTCCTAATATAATTTCAAATTTATTACTTTTTTAAAATATAGGGGAGAGCGGGGTTGGTTGGGACAGTGGGATGAATTGGACACTGTTGTTTTTGGCTGAAAAGAAGGTGAGATTAGCAACTCTGGTGGAGTAGCTCTACAGTTGCTATTCAATCCTTCAAGTGGTCTAATGTATTGTTGATTACCATTGATTTTTAAAAAAATAAATTTGATTTGGAGGCAAGCTGATGTAAAATTTGAGACCCACGTCGGAAGCTTTCCAGCCCCTCTACAATATTCTTCGGCGCCTCTACTATTTTTATCTGGTAATGGATTTATTTATGATTACAAATCACTTTGGTTGCTTACTGTGGAGCAATGTGTTCCAATGTTATTGTGTTTGTCCCATTCATCCCCAAATGCCCCACTCATCCCCCATATCAAACACACATCGTACCTATTTCTTCCTTTGGTTGACTACTTTCTTACTTATTTAGTATTCCTTCTATTTAAGTACTCGAATGAATTGTTTTCATGATTTCAGTTGCAAAATCAGGAGTTTTGGTATGTGTCCAAAGTATCCCACCCCTGTGTCTAATGTATCCCACCCATTGGGATACATTGGACAAAGTGAAGGTTTTGGAAAAACATAAAAAATAGTATGATAATGTTTTTTTAAGTCGCTATAAGTCTGGAATATGTTAGTTAGGATCTCTATGCATGATAATCATACAAAAGCGAAAAAGTTCATGCAAAGCTGTGGCTCTCACGGCCTCTAAAAAAAAGTGTCCCAACCAACCCTGCTCTCCCCTAAATTTAAAAGTAAAACTTTTATATTTATTTTTGTTGGGCACTACTGTCCTTTCAATAATGTATTTTCAAGTTTAAAACTAATGTCTAATGTTTATGAAACCTGTTTTTAGGTTTTTGTCAAGTTCTTAGAAGGGTGTGGTTGGATCCACTAGGGTTCCAACCACAACCAGCCTTAGTATGGCATGGAACCACAGTGGATCCAAACATGCTCAATGATCTGATATTGTGGAGGCATAGAAATAAAGGAATAAAAGCTGTCATTTAACTTTTAAACATTGTCAGCTTTATCCAATATTGCATTATTAAAATGTTTTTAATAACACTAAATCAATAATAACTTATAATGCTTTAATAATTAAAATGATATTATTTTTAGTTTAACAAGTGCAAAGCTGATAAAACCCAGTGCTATATTCTCTATAAATAGTATGGCTATTCTATCTCCGACGCCCCAGTGAAAGAAACCCCAACCCCTCAGAGTGACGTTGAAATAAGCATCGGCTCCAAATATCGCTCTCATTATTTCCCCACCTGGCCTTATTGACCAGTGCATCCCTTCAACTGCCCAGAGACAACCTAGAACAAAATAGACAGAATATACAGGGTGTCTGGCATTATATGTGAAAAAATGAAGTAGGTTGTTCTACGTCTCAGGGGCTACAAAAAACACTATATAAACTATGGGTCAAATATTAACCGTTCTCCCATAAGTTCAAATTTTATGATTTTTTGAGATCGCATGCTTTTGCTCATAAAAACACTAATTGCTCTAAAAGTATAAAAGCTAGAACAAAATTTTTTGGTTTCGTTGTAAAGCTGACAAAATTTCCTACAAGGAAAGTGTAATTTTCATTTTTACATGACAAAAAATGTATACAAATGTTATTTTTAAGAAAAAATAAAAAAATCTTTTTTCTTTGAGGTTCCATAACTTAGAATAGAACCGAGATTAAACTGTTCGGACTTCAGGAAAAACTTCCTTATTTCCTAAATTTTCGATCAATATTAATACCTATTCATAGGGCGGAATTTTTAGTTAACTTCGCTGAAAGTAAAACAAGAAACATGTTTATTGTTGTTTTTGTTGAAATATTGGTAAGTATACTAAACCACTCTTGTTTTTTACTTTCTCATATAAAGAGAAAGTATTGTGATGGCGCGAAAATTCGATTTTGAGATTTTGATGGATTTACACGTTTTGAGGTCCCCTGAGTCCAAAAAAGTGGTTTTTAAAAAATGTCTGTCTGTCGTCTGTCGTCTGTCTGTCGTCTGTCTGTCGTCTGTGCAGACGCCTGGAGCCCAAACTACTGGGCCGATTTTGACGAAATTTGGCATACATGTTCAGAAAAATCATACCCCGAGGCGAAATCGAGAAATGAATTTTAGCTCTAAATTTGGGGGCGCTACCCCCCAAAAACTCTGAAAAAACATGAAAAAAAATTATTTCTCGAAAACGGTTCCGACGATTTTGATTAAAAAATTCTAAAATGTAGTCCATTTGAATACGAATCCAACGATATAAGCCGTTTTCCCGGGAAAAATCTAGTTCCTGAGATATTAGCTTAAAACGCGGACGGAGAGAGCCCGGGTTCGATTCCCCGACCAGGAGAAGTTATTTTTATGGTAAATTTTGATGAAATGTTCAATAATATTTAAATGTACATTTGAAAACTAATAAATGGAAACACTGGGCTAAGTAATTATAAACTCATATATGAGAAAGTTTGTCTGAGTTGTCTCGGACCGATTTTTTTTAATGTTTTTAATTATTTACTCACCTGTTAGTCAAAAATAGCAACAATAAACATGTTTATTTTTTACTTTCATCAAAGTTTACTAAAAATTCTGCCCTATCAAAGGGTATCAATATTAATATTGATAAAAAATTTAGGAAATAAGGAAGTTTTTCCTGAAATCCGAACAGTTTAAGCTTGGTTCTATTCTAGGTTATGGAACCACAAAGAAAAAAGATTTTTTTATTTTTTCTTAAAAATAACATTTGTATACATTTTTTGTCATGTAATTTGAGGGAATGAAAATGAAAATTACATTTTTCTTATAGGAAATTTTGTCAGCTTTACAACGAAACCAAAAATTTTGTTCTAGCTTTTATACTTTTGGAGCAATTAGTGTTTTTATGAGCAAAGGTGTGCGATCCTAAAAAAATCATAAAATTTGAACTTATGGGAGAATGGTTAATATTTGACCCATGGTTTATATAGTGTTTTTTGTAGCCCTTGAGGCGTAGAACAACCTACTTCATTTTTTCACATATAACGCCAATCACCCTGTGTATAGAATTATTTGAACTTAGACATATATAACTAGAAATTAGGTAACATTAATATCAACACTAGTATAGGTTGTATCGATAACACAATGATTACAATTAAAGGAACAGTCATTTCACAAATACATTTAATACAATTATTATTATACTCTTTTTACATTTAGTATTAACTTTTGACACTTAGATTGGCCAACCTATAAGAGGAAAAAAATAAACCCACTAGGACTGTGGGAGGTGTGGGGCTAGTGACATTTTTCAGAGCAAGGAAGGGGTAGAGGGAACAATACTATAGAATCTGGGTCTCAAAAAGTGGTTCATTATGCTCCCCCCCCCCCCCCCCCTTATAGTAACACTCAGTAGCGTACACAGAAAATTTTTTCGGGGGGGGGGGGGACCTAATACAACTTATATGCGGGTTTAGCATACCCCATAATTTATTATAATTGTAATTTCTCCCCCTTTTCAACACTCTAATTTCAATTTCTAACCTCATATTTAATTAAATTAAAATCCTATGAGGTAACACCTCACTATGTGATGTGATCGTTCTAAAGAGCGATTATGTCTCCGATTCCAATAATTCCAAGACAGAAATCTGTTCCAGTTATCAGACATTTTTGATGCCGTTTCTGGCTGTTAGTCTGTCTCTCACTCAATCATGGCGAACAACTCTTAAAAACTACTCTTTCGATTTTAATGAAATTCGGATTGCAGTTAATTAGCATATAAAAAGTCCATTGTTGGTCCTATATAAGGTCCAATCTTCTGGTCCCATTTCCCTCCACCACATTTCTCCACCTGCCACCATTTCTCTTCCACATGTGCACACACATACATTTATTCACACCTTATCTTCAAAAATATTCATCTGATTTTATAAAACTTATCTGATAGAAGCTTACAGATTAATTTTAACTGTCTGCGCTGTTTAAATTTTAGTAAATTGATACTTTAAATCATGTAAAAATCAAACCAATTTTGACTAATTTAAAAAAGGAGGGAAAATTGAGTAAATTTAACATGAATAAAGTATCAATATAGCAATATTTTAAGAGCGCAGACGGTTGAAATTATTCTTGGGTTATCTGCGGGCTACTTTAAACAAACAACAAACCATTAAAATTAATAATTCCATCGGCCAAAATCCGGGCCCAGCCGACAGTCGGGCCGGTATAATGTTTAATAAATTTAATTCCATCGGCAAAATGCAGTTCCAGCCGACAGTCGGGCTGGTATAGTGTTTAATAAATTTAATTCCATCGGCAAAATCCGGGCCCAGCCGACAGTCGGGCCGGTATAGTGTTTAATAAATTTAATTCCATCGGCAAAATCCGGGCCCAGCCGACAGTCGGGCCGGTATAGTGTTTAATAAATTTAAGCCCCTTGGCCCCCCCCCCCCCCCTGTGTACGCCACTGGTAACACTTTAAAGCAGCAGTTTGGAGTTTGGTAAAACAATATTGATATTTCAATAAAAACTCGAAATTTATCTGATATCAGCTGATAAGAATAATTGATATTTTCTTGCGACATTTAATATTTTTATATTCAATACAGTTTTCTTCATAAATAATATGAGGCGTTCCGAATACAAAGGGCGAACTCAACAAATGGTGATTTTGAGAAAAATTTAAATTAATGTTTTAAAGCATTGGGTGAACTCAACAAAAAAGTATGTCTGATAAGATTTAGGAATAAGAGAAGTGGGGGACTTGGGGAGTTAGATGTGGAGTTCGCCCTTCGTATCCGCCTACTTATAGACGATTCAAACCTCTCCTACAAGTTTAAACCAGTAATTTTTAGTGGAATTAAAGGCAAACTCAACAAAAAACTTTACAGGCTAAATCTTAGACCCTAAACGATGGTAAGGAAAAAAAAAAAAAAAAAAATGTTGTATGTTGAGTTCGCCCTTCGTATTCGGAACGCCTCATATGTACTTTAATGTTTGTTGTTAACCTTATTAATTATCTAAAATATCGTCGTTAATAAACGTGTAACAGTTCCTAGATAACCAATAGCAATCTTCTTTGAGTGGGGTATCAAATAAATGCTACTGATAAGGATTTGTTGACAAGCGTCTGTGGGGACGGAAGGACAAGGAATAGACCAATAAGACAAGGACCAGTGACCACGTGATCACTTTAGTTTGGATTGAGCTCACTTGAGTGTTAGTATAGGGGGAGGGGGGAGCATAATGAACTATTTTTCAAATTGCATTGCTCCCTCTACCCCTTTCTAGCTCTGAGATTGGCCCGACCTTCTCGAATTCAAAATCCAGTGCTTTCATTGGCTCCCCTCCACAATTTGTTCCTGCACGGCGGAACGATCTTAGGCCAGGGGGGGTCAAAACTTGGAAAGTGATGTTGGCCTACCAGGGGGTCTGGGGCAAAAAAATTTTTTAAGCAGTTTGTAGCTGTGGTTTTATAGAAAACTGAAAGAAAAAAGTCAAAATTTCATTTGTAGTTATAAAGCTTGAGTTTACGTTCGACGTGCTATGAAGCAAAGAGCGACAGACAGACAAGCACATCACCCTCGCCATAAGGGTTTGGAGAAGTATCTACGAAACCCTAAAGGAATTAATTAAGAAACTACCGGTAATGGTAATTAAATAAGAAACTTCTTGTTCAATAAATTGGACATGGTATTAAGCCACTAAATTAATCTACAATCAAGTGTTCATTGGATGTTGCCGAATATTGTAACTCTTGTAGATACATTGATGATGAACTTCTTAGCAATAGCCAATTCAGAAAAGTTTTTGGCAAAATCTCGAAGAACCGACAACACACTTAAATGGTTTAGTCTTTTTTTGTTACATTGTTGACCTCAACCAAGTTTTGAGCTTTCTCGGATTTGAAAATGTTTGTTCAGTTGTAGCTGGAAAAGCCCTTGATAATTTCCCAGGGGGGGGGGGGTCAGCTGAGCCTCCCCCCCCCCCCCCCCCCGGAATACTAGGTCCCTGAATACTAATTGTTAAAAGAGTACAGTGGTAATTTAATTTAAGAATGAATCTTACCATATTTTATACACTTATTAACCCATTCAATGCGGGTGGATCCATGCCGTGCTAACGCCCCAGGCAGGTGGATCCAAGCTCTCCCTTTCAGCCCTCTGTAGCTCTATTCTCCGTGCCTCGAGTAGAACCATCTTGCAAGGCTACGTCAGGCCCGCTCACGTTTGTATCCACAGTGGATCCAAACTTATTTTATTATTTATTTTTAAATTAACTTTTAAAATCGTTTAGATATATTTGGTAACTAAGGTAGGTTCATGTATTGGATAACGCATTGAATGGGTTAAACAGTCATGCCACATAAATTAATCAAATTAAAAATAATTTACCATTCATAATAGTGATTGTTACTATGGTTCCAATGCCAGAATATGCCACTAGAACGTCTTTCTCTACAAGCAACGCCACAAGAATACCTGTGAAAATAGACCTTTTCTAGCATTATTTTAATTAATGAGTTTAATAAGAGAGTAATAATTCTACTATTAAAACAAGTAAGGCACGCTTCCCTTAAGTACGTGAGGTGATAATCGCCGGTTTCTGTAAGATTAAGTTAAAATTATAAGTGTAAAATTGTATATACATATACAAAGAATGCAAAACATCTCTATATGTGAGGCCTCACTTCAATGATCTTCTACGTATGTAAACCAGTTGACATGGGGATCAACATTTTAAACGTCTGAAAAGTGTTAAATTATTCAACTAATTATTAAGTAACACAAGAAAGTCACTTACCATAGCCAATTCCTAGAAGCTGGCAGAAGTACACTACTATATAAAGTGTAACCATACTCCCCACCATCGTGGCACCAAACACGCCATATAAAATATACAGTGTTGTAACATTTTGTACGACAATTAAGAACTGCTGTTGTACTATCTGAGCTCCAAGAATCTCTAGTACAGTTAGACCTACAACATTTAATAAGAAATTAAATAATAAATAGCAAATACAATGTAGCTAAGTTATTAAAAGCAAAGAAATTTCTAGTCTAAGTAATAAAATACAGCCATACATACTTTTGTGTATTGGATGTGCTAGGTGACCTATGAACCATTGCTGTTAGTTACTTATATGTAAGGGATGAACAAACGGTTGCAATCGCTACCTTTATACACCAGAATTTTCTTTCCAAATAGAATTTGGTTCGTCTCATCGAATAGATAAAGTTAGAATTTAATAGACTGAAAATCAAGTTGATGTTAGTTTGTCCCTTGATAGGTGACCACTTTGATTTGGAGTAATATTTGAATAACTAACCTATTAAGTGACAAACTAACATCAACTTGATATTTGGTCTACTAACTAATTCTACACGCAGGGTCATAGAAATCACATGGTCCATCAAAATGGGCAGGATATGGCCCGCTCTTTAATGATTTTTTTTGACATTTTCATGTTTAGGCTATGGAACATAAGTCAATAACGTTACATTACTTTTAGCTTAAAAACTCAGAAAAGTATAACAGGGAGTTAGAAATGTATAGGAGGTCTGTAATCCAGTCTCCAGCTGTAGTGCCCTTCCCCTACCGCGCTTCGTAGGGCCGAAGAAAATCGAAAAGATTTATACGTGTGACAGGAAAGTACAGGAGGTTGCCATCAACTCTCAGCCCTCTCGGCCTACCTAGTACCTAGTATGAAGGCATATTAACAATTCGTAGAAGGCGAGCCGGCGCCTTTGAATTCAGTTGTTTGTAATCAAGCCGCGGCAGTGCCGGTGTGGAGATAAGAATAAAAATGATCTTCCATCTACTTTTATCAATTACTTGAATAAATTACCGATTATATTTCATTTTGTCGGTAGTTTACGCAGAGCAAAAACATGAAAATATATCACTGTCTTGCGGACTCGTATGCAATTTTTTTTTTTTTTTTCAAATCCTATTGCCAAGCTATGTTCCGCAGACAAACTTGGCCAACCACATATTCTTATAAGGCACAAAAAGATTAATTTATACACAAAATTCTAGCTTGATGTTAGTCACTTTTTTGCTATATATCTCCTGGACTATGATACAATTTCATTACATGGCAAGTCTTTGATATTTTCTAAATCACAGGATGTACCCATTTCAAAGATAAATGTTGACAATTTAATGGTAACACTCTATACTCTATACTTACTAAGACTACCTGAGGAACAATGTAGCTTAATGGTTTGGGTACGAGCAACTCTAAAACCAAAATCATATACCAACGCATCTAGTGATTAGTCGCACAGGGTAAGATTTTTTTACCACTTATAATGTAATCACATCAATCCGTTAACTAAAGTGACCCATCTTTTGTTTAAACTTCATGCTGTGTTGGCTGGAATGTACCCAGGGTTAGTTTAATAAACCATATGGTCCATGTCTTTGGGTTTTCAACACGACAGAAATAGAAAAAAAGAGCGTACCTGAAATTCTATCTCTCTCAAAGCATCCTGAAGTTTTCTCTTCTACCAAACTTGATGAAGTAAACATAAAATTAGTATAAAATAAAAACCTGAAACATAAAAAATTCTAATAATTACATGTCTAACTACAATATTTGTTATATTAATTTACTTACTTTATTTAATATAGTCCAGGAGATAGTGAGTAGAAAAGTGTCTGACTAACATCAAACTAGAATTTTGAGTATACGTTAATCTAATGGTACCTTTTAAGAATATGTGGTTGGCTAAGTTCGTCTGCGGGACATAGCTTGGTAATAGGCATTTAAACCGCTGGATAGTGGCCATGTCCTGCCCATTATGGTGGACAATGTGATTTTCATGATCCTGAGTACAAAATTATTTAGTAGACAGAAAATCAAGTTGATGTGAGTTTGTCACTTGGAAGGTTAGTTTTTCAAATATTACTCCAAATCAAAGTGATCACCTATCAAGTGACAAACTAACATCAATTTGATTTTTGTTCTACTAACTAATTTTGCACTCAGGATCATGATAATCACATTGTCCACTATAAATGGTGGGACATTGCCCTTATCAACCAGTTTTTTTTTTTACATTTTCATGTCTTGGCTATGGCACATAAACTCGAAAAGAGTTATTAAAAATCGACAGCAAAAAGCATTACACATGTAACACGATGTTAAGAGGATATAGGAGGCGTGCAATCAAGTCTCCCCACTATCGGTATTTTCAAATGCCTATTGCCAAGCTAGTTCCCACTGACGAACTTAGCCAACCACATATTCTTAAAAGGCACCAAAAAATTAACTTATATACAAAATTCTATGTTGATGTTAGTCACTTTTTTGCAATGTATCTCCTGGACAAATAGTACAGATTTTAATTTTCACAAATGAATTGTATATTTATAGGATTATTATAGTTTATAATAATAATTAGAAGAAGAAGAAAATAAGAAAAAGAAGAAGAAGACAAAATGAAAAAATAAAAGCATACGCTGTTATGTAACCAGCAGATACTTGTCCAATATAGTCAAAAGCCTTTCCATGAACAACCTCCACAACCTTAAAAAATAAACAGCACAATGTACAAATATTTTCACATATAAACTTATCTATTTATCAGTTATTTTTTATTTATTTGATATTAAAGCAGTTATATACCTAAGCTGTTATATTATACCTTGACTCCTTGAATCATAAAAGCCTGAATCATTTCACCTTCTAAACATATTAAAGTAAACTAAACCATAATAACTGTAAACAGAATACTGAATAGTTTTATTAATATGACAAAAACTACCTTTTAAGCTTACCCTACACTGGGACTAAATGTTGCAGGGCCGAATTATCTCTGCTGCGTTCAGCCCGCAGCAAAGGCATGTCACTTGGTGTGCTAAGTAAAGGCCAAATTATCACTGCTGCGTTCAGCCCCACAGCAAAGGCATGCCACTTGGTGTGCTAAGAAAAGCAATCGACTCTAGGACTCAATGTTGGGCGTCTTTGTAGCGGGGCTGAACCACAACAGCGCCGATTCTGCCCCGCAACATTTAGTCCTGATGTGGACTAAGCTTTAGAATCAAAGAATTAGTTTTTTCATCCAGTTATCAAATTTAAAGCGTCTCAACTCTGACATTAACTTAAACGATGGGGGCCTGGGTGGCTCGGAGGCTAGAGCACTTGCCGTGCAATAAGGCAAGTTAAGCAGCATCGAGCCGGGTCAGAAGGTGACCGCAGCTCTGGGTTCGATTCCCAGACCAGGCCCCCCACTCAATGTCCACCCAGCATTGTTTAAACAAATGGGAAGCTCCTCGAAAGAGTGGCGCCACCAGGTTTCGGCCTGGAAACCATGATGATAACACTCCTGGTTGTATTACAACCAGGAGGGGAGTCATAGTTAACGACCATATCTTCATCACACGAGTGTGATGATTTTGGTCTCTAACCCGGGTTTGTTCAATGGGCCCACCTAAGTGGCCTGCGTCTTCGGGAGAAAAAGCCCCCCAGAATGAAAAAAAACAAAAAAAAACTAAACCATAATAACTGTAAACAGACAAAAACCACCTTTTAAGCTTACCCTACACCAGGGCTAAATGTTGCAGGGCCAAATTATCACTGCTGTGTTCAGCCCCGCAACAAAGGCATGCCACTTAGTGTGCTAAGTAAAGCAATCGACTCTAGGACTCAATGTTGCACATCTTTTTTTGCAGGTGCTGAATTGCAACAGCGCCGATTCTGCCCCGCAACATTTAGTCCTGGTGTGGACTAAGCTTTAGAATCAAAGAATTAGTTTTTTCACCCAGTTATCAAATTTAAAGTCTCTCAACTCCGACATTGTCTTACCTTGTCTGATTTTCTTCTCACTTCAACATCTACATATAACAGCATTGAAAACCACCATTTTTAGTTGAAAGCTGACTTCGTTTAGTGAATACTTTTAGTAGAAATTGTATTTTTTTATTTTTATAAAATTAATTCACATTGGTTGTGTACATATTTTATCCTACATTGGATGACTTATCATACCCCAACAAAGGCCATATTTGTCACCTATCTATCCAGGCTATGAATCTTACTAGAGTTACGGTACCTAATTTAGGCTATTGTTTATTTGCCATTTGTTTTTCAAAACATGTTTGAACAGTATCAAAGCTTAAATTTTCTCTCTTCTAAGAAATCAATTTATTTTTGGAGAACAAACAAATTTTTAGCGACACCTGACTTTTTTCAAAGGATATTTAGAATAATTGATAAAACAGTGAAGCATTATCATAAAATAGTTGTTATTTAAGTTGTAAAAATTATCAGTCATATTTGATATCAATAACAGTATAATATACTGCTTATTCCATGTAGAATATTTATTAGTCTATTTACTATAATATAGTAAAAAGAAAGTAGACAAAACAATTTACTTACTTCAACAGGTATAGTGGCTAATTTCAAAGGATAATTACAAAATTTACAAGCTTCTTGTAGTAACTGCATTAACTTCTCATACAGCATAATATCAATGACTGTAGACACCATGTTATCTAGAAAAATAAATATTTATTAATGTTTTATTACTAATTGTGTCCATTATTATTTTTACTAATAGTTAATACAGAAAGTTAGATATTTACGGTAATTTTATCAAATTATAATGATAAACATGTTGTAGAAAATAATTGGTATTGATAGGGCAAGAAAAAGTCAAGAGGGATGTACAGTCAAAGGGTAGTGACACACTTCGCCACCCGGGTAGCGCTACCCGGTCAGCAATGAGAATAGAATGGAACCTGTCACACGAGGTGGCGCCCCCGGGGCACTTCCCGGTCGACCGTCCCAGGGTCTAGCCGTCACCTACAGGTGGCTCCACCCAGTCAGCCCATTGTTTTCAATTGAACCTGTCAGAGAGTGCCACCGAAGTCCCTGCCACTCAGCCCCCATTCCTTCAATCAAATATAGGGGAAATCAAATCAGGGGCTGACTGCATCCCTCATATAAGTATGTCTTTACTGGTCAAACTGTTGTTCAATATTCTAAGCAATTCGTTGCAAGTTCCACACAACATTCGGGAAAAAATTGAAAATTCAATTTTTAAAAATTGAAAATTGTTACTGTCCTCTTTGATACGTGGGTACACTGTATGAAACAAACTAGTATTATTTTGTCTGAAATTATTGGATGAACTCAAAAACGAAAGTGGCATCAACCAGGTGGCGCTACCCGGGTGGCGAAGTGTGTCATTAGCCTTAGAAGGGATGTACAGGTTTAAGAAAATATACTCTTTTTACAATTAGTATTAACTTTTGAAAGTCAGATTGGCCAACCTAAATGAGGAAAAACATAAAGCCACTAGCCCTATGGGAGGGGTGGGGCCTGACTTTTTCGAATTCAAAATTCCGTGCTCTTATTGGCTCCCCTCCACATTTTTTCAATTTTCCCGCCCTGTCAAAAGTTAATACAAATTGTGAAATGAGTATAGTTAACTCTGATAGTAAGTGGAGGGAAGCCAATGAGAGCTTGTGATTTTGACATTTTTAAGGTCAGGCCAACTAGAGACAGGCTAAGTAGCCATACCTAAAAGTTTCTCTCATACGTTGGCCAACCTGAGCTGTGAGACTTATTCTCATCTTGATCCACTATATGTTTAGAATTTGATTTTTCTTAGCTAAATATTATAGTCCAGGAGATAACATGCAATGAAGTGTCTGACTGACATCAAGCTAGAATTTTGTGTACAATTTAATATTTTAGTGCCTTTTAAGAATATGTGGTTGGCTAAGTTCGACTGTGGGACATAGCTTGGCAATAGGCATTTGAAAAAAAAAAAAAAACTGGTGGAGAGCGTCCATGTCCCACCAATTATGGTGGACAATGTGATTTTCATGATCCTGAGTACAACATTTGTTACTAGACCAAAAATCAAGTTGATTTTAGTTTTTCCCTAAATTGGTGACCACTCTGATTTGGAAAAATATTTTTTTTAACATCAACTTGATTTTCGGTCTACTAACTAATTTTGTTTTCAGCATCCTGAAAATCACGCTGTCCGCCATAATTAGCAGGATGCAGCCGCTCTCCACGGGTTTGTTTTTTTTCAAATACCTATTACCAACTATGTCCCGCAGATGAACTTAGCCAACTATATATTATTAAAAGGCACTAAAAGATTAACTTGTACACAAAATTCTAGTCTGATGTTAGTCCTACATTTTTTTGTACGCTTTCTCCTGGACTATTATTAGTACTATTATAAAGCTACTCACCATTATTACCCTTGATGATGAAGACATTGCCCCACTCAGCAGCTTCATCTCTTGCCTCGCCACCCTCTTCCAGTCTTTCCATGATGTAACTTGAGAAATTAGATTTAAAATGGATCATGGCATTAGTTTTTAAAGACCCTATTGATTTAATACCTTCATTATATGTTTGAAGTTCTACCTGAAATTATAAATATATTGACAACTTTAATAAAAAACTAAAATTTACAACAAAAAAAAAAACTTCCCGGAATCAGAATGTTGTTTTCTATGGACTTTAAAGTTCAGAAATGATTGACTATGTTGTCACCATCCATATAAATTGTTTAAAGACCTTATGAAGATGGCCACTATTGATTGAAAATCAGCCTTATACGTTAAATTTACTTTAGTATAGAGATGTCTTTCTTTAGTCTTGAACAAACTATTTCCCAGATAGTCATCAATATTTTATCAAAACCAGAGGTAAATTATTTCATACTTAAATATTTATTGAAGCGAGCTTTTTACATTTAACAAACTATGCATCTTATCTGTCTGTCTGTAGGTGTGTGTAACGTTTAAGTGTCCGACGATAACTTGAGTAAAAGTTGAACGATTTGGTTGAAATTTTGAATTTATATTCCATTCACTAATGCTCAGGCTAAGTTCGTTGGACAGAGAGATCGATCCAAGAGTTCGTTACGCTCGCATAAACGTGACCTTATAAATTAAAAGTGGAATTTCAGGACGGGAAAAGATTCTATTATCACCTATTTGATGAGACAAACATTTATTTTGCAAATAAAATAATTTAGTAAAACCAACACTGACACTGCTATGAAGTGTTAAAGATTGCTAAATTTATTAATGCGGACCTGAAATAGAGAAGACAATGTTTTTACTGATATCTTATCTTCTAACGAAACAATTTTAATAAAACTTGGCTAAACTTGGTCTAAAGAAAAATTTAAATTGGCATGTAAAATTTCAACTTGATACGAACAGTAGTTTTTGTGTAGCTAAGTGAAACATTTTATAATAGTTGAAATGGAATGGGCGGGACGAGTAGGTAAGTTAAGGAGTAGTGGAAAAACCCTTCTCCACATATAAGTGGTTCTCTGTTACAATCATATTCTTTAACTATCAACTCATCATGATTAACTGTCTAATATGTATTGCATTAAGGCGGACAATACACATGATAGTTACTCGCACAAAAACATACGAGTAGCTCGCAGAGGTGAGCTACTGGCATGTGTATACATCAAATAGCATGGGAGTAAATCGCACAAGGTTTGATTTTTGTCTTGCCAGTGGCACAAGTCTAGGGGAGGGGGAACTGATAAGGCACGTGTAAACAGGCCTGCCAGCCCAAGGTTGCTAGTAGCTAGCACGAGTCTCCCTCAGCCCTTCAGTCTTCAGTTGCGTTCCTTCCTTTCGCGGGTATCTGACAACAACTCATCAACTTTCTCTGGAAGCATTCGCAATGGATTCATAAAACTATTGACATCCCCGAACCGCATTTCATTTAGTAGGCACTGACTCGCTCCATGTTCTTAATTCCCTTCTAGCTACCAATCTTTTACCCACACTCTTCGTGTATTTTTATTATTTTTAAACACAGTTCTTAGCAAGTGACAGAACAATCTGTTTAATTTCATTCTGCACCGATAGATTCATAAGGTACATTGAAACAATTAATAAAACTCATCAAAATTAATTAAATCAAATACAATTATTTCATCATTTATTTCGGCTAAAAGAAGGCAAGAAACGATTGCCTGTTTCAAAACTAGAACAGTGACTGGAATGTGTGTTGTCATGTGCTAGTAGCTCGCACAAGACCTATCATCCGGATGATACTAGCATGCTGTTTCACTGGCAAATGTACACAGCGTCTACAGCATGCCAGCTACTGACGTGCTAGTAACTCGCCACTAGCATGCTTTCTTACTAGCATGTGTATTTCCGCCTTTACAGTCGCTTCAATGATAGAGCGCTTCAAGTGATGCCTAGTTTATTTCAATATTCATTTTAAAATAATGAGAAGGGGAGAATCATAGGAACTTACCACAGTTGTTCTTTTTCTGAGAAGATCAGTGTAAATGCAAGAGAGAGGTATTTTAGGAAGGCAGTCTCGTACAGGAATATAATCTGTAGGTGCATGACATTCGAAGCCTTCCTCATTCAACAATCCTATAGGATATGAGATAGTGTCCTCATAGAAGAGTAAGTTCAATAAAACAGTGCTTAGAGGCGGCACGCAAATCACAAATAGTGTTACCCTAAAACGAAATATTACACTTTAATATAAATCTAAATATTATTTATCTACGACTGATACGAAATATAAACATTATTTCTCTGTTTAGATGCGTAGAAAGTGATTATTTACGTGCTTGTATTCATTGCGCATGCGCGTCTCATGGTTCTGAAGAATTCCTCTTCTTTACCACGCTAGCGCGGTAAAGAAGAGGAATTCTTCAGCTTTACGCACGATTAGCGAGTTTGTTTACATTTAACAAAACTTATTTGCTATTCTTTTATTAAAGTAACTGTTTATATTAAGTTTTTAGTGAAAAACAATGAATGAATCAAGTGGCTTTGACGAAAATGGAGAGAATAATACTCCTCCAGAAATAATTAATTAGGCAAAAAATACAACTCAAGATTAATGCCATCTTTATCAAGAGAAGAGATACAAACTTACATACAGCAAGTTAATTTTTTTCTGTATTTATTATTTAAATCTAACAATCGTAGATAAAGTACGGTACGCAACTCGTGGGAAAACGGCATTTTGCATTGCTCGTGTGGTTTTACTACCCTCGCTGTCGCTCGGGTGCAAACTCCACACTCGCATGCAAAATGCTACTTTCCACACTTGACGCGTAATGTACTATATTCCTAGCTTGAGGTCCCCTGTTCGTACAGATGCTGATAAGTGTAGGGTCAAAACGGGGTATGAAAAGTGAAGAAGACTACTTCATAAGACTTCAAGGGACATCTTCAGGCCTGATATATGCTCATGTAGTGTTCCATTAGGTTGTAAAATTAAGATTTAAAGCATTTTTGAAAAACAAGCATTTGTCAGAGAATACAATTTTTTAAACCACATCAAACAAAAATGTATCAGTATCACAGAATTGTACATAAAATTATATATTGATACCTTAGCTCACAGATGTGTAAAGTGACATTTTTTTGTAAAATGAGGGTTAAGTGATAATCTGACCCTTTATGACCTATATTATCAAATGCACAGATGTGGTAAGTGTAGCATTGCTCTAAGGGTGGTTTATATTAATGCCGAATGAAGAAAATACAGTCACTTTTCTGAACTGGAATACGCAGATGTGATAAGGGCTTTTACAACCATAGGCCACTATGAGAGGAGACAGTTTAAAAGTCAAATGTGGTAAGTGATCACTTGTCACAACTCTTTAATTCCAACAAGTGATGTTTACTTAACAAGAATATAACTGTAAATAACTCGAAATAGCTTTGTGATCACTATTATCGAGCACTGAATATTCAAGTTCGTTTTCTGAGAAATCAGAATATTGTCACTTAACACATCTGTGAGCTAAGGTATCGATATATTGTTTCGTCGGGAGGGGAATTATTAATATAAAACTAGAAATTAAAATAATACCATTCCAATTACCCAGACTGATGAATATTTAATTTCGAGGTTATAATTACAAACATTAACAAAACATAATATTAAAGGTGATTATAACAAAAAATATTATAGAAAGTTACAAAGTTTGCGGACTGTATTTATTAAGGATAATTAATTACAAATGATGGGAAATAATAAAAATTTGTACTTGAATATAAGGTATAAAAAAGGATAGCTTAAATGATAAAAGTACAATACCAGGTAAGTAGATGAAGATATAGGCATATATTAGGATGGCAGAGATAGGATAATTCACAGATATGATTCACAAATTAATATACACATAGATAATGTTTTAAGATATAAAAATATTAAAGATATTAAAGTAAAGATAGATAATCAAATAGAAAGGAATGAAAACATAATGTGATGAGTAAGTGCTTGTATGAGGTAATACAAAAACAATGCCTAGTCAGGTTTGACAACCAGGCAAAAAAGAACATAAAAAATAACAAATCTAAACAAAGATTAAAAAATCAAATTAAACAAAATTATAAACAATGACAGGATTAAACATATATTCAAATTATATTTAAAAGTACTAAGAAAATCTAGATTTTCTTTGTACTTTAAAACATGCAGTTACCATATCTAATTAATTTTAAAACGTTTTTCTTATTCAATTTATTTTTAAAATATATTCTGTGATACTGATACATGTTTGTTTGATGTGGTTTAAAAAATGTAATTCTCTGACAAATTTTTGTTTTTCAAAAATGCTTTAAATCTTAATTTTACAACCTAATGGAACACTACATTAGCATCTATCAGGCCTGAAGATGACGAAATATAGCCAGTTAATGAAGTAGTCTTCTTCACTTTTCATACCCCGTTTTGACACTACACTTATTAGCGTAAATATTATTTCTCTCTATATATTATAATGAAGATAAAGCTTGATTTAATTTTTAGATTTTGCCTCAGGGTATGGTTTTTCAGAACATGTATACTAAATTCAATTTAAATTAATAGAATTATGACTAGAGAGGTTGTTTAATATTGTTGTAACACAACAATATTGTCACCACAATTTAATATTAACCCTAGAATGCTTATGTACGTCACTTTGACGTGTATTTTTTGAAGTGAAACTTCTTTGGCGGCGGTAGAGCGAATTTTCTCATATAGTGACATCGTGTAACGAAGTTTGCGATTCGAGACTCGTCCAAGTGTAACCTATTTTTTAGATTAATTGTATTATATCTATTTAAAGACCAGCAAATCTAAACAAACATTTATTTTTAGTGGAATAAATGTGGTTGCCTTAGCGTAGCAATATTTTTTTTTTTCAATTAAATTTCCCATAACCATTTCCTAAACCTGAAATAATAAATTCGTCCAAAAATAAAAGAGAGCAATGCATTCTAGAACTTAAGTTTCACTTCTTATGAATAAGAATAAGAATAAGAATAAATTTTTATTTCCATTAAGTTAATTTATAACATTGATTGGGACAAGTCACAGGTATATCTAATACATTTAAGAAAAACACAATTAACATTAAAAATAACAAAACGCACAACATTAAAACATTTTTTGGTAATATTCCTCCAATCTATAATAAACATGTTTAATACAAATGTCTAGTCCTTTTTTTAAAATCAATAAAGTCTAAATCTTTTATGTCCTTGCTAAGTAGTTATACAATCTTATTGCTATTATAAAGTGACCAACTTCAGATTTGGATAATCTATGGTAAGGAATCATGAGATTGTCTTTGGTTTTGGTGTTATATGAGTGGTAACTACTATTGTCTCTAAACAAATTAATATTTACTTTTATATGTAGTAGCGAGTTATATATGAATAGATTCACCACCGTCATTATTTTATATTTTATGAACAACTTCCTGCTTGATTCTTGCCTTTTAGCTCCTGCTATAATCTTTAATGCTTTCTTTTGAAGAATTAGGAGTGTTTGCAGATTTGTGTGACCCCACAGAATGATGCCATAACTTAGTACACTCTGTATCATTGCCTTATATACATCAACTAAAATTTTTTCTGACACTTCATTTTTTAGTTTTCTTATAACATAGATGTACTTGGATACTTTATCTCTGACCATATCTTTGTGAGGTTTCCATGTCATCCTATTGTCCAGCATTATTCCAAGAAACTTTGCACTGCAGGATTCTTCTTTGTTTCTAAGGCTGAACGTAAGTACTTGGGTTTTGTTGACATTCAATTCAAAATTATTTTCTTTAAACCACTCTTTCATGGTATCCAATCTTTGCCTTCCTATTTGTTTCAGCTTTTCTATGTTCTCATGTACATGGATGATATTGGAGTCATCACAAAAAAATACAAAATCTTCATCACAGTCTGGGGGTGTTGTTAAGTTCATATGCGGCCCTGTATCATCAATGTCGATAATAAAGGTGTATGGTCCTAGCACCGAGCCTTGAGGTGTACCGTTACTGGTTACTTCAATGTCTGATTCTTCATCTCCATAACAGACATACTGAGGCCTCTTACTTAGGTAGCTCTCAAAAAACTTGTAGGGGTTCCCTTCCACACCAATAAACCTTAATTTATACAAGAAGCTTTGGCGCAACATAGTATCAAATGCTTTACTAACATCACAGCATGTTAGCTGTACATGTTTTTTGTTCTCGAATCCCTCTATTACTGTGCTAATCACCTTCATAACCGCTTGGGTAGTCGAACGACCTTTCCTACCCATATTGGTTTTCTGATATGTACCCATTCTCCTCTAAGTGCTTTATTAGTTGCATTTTTACTAATCCTTCCAACACCTTTCCAATTATTGTTACCAACGATACAGGTCTATAGCTGCTTGGATCTTTCCTACTTCCTTTTTTATATATTGGAACAACTTTGGTTACTTTTAACACTTGTGGAAAATAACCTATCTCTAAACACTGGTTCAGTAGTACTGTTATCGGGGTCAATATCGCATGTATAATATCCTTAAGTAAGCTATTAGATATTCCATAAGCATCTCTCGCTTTAGAACTACTCAATCCTTTAACTATTTTTAGCACTTGTTCTTCTGTTGAAGGAACTAGCTGCATAACTTTAGGCTTCCAAGTTCTGAGGGCATATGCTTCATCTATCATTTTCTTGGCTGTCTCTTCATCTCCTATTTTACTCTCTGATATACTAATAAAATATTTGTTAAAATCATCAGGAGTTAATTCTTCTTCCGTAATTTCCTTATTTTGTGTCCGACAGGATCTGTTAACAATTTCCCAGGCAGTTTTACTTTTGTTTGTGGATATATTTATTTTATTTTCATTGTACTTAATCTTCATTTCCTTAATATGTTTCCTAAAATCTTTTTTCTTCTTTTTATATTGGTTCCATTCCCAGCTGTCCTTCACATGTTTCCCTAAGTCATATTGCATTTGTACTTCTCTTCTCATCTTCCTTTCTTTTTCACCAAACCAGCTATACTTATTTTTTCTTACTCCTTCCCTTATCTTCTTAGGTGTAAAGCATATCTCATGCAGTTCTTTTAATATATCTACAAAGCAAACAAATTTTTCTTCTATATTACTATCATTATACACGAAACTCCAGTTTATAATATTCTTCAACATATGAATGAAAATTTCTTTTCCTTTTGCTGTAATTGGTATGAGTGAGAGCCTCACACATATTTTTTTGAAAAAAAGGTGGTATTGACTCCACCACTAGTTTTGTTGCGCCCATATTCAAGGTAATCTTTCCTCAGTTAGTCTGCTTCAGGCAAATGTTAATAATACTTTTTAGTTTTTGGTGGTATTGATAATAACTATATTATGTATACCACCTAGTCTGTATTATTTGTCCAAAAACTGGTCAAATATGTATTGTTTATAATTTTTAAAAAAAATAGTTTTTCTTGTTCTTTCTGTTTTTATATGACTATAGAAGTTAAAAATCGATTGAAAATAAATCACTGAATGCTAATAAAAAAAAAAAACACTTTTTCATAGTGTCTATTTACATGCTTCATACTCACAAAAACCTGTGTGAACAAAAAACAGTGTTGTGTGCACGTAAGTGGTAGGGTTTGATGTCTAGCGATGTTACACTGATGCAAACTCATGAATCTTTTTATCTGGAGGCTTCAAAATAGATTTTTACTAATTATTTTCTAGTTGTAAGTCATATTGACGTATGATATTTAATAAAGGGTGTTTTTTAAAGGTAAGTATTCTAGGGTTAAAACTCACAGACCCGTCTCGACATATAATATATATAATCTTCAGTGTGCGTGTTGACTTAGTAAGAGTGAATTCTGAAATGTATTCTCTCTATTCCGACACACTATTCTGTACTGAATACAGTCGCACTAACACTCACACTGAAGATGATATTTTATGTTGAAATGCGACTGTGAGTTTTAAGAGAGAAACACTTTATTTACAAAAATAACAGAGATGCTGCCCAAATAGAATGGGTTGCTAAACACACAGAGTACTGATCTATCGTGAGACATTAATTAAATAATTAAAATAATATTCTGTACAATTAATTAAATGACATGGTCAAAACAATTATAATATATTAGCAATTAAGTTACCATTAAACAAAGAAAGGGTCACACTGTCAAAACAAAACGATTTAAAGTAAAATAGGATACAATTAAAGTAAGTAATAAGTTTAGTAAATATGGTAGTTAATAATTCCCAGTGAGTCTAAAATAATCGACTCTGACAGGGTTGTCAAATATTTTCTGTCGATACCGACCTCGTCAAAGAATGAAGATGTTAAACTAGGTATGGATCCTCTAGCGCCAAACCATAAACCTCTGACTTCGTATTCTCTGGCACCGTGGCTCTCGTGGTATTTTTCTTTGAGGAATGTGATGCACTTTTTATAAATGCCTTCCTTCTCCTTATGGACTTTCTCACCTTGGGTGAGGTCGTTGGTTTCATACCTGACAGTAGGGTCTATTATTAAAGCTTTCGATATAAAAATGTGGTGACGATATTGTTGAGTTACTTTCTATACTAACCTCTCTAGTCATAATTATTAAGTGGTGATACAAAATCTCAGTCAAAACAACTAATTATTTGAAATTAATAGAGTTGATATGCTCCGCACCGTTGCACAGACTTCATGCAGACATTATTTAAAAATAACTTTTTTGGACTCAGTGGTCCTTATATCAGAAAATCAATCAAAATCAAACTTTTACACCATCAAAATACTTTTTATTTTTATTATATTCTAAGTATACATGATAAGTGATAGTATTAATGATTTCCTGTAGGACTTTAACCCTTAAATGCTAATGGTAGTCAAATCGACAAGCACAGTTTGAACCTTAACCTTTTACGCTCGTATGCGATGGTGATGGGTACCCCATCCTTCTGCAGTGCTTGCACTGGTTCGTAACACACCTGCTAGTGTAGCGGTAGTAGTCCTTTTGAGGATACCCACGTTTTTTGGAAAATTCCTGTCAAAGCTACTTCGTTGATTTGACTAACGTTTAGTAATAAACATAGGGAATTAATCGGTCGTCAAATGAGCCTATAGCCTGGGAAAATGGGCCTGGGGTAAGGGGCAATAGACCTAGGGGTAAGGGGCAATGGGCCTAGGGTAATTGGCCTCGGGCCAGAGACCAATGGCCGATAATATGGGGCCTGGAGCAATTAGCAAAGTGCCTAGGGCTTTTGGCCTGGGGCATGGGACCTGGTGCATTAATGTTCATTCAATTTCAGATTCTTCTGATGTTCCTACTAAGTTATTCGTCATCAAATGTTTGTATATCGCACTAAAAGATTTAATAATGAGTTCCTAATAGTTTTAAAAGTGAAGTTTCAACCCAAAAAATGTATATTCTGCATATGTTAGTCGAATCGACGAAGGTTTAGTAATACCAGCCATCCAATTACCATTAGTATTTAAGGGTTAATAATCACATGTGTTCCAAAGAATGTAAAGCACCATACTAACCATAAGTTTCTGAATGTTGCTCGATAATTTTTAGCAAATTGTGCCATGAATCTTGACTTTTTAAAAATTGTATTATTTTGCATTGTTTTCTCCGGTTTTGGTCCATCCGGATAGATCACTTTATCCTAAAAAAAAAAGAAAAAGTAGAAATAATTACCTAAATTATTTTATAGACTTCTACTAACCTTTAGCTTTTACTAGCCCTTTGTTGTATGGGTACTGTATTTGTATTAACATTATGTATGGATAAATTAAATGAACAAAATATGTAAGTGAATGAACATACATATGTACATTCTTATCAGTTTCAAAAAGTTAGCTATTCTGAACACAAAATCTTTTAAATTTGCATTTTTCAGTGCATTTTCCAAGTTGTTATTTTGCGCAGGGTCAGTGAGAATGATCATAAGAAGTGTTGATCGTAAGTGATTTGAGATAATATTTTTTTTATTATTGAGGGCTTGCATTCTTTATAGAGGATCATACAGATTACTGTATGTCTGGACTAAGGGGGTCCTACTGTACTTGATTATTTACCTTAATTATTGCTTACCTATTAAAAAAGCCCTGATAAGGGGTTAGGTGTTGTCTAAGGGTAGTGACACACTTCGCCACCCGGGTAGCGCCACCTGGGTGGAGCCCACCTGGTTGATGCCACTTGCTCCCGCCACCTGACTTGCGCCACCCACTTATATGAGGGATGCAGTCAGCCCCTGATTTGATTTCCCCTATATTTGATTGAAGGAGTGGGGGCTGAGTGGAAGGGACTTAAGTGGCACCGTGTGACAGGCTCAATTGAAAACAATGGGTTGACCGGGTGGCGCCACCTGTGGGTGCTGGCTAGACCGTCGGAAGGTCGACCGTGTAGTGCCACCCGGCAGGTGGCGCCACCTTGTGACAGGTTCCATCTATTCTCATTGACGACCAGGTAGCGAAGTGTGTCACCCCCCTAAGGGTATTTAACTAGAGGATTCCATCTTTAAAACGCTTGATTAAAGATAACTGCCGACTGCTGTACCCAGTGCAATGCGCGACCATCAAAGGGTTAAATACACTTTCCACTAGAAGGGCGGCATTTTTAATCTTGCTTATTCAGAGAAATGTAGCTTTCTCTTCAGTAAAACTAAAGTAAACTAGATTGATTACTAAGATTTATAACTGCTCAATATTTAAGGTTTCAGTCCTGACCTGTTCTGTTTCTTGCTCACTTTTGGCATGTTTCATACTTAGTTTAAGAAATGTGTCTTCCAATGAATCTGAATTCTCACTCGCCATTAACTTCCTAGGAGAATTCTCCGCTAAGAGTACACCACCTCTCATTAAACCAATCTAAACATTAAAAAAAGCAAAATGATTATTTTAAAAACACAAATGTTTTATTTAGCTCCTTATTAATAAATTAAATTTATACCTTGAAATTATAATTTTAAACTTTATTTTATTACACTTAAACTATTTTATGAAAATACAAAGTTAATAAAACATATCTTCAAATACTTACACAATGAGCATTTTTAGCTTCTTCAATGTAATGTGTTGTTATAATAATTGTTTTCATTTCCTTTGCAACAATCTCTACAAAATACTCCCAAATCCTAAAACAATATCAAATTAAATTATAGTCCATAGCATGTAAAAAAGTGTCTGACTAACATCAAGCTAGATTTTTGTGTACAATTAAATCTTTTAGTGCCTTTTAAGAATATGTGGTCAGCTAAGTACATCTGAAGGACCTAGCTTGGCACTAGGCATTTGAAAAAAAACAAAATTTTAGTTATTTAAATATTTCTCCAAATCAAATTGGTCACCTATGAAGGAACAAACTAACATCAACTTGATTTTTGGTCTACTAACTAATTTTGTACTCAGGACCATAAAAATCACATGGTCCACCAGAATTGGCGGGATATGGCTGCTCTCCACCAGATTGCTTTTTTTCATAAGCCTAGTGCCAAGCTATGTCCCGCAGATGAACTTAGTCGACCACATATTCTTAAAAGGCACCAAAAGATTTACTTACACACAAAATTCTAGCTTGATGTTAGTCAGACACTTTTTTGCACGCTATCTCCTGGACTATTATTTGTTAGATTTAGGAGTTTATGAACTCTAAAAGTGAACACAGTTTAAATAAAAGTAAAAAACTAAATTAAAATTTATAAATTTCTGATTAAGTTTGTAGAATTCACTAACTTATTAGAATGGTAGGTTTAATTTTATTGAGGCAATAGCAAAGTTTTTGCCTATACTTGTGTGAAAAATAGCCTTTTTACTGAAACATTGCCTACATTTGTGTAAAAAAACAGCATTTTTACTAAAACTTTGCCTATATTTGTGTAAAGAAATATAGCCTTTTTACTTTTTACTGAAACTTTGCCTATATTTATGTGAAAAAATAGCATTTTTACTGAAACTTTGGCTATATTTTTGTAAAGAAATATAGCCTTTATACTGAAACTTTGCCTATATTTGTGTGAAAAATAGTATTTTTTTTACTGAAACTTTGGCTATATTTTTGTGAAAATAATAGCCTTTTTGTGAAAATATATAATAGCCTTTTGTGAAAATAATAATTTTTGTGAAAAAATAGCCTTTTTACTTTTTACAGAAACTTTGACTAGATTTGTGTGAAAAAATAGCCTTTTTACTTTTTACAGAAACTTTGACTACATTTTTGTGAAAAAATAGCCTTTTTACAGAAAATTTGCCTAGTTCAATTTGCTCTCACTGTGGTTGGCCACAGAAATGTTTCTTAGCTGGCTTTTTTTAAACCCCAAGAATTCCCTGAGAAATAGCGACGAATACCCTAATTTTGTAAATTATTTTAGTGTAATAAGGTTTAAAGAATGGACTTTAGTTCTACCAAGGTTTTTTTTTAAAAAAGCAATATATTTCAGAAGTTACTCCATCATCAGGCTCAAAAACAAAAACTACATAACTAGATTGCACTAAAATATAAAATTTGAAATATAAATAACATGTAATATCTCTATAAAAATCACAATAAAAATCACAATAAACACAGTACACAAGTATAGGTTAAGGTATAATAAGATAAGGTTCATGAGGAGGTTATATCAAGAGGTTAGGTTACTCCAATGTTGTCTTTCATCTGTTGAAACTGCTTAAAAAGTGGGGAGTTGGAGACTTCTATCTGTTCATTTAGTGTAGTAACTGCTGGGTTGTGGGCTGACAGATATATTTCTAAGGCCTCAAGCTGATTTAGCCTGAGACTCTTTTCTTCTTTATGGAGGAGAGATGCATCATCTAGATTAAAATTGTGGTTGAGGTCAGTAAGATGCTTAGCAAATGCTGAATCTCTCTTATATCTGTTAAGTGTAGACTCTTTCTGATTCTTGGTTCTTTTAATTAATTCAAGTTTATTCTGTAGGGTAACTCTTCTAGAAGGTAACGCTTTGGTGGTAAGTAAGTGGTTGACGTCCCTAATGTCCGATTCTAATTTTCTAATTTCTATACTAAGTTTAGTAATACGATTTTTGGTGGCAATATGCTCTGACCATCTAACCTTTGCTGGCCGTAAGGTTCTTCCGATATATGACCTTACGGCCAGCAAAGGTTAGATGGTCAGAGCATATTGCCACCAAAAATCGTATTACTAAACTTAGTATAGAAATTAGAAAATTAGAATCGGACATTAGGGACGTCAACCACTTACTTACCACCAAAGCGTTACCTTCTAGAAGAGTTACCCTACAGAATAAACTTGAATTAATTAAAAGAACCAAGAATCAGAAAGAGTCTACACTTAACAGATATAAGAGAGATTCAGCATTTGCTAAGCATCTTACTGACCTCAACCACAATTTTAATCTAGATGATGCATCTCTCCTCCATAAAGAAGAAAAGAGTCTCAGGCTAAATCAGCTTGAGGCCTTAGAAATATATCTGTCAGCCCACAACCCAGCAGTTACTACACTAAATGAACAGATAGAAGTCTCCAACTCCCCACTTTTTAAGCAGTTTCAACAGATGAAAGACAACATTGGAGTAACCTAACCTCTTGATATAACCTCCTCATGAACCTTATCTTATTATACCTTAACCTATACTTGTGTACTGTGTTTATTGTGATTTTTATTGTGATTTTTATAGAGATATTACATGTTATTTATATTTCAAATTTTATATTTTAGTGCAATCTAGTTATGTAGTTTTTGTTTTTGAGCCTGATGATGGAGTAACTTCTGAAATATATTGCTTTTTTAAAAAAAAACCTTGGTAGAACTAAAGTCCATTCTTTAAACCTTATTATGGAGTTCTACAAAAAGAACATTAGAACCTTAAGAAAACTATTTTATTTTAGTGTTTGATTTAATATTCATAATTTTACTGTACAATATGTATTAGTATGAAATATTCTTAAAGAGAGAGTACTAATAATAAATTATTCCTTTGATGTAGAATTTCTTTTAGGTATGCAAAATATTTGAATTTTTTTTTTTTTTTTTTTTTTTAAATAAATAAATCCTTTGAAGTTGAGAAATGCTCCTTTACAAACAATAGGATTAGTTAGAAATTCATGTTTTTACTAACTTATTAGACAAAAGAGGATCCACTCCGACTGTAGGTTCATCCAGGATTAGAAGTTCAGGATTATGGAATAGTGTCACTGCCATGGAAATCCTTCTTTGCTGACCTCCACTATAAACATAAAATAATAAACAGTTTATTAATTTAAAATAAAATCATGCCAAAATACCACATTATATTAAATTTAAGAATTAATCTATTTTTATTTGTGTCTTCAGGGGTGAATAAATATAAAGGGGACAGAAAAGGGGGGGGGGGGAATGCTAAAGAAGTGAGTTTAATAATAGTACATTACGCGTCGAGTGCGGAAAGTAGCATTTTGCATGTGAGTGTGGAGTTTGCACCCGAGCGATAGCGAGGGTTGTAAAATCACACGAGCAATGCAAAATGCCGTTTTCGCACGAGTTGCGTACCGTACTTTATCTACGATTGTTAGATTTAAATAATAAATACAGAAAAAAATAAACTTGCTGTATGTAAGTTCGTATCTCTCTCTTGATATGGCATTAATTCATTAGTTTTATTTTTTGCCGAATTAATTATTTCTGGAGGAGTATTATTCTCCACATTTTCGTCAAAGTCACTTGATTCACTCATTGTTTTTCACTAAAAACTCGATATAAACAGTTACTTTAATAAAAGAATAGCAAATTTGTTTTGTTAAAAGTAAACAAACTCGCTAATCGTGCGTAAAGCTGAAGAATTCCTCTTCTTTACCTCACTAGTGTGGTAAAGAAGAGGAATTATTCAGAATTATGAGACGCGCATGCGAAATGAATACAAGTACGTAAATAATCACTTTCTACGCATCTAAACAAAGATATAATGTTTATATTTCGTATCAATCGTAGATAAAATAAATAAAAGAATCAAGCAATATATTTAATTGGAGGCTGATAACGTCTTATGATAAAATCAATAAGACTTTTCAGAGGCAGACATAGAAATAGTTTATTTAAACTCCTGAGGATCTCCAGTAAAGACCTCTTTTTAAAGGATGTAAGATTTTAAGTTCAATTTTTCATAATTGAAAACATTTTCAGGGTTGTTAAAAATCATAATAACAATTATTAAAAACTCAAAGTAGTGATTTGTCAAAGAACTCATCAAGAGCCATACGTCTGTTTTCCCGTATCCTTTGAGACTTGTTTTTATTATTACTCTAGCATTAAAAGCTTATGCTTTGAATTTACTGATTTATCTAGTTTTATCTGTTTTTAACTTGGTTCTTTATACTACAATTTTTTTACTCATTGCTTTGACCTTTCAAGGTGAAGGGCTCCGGAGACCCAACGTGTTACTCTCAGGGATATAGAATTTACACAAGTTACAAGTTAGTTAAATTGAAATTTAAAGAATTTATACGTAGAGTATTCCTGAACGAATCCACTCCGCTGCAGAATGTTCGTTTCCAAACATACGCAACAAATTAAATATCAAAATTTTGGTAACGGAAGCATTGTAATCATTCTGAAGTGCGGAATATTTTTATTTATCCGATTTGATAATTCCTGGACAGAAATCGTTTCAGACATCATGGAATATTTTTGGTCTCGTGGCTGTCTATCGGTCACCACATCTTAAAAACTACTCGCCTGATTTTGATGAAATTTGACTGGTAGGTCACTACCATATTATTTTCAACCTGTGTACATTAAGTATTGCTAAATTGATACTTCTATTCGTGTACGACCAACAAATAAAATAAAATAGTATAAAAACCTGCAGCTTTTGATCTTTTGTTTTTGAGGTGGCAGTTCAAGGAGAGAACTCAGTTCTTTGATTCTTCTATCTATTTGATCTTGATTCAATCCAAATATTGTGCCATAGAAATTAAATGCTTCATTTATAGTGAACTCATTACTTAATGACACTTCCTGCAAAAATATATAACTCGTATATTGCTTCAGCATTAACTCTTAAAATGTAATTTAAATTGTAAATAAGCATGGTATACACTTATTTTATAATATAAATAATTTTATTATCCAACATGCAGTAGAACCTCCTCCTACGAGCCCAGGCCGTGCCGGGACCGAGCCCTCCCACCCTCGTTATTAAACATAAGGCACAAGCACTAGATATGAAATAAACACGGGTCGCCTAGTAGAGGACAGCCCGGCCCGTGCCCGCCTCGTCCCCGGCTCGTTGTAGCATGTATGTGAAGGCTCGGACGGGGCACGGTGGGAGGGCTCGTGCCCGGCTCGGTGTAGCGTGAATCATCCTTTATTGAGGTTGTTTGGATAATAATATTCGCGTTATAGAGGTTACTTTAACATTATGTGTTATGGTAATCTCAAGGGGATTTGAAAATTGCACTTGTAATTGAGGTTGTCGTGTTATTGAGGGTCCTGTAAGCGAGGTGCTACTGTATATACTCCATTTAGTTTCGAACCCTTTAACGACATAGCTACCACCTTAAAATCCCCTAAAAAATCACCTTTGATATTGGAAATAGTAAAAAAAGGCCCACAAAAACAAAATTTAAAAAAATATGCTTATTATTTTTTGGCAGTTACACAATATATTGCGGTGGCGCACAATATATTGCGTTTTTTTATGCTAAAATATTTGAAGTAATTTATCTGGGGAAACAGCAGTGCCCCGGCCGATTCCCATCCTTTACTGGAACCATTTCAAGGCATTTTGGAGCTCCCCCTAGAATGTTATTAATGATATTTAGATAATTAAAATTAATAAATTAATTTTTTGTTAGAATTCATTATAGACTGAACCAGAAATATAAATTTCACACCTCTACCTATATTGGTTTATAAGATATATGAACCTAAAGCTTCGTTATTTTGTCACTGACTCATCAGACTTCTAAGCCACTTCTAGCAATCCTAGAAACATGAAATTTAGTTTATAAGTAGAGTTTAATCTTAAATAAAGGAAAAATTTTGAAATTCGCAAAAAATCTGTTTCTTTGTCCATTTAAAGGCTATTTTGCCTATTCAAAATTAATAAAAAAAAATTGAAACTTCCGCTACTAGCGCTACCTAGTAGAGAACTTTAAAACTAAAGAATTATTTTACTCTCATTTATAGAATTTTACATTGGAATAAGTGAGATTGACACTGATTTGACAGTATAGATTTAACATAAAATCTGTTTCTTTGCCCATTTAAAGGCTATTAGAAAATCTGCCTATTCAAAATTAATAAAAAAAAATTTAAAAAAACTTGCGCTACTAGCGCTACCTAGTAGAGAACTTTAAAACTAAAGAATTATTTGATTCTCATTTATAGAATTTTACTTTGGAATAAGTGAGGTTGACACTGATTTGACATAGTCCCC
Source organism: Gerris lacustris (assembly GCA_951217055.1). Lineage (NCBI taxonomy): Eukaryota > Metazoa > Arthropoda > Insecta > Hemiptera > Gerridae > Gerris > Gerris lacustris. The sequence continues at coordinate 69,481,161 of OX578281.1, read as the reverse complement.
AGGCCACCATAAGAAGTAAGTCGCTGATTGATAAAGTTTTCTTACCTTATGGAATCGCTTATTTATGCCGTGTCCACCGATGAATTGAGTATATGGCAACGGGGGCTGGGCCATTTCTTTTTTGTTGACATGCCAAACTTGCCCTTCTGCGGGAACATTGAAAAGAGATAGATAAAGTTTTGATTTTCACAGGATCGTTTAATTAAATTATTTCAAAAACAGTGGTACACGTGGCCACCGATAAGAGAGGGCCGTTTGGGGTGGCCACCGCCCCAAACATATCGCTCTGCAGGGACGTTGAAAAGAAAACGGCCCACTCGTATCGGTGGCCACTTTTACCTCTGTTTTTGAAATAATTTAATTAAACGATCCTGTTAAAATCAAAACTTTATCTATCTCTTTTCAATGTTCCCGCAGAAGGGCAAGTTTGGTATGTCAACAAAAAAGAAATGGCCCAGCCCCCAGTTGCCATATACTCAATTCATCGGTGGACGCGGCATAAATAAGCGATTCCATAAGGTAAGAAAACTTTATCAATCAGCGACTCACTTCTTATGGTGGCCTGTAGACTAACAGTATTGTTCAAGATAATTATTTAGTTAAATTTGAACACTTTGCATTTCAATACTCGCCTTTATGTTTCAAACCTTTTCTTCTAAGCAATTCTTATTATTCCTACTACTCTTTATTTCCTAATATTTCTTTCAACATCTTTCTATTAGATACTTACAAAAAGAAGTGAAATCCCAACAAAAACACTTATGTAAAAAAATAAGCCAAGTCTCACGTAAAAAGTTGTGAGATTATAGGTGTAGCCAAGTTTCCCTAGTCCAAGTAAGTTCTACTAGGTCTGATTTATCCAGTAAAAGTAAATGATGTGACTGTCCCCCTCTCTATTCTTTGTACCTCTCAAGCACAAACCTTTTCTTTTTCATATTAATCTACATGTTTAAATTTAAAAACATTTTCTGACTTGGGCAAATACACAGCACAAACTTATTCAACTTCAAAAAATCAAATAATAAATTTTAATTTTTAGTTTTAGTGTCGCAGCACGAGGATACGAAATTGTATAAGACACACTGCATCTAATTTTAGCCTTTTTGTGCTGCGTATTTGCCAAGTCAGAAAATGTTTTTAAATTTAAACATGTAGATTAATTTGGAAAAGAAAATGCTTGTGTTTGTGAGAAACAAAGAATAGAGATGGGGGGGGGGGGGGGGGGGCAGTCACATCATTTACTTGTACTGGATAATCAGACCTAGTAGAACTTACTTGGACGAGACAAACTTGGCTACACTTATGATCTCACAACTTTTTACGCGAAACTTGGGCTTATTTTTTTACATAAGTATTTTTGTTGGGATGAATTCTACAATATATGTTCCAAAGAATAAAAATTGATACTAGTAGTAGTAGTAGTAGTAGTAGTCTAGTACTTTCTACTAGAACGGGTAGGATGAACCACTTGTTCGAACCTTGCAATTAGGCCATCACTTAGGCGTTTTACGCCCCGCGGTAGAGTTGCAGCCACTTCACACATCATACCCCTGTACATAGTACTGCCGAAGCGAGTATGATGTGATCAATAGTGAGCCATATAAATCAGAGTGTCACGGCGAGGAATCGAACCCCGTCTCGTTCCACTCATGATTCAGTGATGGCCGAGCAGACGTGGTTTAACCCACACGGCCATGCTAGCTCCCCAAAAATTGATACTAAGTAGTATTAATACTAATTAATACTACTTTAAAAAAAAATACCTGAGGCATATAGCCAATCTGACTTTTCTCAGTAAATACAAGATTAATTTCACCGGAATCAAGTCTTGTTCTTCCAACTATGCAGCTAAGAATTGTTGTCTTGCCACAACCGCTTGGGCCTAACAAGCCATAGCTAAAACAAAACAAAAATTAAATATTAGTACATACAGAACTCATTCTTCTTCCTGTAATTACAATGTCATTTAAAAACCTTGAGTTGTAGTGATTTGTAACCTTATAACAATAATTATTGTATATCAGTTTATTTTTAATCTGTTAATACACTCCTTGTCAAAATTAATGCACCACTTTTATATTTCTCTGTTTCGACTATCTCTAATTTATACTGATGTTTAATGATTCATTAATCATCATCATTTATAATCATCTCATATGTAATCATCATTGTTAATCATATTTAATCATCATCATTAGTTATATTTAATCATCATAAATGAATCATATTTAATCATCATCATTAGTTATATTTAATCATCATAAATGAATCATATTTAATCATCATCATTAGTTATATTTAATCATCATAAATGAATTATATTTAATCATCATCATTAATGATTCACTGTTATTTGCAGTTGATTAAATGAGAGCTCTCACGTAGTTATTCATTAATACAGATGTTTGATTGTGTCAACAAGAATAGACCTCCTAATTTAACTATGGAGGAAGCGATTAAACGCGTAGTGATGGGTTAAGAAAGGCTTTTCTCGAAAGGTTGGTTGTCGACTAAGAGTGCATCTCACTTCAATCGGCCGAGCTTTTCGGTGGTTCCAGGAGTGTGAATATGATGGACAGAGGCGAAATAGGTCCGTCTGAGATGAAAACAGTAGAAAAAAGATCCTAATTGAACGACTTTTGTGTAAGCATAAAAATATAAAAGTGGTGCGTTAATTTTGACGGGGAGTTTAGTTATTTATGTTACTAAGCAGCAAAATGGAATTACACTGACGAGTGATTAAGTTAGCCTCCGAGCTAGAGGCGAGGACAGGCTATGATAATTAACTGCCGAGACAGGCAATGAATAGACGAGGCAGAAATGCTTCCTTTGCTGCCTTGTTGCATACAATATTTTATCTATTCACACTATTTAGATGGAAGCTTAAAGATTTAAATGGGCGCCTAGGTAAACAACAATACAACAATACAATTAACAATATAGCAAATAATACAACATTACTTTGTAATAAAACTAAATTAAAATAACACTAATTAAAATAAATCTAAACACAAACAAAAACAGATGTTATGATACGCACTGGAAAACACTGTACTTTCTCTGTAAGGAAATATTTCCCTGACTGTTTCAACTACTTTTCTGCCTGTTTTTAATATTTTAATGAGAAATCAGATATCATAATTTCAAATTGAAATCATCAATTAATTTTGCTGCCATGAGTTGATAAAAACCATTAATTAATTTATCTTATCTTTTTGTCATAATCATTTACATTATCTTTTGTATGAAATACCAAAAAAGTGTTACTGTTACAAAAAAACGGTTCACATTTTTCAAACATGTTCTCAAAAAATGTTTATTATTATTTTTCTGAAGTACATTATTGTAGATGGGACATTTTAAGAAAGGTTTTATAAACGAGATAATAGTTTCCTTATTAGAACTAATTCTTTTTTAGCTAATACTAGAAATAATTTGATAATATAATTAGATAAGTGACTTATTAATGGATTTCTTTGGAACAAAGTTCCTAATGGCACGTTCTGGAGCCTGGGAGTGAATCCGAAAAAAACAAACAAAAAAATCACCGTCACAAAATCACCGTCACAAAATCACTGTCAAAAAACCAAGCGTCACGAAATCTACCGATGACGATAACTTGAGTAAAAGATGACCGAGTTAGTTGAAATTTGGTACACATGTTCATTTTACCATTGTCCAGGCTGATTTCGTTGTACAACGTTATCCGCCAAGGCGTTTACGCGCAACACTCGCATAAATGTAGGCTTCAAATTTGAAATTGGAATTTTAGGACGGGAAAAAATTCTAACTTCATGTATTTAATGAGACAAAAAACTTTTATAAAAATAAATGTTTATAGTAAAACGAACACCGACACTGCTACGAAGTGATAAAGATCGCTAAATTTATTAAAGCGGACCTAACATTTTAAAATAAAGAAAACAACGTTTTTACCGATATCTTCCGTTCTAACGTAACGATTTTAATAAAACTTTTTACACATTGTCTAAAGTACAATTGAAACAGGCATGTAAAATTTCAACCTGACACAAGCAGACATTTTTGAGTAGGGAAGAGATATATTTTATAATATTTTAAATTAGTAGGCCGGGTAGGTAGAAAACAGTCCTATTTCCTACCAACTGCAAACATACTCTTTAACTATAAACTCATCATGATTAACTATTTTCTCAATATTCAATACATATTTATTGCAAGACGCTTGCTTCAATGATAAAAAAAAGATGTTTTTCTTTTAATTTTGCCTTGACTCCGCTAAGTACAAATAGTTAGTTACTTTTAATTTTGTCTCTTTTACAACTCTACCATGTATAAGTAGTTAGCATCGTATACTTAGCAGTGTGATTTCATAATTTATATTTAATGAAAAGCGTAAGGAACTTGGTTCCTACTGGGTGTCCCGTGACACCACACATATTTTTTTTTTCCTTGTGAATATATTGTATTAATATCATTAAAGAGTAAAGAGACATTAAAATAAAACTACATCTAGAAACATGATATCTACCAATAACAATATAATTTTAAGGTAAAAATGGACTTTGAACTTACATTGTGCCCTGTTTGACGGTCATGTTAAGTCCATTGAGAATTACAGCATTCTTAGAGTACCTCTTGAATGCAGATGTTATTCTTACCGCTGGGATGAAAGTATCTCCTGGCATTCTAAAACTAGGTTATCCAATGAGTTAAGATTTTATTTTGCAGGTACTAAATTCACTTTAGGTATCAAAAGAATTAGATTTTAACTTCCAATACAATTCCTGGTCATTGTAAAATGACAAATAATGTTTTTATGCAATTAAAGTTCAATTTTTCGTAATTAAATTATAAATTAAATATTTCTATTGATAGCGGTAATTCCAGAAAGATTATAATTTCTCCAACAAAATTATTTAACTTGTTATGTTAAATTTAAAAAGAATATTATAAATACACGAAGAAAATAGCAATATTTTTAAACATTTAGAGAGACAAATAATAATATTTACAATAGTGATGGTGTAATATTTATATATAAAGAAATATTATAGAAGAAACATACAAACTGTGATAAGTAGATTACTGATATAAGTTGAGAAATTAAAGATAGAAATTTATGGAGAACATTTTAAAGATAATAATCATAAAATTTTCAAAGAAAAGAGTAAATAAGTATACCTTGATATGTATATTATTGAAAGAGAACTGATACAATGATTTAATGAAAGAAAAGAAAAGTGAATGAATTAGAAATTGTACAGCTGAGAAAGGCGAGGAATATATTCCCCCATTGTATATTTTATTCACATTTAATGAAAGGGACAAAAATATCACTCCAAGGAATTCTCTACCTCAAGCCTTCCAGTAATATTAGAATAATTAAGAAATAATAAGATTACTGCTAGCTGGCCATCTATCCCCTTCATAAATTTTGTTGAATAAGTCAAAATGTAAAGGTCAATACACTAAATGTAGGTGAATACACTAAATGTTAAGGTGAATACATTAAATATAAAGGCGAATACAGTAAATGTTGGTGAATTCACTAAATGTAAAGGAGAATACGCTAAATGTAACGGTGAATACACTAAATGTAGGTGAATACACTAAATGTAGGTGAATACACTAAATGTTAAGGTGAATACACTAAATGTTAAGGTGAATACTTTAAATATAAAGGCGAATACAGTAAATGTTAGTGAATTCACTAAATGTAAAGGAGAATACGCTAAATGTAACGGTGAATACACTAAATGTAGGTGAATACACTAAATGTAGGTGAATACACTAAATGTAAAGGTGAATACACTAAATGTAAAGGTGAATACACTAAATGTAAAGGTGACTACACTAATATGTAAAGTTGTAAAGGTAAATACACTAAATGTAGGTGAATACACAATACACTAAATGTAAAGGTGAGTACACTAAATGTAAAGGTGAATACACTAAATGTAAAGGTCACTACACTAATATGTAAAGTTGTAAAGGTAAATACACTAAATGTAGGTGAATACACAATACACTAAATGTAAAGGTGAATACACTAAATGTAAAGGTGAGTACACTAAATGTAAAGGTGAATACACTAAATGTAAAGGTGACTACACTAATATGTAAAGTTGTAAAGGTAAATACACTAAATGTAGGTGAATACACAATACACTAAATGTAAAGGTGAATACACTAAATGTAAAGGTGAGTACACTAAATGTAAAGGTGAATACACTAAATGTAAAGGTGAGTACACTAAATGTAAAGGTGAATACACTAAATGTAAAGGTGACTACACTAATATGTAAAGTTGTAAAGGTAAATACACTAAATGTAAAGGTGAATACACTAAATGTAAAGGTGAGTACACTAAATGTAAAGGTGAATACACTAAATGTAAAGGTGAGTACACTAAATGTAAAGGTGAATACACTAAATGTAAAGGTGACTACACTAATATGTAAAGTTGTAAAGGTAAATACACTAAATGTAGGTGAATACACAATACACTAAATGTAAAGGTGAATACACTAAATGTAGGTGAATACACAATACACTAAATGTAAAGGTGAATACACTAAATGTAGGTGAATACAGTAACTGCAATGGTGAATAGCCTAAATGTAATAGTGAATACACTAAATGTAAATGTAACAACAATGTGGATATCTAAAGTAAATAAAAAATGAATTTTAGAACAGCTACTTTTAAATAAGTCAGCAAATTTTTGCATTTGGATAAAGTGTGATAACCTGTGGTCTAATTCACAAACATGATAATATTAATAATTTCAAAATTAAGTTATTTTTATTGTCATGAGATCTTGGTGAGGGTTAGAAGCAGGAAAAGTATTATATCTCTAGAAAATGTTCTCTATTGTAAAATTATAAGAACTGGGTGTATCATGTTTTGTCATCTTACCCTAGGAATATAAAATATATAATTTTGAGTTCAATAAAGTATACAAAAATTTAAAATACCATTTATTTAGAATACCCAATGTCAACAGTAATAAAAAAAAAATATTTTTTTTTTACCCTTATTAACCCTGATTCTGATTATTAAAATACAATGGTTTAACTGTAAGCGAGAATTACTGTAATCTTTTTATTTACTTTATCATAAATGTAGTATATAAAAAGAGAAAGTATTGCGATGGCACGAAAATTTTATTATGTCCCTTGAGTCCAAAAAAAATGTCTGTCTGTCGTGCAGACATATGGAGCCTAAACTACTCCTCTGATTTTTGTGAAATTTGACATACAGGTAGAAATTAATAGAAAAGTGGGTACTTTTTTACTTGGTTAAAGTAAATAAGGTCGGATGTGGCAAGATCTTACTTGGTTACCCACCATTTGTTTGCATTATTGTGTGACTTTTTTTTCAAATTAATTAAAAATCTTAAGTTCTATTCATACACATCAGGCACAGCACATCACCTTTCCATCATTTCCGAGATGTATCAGTCAAAAAAAAATTTCTTTCTTGGAAGTTAAATGGCCCTATCTACACCGAGCCTGCACCGATCCGAAACCGGCACGTCAGGCTCGCCACCGTTACCGAACCGTCATTTTCACATTACTCTTCAACGATATTTTTTTTTGACTATCGAGTTTTCTGTGCTTTATTTCTGTTTTGACTGATGAGTGTTCCTTGTCTTTTTGTTTCTTAAAAAAATGGTGGACGAAAAGTTAAGTTAATGGTGGACGAATAAGTTAAGTTGAATGTGTACGTATTTACCCAGTAGGTACAATATAATTTGTCGAATGCGAAATATATGGAGATTACTTTTAAAAATGAATTATGGAACAAAATTGGAGTAGAAATGAAGATAGATATTAAGTAAAAACTAGACTATTATTATATATAGACAATATATTTTTAAATTTAGATAATTAAAACATATTTTTAAATTCTTTCATGTTGCCATGGTACACTGCCAACTGAACTGAAAATTTTTTTGAACTCTTCCCTTACTTGAAATGTCTCTCGTAATGCATTTCTACCTTGAATAGCTTTTCTCCAGTGAGTATCTTGTTTCTATAAATGAATTTCAAGTTTTCTATACAGTAAATTAAAACAGTTTTCAGTCATTCTAAAATACTGAAAAAACTTGGTTTCATCATGGATAAATTCTATGAATAATGTTATAAACTCGGGATGGCGACGGTTAGGTGTGAATAGAGCCACGATTTTGTGACACTTGACGGTGAAAGTTCTGATTCGGAACGATGACGGATCTGCGCCATGCCTGATGTGGGTGAATAGACCTATAGTTGGTGAATGTTCAAATATTCCTTTGGTACAAAGGAATATCACACTTCTGTAAATAAAAACCTGTAAGTCTAACTATCTACTAAGGCAAGGTAAGGTAAGGAACCTTTAATCCAACGAATTTTGAACAAAAGAATAGTTCACTTGGATTTAATAATAAATAAATACATTTGAGTAGGTAACCAAGTAAAAAGAGTGCCGAGGATTGAATTTTAGCTCCAAATTTAGGGGCGCTACCCCCTAAAAACTATGAAAAAAAATCTCTAAAATGGTTCTGACATATTGATTTAAGAATTATAAAATCTAGAAAATTAACATACAAATCTACTGTTGTAAGTTGTTTTCCCGGGAAATATCTAGTGTCTGCCATATCGATGAAAATAAATCTGATTTTTGGAAAAATCAAAAACAAAATCACCTGTTGATCACTTTTTAATTAAATGTGTTTAAAAATAAATCAATTAAATCAGCTTTTATCAGATTTAAAAGCAGTATCTATATGAAATAGTTCATTACGCGTCGAGTGCGGAAAGTAGCATTTTGCATGCGAGTGTGGAGTTTGCACCCGAGCGACAGGGAGGGTAGTAAAACCACACAAGCAATGCAAAATGCCGTTTTCGCACGAGTTGCGTACCATACTTTATCTACGATTGTTAGATTTAAATAATAAATACAGAAAAAAATAAACTTGCTGTACGTAAGTTTGTATCTCTTCTCTTGATAAAGATGGCATTAATCTTGAGTTGTATTTTTTGCCGAATTAATTATTTCTGGAGAAGTATTATTCTCTACATTTTCGTCAAAGCCACTTGATTCATTCATTGTTTTTTACTAAAAACTCGATATAAACAGATACTTTAATAAAAGAATAGCAAATTAGTTTTGTTAAATGTAAACAAACTCGCTAATCGTGCGTAAAGCTGAAGAATTCCTTTTCTTTACCGCACTAGCATGGTAAAGAAGAGGAATTCTTCAGAACTATGAGACGCGCATGCACAATGAATACAAGTACGTAAACAATCACTTTCTACGCATCTAAACAGAGATATAATGTTTATATTTCGTATCAATCGTAGATAAAAGTATTGTACGATTAATAGAACTGATTTTTTATCATATAAAACTCTAGCCTTAAATAAGAGGAGAAAATGAACAATACACACCTATTTTCAGGGACAAAGAGTACTTAAAGAATAGCAAGTATAAAAAATGTTTCTACAGACATATTTCAACAGAATTAAAATTAGATACCTACATTAGAAAATTATAGAATGCAATAAAATTAAATAATCTTTTATTTCCGACGTTATTATTCTTTTTAATTTTTAAAAAATGCCTTTATTTTCTACGGCTTTATTCCAAATATTTATTATTAATAGATCTAATTCTCATTGCACCTGTGTAAAATTATCATGACATACATTGCAATTTACAGTTTTGTGTCCCCCTTAATTTTGAATATTAAATTGCTTTAACTAGAAAAGGAAACGAATCCATCAATGTATTATATAATTAAATTATTTATAGTTGGCGAGTAAAATGAAGATAAGGTTTTAAATGTGCAAGAGGTGATATGTTGTGGTGGTGTTGTGGAAATAATTAGCATTTTAAAGTTTTAAAAGCATATATCTAAAAATAAAGTAGGCATATTTTTTTTGTAAAAAAAAATTACCCCATTTTGTATATTTTAATTCACTCTATTTTAAGTCAATTGAAAATAAAATTTGGTTGAGAATGAGAGAGATGAATAAAAAATTTGGATAATGTTAGAGCTATAAATAAAAAAAAGACTCGAAGATACTTAAATAATTAAATGACAAAAAGGAGTATTATTTCAATAGTACACCATGTTTGTTTTTCTTTTTTGTGCCATCACAATTATGTGTGGTGAAGAATTAATAAAAAATAAAAAAAGAATGAAATAAAATTCCTTGATGTACAAAACAACTTGGGACTAAAATAAAGACAATAAGGGTTGTGTTATTATAAAATAAACAAATAAAATATTTATAATAGGCCATGTGGTTGGACTCTCATGAGAAAATATTAACACCTCGAAAGAAAATGGGGGAATGAATTAATAATCAAGCTGAGATTGAAGTGCTCTCTTTTTTAAATACTAAAAATAGATGAATATATAACTAAACTATATTCTCCTACCTTCTCTTAATAAATAATTTAAACTTGGAGCAACATAAAAAAAAAAAAAAAAAAAAAAAAAAAAAAAAAAAAAAAAAAAACCAGTTATATATTAGTTTCAGTTCTTTTCTAAGAATCCATTATTATTTAAGTGTTTTATAATATTCTAGAAGATGAAGGTGAAATATGTGTCATTTCTTCCATTAATAAAATACTGTTATTGAAGCACGTTTCTTACATTTAACAAAATATGCACCTTGACTGTCAGTCCATCTGTCAATAACGTTAACAAGTTTGACGATAACTTAAGTAAAAGTTGACCGATTTAGTTGAAATGTGGTATACATGTTCCATTTACTGGCACTTCTTTAGATTGTTACTCCCCTTATAAAGAAAACAGAAGGGAGTAACAATCTAAAGGTTTATGGAATGTTCTTCTTTAGACTGTTACTCCCCTAATGAAAACAGAAGTGTGATATTCCATTGTCCTAAAGTACAATGGACAAAATTACACTTTGTCTTAATAGTTACTTAGTTGAAGTCATTTATATTATAATAACACATAGGGGAGTAACAATCTAAAGAAGAATATTTCCAAGTGTTCGTACACAACGCTTGTATAAATGTGAGCTTCAAATTAAAAATTGTAGTAAAATATTCTACCTTCATCTATTTGACAAGACAATTATTTTTTTTAACATCAATTTATTTTATTAAAACCGACAGCGCCGCTAGGAAGTGATTAAGATTGCTAAAACTATTAAAGCGTACCTAAATATTTAAAAATAAACAGGTCAAGTGTGTGCTGGTCAGCACACAGCGAGGGTTAGGTAGCCCACTGTATAGTTTAAGTAGTACCCTATTGATGGTGTTTTTTAAAATGCTAAAAAGCTTACTTTGAACTATCCCATGGGTCTGATATTCTCAAAACACACAAACAAACTTCCGATAAAGTATTTTTTTGCCACTGAACCGGACTACAACCATATAAATACATCGAAAAGACCATAATTATAAAAAAGCGTATTTTGTCAATAAAAAATAAAATAATATTTTTTTCGAAATTTCCAAAAAGTGGTATCTTTACTTTTGGTCGAAGAATGTTCAGGAATTTTTTCAGATTTTTTGCACTTCACATAAGCGAGATAGAGGGGGGGGGGACACATTTCACACCCACTTCAAACTCGCCTACGCTCGCCCTATCAAAGTTATAACCAAAGAATTATATATTTTTGTAATCAGCTCGACGTACCCTTTCATATGATACCCCTCACGGTGTCGAAAAAAAAGTAAAATTTTTAACCCTTTAAGTTTTTTTACCCTAATTTTTTTGAAACATATTTTTTTTAAGTCGCAATATTTTTAAAATATGTGGGTAAGTACAAGACACATACATCCCAAATTTCAAAGTGATCGGACGAAAGGTGTAGCAGTGAGAGCATGCGACTGTTTGTAACTAATGGGACCTAGGGTTAGGACCTTGATCAGAATACAAAAAAAGAATGAAATTGGTACACAAGAAAAGTAAGGTTTATTTCTAAACAAATAAAAACATAATGAAAATATAATTAGAGTTTGATTAAATGAAATGATAAAATATTTAAACATAAACTGAAAGATCTTTTATAAAACCATAATTAAAACAAATAAAGTCCTTTAAATTAAAACGGAATAGAAATATATGTAGGCCTGTGAAAGAATTAACTAAGCTTGAAATTACAGAGTTTGAGGTAATATAGATTATAAGGAAATGTCTTGTAGTTTAGATTTAGTAGAAATAAACTGTAATTAGTAGGCTGCAAAATTATGGAAGATCTCACCCAGCTGATGAGCTGAACAAAGAAAGAAGACTGGGGAGAAGATGTCCTATAGCTGAAGCATTCTGCATCCAATGTAATTTAAGTGTCAGAGGGTGGCTCCACAAATTCTGATGAATGAATAATACTGAAGTGCACTCATTAAAATAAACTGAACTACTGATGATCCAAAAGTGCAAGGATAACTGACCTTAACACTTTGGAGGTTAAAACTGAACTGCACTGCGGATAAAAACATTGCCTACATATATTTACTAAAGATAAGAAAAACAAAAGAAAGGCCTAGGTAAGAAAAATAAAAATAAACAGAGTCTTTTAACTATGAGAGTTAGAGAATGTAAACAAAGTCCAAAAGATAAACCCTATCTTATCTGACCTTCTAGAACAAATAAATAAAATTAAAATTACTCCTTTAAAACAAAATAAAAAGGGGGTTTCAGATTAAACAAAATATTAAATTATTATTTATCGAATAAAATCAAGTGGCTTGAACATTCCGCCTACCAAAATTTACATGTAAATTTTCTTGGTATGCTGGATCATCTAGAGGGAGAGGTACTAAGGCAACGACTGGGCGTTTGAGAGTTGTGGTTTTGGTTTTTACACTTGCTACATGCACAACACCATCAGCTCCTGGATGAACCTGAATAATTTTCCCAAGTGGCCAACGAAGACTAGGAGAATGAGGTTCCTTTAGGAGAACTAGATCACCTACTTCTAAATTTGAAGTCCTTTTGGTCCACTTAATTCGAGTTTGCAGGGTTGAAAGATATTCTCGTGTCCATCTCTTCCAAAAGTCTTCAGAAATGCGCTTCACTAACTGCCATCGCGATAGACGGTTAATATTTATATCAAGTAGAGATGGTTCAGGGGGAGCTGTGAGATGCCCACCAACCAAAAAATGACCAGGTGTCAAAAAATCATTTTCTTCTGGGCTTGAAGACAATTGGCAAAGGGGGCGAGAGTTAAGAATTGACTCAATCTTTGATAGTACAGTTGCCCACTCTTCAAATGTGAGCGCTGAGTCTCCAACAATTTTCTTTAAAATAGTTTTAGATGATTTCACTGCTGCCTCCCAAATTCCACCAAAATGAGGGCTGTGAGGTGGTTGGAATCTCCATTCAAAGAGATTCTTTCCTGCAAAATCTTCCAAAGCAGATTTGCAATCCTCAGACTTATACCATTCAGCTAACTCCTGTAAATGGTTGGCTGCTCCAATAAAGTTAGAGCCACAGTCACTGTACATACATGTAGGGATTCCTCTGCGTGAAATAAAACGAGTAAGGCATGCTAGAAAGGATTCTGTTGAAAGACTGCCAACTATTTCCAAATGTACAGCTTTGGTTGCCATGCAAACAAAAACGCACATATAAACTTTCGAGATAACTGATCTTCTCAAGGTAGACTGGCGATGAGGAAATGGGCCAGCAAAATCTACACCTACATGGTGGAATGGCTGACCTCCCTTAGTGCGATAATCTGGTAAATCACCCATAAAGGGGGTGATAGTTCGTTTTTCAGCATTGACTTTAAAACATCTCATGCAGAGGTAAGTTCTTCTTCTAACGATCCGACGTAATGATGGTATCCAAAATTGTAACTGGAGAATTGCTTGTAGATGTTGAGGACCTGGATGACAATAAGTGATATGATAGTAATCTATCAGACATATAGTGAAATGACATTCAGGCAACAAGATTGGATACTTGTGATCATGACTGAGATTAGAATGGCGAAGTCTTCCGCCTACCCTAAGAACTCCCGCACTGTCCAAAAAGGGATGGAGTGACCTTAAAAATGTGGGTATCTTTTCTTCGCTAGGAGGTTTGTCCTGGAAGAAGTAATATTGCTGAACGATCTTGGAGCAAAACAAAATTGATTGTCTACGCTCATGAATAGAAACTTGTTTTCCTAAATGAGACTTGGCAGGGTCCTTCAGATATTCCACAAATCTAAATAAGTAGGTTATAACATTAATAATTTTCTGAAATGACGACCATCTCTTCATACACTCAAGGAGATAGGTGCAATCACCCGTTGACAATAAGGTAAGTCCATTTGATGAAGTCTTCTTGTCACCTTGTTTACATTCTAACTGAAATTCGCTTGAAGACTCCTCAATATTAGCTGTGTTGAAAGGCCATGAAGAAACTGGTTGCATTAACCAAGAGGGACCATGCCACCATAGCGGATGGTTAATTAACTCCTCTGGCTGAAGACCTCTTGAACTACAATCACTTGGATTATCCTTTGTTCCTACGTGGTACCACTGATCCAATGGAATAATGGAGGTGATTTCAGTCACACGATGAGACACAAAGGTTTTCAATTGGTATGGTGGTGTCTTTATCCATGCCAAAGCGATTTGTGAATCAGAAAAGAAATAAGGTGACAATGCAGTTTCTTTCAATGTTTGAAGAAACGGAGATAAACTGGAGTAAGTCCGTGCTAAAAGCAGGGCTGCACACAGCTCAAGCCTAGGTATTGAAAGGCTCTGAGTAGGCGCAAGCTTTGACTTAGCTATAAGAAGATTACATTTAACGATGTTTTCTTTAGTGATTTTCAGATATATGACACAACTGTAACCTTTCATTGAGGCGTCACAAAAGCCTACAATTTGATATCTGTAACAACCTTCGACAGTAACAAGTCTAGGAATGGATAAAAATTTACAAGCTGGTAATTGATGGCAAAATTCAGTCCATGTCTCCTTCCGTAAATCACTGATTGGCTGATCCCAATCCACCTTGTCCTTCCATAAATCTTGAATTAAAACCTTAGCTGTTAATATGATAGGTGAAAGGAAGCCAAGGGGATCATAGAATTTTGCTACTGCTGATAAAATTCCTCGTTTGGTAAATATCATAATTGGAGAAGTTATATCATATAGAAAAACATCTCTATTTGGATCCCACTGAAGACCTAAAATTTTAATTCCATCTTCAGCTTTTGAGGCTAAAGAAAGGGGCTGACTGGAAATGTCTTCCACTCGATCTAAAATCTCCTTACGATTACTAGCCCATTTTCCTAACTGAAAACATCCGCGGGCTAGAAGTTCTATAACCTGAGTTTGAAGCTCATAAGCTTCTTCTAAGGTTTCTGCTCCGGTACAAAGGTCATCTACGTACATGTCTCGCTTTAAAACCTTAACTGCAACTGGATAATCTTTTCCCTCGTCTTCGGTTAACTGATGAATTGCTCGTTGAGCTAAATATGGAGCAGGTGCCATACCATAAGTCACTGTGTTAAGTTCAAACTTCAAAACAGCACCTGTTGACTCGAAACGCCAGTAAATATGTTGAAAGGAGCGATCGAGAGGATTTATTAAAACTTGGCGAAACATCTTAACGATGTCCGCAACAATTACAATGATATGAGTCCTAAAAGTCAAAAGTATATCTTTGATGTCACGCTGCAATTTTGGACCTGTCATTAAAAAATCGTTTAATGAACCATTGTGCGTTCGCATTGAAGCATCGAAGACAACTCTTATCTTGCCATCTTTAAACACTGGATGATGGGGTATAGTAAACAGAGAAATATCACTGGTAGCACTCATATGGTTGAGGCTCTGATATTCTTCCATAAATGCAACGTATTGTTCATGACATGAGCTCTTTCTGCTGAATTTCCTTTCTAGTGATGTGAATCGTTTTAGAGCAATAGAACTAGATCCAGAAAGGTCAGGAGGAGGCTTTGAGAATGGAAGGCGAACCACGTAACGACCTTCTTCTGTGCGGTAATGCGTTGATCGGAAATGTTCTTCACAGGCTATTTCCTGAGGTGAAGACTCAATATCTTTTATAATAGGTTCTTCAAGAAGCCAAAATCTTTTGACTTCATCCTGCAGACTGTCTCCCTGAGAGGTAATAAAAAATGAAGTTGATTTCAAAACAAAGTCATTGTTAAACTGAACAGGTGGAAGTTTACCCATTACTATAAACCCGCAGATGGACGATAATAATTTAGGTCCATCATTCAGAACCTCAATAGTATCACCAGTAATAAAATCTAAATAAATATCTGCCCCGAGCAGAAAATCAATAGGACGAGGTTGTCCAAAATAAGGATCTGCTAAATTGTAATGTTTATAAATAGAGACAATATTACTGGGCAGATTAAAATGGGGAAGATCAGAGGTTATGGCATCGACTACTACTGCATCTGTTTTTAATACAGGTGTAACCTGATCCTTAGATATCAAAGTGCAAGGAGCCTTCCCTTTAGTATTGGAGAAGGACACCTGCCCAATACCTGAAATCCTGTTACGGAATCTTTGTATAGGAAGACCTAACTTCTTAACACACTTAGAGGTGATAAACGAATGTTGGCTTCCGCTGTCCACAACCACCCTGATAGAGTGCTTGACTCCTTGACAATCGAGAATTTCCACCATTGCGGTACCTAGTAGCACAAGTGCTTCAGGATTGCTAGTTGCTGAAAGAGACGGTGATATGCTGAAATTAGAAACAATACCAGGAGAATCATTGGATTTCTCTGGGAGCTGACGAGAGACTGAAGGTTGGTTATTGTTTGATTCTTGATTAGTACGAGATAAGAAGTTTTTATGAAGAAGTGAATGATGCTGACGTGATTTACAAAACCTGCATGTCCAGGTAGATTTACAATTATTGGTTGAATGTGTGCTGGCTAGACAACTTCGGCATCCAGACCAGCCCTTTAGCCATGCCTGACGCTGATCTACTGTAGCTCCGATGAATAATGAACAGTTAAAAAGGCCGTGAAATTTAGCACATGCTGGACATGGAGTAGATTTAGATTTAAAACTCTGTGCATTATTGTTGCTATTAGCAGAGTTAGCTGAAGATGACTGAGCAATCAGGCTGGTTTTATTATGAGCACTGGATTTGAAACTCTTCTTTTGGAAAGGTTTAGTTCGCTGCTGAGAGGAATCAGATGAATGTTTATTATTATTGGCATTATTATGCTGCTGAGAGGAACCCACCTGAGATATCTCCTTAACTCGTACACGTGTTCTAATAAACTCAGATAAATCTGTATATTTTGGATATTCATCAGGCTTTAACTGTAATTCAAACTGCTCTCTGGTCTGTGTATCTAAACACTTAACTGCTAGATGATATAATATAAATTCAGATTCTTCGGTTATATTTAATCTACGAAAGGCTGAAATACTTTCTGATACTTGAGAAAGAAAATCATTTAGTTGTTCGGAAGATGGTTTTCTTGTTATAGGTGAAAATTCTAACAACGCATTAAGATAAGAAGCAGCTAAAAGCCGCTTATTGTCATACGCTTTGACAACAGCATTCCAAGCAGCACTATAGTTTGCAGCTATAATAGGAAGGTGACTTATCACTGCTTCAGCAGGTCCTTCTAAGCTGGTAGATAAATAATGAAATTTAGTCACGTCCGTTAATGCTACGTCATCATGGACAATTGAACGAAATGTATCCCTGAACTTGGGCCAGGCTTTCAGATCACCATTAAAGGTAGGTAGGCTTATTTTAGGAAGATGTTTTGATGAGGAATTATCAGAAGAAGTCATATTCTGAGTATCGTGAGAAGGTCCTGGTAATTTATTTTCTTCCGCTAGAATAACATCCAATGTAGATATGGCTTCATAATAATATCGTCTAACAGTCTCCATGCTAGCATTTTCCCGTTGGGTAGGAAAATCTGTGGATTTATCTTCCTTTTCATGTAAGTCAATTAACTGATCCCACAGTGACTCATATTTAATAAAATATCTATCTAAACTTTTAGACATAGCTTTGAAATTCAAAATTATTTTGCTATCCTTTTCTTTAGCAGCCTTCCGACCTTCACAGACAATACTTGCTACCTGTTTACCAGCATCTTCAAGTTTACGCTTTAAACCTTTCACCTCCTGTTCAAACATGGTTATTCCAGGTTTATCTCGTTTTTGGGGTATAACTGCCTGACCAGGTTTTGCACCAGTAGCACTAATGCTAGAAGTAGTAGTAATAGGGGTAGGATGACTAACAGTAGTAGTCGCACTGGTAACTGTACTAGTAATTGTTGTACTAGGGCTGGTAGTAGTAATACTAACAGTTGCACCCGCCTGCTGTTGCTGAGGATTAGTTGTTACAAGTCGTTTCTCTTGACTTCCAGAAGTTTGCTCAGGTTTATTATTTTTACCCTTATTCCCATTACTAGACATAACACATACTGTACCACAACTCTCAGCTTAACAAAAGGGACAATAATGAAAAGAAATATAATATTACTGTAAACAAAGCTGAAAGTTAAATAAGCTGAAAAGTTAGACAAAATAAAAATAAAATAAGAAAATGTTAAATCAACTGCAAAGCCTCTATAAAACAGGTGTATAAGTTCAAAATAATATTTAAAATAATTAAAAATGACTTAAAGTTAAGACCATGTAACAGTACAAAAAATACCTCTGCTGAAAGTATACCTTAACTAAAGGATTATTAAAAATATAAAAAAAAACCAATAAAGCCACTAAAAATAAAAAATAAAAATAAAATTGAATTATTTAAATTATAAAATAAAGAGCTATTAATTATAAAATAAAATTTAAATTATTTAATTACAAATAAAAACCTATGTTTTATTTTAAAAGGTCAGATGAACATTTAAATACTATTAAAAAATAGATAAACTGCAGTATCTAAATTAAATTAGGCCTAGACTGAAATATATTATTATGTGGAACAAAATAATAAACCAAAAGAAATTAAATTTAAAAGAAACAAACCTTCCTTTAAATGTGTACCTAACTTAATTATCTGAATTAAATTTAGATAAAAAACAGAAAGAAAAAAATTAAATTCAAAATAAAAAAAAAAAATTTAAATTTAAATATAAATCCAAAGTTAACTGCATAAAAATTATAAAAATCTCGGCGGTGCCTCCAAAAAATGTTTGTAACTAATGGGACCTAGGGTTAGGACCTTGATCAGAATACAAAAAAAGAATGAAATTGGTACACAAGAAAAGTAAGGTTTATTTCTAAACAAATAAAAACATAATGAAAATATAATTAGAGTTTGATTAAATGAAATGATAAAATATTTAAACATAAACTGAAAGATCTTTTATAAAACCATAATTAAAACAAATAAAGTCCTTTAAATTAAAACGGAATAGAAATATATGTAGGCCTGTGAAAGAATTAACTAAGCTTGAAATTACAGAGTTTGAGGTAATATAGATTATAAGGAAATGTCTTGTAGTTTAGATTTAGTAGAAATAAACTGTAATTAGTAGGCTGCAAAATTATGGAAGATCTCACCCAGCTGATGAGCTGAACAAAGAAAGAAGACTGGGGAGAAGATGTCCTATAGCTGAAGCATTCTGCATCCAATGTAATTTAAGTGTCAGAGGGTGGCTCCACAAATTCTGATGAATGAATAATACTGAAGTGCACTCATTAAAATAAACTGAACTACTGATGATCCAAAAGTGCAAGGATAACTGACCTTAACACTTTGGAGGTTAAAACTGAACTGCACTGCGGATAAAAACATTGCCTACATATATTTACTAAAGATAAGAAAAACAAAAGAAAGGCCTAGGTAAGAAAAATAAAAATAAACAGAGTCTTTTAACTATGAGAGTTAGAGAATGTAAACAAAGTCCAAAAGATAAACCCTATCTTATCTGACCTTCTAGAACAAATAAATAAAATTAAAATTACTCCTTTAAAACAAAATAAAAAGGGGGTTTCAGATTAAACAAAATATTAAATTATTATTTATCGAATAAAATCAAGTGGCTTGAACAACAGGACGGACGGACAGACACACGCAGGAAAATATAAGGGTCCTTGGTTTTGCCTATGGACCCTAAAAAGAAAAACATTTTTAACAATTTCTCACTTCCTAATAAATTTATTTAAATAAAACTCCACATTCATAGTCTATACTCATGCCATTATAATTTGTAAATCTGACAGCTCAATTAGCCACCCTATATGAGGGAAAAAATAAAACCACTGTTTGCTTACCCACCAAAATCTCGAGCTCTCATCCCCCTCCCATTTTGTCAGAATAAAGAAGTATAATGGCATGAGTATAAAGTAAATTTGAAACAGGCATGCAAAATTTCAACTACTCTATGGAGTACACCTTAAAGGAATAACATAAATTGCCTCTTTAAATTGAACCGATCAAATTCCTAAATGACCCTCCATGGGCGTTGCTGATCAAGCAAACACGGATGACCTTAAGAATGCTGAAACAATCTTTTATATAATCGAGTAGTGTCCCGACGACAGAGACAGCGACACACCTCGAAATTATTTATAACGTTAAAAATAGATGTGCTAAATCCTAGAATTGAACCTGTGACCTCTAGTACACTGAGCTATCCGTTCACAATGTACAATGTGGCCTAAAACTTTCTATTTAAACAGTATACATCTATTTATCTACATATTATTTAGAAATAACTAGACATCACGTGGCTCTTTCTGTTTAAGTATAACTGAACAGCGCAAAACTCATTCATTTTAAATATAACTAATTATCTCTCAGCTCTTTTTCTTTGAATGCAATTAATAAGAAATAACTAGACATCACGTGGCTCTTTGGGTTTATGTATAACTGGAGACTGTGAGACTCATTCTTATTGAATATAACTAATGATTTTTCAGATCTTTTTTTTTTTTTTTTTTTTTTTTTTTAAATTTATATTTGAATTATTCATTTATTTATTCATAATTAAATAGTGTCCTGACGATGGCGACGACTCACCTTGAAATTATTTTTTATTGATAAGGAACATTCTGCCCGTTGCCACGGGCCTAACGGCTAGTAAATAATAAATGAATATCAACTTTATGTTGATGTTTGAAAATGTATTATTGAAAATGTATGTAATTCCTTTATAGTCAGGGTGCCCATAGGCAAAAAAGTAACTTATACATACTCTTTCCAAACCTTTTTGTATGGCTTGTTTAGGCCAAATCTGACACCGTTTTCCTCTGTGACTTTTTTTTAGTTTTGGGGCGTTTTTTTTTTATTTGAACCCTAAAATTTTGACGCGTCAGACTAGAAAATTGGAAAAAGTTCTGCGTCAGACAATATTAAAATGTTGATTTATAGGGTTCAAATAATGTATGTCGAGAAAATCAGCCAGTTATTAATTAATGATATTAATTAATTTTAATTAATAATAATGGATATTAATTAATATGAACTAATATTAATTAATGATTAATAACCAGCTGATTTTCTCAAGATACATTATTTGAACCCTATAAATCAACATTTTAATATTGTCTGACGAAGAACTTTTTCCGATTTTCAAGTCTGACGCGTCAAAATTTTAGGGTTCAAATAAAAAAAAAAAACGCCCCAAAACTAAAAAAAGTCACAGAGGAAAACGGTGTCAGACTTTGCCTAAACAAGCCATACAAAAAGGTTTGGAAAGAGTATGTATTAGTTACTTTTTTGCCTATGGGCACCCTGACTATTAATATTATTCTGTTTTTATTTTAATTTTTAAAAAATAAATATTATGAAAACATGAGGTTTAATAAATATATGCTCAAAAATAATTTCAATGATATATTTCATCAGACATAACATTTTTATTTATCCTGTGCATTATTGAATCTCACAAATTATAGTACATATAAAAAAATTGAATATTTAAAATTTTTAAGTAATTATATGAAGTTTGTTTTTTACTTTCTCATATATGTAGTATGTATAAAAAGAAAGTATCGTGATGGCGCAAAAATTTGATTTTGATAGATTTACATGTTTTCAGGTCCCTTAAGTACAAAGTGGGATTTAAAAAATGTCAGTCTGAGGTCCAGTAAAGACTTGTGAAGCCTAAACTACAGGACCGATTTTGATGAAATTTGGCAAATAGGTTTAGAAAAAGCACGAGAAATTTAATTTTACCTCTAAATTAAGGGGCGGCACCCCAAAACCTCAAAAAAGCAAAAAAAAAAAATTATTTCCCACTAAGGGTTCTGTCAATTATTTTATTATTTTCTTTTTTTTAAATTTAGTTAATTTAAAAAGGAATTTAAATCAAATTATAATTATTATTAACTACGGGAAACAGACAGAGAAAAATACACTCCAGCGCCGGGATTTGAACCACGGGCCTCTATATTTCCAGTATAGCGCTCTACCAACTAAGCTACGCAGGAGAATGAGTTTCTCTGACGTTAATGATACCTTGTCCCGAATTTAAGCTTTCAATTTTCCACATAAGTCTTAGAAGTCAACATTAATGACATAGAACTAGACCGAGAAATAACGCTTATAATTATAAAGTACCCAATTAGTACCTGTACCTAGTACAATCAATTAGAAATTCATATTTTACCATTTTCGCAGTATTCATACTACAGAAAGATTAAATTTTAATTTAAATCAAATTATAATTATTATTAACTACGGGAAACAGACAGAGAAAAATACACTCCAGCGCCGGGATTTGAACCTCGGGCCTCTATATAGAGAAAATGGTAAAATATGAAAGGAATCTAAATAATCTAAGTCATTTTCCTTGGAAAAATCTACTTTCCAAGATAGTGATGAAAATAAATTGGATTTTTGGAAAATGGAAAACAAAAAGACCAGTCATGAACCATGACTTAATGAGCGAAATTTCAAAGAAATCTGCATATTATTGGCTTATGATAATATAGGAAAATTTTGGTTTAGAATTTGGTACTTGGTATTGTTAAAAACAGAGGAAATTATTCTCCAGTATAGCTTAGTTGCGAGTATGTACTGGAAATACAGGAGGCCCATGGTTCGAATCCCGGTGTTGTAGTCTATTTTTCTCTGTCTGTCTCCTGTTGTTAATAATAATTACAATTTGATTTAAATTAAAATTTTAACTTTCCGTAGTATGAATACTACCAAAAACTTAAAAATTGAATTAAGAATTTGGATGGGTGAAAAAAAAAAAAAATTGGTAGTCTGGGGTAGGGGGTACAAAAGTCAAAATGGTATACACCCTTTAAGATGCATGTCGTTGGAAAGCTCTTTAAGATTACTGTAAATGTTTTTTTTTTTTTTGTACACTTTTGTCATATTTTCATATAAGAGGGGGGTAAAATGGAAAACCACGTTTTTATGCTATTTTAGACCCTAAATTGTCAAAATTTGGCACCTAAATGGACTCCAAAAATGCTGGCCAACAAACTCATCCTTTCATTTGATATTATTGACATTTTAAAATTTGTTTGGATTTTTTAAGTGCATCTTAGGGTGAGATATCGTCTGGAGTGACACATACATATTATACATACATAAAAATAGTGTTAAATTTCAAGAATCGATTAAGAATGGTCTAAAACGGATTTCCATGTTTATTTTTGAAAGTTTAGAAATGAAAGTTTAATTTTCTTTGAACATTCGCTAAAACTAAATAAAATCACCTGTTGATCACTTTAATTTAAATACACTATCACTTCTATATGAGAAAGTTTGTCTGAGTTGTCTCAGACCGATTTTTTTTTTTTTTTTAATTAAGATTCTCATTTTATTTGAAGTTTTAATATTAAAGATAATAACTTATAAGGGTGATTCCAATTTAAAGAGCTATTTTGGAATCTAAAATTGGACTTTTGAATTTTTAAAAAAATTCAGGAAAAAATATGGAATGTTCTCGGATTAATTTCAGATATATTGCAGCATGCGGGACAGATGGGAAATAATTTTTTAAATTTTTAGTATTAAGTTTATTTAAAACATAGTAACTAAGCCACGTGAATTACACATTTTCGTGCACGGTTGTTACATTTCACACTTTAAGAAAATATTTTGGTCAGTAGTTTAAAATAAAAATCCAATTTTAATACACCATTAAATAGCACTCTTAAAACCCTAAACAATGAACCATAACTTAACCTAAAAAGTTTTTGAAAATAGACTTTAATAACATGCACGATAATTATGTTTAAAAGGGTACGTAACTGGAAGAACAATCGGAATTAGCGCTAGCTCCCAACTGAAGGGTTCAGCTCATCCCCTATCAAGTGTTGCGGCATTTCAAAAATCTCTCGCCACTTAAAATCTCCCTGCCACAACCAGAGTAGGGGCCACATATATAATGCCACGGTAATTACATTTTTTTAAAGGACAAACTTTAACTTGAAGTTCCGTTTGTTATTTTTAATAACTAACCCATATTTTAATCCTGGGAGGACCCTACTTCAAAATTATCCAATAAGTTTTTGAATAAAATTCTTAATGTATGAGCTAGAGTGAAGTGAATAAGAACAACTGACTTAAGGACAGCCACGGTTGTTACAAAATCGCCTTTTGAAAATTTTTGTTGCCATTAAAATTAAGCGGCGCATTATTTTTTTGCTTGTTTGTAGTTCTGTTCTGAGTTACCATGAAGAAAAATCCTGTCATTTATGTGAAAAACGCTTCAGTTATTCATCTAGGACATGAAAATTACACTTTAAATTGGAATCACCCATAAGCTTTAATAATTAAAATGAAATTATTTTTAGTTTAACAAGTGCAAAGCTGATAAAACTTAGTCCAAAAATCTCTACTAAGAGTATAACCATTCTATCACCAACGCCCCAGTGAAATATACCCCAGCCTCGCAAAGTTACGTTGAAATAAGCATCGGCTCCAAGTGTTGCTTTCATTAATATTCCACTTGGCTTTATTATCCAGTGCATCCCCTCAACTGCCCAGAGACAACCTAAAACACAATACACAAAATATCTACAGAACTAATGAATTTTCATTTTTTAGGTTTTAAGTAGTATTCATACTACGGAAAGTTTAAATTTTAATTTAAATCAAATTATTATTAATATTAACAATGGAAGACAGACAGAGAAAAATAGACTCCAGTTCCGGGACTTGAACCACGAGCCTCTATATTTCCAGTATAGCGCTCTACTAACTGAGCTACACTGGAGAATAATTTCCTCTGTCAGTAACGATACCTAGTCCCGAATTAAGCTATCAATTTTCCACAAGTCTAGCAGTCGATATTTACGACAATAGAACTAGACCAAGAATTATCGCATATAATTATTACGTATCCCATTAGTACCTATAGTATATACCTGTAGTACCTAGTATATAGAGGCCCATGGTTCAAGTCCCGGCGCTGGAGTCTATTTTTCTCTGTCTATCTCCCATTGTTAATAATAATTATAATTTGATTTAAATTAAAATTTCTGTAGAATAAATACTACCTAAAACTTAAAGTTTTACTACCTAATTTAAAATGAATTTTATAATTGATTGTACAAGGTACAGGTACTAATGGGGTACTTTATAATTATAAGCGATACTTCTCGGTCTAGTTCTATTGTCGTAAATGTTGACTTCTAGACTTGTGGAAAATTGATAGCTTGATTCGGGACTAGGTATCGTTCCAGACAGAGGAAATTATTCTCCAGTGTAGCTCAGTTGGTAGAGCGCTATACTGGAAATATAGAGGCCCGTGGTTCAAGTCCCGGTGCTAGAGTCTATTTTTCTCTGGCTGTCCCATTGTTAAAAATAATTATAATTTGGTTTAAATTAGAATTTATGAACTTAAAGACATTTAGGAGTAAGATTACCAGTAGTACAGGTAACCAAACAGTGTTCAAAGAGATCACCAATTTTATAAAATATTAAATACAATTAATACAAGAATGAACCTCTATATTGTGTAAATTTACTAAACTATCATATAGCCCTATTTAATCTAAAATAATTTACCGTTCAAAAGAGTGATTGTTAAAATGGTTCCGATTCCAGCATATGACACTAAAATGTCCTTCTCAATAACTAAAGCAACCAAAATACCTGAAAAATAACTTTAAATTAATTATTATCTTTATCAATGAGGTAACTTTTCCAGAACAACTTGATGATGTCAAAATAAATTATAAGCTAGAATATGTAGGATAAATATATAAATATAAATATAAAATAAAAAAATAATATTAATATAAAATTATAAATATATAAAGATATTATATCAAAATATAGTCAAACATCTCCTTATTTGCATCTACATCTTTTAAAAAGTTCAGGAATGGAAATCAATATTAGTCCATGTATAAAATATATTAAATTATTTAAGTACAGTAGAACCCCTCATATCCGACTATGACACCCCTTGGTTAAAAAATAAGTTTAATCTGACACGGCCGAACTTCATCCATATCAGAATATTGAGTATAAAACAATAAAATCAGTCAGTCCGTTTAGTACTATCATACGTCCGTTTACGTGTTTGTCGTTCTATATTTACAATCCAGTGTTACGCTATATTTTTAGTGAATGTGGGGGTTCAACTGAAACAAAAACGGGTTGAGTGTACATTACTATAGAAGTTAGATATTCTTTAACAGTTTGACAAAGGTGAGTCCATTCTAAAATTACCTTCGGAGTTAGCAGTTGGTGTAACTTAACTAATTAAAGATTGGAAAAAGGGTCTGAAAGACTTTGAAGTGTATTCCTAAACAGGAGTAGTATGTGTAGGTCCTTAACAGGAGTAGTACGTTCTCTAATGAAAAAAGTGAACTTTCCTCCCTAGTTTACAGGGAGGAAAGTAGCTCATTGCACCCGGTCGGGCTCAACAAGGAGTAATGAGAAAGGAGGGAATCATGAACTCTCATGATTCCTTCCAGTGTTGCCCAAGTGATAAGCACAAGTAAATAAGCTTGGTGCTAATACACATTTCATTTATTAACTATTGTTTAATGTCTAAATCTATAATGTCATCTTCACACATAACCTTCACGACGTTTGTCATGATGACTAATCAGTAAAACAAACTAAAAGTTAAATGAGAAATCATTATTTCTAAATGTAGATCTACTCATATGGATGATTATACGTTAGTTGTCAATACCATTCAATACACGACTCAGCTACCAGCTGATCTCCCATTTAATTTTAGCATTGAAATTCAAATAATTACTATCTATAATTTAATTTTAACATGATTAAACTTATCTGGTGAATTATTATTAGTATATATCATTTTTTTTTAAATATAAAAATGTTTACCTTTTTTAACATAAAATAATTTAAAATTAAAATCTTATCAATTATTTATTTCTCCCTTCTGGAGGAAAAATCTTGTACGTACCTCGGGAGTAAAAATCACTTGCACCCTTGCGATAATTAACTCCCTCGGCTTCGCCTCGGGAGTGAACGCTATGGTTCCCTCGGCTTCGCTTCAGGAACCAACTTCATCGCTCAGGGTGCAATCACTTACTTTCCTCCCTTGGTGCGTAAATAACTATTTAACAATAAAGATTTAATTTTTACTTTGAAATATTCGCTTTTCTATGTTCCTCGGATTACCCAAACTTTTTTTTTTGAGTTCCGACCATGCTCCGGTCCCATAGGTGATGTTTATGAAGGGTTCTACTGTTTCCATTAAATAAGGGTCTTGGCAGCTTAGATATGGCGTGGCCTATCAAAAAAGTTAAGTAGCATCAAACGTAGTCAACATTTGGATGAGAGACTGCATAATCTGCATGCACAGAATACGTACAGTGTTCACCCAGCATTGCTGAGTAAATTTGTTGCTTATGTGAAATGGCAACTACTGGTTGTATATGTCAATCATAAGGCTTATGCACCAGATGCAGCAATATACTAAACCCGTGTCAACAATGTGTCGTATAAGCCCTTTGGAAGACCTAGGCCCTTCACTGGCAGTTCAGCCACAAGTTTAGTTAGTAAGTTATTCATTTTTTAAGTTTTTAGAGGTCGACCAAGAAGTCATGGAAATGTGAGGAGTGCGCTAGTGTCGTCATGTACAGTCAGTTTTTGATATAATAGACCACGGTCAAAAAACACAGTGTTGTTCTTTGGTTATTAATAATTTTATTTTTAATAACTTCTAATTGTTTTGCTACAGGCAACACTGTACCTGATAAGAAAGCACTAATAATATATTTATATTATTATTTATTGATTATTCATAATAATATTCTTTAAATCTAAATCAATTTTCTTCTTTCTTAATCTATTTTTTTTCTTCCTCTTTACTTTTTTGTTTGTTACTTGTTATTTGTTAATTTTTCATTTCTATTTTATTTGTTACTTTTTTATTTCTGGATTGTAATTGTTACTTTTTTGTGAATTAAATTTTTGTACTGTCGACTTTCTCACATTGTTTTTGGCAATTTTCTCTTTGGTAAATTAAATGTCCTGGTAATAATAAAAACATGGATAATAACAAGAATTCAAAATTAGGAAGAAAGACTCTTCACAGCCAAGGACGTGAAATCGTTTACAATGAGTATTTGTACTTTAAACAGAATAGCATTGCCCGGAGTGGCAGTTCAACAACACAAGTACCTATCCATACAGATATTAATTGTCATGGAGAGCAATCATTTTTAATAACAAATACATATTAGGTTTGTTCCAACCCCATTATTTGTAGCGTTCTTTGCATCATCATGGGGAATGGTACAGAATCAAAATTGATGTGTGACAGTTGTGACTATAATTCGTATTGTATTGAGATGATTAGTGTGACGTCACAAAAGCTTTCGAAAATTTAACTCAGTGTTTGTTATGTTCCTTTTTCTTATCACCTCTTATCAAACCCATGTAAAATGAATGGGAGAATTTTCTCAACTTTTTAAATAATTAATTATTAAATTGTTATTGATTTATAAGAGTTTTCACCCTTTGAACATTGTTGTACCAAGTCTTTTTTAACGAGTTTAACAAAGAAAACATTAAAAACTTTCGTTTCAGTTATTTAAAATGAGTATTTGTGTGAAGGGTCATATCATCGAAAATGCTATTTGAGTTATTAATCTTTATACTTGATTTTTTTGTATTTCCTGTTGCCATAAAAATACACAGGGTGTGTTCGTGTTCATATTGTGTGTCCGAAAATAAATTTTCCTCAAGTTTTGAAACTCAATGAAGTATATTCAGGGTACAGGACTTGTAGAAAGATAGTGATACTTAATCTGTCAGGTAATAAAAGATTATTTGCTAATAATATTTTGTTCCTGGTTACTTACAATGTGCATTATATTTAACCGATGTTGGAACATAATTATATACTATACAATAGATCACTGATCAGCCTAGGAAAAAGACGTTGATGACGAGACAAAGAGCAGACTGTTATTACTATTATTATTTGTGTATTTTTTGTAATCTATATTAACAAGTATAATAATATAAGATATGAGTGCCTCGCATGTGCACTTGTTTAAAATGTTGATTAATAAACTAATTTAATACATTAATTTAATATTACTTAAGTTCTCTGACATACTTTTACGAAGAATAGCTTTGTCCTCCGAAAAAAATGAAGTATAGATGAAATTTTCATAACACTCGAGAAGGTGGAAGACATAATATACAAACTAAAATAGAAAAACGATTTAAAAAATAAACAATAAATAAGAACGGACCCGGACGGTATCACCACAATAAAACACACTCACAATAATACTTTTTTAAACCACTAGAACGGCAATTTTTAATGTTTTCTTATCTTACATTGTTAAAATAGACTTAGTATAATAACGTTCAAAGGTTGATAAGTCTTATAAATTAATAATAATTTAATAATTAATTATTTAAAAAGTTGAGAAAATTCTCCCATTCATTTTACATGGGATTGATAACAGGTGATAAGGAAAAGGAACATAACAAACCGAATCGAAAAAATTATCGAAAGCTTACGCCATCTTGTGACGTCATTACTAATCATCTCTATAAAAACAAACAAAACAGGAAACCTAACAGATTGGAAACCTTCTTCTTGTTGTTATTGGTGAGATTTGACGTAACTGCGCATGTCATACAAACTTAAATGGGTATTGTCTTAGCACCCGACTGTACTGACTTCGGCACTACTCGGAAGTTCCGATTTTAAACCAAGTTAAGCTTTCCGTTTCTCCCATGTTCATGACTTCTTGGTCGACCTCTAGTAGTATTCATACTATGGAAAGTTTAAATTTTAATTTAAATCAAATTATAATTATTATTAACAACGGGAGACAGAGAGAGAAAAATAGACTCCAGCACCAGGATTTCAACAACAGAGGAAGTTATTCTCCAGTATAGCTTAGTTGGTTAGAGCATCTGTACTGGAAATACAGGAGGCCCGTGGTTCGAATCCCAGTGCTGGAGTCTATTTTTCCCTGTCTGTCTCCTGTCGTTAATAATAATAACAAGGTTGTCGGTTCAATTCCCCGCCATGATGCTCTGATTTACATGGCTCACTGATGATCACACCTTACTCACTTCGGCAGTACAATGTACAGAGGTATGATGTGTGAAGTGGCTGCAACTCTCCATCACCGGGATAGTAAAATTGACCTAAAAGATGGTCTAATTGCTAGGTTCCAACAAGTGGTTTATCCTACCTGTCTAGTACTAGTACCTTACTACTACTACTATCTATAAAATGACCAAAACACATAAGAAAGTAAATTATTTTATTTATTTAGTAAATTACCATAGCCGATTCCTAAAAGCTGGCAGAAGTATAGTACTAAATAAAGTGTAACCATACTCCCAATCATGGTGTTACTAAACATCCCATACAGAATTCCTAGTACTGAAACATTCTGTATGACCATTATGAACTGCTGTAGTATAATCTGAGCTCCAATAATCTCTAATACTGTTAGACCTACAACATTTAATACAAAATGAAATAGTCATAATATAAATTATTCTTTTTCTTCTGAGTAACAGTTTAATGTTTGTCTCAGAATGTGTTGCTCACTCTTTTTTTTTATCTAAAAAGGAGTTTTGAAATTAATACCACTCTTATTACTCAGATAAAGGCCTGATGATGCCCTGGTATGGGTGACAATATGCACAGATTATACTGATTGAAAAAAAACAGCAATTAAAGCAATAATTATTTGATATGAATTATAGTGATAGCACATGATAAGAGCGTACCTGAAATTCTATCTCTCTCAAAGCATCCTGAAGATTTTTCTTCAACCAAACATGATGAAGTAAACATGAAATTAGTATAAAATAAAAAACTGAAACAAAAAAGTTCTTATAAATAAACATTTAAGTGTAATTTATAGTTTTCTTAAAAACAACAATAACTCTAAAATTAATCTTAATATTTTAAAATAAAAAGTCCAGTCATGCACCATGACTTAATGAGCGAATTTTCAAAGAAATCTGCGTTTTATTGGCTTATGATAATATAGGAAAATTTTGGTTTAGAATTTGCTCGGAAAAAAATTGGTACACAGGGGTTCGGGGTACAAAAGTCAAAATAGTATTTACCCTTCAAGATGCATGTCGCTGGAAAGCTCTTTAAGAGTACAGTAATTGTTGTTATTTACATTTTTATCATATTTTCACATAAAAGGGGGGTAAAATGGAAAAAACACGTTTTTTGACCCTATATGGTCAAAAATTGACCCCTAAATGGAATCCAAAAATTCTGGCCAACGAACTTATCCTTTCTTTTGATGTTATTGACATTTTAAAATTTGTTTGAAATTTTTAAGTGCATCCTAAGGGGAGATATCGTCTGGAGTGACACATATATACATACATACATAAAAAAAAGTGTTACATTTTAGGAATCGATTCAGAATGGTCTAAAACGGATTTCCATGGAAAAAAAATTCAAAAATTCGCATTACAAAATTTTTGAAGCCATTGCAATAGCGTAATTTTCTTTGAAAATTCGCTAAAAGTAATTGTTTATTTAAGGATTTATTTTGTTTTTTTAAGGATTTAGTTGAAGCGAGCTTCTTACATTTTACAACAATTGCATTTTGTCTGTCTGCCTGTCAGTAACGTTTACGTGTCCAATGATAACTTGAGTAAAAGTTTATCGATGTAGTTGAAATTTGGTATACATGTTCCTCTTACTAATGCCCAGGCTAAGTTCATTGGACAGCATTATCTGTCTAAGCTTTATGTGCAATGCTTTCGAAAATGTGAGCTTCAAAATTGAAATCGGAATTTTTGGACAGGAAAATATTCTAATATCGTCTCTTCGATGATACAAGAATTTTTTTCAAATAATTTTTTTTTTTTTATATTAAAATCAGCAGCAACACCTCTAAGAAATGATAAAGATCCCTATATTCCTTTAAATTGAATCTAAACGTCTTAATAAAAGAAAAATTCTAAATAAAAATAATACAATGTATTTTTACCAATATCTTAGCTTCAAACGCAACGATTTTAATAACACTTCATACAACATCATCTTGAGTACAATTGAAACAGGCATGTAGAATTTCAATATGACCTCTCAAAACAGCGCTTTTATGCATTTCTGAGGTGAAATTATGTATATAAAGTATACAGGGTGGACCAAAAGTCTCCCCCCCCCCTCTTAACTTTTGAACGGTTTGAGATAAATTAATAAAACTTGGGGGATCTCTACCATGCAAAGGGAAGTTTGTTTTCACGCAATCACCCACTAGGGGCAACCACCCACTTTGCCCCCAGGCCACCCAACATCAAAATTTCAAATTGGAGCGTATATTTTTGATAGCATATTTGGATTCTTCGGTAAAAAATAATAAACTTTTACTTGAAACTATTTTTTCTATCTCCAATATTTTGCCCCCTACAGGTGGGCAAAGATAGCAAAATAACCCTTCCGAAATAGTAAAAAAATAACACTTAGATCGTTATAAAATCTAAACGGTTTGAAATAAAGTAATGGAACTTGGGGGATCTGTACCATGTAAAGGGAAGTGTTTAATCATCCACTTGCGTACTAGGGGCAACCTCCATTTTGTCCCCAGGCGCTGAAATCTACGATTTTTATACCTTTGCCCCCCTATAGGGAGCAAAATATTTGAGGTAGAAAAAAAAGTTTGAAGTAAAATATTTTTATTTTTTGCCGTAGAATCTAAATCTGCTATAAAAAATATACATTCTAGGACAAAATTTTGAAGTTAGGTGGTCTGGGGGCAAAATTGGAGGTTGCCCCTACAGTGCGGTTGCATGAAAACAAACTTCCCTTTACATGGTACGGATCCCCTAAGTTTCATTAATTTATCTCTAACCGTTTAGATTTTACAACGTATTATCGGCAGGGTAATTTTGCTATCTTTGCCCACCTGTAGGGGGCAAAATATTGGGAATAGAAAAAAAAGTTACAAAGTAAAAGTTTATTATTTTTCACTGTAGAATCCAAATATGCTATCAAAAATATACACTCCAATTTGAAATTTTGAAGTTGGGTGGCCTGGGGGCAAAGTGGGTGGTTGCCCCTAGTGGGTGATTGCGTGAAAACAAACTTCCCTTTGCATGGTAGAGATCCCCCAAGTTTCATTAATTTATCTCAAACCGTTCAAAAGTTAAGAGGGGGGGGGGAGACTTTTGGACCACCCTGTATAATTATGTATATATAAATATATATGAAATTATATATATAATTATGTAATTAATATTGGGTCTGGGGGGAGGGGGGCACGTGCCCCCTGTGCACGTGCTAATGCTTGTTCGCAGTTGTATGATGTGGCAAACGCTATCAAAATTTTCAACGCTGCTCTGGATAGTTCAGGGTATTCCTTTTTAATACTTATCCAAAATTTATCAGCACAAGCATTGTTGAAAGTTAATTTCATTGCCTGATCACTTGATAGCTCTATCAGTTCATATATAAATAACATTGTTTTCTACCACACTTAATTTTTCAATTTTAAATTTTCGTTTTGTTGTCTGGTTAAACTTTTATTCTCTGTAGTTTATTCTGTTGTATTTGTATATGATTATATTTGTTCATATTATATTATATAGAATTTATTAATTATCAAGTTACACCTGAGATGAATTGAATAGACTAAAAGCAGTACAGCTTTAAACAAATGAGTCACTTATATTTTCTTTTTTTTTATGTAAATATTTTTTGTTTGGATAATCTTTTATTCTCTATAGTGTATTCTATTTTATAGTATTTATGTATGATTTCATTACATATGCTAGTTAGATTATTTAAAGACTTTATTAATATTTGGATAAGTAATACATGGAGATGACAAAATAATTATATATTAAGATCACTGAAGGCCGCACTCAAGCTATGCTATTGCGGTTAACCAAAAGTTAAGAAAATGTACCTATGTATGTAATCGAAAAATTAAATTTTTAAAAAAATTGTTTTTATTTTTTTCTCCCCGGATTTCGCGACACCCCTAGACACGTCCTGCGACCCCCTAGGGGGTCGCGACCCACCGGTTGAGAACCCCGGCTCTATACTACTATACACTCATCATGATTAACTATTTTCTTAATATTTATTGCATTACGCTCACTTGAGTGATAGAACCACGCAGTGCCTAGTTTATAATAATAAGTAATAAACAGAACAACTTACGCAGTTATGTAACCAGCAGATGTTTGTGCAACATAGTCAAAAGCCTTTCCATAAACGGTCTTTGAAATCTGGAAAATAAAACACAAATATTTTACTATTCAAACCTTTACAAAACATATTACAGAACTAGAAAATATTTGCCACTATTTCGGCCAGTCTAGTATACCACCTTTTAGATTCAAAGAAATATGTCGTTCCTGTATCTAATTAAATTTAAAGCTGTCTCAACTCCTAAAATGTTTTTATTTGAATGTTGTTTTTCATTTCGTCAATTGTCGTTAATGGGAAAATACCTCCTATGTGTCGATTTGAGTGAACATGAGGTTTTGGATGATTCTTATCAAACATAAATGATGAATTGGTGATAAATACAACCAAAAATAAAAAATAAAAAATCAGATACTTCCTACATAAGGTATTCATCAAACAAATTTTTTTTATTTTTTTTTATTTATTTATATTTTTTATTTTTATCTTTTAACTCAACTACAAATAATAACATTGTAACAAGTGATATTCATGTAATATTGTTAAAAATAGAGAGAGCAATGTGGAGAAGAAGTAGTCCAGTGTAGTCTCCAGTGGCCACACTTCCTTGGCGATGTATATGGTATAATAATTATAATACAAAATACTGTATTTCTTCGAATATAAGACGCACTTTTTTTTGAAAATAGGTGTGCGTCTTATATTCGAGGTGCATCTTATAATTGATGAATTCAAGTGGGACAGATTGAAATATCATTTGCTTCTGTAAGCAACGTTGCGTCATCTAACAACCTTTATTCTACCAACTTCTCCTTCAAAAATAGCTAAGACAAAAGGAACATTTAAGTCTTCATGGAGAGAAAGGTTAGAGACATAGTAAGGAGCATCAGTAATTTTTCTAGGAAGTTTTGACTGTACTGTAGGATTTGGAGACAACGGGAATTTGAAGGCTTGGTGCTGCCCCACAGTTCCATACTGTAGGTCCAAGTTGGCTTTAAGACTACATCAGAGATACAAAGTTTGTTATTTAGAGAATTCTTAGACCTCACCTTCATCAACATTGAAACCTTTTTTTTTTTACTCTCCTGTAAAATTTAAATTTTTACACATAGGAGATATTTTCCCACGAGGGAGGTTACGGTTTTCTATCTACAACCAAAATCAAATAAATCCACTGCATTTGTTCTGGACAACCTTTTTTGCTTTTTTGATAACTGACTTGTCAACTTCTATTCTATCCAAGCTATGACTCTTTAATGTAATTCGACTAAGATTTCATCTGTCATTTATTTTATAAGATCCTGCAAGAAAATTTGTTTCTGAAATGCTTGAGCTCTAAGTTCCTCTCTTCTTAGGATACGTTATTAACTTATTTAATTTAAAATAATAAATCAAATTTTAGTATAAACCTGACTGGTTTTAAATTTTGGTGTAACCTAATCTTGGATAATATTATCTGATAGGAAATAGAAGAACAAAGTGTAAAACACTGAGTCCCTACATTTAGAGAATTACATGTTATTTTTAACCAAACTACACAATTTTTTTTTTGTGCGATAACTATAACAGTATAATATATATTTACTGCCTAATATAATAATTAGAATATTACTGTAATACAAATATTTATTAGAATATTTGGTATAAAGTCTTAGTAAATATTTACATATTAAAAATCCAGATAGAAAAATGTATTTACTTCACCTGATCTAGAAGCTAATTTCAAAGAACAATTACAAAAACTACAAGCTTCTAGTAGCAACAGCATTAACTTCTCAAATTACAGTAAAAAAATATTATGAAATAGATGCTGTTTAAGCTGTAAATATTATCGGTGACTCCAATAACCAAATTAAACCAGTTCCACTTTATAAAAAATAACAGTATAATATACTGCTGACTCCAAATTAAATATTTATTAGGTAATCTACTAAAATATACTCTTAGTATTTAGTAGCGTTGGAACAACCGACTAGAAAAAACAACCGAATGAATAAGTCGATTTGGGAAAAAACAGTCGATTGAATTTAATCGACTGTTGAAAACAGTCTCATAGCGGGTATAGGATATACGAATAAAGATATAAACCGAGACTGAACTCGCAAGTCGAATTTTTCAATCGAATGGTTTTTTTTTTATATAGGAGAAGTACGGTGGAGGCCGTAAAGGCCTCAGAGCTGAGGGGGGGGGGGGGGGGGTGAGAGTGAGAAGGCGCTTGACACTCGTTATCTCGTCCCAAACTACAGCCTGCTACGACATCGTTTTCATTCGAATGAAAAAATATAGACTGAGACTGAATCCAGTCAAATTTTTCAATTGAATGTTTGTTTTTTTTATATAGGAGAAGTACGGTGGAGGCTGTAAAGGCCACAGAGCTGAGGGGGGTGAGAGTGAGAAGGCGCTTGACACTCGTTATCTCGTCCCAAACTACAGCCTGATAGGACATCGTTTTCATTCGAATGAAAAAATATAGACTGAGACTGAATCCAGTCAAATTTTTCAATTGAATGTTTGTTTTTTTTATATAGGAGTAGTACGGTGGAGGCTGTAAAGGCCTCAGAGCTGAGGGGGGTGAGAGTGAGAAGGCGCTTGACACTCGTTATCTCGTCCCAAACTACAGCCTGCTACGACATCGTTTTCATTCGAATGAAAAAATATAGACTGAGACTGAATCCAGTCGAATTTTTCATTCGGATGTTTTTTGGTTTCGGGTAGGGGAAAGGAACGACGGTGAAGGGTTTCAGAGAGGAGGAGGGGTGAGAAGGCGCATGACTCTCGTTATCTCGTTATACACACGTCCACATATACACATCCGAATTACAACTAATACAACTCCAAACTATAGACTGATATCATTCGAATGAAAGCTAGATATCCACAACCGAATGAATGAATATTTTAAAACAACCGTTTAGTCGACTGTTTTCAATCGATTGGTTCCCAACGCTAGTATTTAGCTATTAAAAATGATGATAAAACAATTTACTTACTTCAACAGGTATAGTAGCTAATTTCAAAGGATAATCACAAAATCTACAAACTTCTGTTAGTAACAGCATTAACTTCTCATACAGCATAATATCAATATTTGAAGAGACCATGTTATCTAAAAACATTATTAATTATTAATGATTAATTACTAATTTAGATGATAATGTTGACAAGAGATTTATTTGTGTTCTCAGTGAGCTTCTTCCAGAGTAAGGGAGTTGGAAGGAACACCAGTTATAGAAAGGTTACAGATGCTTAGATGTGTATGATTTATGTGTATTATTACATTAATATTATGTAAGATAGGCCCTTAAGGTGTGAAGAATACACTTTAAGTCATTGGAAGGAGAGACGTTCAACCCTTTATTTTAAGGTCATCCTCAGTCAATATTTATTTCTGTTATAACAACCACAATACATTGACATTAATACAGTAAAGCGTCGATTATCCGAAATAATGTTTTTTGGGATGGTTCGGGTAGTCAAAATTCACCAAAAAATTTGAAAGGTAAGATGTAAAAATAATCAAACACCTTTATGAAAAAAGCATATTTGTTTTATTTATCTAGTACATAGTGAAAAAGATGTATGTTGTATCACTTAAGATTAATTTGGCATAAAGAAAGTTATAATACTCGTCTGCTTGATTTTTTTTACTAAGTTTTACGATATAAACTACCCTCCTTACTTTCAAGATTAGTAGTAGTAGTAATAAGGGGGCGGGGAGGCCAAGCCTGGCAACTAGACCACACTTGGGTCCTTTTTGCCAACCCCTGGTTTTTCACGCCCATCGAACCACCTCAGTCTTACCCTCAAGTCTCCTAGTTTGGGTAATAAAGGAGAGGATATCCTGCCACTTAAGTGTGGCAAGTTCCTCCTCTCTGATAATCCCTGATCCTAAGGAGTGAAAGCGTAGTCTCCCATGTCCTTCGCAAGCTCCCACCAGGTGGTAGGCTGTTTCCTCTTCTTCACCACACACTGGACATGTGGGGTCCTCTTCAATCTTTAATAGTGCCAGATGTCTATTTAGTTGACAATGACCTGTTAAGACCCCCACCATTTTTCTTAGGTTGGGTCTACTCAGTCCCATAAGCCATCTGGTTTTCCCTTTATCTAGCTTAGGCAGCATCATCTTAGTCTGCTGCATCCTTCAGTTCTTGTCCACGCCTTCCCTGCTTCCTCCCAGATCCACTTTTTGATGACCGATTTGGTTTGCCCTCTGGACCAGTCAATAGCGGGCTCTGGTCCGCAGAATGGCATGGAGGCACCCCTTTTTGCTATTTCATCTGCTTTTTCATTTCCCGGAACCCCTGTGTGTCCAGAAACCTAAAGCAGAGTAACCTTCTTTAACTCTGCAGCGTCTCTAAGGCCTCTTGGCATTCTTTAACCAGTGCTGAGTCTGCACTGGGAGCGCAGACTGCCTTAAGTGCTGCTTGACTATCCGAGCATACTACTACTTTTTTAGTTCTCGCCTCTACCACCTCTCGCCTTCTTGCCACCTCTAGGATGGCGTAGACTTCAGCCTGGAAGACTGTGGTAAATATTCCTAGTGGGAAACTCTCTTGGGTGCCGGACCTTTCTAAGTAAAGTCCCGCACCTGACATACCATTCTCATTCTTTAATCCGTCCGTGTATGCCACCAGAGTCTCTGTATCAAATTTAATATCTCCTGATTCCCAATCGGCTCTGGGTGGGATTTCTACCTCATATCTCCTTTTCAGCTTAAGCTGATGGTCCACTCCTTTAGTTCTGATCCCCGTAAGTGGGACCTTAAGTTCAGCGAACCTTCCTATGTCCAAGTGTCCTATAACCTTTGATGACAAACTTCTGTATTAGTTATCTTTTATACTTTCAAGATTAAGTGCATACCTAGTGATTGAGTCAGAATTATTTTTTATTCCCGTAATCGTTGATTTACCAACGTCGAACTTGATAGCTAATGACCCGTTTCACCTTTCTTCAGCCGCTCAATAATTTCTATTTTATCTTTTAATGAAAGCACTACTAGTTTCGTTTTTGTCGACATGTAATTTTTACTTAAAATATCTGACCACTAACTAATTTAATGGATACCTCACAATGAATGATTTGAAACTGAGAGCATTGACGTACCCGACCAACAGAATAGAAAGGAATTAAGTGGAAAAATGCTGCAAATGATTTAATTAATAGACAAACAAAAGTTAGTTCTTAGTAATCAAATGGTAATGTCTGCCCCGTCAAACTGAATTCATCAAAATCTGATATCCCTTTATGTACCTAACACCGCTGTTTATAGAAATTAATTTAGCAGTGGCTTTTGATTTTTATTATTTTTTTTTGTTCCCCATGAAGCCAGTTCAGGATAACTGACGTTTGGATAATCGATGCTCTACTGTATCTTGATCAAGAAGGACAAAATAATTTGAGTGAAGAACTAATTACAATTCTTTTAAAAAATAAAAAATAAATAAATACCTAAAACTTACATTCAGTGTGTTTTATACTACTACAGAGTTCTCATCTCCAAAGCAGAAAATCATTAATATTTAGTATAAAATTTAGTCAATCACAATTTAAAAAATGCACATATTGGATTACAATAGTAAGAAATAATGATCAGTGTCACTTTATTGTTAAATTTAATATATACAAATAAATAAATTAATTAATTGTAATTGACTAAGTGTATTCTTAACACCTAAAGGGTCCATCTTACTTATTAATCTATTAATCATAAAGGTGACATAATTATAATAATCATAAATTATTATTTAAACACTGCATGTTGTAAAAAATAACGTTCTTGACAGAGAAAGGAAAGTTCAAGAGAGATCTAGTCAGAGTGGATTCAAACACATTCAATAGACTTAGCCCAAAAATATTACCATTACTAACGCCACTTACCATTATTTCCCTTGATGACGAAAACATTGCCCCAATCACCAGCTTCGTCTGATGCCTCACCACCCTCTTCCAATCTTTCCATGATGTAACTTGAGAAATTAGTTTTAAAATGGATCATGGCTCTGGTATTTAAAGACCCTATTGATTTAATACCTTCATCATACGTTTGAAGCTCTACCTGAAATTATAAATATTAAAATAGACTGCCAATTGATATGGCACATAGCTTCCTCGCATCCTATCCACACACTTTATTGATTTTATGTTTTACAAGCCATTATCGTCTAATTTGTTTAATTGTTTCCCCCCTTTTGTTTAATTGTTTTAATCTGTCAAAATTGTTTTGATTTTTTATATGAATTAAAGTATCACTTCAGCAAAAGTTAAAGAGCGCAGATTGTTCAAATTAATCTGGGGCTTTCTGCAGGTTACTTTCGATAAACTATAAAAGTTTCATACATATCAGATAAGTTTATTTGAAGCTATAGGTATAAATAAATGTATGTTTGTGCGCATGTGGAAGAGAAACAAATAGGCACAGAAGATTGAAACTTACTAGAGACAAATAATGGGCTAATTATGACCTACCACCCAAATTTCAAAACGTAAATTTACGTTTTGAATAATCCTTCAAAAATGGCCTAACAAAGTAAATTTACGTTTTTAAGTTTTTCTTGTTTGGAGGCACAGTACTGCTCACGTAAATTTATGTAGCGCTTTCTGTTGACCATCTGGGGTACTACGAACGTTCTAAGAAGAGCCCAGTAGATAGAGCGGGGGTTGAGGGAAGAACAGAAAGCTGAAGCAAGATTTCGTCATGTAGAGTTCGTAGACCCCTGACGCCCAGTCTTAGGTGTTTTTTCCCCTTTTTTTATAATCCCTTAGCCAAAACGAACCCTTTTCTACCTGCTTTACAATAATAAAATGTACACTCTACCAGCATTAATAAATAATATTTTTTTTAACAATTATCTAATCCACCTATCCTAGATAGAAATGATTATGTATATATTCATTTAACAACAATCATTTTCACTAAATTCCATTTTTATAAACGTTTAAATATTAAATAAGGTTTATATTTTGTTTTTGTGTAATAATATATTATAAATATAAGCAGAGGAAAAACGTCTTAAAAAAAAAAGTGTGGTAGATTTAGTGTGTAAGGTAAAAAAGCCTCAGGCCAGGGTGGAGCATTCCTGTTTTGGACCCCAGGCCTGGGGAACAACCTTCCAATATATACCAAAGTACTCAAAGGGTTAAAATATGTTGGTTTGGAAAAATTGAATGACAGACAGACACAGAATCAAAAATGTTCTCTGATGTCTGATGAAACGGATTTCTGTCTTGGAATTTTTGAATCGGAGATCTAAAACTTTTTCATTCTTCAGAACGATCACATAGCTTCTGTTACATTCGGTAAGCTCGGAAGCAAAAAAACCTTTTTAAAATCTATTCTTTTTAAAAAAATGAAATACTTTGTGGTGTTTTGGGTCAGACAAATAGCTTATAAAAACACAACACAAGGTTGTGCCATCAGCCGAATGTAATAGGTAGCTATTTATTTCACGATACTAAGTGAACACTAAATATGGTGAATTGAACCCTAATCTGAAAAAAATAAAAATAAATAATAACTAGGCATCGCGAGGCTCTATCATTGAAGCGAACATAATGGAATAAATATTAGATAGCTAATCATTAGTTGATATTTAAAGATTTTTAAATGATTAATAGAGAGCCATGTAGTGGGGGAGAAGGAGAAGGGTTATTTTACTATTCCTTATCTCATCTACTCGTCCCAGCCATTCCACTTCAATTATTAAAAAATGTATCACTTCGCTACACAAAAACTACTGTGTGTATAAAGTTGAAATTTTACAAGCCTGTTTCAATTGTACTTTAGACGATGTATATGAAATTTTATTAAAATCGTTACGTTAGAACGTAAGATATCAGTAAAAAGGTTGTTTTCTCTATTTTAAACGTTTAGGTCCGCTTTAATAGTTTTAGCGATCTTTATTACTTCATAGCAGTGTCATTGTTGGTTTTAATAAAAAATGTTATTTGAAAAAAATGTTCGTCTCATCGAATAGGTGATGATAGAATTTTTTCCTGTCCAGCTCGCTTACGCTCGCTTCAATAATAATAATGGGGAGAAAAAATATAGGAGCTTACCACAGTTGATCTTTCTCTGAGAAGATCAGTGAAAATGCAAGAGAGAGGTGTCTTAGGGAGGCAGTCTCGTACAGGAATATAATCTGTAGGACCATGACACTCGAAGCCTTCCTCATTCAACAATCCTATAGGATAATCAATGACATCTTTGTAGAAAAGAAAGTTCAATAAAGTTGTATTTATAGCCGGCAGTAAAATCACAAACAGTGTAACCCTGCAATTAAAAAAACTTTCTTTAATTCAATAATAATAAAGCTATTAATAGTCCAGGAGATAGCGTGCAAAAAAGTGTCTGTCTAACATCAAGCTAGAATTATGTATACAAGTCAATCTTTTAGCGCCTTTTAAGAATATGTGGTCGGCTAAGTTCGTCTGCAGGACATAGCTTGGCAATAGGCGTTTGAAAAAAAAAACCGGTGGAGAGTGGCCATGTCT
Source organism: Gerris lacustris (assembly GCA_951217055.1). Classification (NCBI taxonomy): domain Eukaryota; kingdom Metazoa; phylum Arthropoda; class Insecta; order Hemiptera; family Gerridae; genus Gerris; species Gerris lacustris. The sequence goes on along the minus strand of OX578281.1, from coordinate 69,438,193 downwards.
CACCAATTATGGTGGACAATGTGATTTTCATGATCCTGAGTACAGAATTAGTTAGTGGACCGAAAATCAAGTTGATGTTAGTTTGTACGTTGACAGGTGACCAAGTTGATTTTTAGTAATATTTGATAATACTATTTTTGAATAACTAATCTATCAAGTGTGAAAATAACATCAACATGATTTTTGATTCACTAACTAATTCTGTACTTAGGATCATGAAAATCACATTGTCCACCATAATTGGTGAGACATGGCCGCTCTCCACCGGTTTGTGTTTTTCAAACGCCTATTGCCAAGCTATGTCCAGCAGACCAACTATGAACTTAGCTGAACACATATTCTTAAAATGCGCTACAAGATTTACTTGTATACAAAATTCTAGCTTGATGTTAGTCAGACACTTTTTTGCACGCTATCTCCTGGACTATAATATGATATATCTAAATTAATACTGTTTAATGAAGGAATAATGGAAATGGATTAGACACTTTTTTCATTGAATTTACTAAACCTTGATGTATACAATGAACATTTATAGGCTTTTAAGTAAATATTTTTGACAAAGAAGAACCTCAGTCGCATCCAAGCAACTGAAATGCGCTATCTAAGGAAGGAAGCAGGCAAGACAAGGAAAGACAGGGTTAGGAAGTCAACCATTAGACTGGGGCTGGACATAATAGCCCGCAACGCTGACTGTTGAAAACTCTCAACTACGATGGTTCAGACACTTGAATAGGATGAGCACAGAAAGACTTCCCTGCAGAGCCCTTAAAGCCAGGAGTGAAGGGAACAGGCCCAGAGGGAGAAAGAGGACAACCTGGATGGACAACATCACAAAGAGGAATGTCCCTACAATAGCCCAGTCAATAAAGGCCAAAAACAGGCTGTTTCCGCAACAAATTAGGGGAAAGCTGGATTTTTTTCCTGATGATAGACTATGATATGAGGTACATTTTCTCAAAAGTCCCCACTCCTCCCCCTTGTGCTTCCTCCCCCCTATCCCTCCTTAAAGTTCAAAATTTACTTATTTTTCACTTTTTACGCAAACAATTTTTTTTTTTTTATTAGAAAATGATAAAAAATCCATTAACGTATTTTTGCGAACCAACATATCTTAAAAACAACACTTCCGATTTTAATGAAATTTTGATGGTAGGTCATACTTAGCCTATTGTTAATCCCATATAAGTTTCAACCTTCTGCGCCCATTATTTCATCTTGCACATACGCACAAACATACATTTATTTAGAACTATATCTTCAAAAGAACTCAAATGATAATTATGAAATTTGGATGGTGTGTTGAAAGTAGCCAGCAGATAGCCCCAACTTAATTTCAACTGTCTGCGCTCTTTAGATTTTGATAAATTGATACTTTAATTAATAATAGAACAGACAAAAAATTGATCAACAGACAGACAGAAAGGGAACCTTTTCCAACTACAATATCTCGAAAACGGTATGTCTCACATCAAACATGCATAGGACCTTTTTTGTGCAAAATTAGTTGAGAAACATTTTTGGTAATAACACTTCTCTTCAAAAAATAAACCGTTTTGCGTAAAAAGTGAAAAATAAGTACATTTTGGACTTTAAGGAGGGGGTAGGGGGGAAGCACAAGGGGGAGGAGTGGGGACTTTTGAGAAAATGTACCTCTTATCATGGTCTATCATCAGGAAAAAATCCAGCTTTCCCCTAATTAGGCGAAAGCGTTAATCCTAATTAACGCGAATCAAATCCTTTATTGACCGGGCTACAAGCCCCTCTATGTGCCTGCACGTTGTCCACAGACAGGAGAGGGTGGAAAGCTTTTTGGTCTACCTCGACACCGCAAGGTAGAAGAGGATCCGACTAAATAAGTAAGTAAATATGTTTAAATAAATCTTATACTTTACATTATTTTTATAAATCCATAAGAAATTTTAACGACATAGCTTGTGACACTTTTATCCTGCATTTGGCAGGACCCTTCCCCCCAAAAAAGATTTTAAGTGCTACTCTGTACGCCACTGATTATTCAACAAGTACTGAATTATAAAAATACTATACTAACCATAAATTTCTAACAGTTGTTCGACAATTCTTAGTGAATTGAGCTTTGAATCTTGATGTGTCAAACTGTTTATTATTTTGCAGTGTTTTTTCTGGCTTTGGTCCATCGGGGTAGATTGTTGCATCCTAATAAAATATAAAGATAATTACTAACCACATTAAACATGTATGTAAAATACTGCTACTTAAAATCACGATTTTATCAGAAATAATGACATTTTATGGCTTCTGAAATATATGCAAACAATACATAAAACCTTGTTTGAGTTCTTAAGTTTAAGTAACAAATAGTCAATTACTTTTAGAACTGACTGATACATAATATTTTTTAAATAATCTACTTTCTTTTCAAAAAATTGTCCATATGTCAGCAAGCTTTCCAAATTACTAATTTATAAATGTTTTAGAGTGTTCTATTACCTCCACTTCAGTATAGCATTTTTATAAAAATCATTTTTTATGTGGGGGAAATTCAAAAAATTAACTAATGAGAGCTCCAGATTTTGACATCTCGAAGGTAGGGCCAATTAGGCATACCAAAATGCTCAGAGCAAGAAAGGGGTAGAGGGAACAATAATAGAATCTGGGTCTCAAAAAGTGGTTCATTATGCTCTCCCCCTATTCTAAACCTCCCAAGCGGCAGTTTTGTGAAACAATATCGATATCTCAATAAAAACTCGAAATGTATATGATATCAGCTGATAAGAATAAGTGATCTTTTCTTATGACATTTAATACTTCAATATTTGTAGTTAACCTTATTAATTATCTAAAGGCAGTAAAATCGTTAATAAACGTGTAACAGTTCCTAGATAACCAATAGCAATCTTCTTTAAGTGGGGTATCAAATAATTGCTACTGATAAGGATTTGTTGAGAAGCGTCTGTGGAGACGGAAGGACAAGGAATAGACCAATAAGACAAGGACCTCTGATCACGTGATCACTTTAGTTCGGATTGAGCTCGCTTAGGAGGTTTAGTATAGGGGTGTAGCATAATGAACCACTTTTCAAATCGCATTGCTCCCTCTACCTCTTCCTTACTCTGAGAGGGTATCAAATAAATGCTACTGATAAGGATTTGTTGACAAGCGTCTGTGGGGACAGAAGGACAAGGAATAGACCAATAAGACAAGGACCAGTGACCACGTGATCACTTTAGTTCGGATTGAGCTCGCTTGGGAGGTTTAGTATAGGTGTAATGAACCACTTTTCAAATCGGATTTTTCCCTCTACCCCTACCTTGCTCGGAGCCAAAATGTCACTGGATAACCTCAGGATAACCTTCTAGTGGCTTCATTGTTTCCCTCACATAAGTTAGCGAACCTGAGTACCACAAAACAATTCTATTTGTAAAAATACAGTAGATTTGAATTTTTCTATCAATGGGCGTATTCCAGCATGAGGGGAATTGAAAGTCTACTGGAGCAAGATTTGAGGATGCCTTAGCACCTCAAAATTAAATTTACAGGGTGTCAACACTGATAAAACAGTGCAGCCAATAGATCTTTATTAAAGCTGGAATGTGGAAAATTGTTGTCTCATCGCGGAACAATTTCATAATAATTTACTTCCAACAATGACTGCATAATTTAAAAATTATTCACAACGGGAAATCTACAAAAGCAATACATTTTGAGCCATCAGCATTAACCTGTTCTGTTTCTTGTTGCTCTCTCTTGGCATGTTTCATACTAAGTCTAAGAAATGTCTCCTCCAGTGAATCGGAATTCTCTTTTGCCATTAGTCTCCGAGGAGAATTCTCTGCTAGCAGTACACCGCCTCTCATTAAACCAATCTAAACATTATATAATTATATTAATGACTTTATTGGCACTTCTTTAAACTGCTAATCCCCAAATAAAAAACAGAAGGGAGAAACCATCTGAAGAAAGTGTACGGAATGTTCTTATACCCCTTATAGTCCAGGAGATAGCGTGCAAAAAAGTGTCTGACTAACATCAAGCTAGAATTTTGTGTATAAGTAAATCTTTTGGTGTCTTTTAAGAATATGTGGTCAGCTAAGTTCGTCTGCGGGACATAGCTTGGTAATAGGCATTTGAAAAGAACAAACCAGTAGCCAGCAGCCATGTCCCGTCCTTTTTGGTGGCCAATGTGATTTTCATGATCCTGAGTATGAATTTAGTTAGTAGACCAATAATCAAGTTGATGGTAGTTTGTCCCTTAATAGATTAGTTAGTTAATTATTACTCCAAATAAAAGAGGTCGCCTATTAAGTGACGAACTACCATAAACTTGATTTTTGGTCAACTAACTAATTTCGTACTCAGGATCATGAAGATCACACTGTCCACCAAAAAGGGTGGGACGTGGCCGCTCTACACCGGTTTGTTTTTTGCAAATGCCTATTGCCTAGCTATGTCCTACAGACGAACTTAGCCGACCACATATTCTTAAAAGGCAAGAAAAGATTTACTTATACACAAAATTCTAGCTTCATGTTTTTGCACACTACCTGCTGGACTATTATAAAAACAGTAGTGTGATATTCCTTTGCCAACAGTACATCAGACTAAACTTCCCTTTGTCTTAATAGTTATTTAGACAAAGGAATGAATACATTATTAATTATTAATTTATATTCTAAAAACAAATAATAAAAAAAAGAACATAAGGGAGTAACAATCTAAAAAAGAACCAACCTTTTTGTATTTATTTTTTTTTTTAATAAATTATATTCCTTTACTTAAAAAATAAATTTAATTTCAATAAGAAATTGCCTTTGTAAGGTATCAAAAGGTAGGGAGTCTCTTAGAGGTAACGAAAAATTCCTCTGCATTAAAAAATAACAAGTGGCTTTTGTTTAGTTATTTTGTTTTATGGAAACATTTCACACAATTTACAACAGTAAAATGTTAATAGACACTTTTAGTTTATTAATTTAAAACAAAGTCATAAATGTAATATAGTTCGGATACTCACACAGTGAGCATTTTTAGCTTCTTCTATGTAGTGTGTTGTTATAATAATTGTTTTCATTTGCTTCGCAACAATCTCCACAAAGTACTCCCAAATCCTGAAAGCATTTCAATTAGAAGGATTAAGGTGAAAAATAAACATAATAGTTTAAAGAAACTGAAAATATAAAATGTCTTAATTAAGGTTTATAGGATATTGGAAAGTTGGAGGAAAAGTGCTATTTGTTTTGAAGTCATATCAAATAAAAATAATATTATAATACAATGTTTGAGGCAATAATTAAAAAAGAATGGAAAAAATCTACCATTTTCCATAAAGTTTAGTCAGCACTGAGAATTGTTACAGAGCTGAATTGCAACAGCCCCAAAACAAAGACATGTTGCATGGATTAAGACATGTCCAGGCGTGCATTAAGCTTAAGGTATTCTCTTAAGTGTTAGATACAGGTTTCAAAATATTCAGCTATTTATAAAAAAAAAAAAAAAGTTTGAGAAATGCTTCTTTACAAACAATAGACTTAGTCAGAAATTCATGTTTTTACTAACTTATTAGATAAAAGAGGATCCACTCCGACTGTAGGTTCATCCAGAATTAGAAGTTCAGGATTGTGGAATAGTGTCACTGCCATGGAAATCCTTCTTTGTTGTCCTCCACTATAAACATAAAATAATTTTCACAATACCACTGCTGTTACAATTTTGTAAACATTATAATATCATTATTATTAAAAATACTAAAGCAATACATCAATAGCAGACAGTATAAAATAATGCTTATCTACGATTGATACGAAATATAAACATTTTATCTCTGTTTAGATGCGTAGAAAGTGATTCTTTTAGTAGTTATATTCATTGAGCAGGCGCGTTTCACAATCGTGCGATAAAGTGAAGAATTCTTCTTTATTTCCTCCCTAGGGCGGAAATAAAAAAGAATTCTTCACTTTATCGCACGATTTGTGTGTTTGTTTACATTTAACAAAACTAATTTGCTGTTTGTTTGATTAAAGTAATTATGAACTCAGCTGAACACATATTCTTAAAAGGCGCTAATTTTTATCAAGTTTTTAATGTATATTTAATGATTTTTTGTATTAATTATTAAAATCCAACAATCGTAGATGAATTACGGTACGCAACTCGTGCGAAAACTGCATTTTGTTTTGCTTGTGTGGTTTAACTACCCGCGCTATCGCTCGGATGCAAACTCCACACTTGCATGCAAAATGCTACTTTTCGCACTAGACTCGTAATGTACTATTTATTTGATCAATTGAGAGAGAGCAGTGCAAGATGTGGATATTGACTGATTATAAAGTAAGTATCTTCCCCATTGTTAAATATCAGTAAGCAATACGTCAGAGAGTCATACATCATATTATATCATATTTCACATCCATTGAGACTAAGTTCTTCACTAAAAATCAAAATTCTTATGATTACTCCTAGCACTAATAGCTTTTTTTTAAAAAAAAAAAAAAAAAAAAAAAAATGCGGGGGGCTTACACCCGAAGGCATAGACCATAAAGTAGGTGCTTTGAACAAACCAGGTCTAGCCATGTATCAATGCAATACTGGATTGATACCAGACAACCAAACCCTTCATACATGAGTGAATTGTTGGTTAGTAAAACCATGTCTTCAAAAATCTGGACTCAATTGATTATTTTTATTTTTATTTATTGTAATAGCGTGTAAATTCAAATTTGAGATGGACAAGTGGAGCCTAACTACTGGGCCAAATTTGACAAAATTTGGCAATCTTTTTCAGAAAAATCATGCCCTGAGGCGAAATCGAGAAACAAATTTTACTCCCCTAAAACTCTGAAAAAACAAAACAATTACCAAAAACAATTCCGACGATTTTAATAAAAAAAAAATCTAAAATGTAGTCCATTTAAATAAGAAACTAACGATATAAGCCTGTCACTTAGGAGACCTCTTTAATTTGGAGTAATATTTGACTAACTAAGCTTTTAAGTAACGAACTATCATCAACTTGATTTTTGGTTTACTAACTAATTTCGAACTCAGGATCATGAAAATCGCATTGTCCACCAAAAAGGGCCGGACATGGCCACTTTCCACCGGTTTGTTTTTTTCAAATGCCTATTTCCAAGCTATGTCCCACAGACGAATTTAGCCGACCACATATTCTTAAATAGGCACCAAAACATTTACTTATACACAAAATTCTAGCTTGATGTTAGTCAGACACATTTTTGCACGCTATCTCCTGGACTATAACTAAATGTTCCTACAAAAACACGAAAACTTATAAATGGAAAGCACTGGGCTAAGTGATTATGAACTCGTATGTCTGAGCTGTCTCGGACCACCGGATTTTATGTGGAGTGACTTTTTCTTTCTACATTCACCATGAGAGAGTTGACCATGGTTTTTCAAGCCAAAGCATGGTGGCGCTAAATCTTTCGACCAGCTTCCCATTTATTTAAACAATGCTGGGTGGACATTGAAGGGGGCCTGGTCTGGGAATCGAACCTAGAGCTGTGTACTCAGAGGTGGTGATCACCCATCCAACTACTGACCACGCCCAATGCTGCTTAACTTTAATTATTAAAAACAAACTGATCTCCCACTCAAGCCACTCTGGCCCTCACTTAAGCCTCTGCTCTGCACTTAATCTTAACATATCTTTTTCTTAACTTTATAAATTGACAAACTTATAAACAAGAACCTGCAACTTTTGATTTTTTGTTCTTGAGGTGGCAGTTCAAGCAGAGAACTCAGTTCTTTGATTCTTCTATCTATTTGATCTTGATTCATTCCAAATATAGTGCCGTAGAAATTAAATGCTTCGTTTATAGTGAACTCATTACTTAACGACACCTCCTGAAAAAATATACATATAAATATATAACTCATATATTGTCACAGTAGTAGTAGTAAGGTGCTAGTACTAGCACTAGACGAGTAGGATGAACCACTTGTTGGAACCTAGCAATTATACCATCTTTTAGGCCCATTTTACTAGCCCCGTGGTAGAGAGTTGCAGCCACTTCACACATCATACCTCTGTACAGTGTACTGCCGAAGCGAGTATGATGTGATCATTAGTGAGACATATAAATTAGAGCATCACAGCGGGGAATTGAACCCACGACCTCGTACCACCCTTGATTCTGTGATGGCTGAGCAGACGTGGTAAGTAATTTAATCCACACGGCCACGCCGCCTCTCGTCACAGTATCAACTCTTAAACTGTATTAAATTGTAAATTACCTGTTTTTTGGTTTCCTGTGTCCCTATTTTTCTTAGTATATATCTTCTTAGGTGTGGGTCGTGTAGGGTAATTAACTTTTTTATAAAAACAACTACATTGTTTTCAAAACTTGGCTATATTTTGACCATGACCAGGTCATCTTCATGCCTTATAAGTCGGTTAAATTTTAAAAAGTTTTTTCCACCATTTTATGGTATCGTCGTTATTTATTTCACTTTTTACTCCCAGATCATCTCATAACTTAAACAATTAACAACTACACATAACAATAAACAATTTTAAAAATAAAAACTTATTAAAAATATAAAATCGGGACTAGAGAATTAAAATCGTGGTAACTGTGGGTAACATAATTACCTAAGAAGATATGTAAATTACCATAGGATACAGTTTAAACCCTAAATAGTGTCTCACCATAAACTTTTAAACACTGTACCACATAGTAAACTAGCATTTTTAATTGAATATCTCAATGAGTCTATGAATTCTCTTATCTAATATATAAATTATACAAATTACTTTAAGCAAACCCTACCTGAGGCATATAGCCAATCTCTCTCCTCTCATTGTATACAAGATTAATTTCACCAGAATCAAGTCTTGTTCTTCCAACTATGCAGCTAAGAATTGTTGTCTTCCCACAACCGCTTGGGCCTAGCAATCCATAGCTAAAACAAAACAAAATTTATAAAATAAATGAATAGTAAAAAAAAAACTTTAAAAACAAGCTTTTATTCGTATTCTTCTCAGCAAACCTTTCATTTGATACACTTATCATGGGCGAACTTAAAAAATAACTAGTCTGCCATATTGGATTTAGAATGACGTCACTTAGCTAACCATGCAATTTCATCCAAACTAAATGTGTATGCAAAATTTCAATTCAATCGGTTAATTAACTGCTTTAAAATTCAGTTACAAGATTTGACCCGAACATACATACATACATACATACAAACATTGCAAGTTAAATAAAAGCTTGTAAAATGATACCTCATTTGACTCTATTGATTCTTCACAGAAATTATTTTTCTTTGTGTTTTTAATAAAATGCGACTTGAAAATTTGTATTAGTCTTTTTTTAAAAAATTACTTACTACAGGCAATTTTAATCTATTTAAAACAATCAATTTATAAATTTACATGATCTTTTGTATGAAATCTAAAAATTAATTCAGTTACAAAGAAATGGTTCTCATTTTTCAAACATAATAGTTCATTTTTTAAATTTTTATTTTATGACAGTAAAAGTTGTATATCTTTCGAAGTTCATTATTTAGATACTTTTAATCTGATCACATTTATAAATTTACGTTAATTTAATAATAATAAAACATTAGAAAGTGGGTGGGGGAAATAATTTAAAATATGCAATTTCCTTTCAAATTATAAAGGCTAAAAGCTGCTATATATAATAAACCAGTATCAATTTATGTGGAGAGAAAATTTATTTTATTCCTTTAAAATGACCTTCATAGACGCTCCTATATCTATCATATAATATGTATAAATTAAAATATTTGGGCAGGCTGATAGTTCTATCAGTTGAATCTTATAATAGATTTAAATTCAGTCTAAATACAAAAATAATGAGGAAATATTACCACCAGACAGTAAAGAGAAAGAAAAATAACTATCTGCATAAAAAACAATATACTCTCTAGGATAAATATACTTTCTAGGATAAATATACTCTCTAGGATAAATATATTTTCTAGGATAAATATACTCTCTAGGATAAATATACTTTCTAGGATAAATATACTATCTAGGATAAATATACTCTCTAGGATAAATATACTTTCTAGGATAAATATACTTTCTAGGATAAATATACATTCTAGGATAAATATACTTTCTAGGATAAATATACTTTCTAGGATAAATATACTCTCTAGGATAAATATACTTTCTAGGATAAATATACTCTCTAGGATAAATATACTTTCTAGGATAAATATACTCTCTAGTATAAATATACTTTCTAGGATAAATACACTCTCTAGGATAAATATACTCTCTAGGATAAATATAATCTCTAGGATAAATATAGGTACTCTCTAGGATAAATATACTCTCTAGGATAAATTGTAGTTTGAACTTACATTGTTCCCTGTTTGACGGTCATATTAAGTCCGTTGAGTACTACAGCATTCTTGGAGTACCTTTTAAAGGCAGATGTTATCCTTACTGCTGGGACGAAAGTATTTCCTGGCATTCTAGAACTAGGTAATGAATTAAGTTAAGGTTATTATATTTTATATAGTGCTAAATTTACCTAAAGCGGCATTTAGACGATCAACTTGGTTGTCAATCAAATTGATACATTATGGACTACTGCAGAAATTCAAACTTTTACACATTAAAATTGTGTCTTAGTCCGTTGATTTGGGGGAACAAAAATCAATTCAGTTAGATATAAAATATAGAAATGAGAAAGAACCCATATTTTATTAAAATTTAATATAAGGGACAAAAATACTGCTTCAAGTCAAAGGTATAATCTACTTCCTACTTGCAGTATATAGCAATATCTTCTTAGGTAAGAACCCCTTCTTACCCATGCAACCTGGTTTTAAATCTTTTTTAACCTCCTTATTTATTATTAAGCTGACATTCGAGGAATTATTAAAAAGTACGATTGCAGCAAGTCATATAAAAAAATATATTCATGAAGTACGATGACACCTTGTTACCTAACTGTCCCCTTTACAAAAAAAAATATATATTTTTTTTTTTATTTGATGCTAAAATATTAATTTACCCCTCCCCCCCCCCCAAAAAAATGCAAAGGAAGTTCGTAAATATATTTTCTATCTCTATGAGAGAGGGTCATAAATTATATAAATCATTAAACTATTAACAATTTTTTAAGAATTAACTGTGGGCAATTAATACATAAATAAAAGAATAATTAATATAAAAATGCCATTTTTCAAAACTGGTCTTATTTTCAACCTTTTTTTTTTTTTTTTTTTTTTTTTGGTTTCTGTATTCTTCACCTTAGTTATCTATGTGTGTGCAAAATTTAGGGAAGCTTTAATGACGGTAAGTGGTTCAAAATTGGGGTAATAGGTGTACGATGAAACTTAAAAAGCAAATAAATTTGACACCATTTTTTTTTTTTTTTTTTTTTTTTTTTTTTTTTTTTTTTTTTTTTTTTTGTATTCTTCACCTTAGTTGTATCTATGTGCAAAATTTGGGGAATATTGAATGACGGGAAGTGGTTCAAAATTGGGGTAATAGGTGTGCGATGAAACTTGAAAAGCAAATAAATTTGACGCCATTTTGTTTTTTTTTATTTTTTTTTGGTTTCTGTATTCTTCACCTTAGTTGTATCTATGTGCAAAATTTGGGGAAGATTGAATCACGGTAAGTGGTTCAAAATTGGGTAATAGGTGTGCGATGAAACTTGAAAAGCAAATAAATTTGACGCCATTTTGTTTTTGTTTTTATTTTTTTTGGTTTTTGTATTCTTCACCTTAGTTGTATCTATGTGCAAAATTTGGGGAAGATTGAATCACGGGAAGTGGTTCAAAATTGGGGAAACGGAAATGTGCGATGAAACTTACAAAGCAAAGTAATATAAGACCAGTAAAAACAGATAATTTTAAAAGATTATTAATGTGAACCTATTCAAATAAACAAATGGTTTATAAATAGTCTCATATTAATTCCATTAAAATTAAGAATACATAGATTAATAATAAAAAAGACCAAATTGGATGGGTGAAAAAAAAAAAAAAAAAAAAAAAAAAAATGGTACACAGGAGTACGGGGTACAAAAGTCAAAATAGTATTTACCCTTCAAGATGTATGTCGTTGGAAAGCTCTTTAAGAGTACAGTAATTGTTGCTATGTACAATTTTTTTTGTCATATTTTCATATAAGAGTAGGGTAAAATTGAAAAAACACAATTTTATGCTATTTTTGACCTTAAGTTGTCAAAAATGTTGGCCAAAAAACACATCCTTTCTTTTGATATTATTGACATTTTAAAATTTGTTTGGATTTTTTAAGTGCATCCTAGCGTGAGATATCGTCTGGAGTGACACATACATTTACATATACATACATAAAAAAGTGTTAAATTTCAGGAATCGATTAAAAATGGTCTAAAACAGATTTCCATGGAGAAAATTTTCAAAAATTTGCATTAAAAAATTTTTGAAGCCATTGCAATAGCTTAATTTTCTTCAAAAATTCGCTAAAATAGAACCATTTTTTTGTGACTGAATAACTTTTTGGATTTCATAAAAAAGATCATTTAAATTTATAAATTGATTGTTTTAAACAGATTTAAATTGCCTGCAGTAAGTTATTCTTTTTAAAAGACAAATAAAAATCAAATCATTTAAAAACCATTTGTTCATTTGTATAGGTTCACATCAATAATCTGTTAAAATTATGTATTATTAATTTATTTTTGTGAAGTCAATTTTCCAAAGTTAATTTTTTTAAAATTGTTAATAGTTCAATGATTTATATAATTTGTGACTCTCTCTTATGGAGATAGAAAAAACATTCCAATTTTACCGACATCATTATTGTAAGTAAAGAAATACAGTATTCATTACATAATTATTAATTAACTAAACATTTATAAATTAATTGGTTTTTATAATTTAAAATTATTAATAATTATTTATTCAAACTTTTAAAAATATAATTAATACATTATTACTTGACTTTTATATATTTTTATTTTTGAACAATTAAAATAAACATGATTGAAAATAACTTTAACTAAGAGTAAAAATATCTCATAAAGAGAAAAAACTAACTATTTATATCATTACCACACACCTTAAACATCCGTCAACTTAAAAAATAATTATCAAATAAGAAACGTTTTTAATCTTTAATATAAATTACCCTATAATATAATAAAAACAATTTGTAAATATTTCTAATAATTATGGATTGTTTTACAAAACCATTAAAATTTACGTTTAGTTGTGGATCCTTTTAGGGTTCATGGAAAATAAATTAATAGTACATTAAGCGTCAAGTGCGGAAAGTAGCATTTTGCATGCGAGTGTGGAGTTTACATCCGAGCGACAGCGAGGGTAGTAAAACTACACGAGCAATGCAAAATGCCGTTTTCGCACGAGTTGCATACCGTACTTTATCTACGATTGTTAGATTTAAATAATAAATACAGAAAAAAATAAACTTGCTGTATGTAAGTTCTTATCTCTCTTTTGATAAAGATGGCATTAATTCTTGAGTTGTATTTTTTGCCGAATTAAGGAGGAGTATTATTCTCCACATTTTCGTCAAAGCCACTTGATTCATTCATTGTTTTTCACTAAAAACTCGATATAAACAGTTATTTTAATAAAAGAATAGCAAATTAGTTTTGTTAAATGTAAACAAACTCGCTAATCGTGCGTAAAGCTGAAGAATTCCTCTTCTTTACCACGCTAGCATGGTAAAGAAGAGGAATTCTTCAAAACTATGAGACGCGCATGCGCAATGAATACAAGTACGTAAAGAATTACTTTCTACGCATCTAAACAGAGATACAATGTTTATATTTCGTATCAATCGTAGATAAATTACTTTACGGCAACGTTTGCCGTAAAGAATGAAGTAAAGTAATTTAATTTATTTTCCATGAACCCTAAAAGGATCCACTACTAAACATAAAATTATTAGAGGGTAAACTTACAGCCAATTTTCATTAAAATTTACATTTTTTATGGACTTAAATAAAAATTACCTCATCTTTGTAGCTTTTTATTTTATTTTTTTAAGTTAATAGAATTGAAAAAATGTAGATAAAAAACTAATTGAGTATAATTAATATTATAAGTATAATTAATTAATATGAAAAATAATAGAAATAATGGCAAAGGTTGAATGAAAACTGGACAATTCTAAAGAGCCTAGGCCTTAAATGAAAGAAAAAGAGACATTAAATATACTTAAGTAATTAAAATTGGACATGTTATTTTGAATACAATTTCTTTTCTTTTCTTACAACGGTAGTTGTAAGAGGTGATGAATTAATGAAGACAAAAAATAATTATCTTGATGAAAAAAAAAAAAAAAAAAAAAAAAAACAGACTAAGAGAGAAACAGTGTAGTGGGTGTGGGACTAAAGAAACAAAATATTTATACCATGTCTCATTATTGTCAGGCTCTTAAGAGGAAATATTTAAACCTCAATCAGAACAGGCATGCATTAATAATCTACCTGTGATTGAATTGATCTCTTTCTTAACAGCAATTGGCAATTTTTTTTAACTACTTAACGGTATTTGGATCATAATAAACATCATTATGTGTACAGCCTGACCACTAAAATATTAAGTTGTTCCTTGGCCTGGATTAAAAAAAAAAAATGTACAGTATGCCCACGGATGGAGTTGCCTAAACGTGTAAATTCCAAAAAGTTTCAATTTTCCAAGAAAAGTCACTCTTCAAAAAATCTCCTGCTTGTTCTTAAATGAAGATTTATAGTATTACTTTTCGTTCAAAATGTACCCTGTACCCAGAGAGTACAATTTTCTAAAATTGTACAAGAGGAAACCGGTCCTGTTAAATTTTGACTATTCAAGAAAAAATATCCTTTATAATTACTTTTAGATACTATAACAAATTTATTTTTGTATAAAAATGTTGATATACATATTTAACCCCCCCCCCCCCTGCCATTTGTAAAAAAGTAAAATTTATCCGATTCTAACACATGAGGGGTCGATTTAAAGGTCTCATTGAGCAGGGGCGGATTTAGCATCAAGTTTGGGTAGGGGTCACTACCGGGGGGGGGGGGGGGGATTTTTAAAGGAATTTAAAAAACTAAGACTTTTTAAGACATTTAAGAAATTGAAGAATAGGGAATAGATTACTTACTATTGCCAATTTGAAATTTAGAAAATAGGAAAATAATTTATTGGTAGATAATAAGGTTTACAGTAATTTAAGCAGTTACATAAAAATATTTTTTTATCTTAGGGGATTACAAATTAAGTTATTAAATATACTATAATGGGTGCTAATTTGGCTGTATCAGTATCGTGTAAGAAAATAAATTATAATTAATAAACACATGATCAAATTTGTTAAATTATGAGAGGGGGGAAAATCAAGAAAAGAATTACACACTACACATTAGTTTCATTTAGAAGGGGGTCCGGGGGTCTTCCCTCGGAAAATTTGAAAATATGACCTCTCAAAAAAGCGTTTTTATGCAACTCTGAGGCGAACTTTGATTTTAATACTTTGTCATCAAATAAATAAACTTATAGAGTAATTTCTTGGCACAAAAGTATGAACAGAAGTATTTTCAAAAGAATTTTAATACCAACTTAAAAATACTAATTGTAAAAAAATGGTGCACCTAATTATTGTAGATTAAATAGATCAGTCAATAGCTATAATGCTATTACTTAAAAGCTATAATAAACTATGTCATTTAATCAATGGATATGAATTATGAAAAACATATTTTATTAGGGGGGCCATAATATAAAGTTTAGTCCATACGGGGACATTGTGCATTTTTTTTGGGAGGGGGGGGGGGGGGGGGTTGGCCGAGCTATTGCAGCCCTCAGACGAAGGTGGGGGAAGTCTGGGGGCCCTAGGACAATTTAGGGAATTATAAGGAAAAGCATATGCATTTTTTAGATAAAATTTTCTCAACTGCACTCGGACATGGCTGTCCAATTTACTTCGTTTTTTTTTAAACTGTCTTTTTATAGAATCTCTGTACATTGTAAAACGATTCCGGTTTTAGCATCTCGATAAATTAAGTTTTTCTTTTTTAAATACACGAAGTGTCACGTTTTAAAGGGCAATGATAGCAGATTATGGTTAGGTTAGGAAAAAATGTGCTAATCTTAAACTCAACTAACCATTACCTTCCATCATTTTCCCTAAAATTAAAAAAAAGAAGAAAAATCAAGTTAAAAAGGAAGATTAAATTTATCGAGATGCTACATCCGAAATGTGACATATAATGCAGATTTACCCCACTCAATAATTAATGTATTCGTCATTATTTTGAAAAGGGAGAGAGGGAGGAAACACTAGCCAAAACCTGCTATCAGTTATTACAAATACTTTGTGTTAAAAGTTAAAAGTATTTCTAATAACTGATAGCTGGTTTTGGCTACTTAATTTACATCTTTAGATTCTAAATTAGTTGTCCACTGTTCGCAGTAACATGGTATCGAAGTGACACACAATGGCTAATCAATAATTATTAATGATAAAATATAAGTAGAAAAGTAAAAACAGGTTGGATATTTTAAACATTTTTTAGGTTAAATTCTCAATATATCTCAAACATTGGGGGGAACGCGACCCCCAAGGCGACCATAATACTTTTTATCCTAAATACAAATACAGTTATTTTACAATGCAGTTAGTGCAAAATAAAGAAAAATATTAAATTATATTGTATTTTTAGCTTGTGTAAATAACAATCAACACAAACTTTGGACCTTGCCAACGCTTCTTTGTAACAAACTTAACAATTTGAGGGGGGTCATGACCCCTGTGACCCCCCCCTCTAAATCCGCCACTGTCATTGAGTGCATTAAAAGTTGATTTATTGCTTTTTTTTTTATAAAAACAATATGAAAGCTATTAAAGGGGAAATTAATTAGGAGAATTAATTCATGTTTGAATTGTTGATTTTTTTTATTAAAGAAATAAATAATATTAAATAATAAATACGATTTTCTCTATCATTGCTTTCATATTGTTTTTATATAAAAAAGCGATACCACAACTTTTAATGCACTCAATGAGACCTTTAAATCAACCCCTCATATATTAAATCATACAAATTTTACTTTTTATAAATGCCAGGGGGGGGGGGGGATTTTCGAAATTTGACTATCATCATTTTTATACAAAAAATAAATTTGGAATAGTATCTAAAAGAAATTATAAAGGATACTTTTTTCTTGAATAGTCAAAATTTGGACTGGTTTCCTCGTACAATTTTAGATAATTATACTCTCTTTGGGTACAGGGTACATTTTTAACAAAAAGTAATACTATAAATCTTCATTTAAGAGCAACCAGGAGAATTTATGAAGAGTGTTTTTTTTTTTTTTTTTTTTTTTTTCAGAATTTACACATATAGGCAACTCCAATCCATAAACATACTGTATATACAGAGTGCCCCAAGAAAGAGTATCCGAGAGGAAAACTTTTCTTATTTTTGGGTTTTCGAAAAGAAATCATTCTTAATAAATACTCCTGCTTGTTCTTAAAGCTCTTATAATGATAAAATTTTCTTGATTTTGTGTACAGGGTGTTCTGTTTTTTGAAAACTTTAAAATATGACTAAGAGTAAACTACCCTTAGTTTTGATGGTATCGAAAAAAAAATTATTTAGAAAAGTGGTTCAAAATTGCAAAAAAAACTCATAAATATTAATTTATTTTATGAATTATTAAATTTTAGTTAATTTTCTGAAATATTAAATTTTTGTTTATTTTCTAAAAATAAGCAATAAGCTAACAACAACTAGTTCTCTTTGGATGTTTATAATAAACAAGTGTGATAAGAAACAAGTGGGTAATAACTTGGAAAGAATTAAACAGGCCACTGCCAAGGCCTGTTTAATACCCCAATTTAATTCCCACATTAAACTCTTCAAAAAATACGTTGATGATAGCTTTTTCATAATTAACAAAAACCACATACCCTCCCTTCTTAACAACTTCAATAACTACCACCCCAACCTCAAATTCACCATAGAATCTGAAGAAAACAGTGCTCTTCCTTTTCTCAACATAAAAATAATAAAAACTAACGATAACAAACTAACATATAAACACTACACAAAACCCACTTATTCAGGTAGACTCCTCCATTTCTATTCACACCAACCATATTCTTACAAAATTAACTGTGCTAATAACTTCATTAATCAAATCCTTACCCTCTCTGATAAACAATTTCATAACGAAAACATATCATTTATAAAAGATACACTTAATAAAAATAATTACCCTAACAGAATAATTAATAAACTACTCCAAAAACACAATAACAACATTAACAATACCTCACAAAATACGACACCTCCCGTTTTAGCTAAATACTACACCCTGCCCTACATAAAACACACTACTGAACAAATTAAAAAATTGTTTCAACCTTATAATAATATCAAAATAGCTCAAAAAAATTCCACCACCCTAAAATCAATTTTATACTCCAAACTCAAAGATTCCATCCCTCCTCTGCAACAAAGTAACGTTGTATACCAAATTAACTGTAAACAATGCCCTGCAACATACATAGGAGAAACTTCACAATAATTCAAAAACAGATTTCATCAACATATTAAAGACATCTCAAATAACAACACTAACACAGCTATATCAGAACACGCACACAACACTAAACACACATTAGACACAGATAAATATTATATTCTACACACTGAAAAACACCACCAAAAACGACTTACACTTGAAATGTTATACATAAAATCAAATACTAACAACATAAACTTGAAACAAGACACCAATAAATTAAGCAACATTTACACAAATATTATATTTAATACAAATAAAAATAAATAATTCAAAAATTTTTGATTAGGTATGTCATTTAAAAAAATAAAATTAATTCTTTTCAAAAAAACATTAAAACAATCAAAATTAACTTTGGTAAGACTTTCATTTCCAAAATTCGTTTTCATTTTGATCATTTGTTTCTCTAAATTTACAGTATTTCAAAAACCTGAAGAAGCCTAGGTTCCCTAGGCGAAAGCTTGTTTTAATCAAATATAATAAGGACTTACATTCCAAAGAAGCAACCAACTACTTATAAAATTTAATATTTCATAAAATTAACTAAAATTTAATATTTCATAAAATAAATTAATATTTATACGTTTTTTGCCATTTTGAACCACTTTTATAAACAATTTTTTTCGATACCATCAAAAATAAGGGTAGTTTACTCTTAGTCATATTATAAAGTTTTCAAAAAACAGAACACCCTGTACACAAAATCAAGAAAAAATTATTATTTTTAGAGGTTTAAGAACAAGCAGGAGTTTTTATAAAGAATGACTTTTTTTCAAAATTGAAAATTCGTAATTGAAAATGCCGCCGCTTGTGCACGCGATTTTGCTTAAGCTTCTCTTCAATTGCGTGAACCAGTTTGTCAGTAACCAAAGATGGGCGTCCACTTGGTCCTTCATTGTGCACTTGATCACGTCCTTCATTGAACAGTCTGACCCACCCATCTTCTAACCATTGAATCACTCATAGCATTTTGTCCGTAAACCTCGCAGATTTGCTGATAAATTTCACTTGGTTTAACTTTCTTTGCATATAGAAAAGCGGCGGCATTTTCAATTAAGGCTGACATTATAAAGAAGCATTACAAAGAACACCTCGGCAGCAGCGATCTGAAAATGGCGTACATTTCTTCTCCTTAAGTCAGAGTAACAGCCGCACATGCTCAGAGCTGCGATCGCAGCGCTGCCGTGGATAGAAATAGAAACGGAACTTACTTTGTGGATATACCTCGTGTCTTTGAAAATTGAATTCATATTATATTATATATTTCATTTCATTAAAAAAAATAAAATAAAATAAAAAAATACATAAAAGAAATTTTACAATAAGTACATAATTGTTTTAACTTATTATTAGAAAATTGTCGTCAATAATT
Organism: Gerris lacustris; assembly: GCA_951217055.1. Lineage (NCBI taxonomy): Eukaryota > Metazoa > Arthropoda > Insecta > Hemiptera > Gerridae > Gerris > Gerris lacustris. The sequence goes on along the minus strand of OX578281.1, from coordinate 69,418,302 downwards.
GTTTTAACTTATTGTTTTAACTTCAAAAATGTATTTATTTAATAGCTGCAAAAGCTATTTGCTTGAGTGCTAAACCTTTTTTTGTAATAACACTTACCTGATCCGGGGACAAACTGTCTAGCGGTGTTATTTTAAAGTTTTTTTTTTTAAAAAATTTATTTTAAGTAATATTTGTGCTAAATGTAGCTCATAATCAATTTAAGGATTGAGCAGTACCACCATCCTCCAGGTTTATTATGAAATTACGTGCAGCAATTATGTGCAAAATTTTACTTTGTTCTTATTTTACGGAGCAGATAATTCTAAAGTCATATTAAGATGCAACCACCCAAAAGCATAAAAGAGGAATCCAAAGTGTCAGGGAGTTTTTTTTTAATTCATGCTTAAATCAAATGGAATACCTTCTTCCTCTCTATAAATCTTTCTGATCCAAAAAAAAAGATTTAGATATTGATCATTTCAGAACAAAATTATTTTAGTAGAGCATTTATAATAGGTCAAATTTTTTAAAACCATTTATTTATTGTCATAAGCAGTGCTTGATTTGTGATGATACCTCTGACGGAATATTGCTGGTGCACATGATAGTTATATTTTTTACCAATGTTCTTTCCACAATTTTAAAATGCTCAGAAAAGCATTAAAATAACGTTTCAAAAAGTCAAAATTTCAAAACTTAATAGACCAAGAGTCTCAGAACCAGAACCTCTTTTTTTCACTCACTGATCAAGCACTGATCATAAGTAACAAAGGTCAAATCGAAAAATAAAAAAAATAAAAAGATTTTCAATTGATACATGTAAGCATTTTTTTATTTTTTCATCATTATAATAAATATATATATATTAAATTAAAATACAATTGATAATATAATTTATTTTAACCACTAATTAAAAAAACAAAACTTTTTTATACAATAAATTTAATAAATAAAGTAGATCTAATTACAAAAAAATCATATAGAGAAAAATGTATTACTACATTAATAATATTTATCTTCTATGAAAATGACATAATATATTAAATATGTAATAACAAATAATATTTAGCTTTTTTAAAAATATATTACAATAATTTTATATACACAGAATGACAATTTGTAATGAAATCAATTATTTATACATATTTCTGCTTCTATGTTAATTTTATTTTAATTTTTATATAATTTTATATTTGTTTTATGAGTCAATTTAATACATAAAAATTTAACAATTTTTTTTTTAAATTTTTCTTTAGTAGTAATTTTTTTTTTATAGTTTTTCTTAATATTTTTCTTTGTTAGTTGGTTTCTTAATAGTCTTAGTAGTTGGTTATAGGGATCTAAATAAATATTCTTTAGTAGTAATTTTTTTTTAAAAGTTTTTCTTAATATTTTTCTTTGTTAGTTAGTTTCTTAATAGTTTTAGTAGTTAGTTATAGGGATGTAAATAAATAAATGTATTCTTTAGACATATATTAGGTCCAAGTTTAGTGCACATTAGATACATTAGACCAAGAGATAGAATGCAAAAAAGTGTGTGTGTGACTAATTGACTAACATTAAGCTAGAATTTTGTGTAAACTTAATCTTTTGATGCCTTTTAAGAATATTTGTACAGTTTTGTAAAAAAAACTTAAACAAATACACAAATATTCTATTATATTCTATGCCTTTTAAGAATATGTGGTCGGCTAAGTTCGTATGTGGGACATAGCTTGGCAAGGAGCCCATGTCCCACCTATTTCGGTGGACAATGTGGTTTTCATGATCCTGAGTACAGAATTAGTTAGCTGACCTAAAATTAAGTTGATGTTAGTTTTTCACTTAATAGGAGACCTCATTGATTTGGAGTAGTATTTGAATAACTACCCTATCAAGGGACAAGCTAATATAAACTTGATTTTTGATCTACTAACTAAAATCACATTGTACACTGAAATGGGTGGGACATGGCCGGTCTCCACCGGTTTATTGCCAAGCTATGTCCTGCAAACGAACTTAGCCGACCACATATTCCTAATAGGCACCATAAGATTAACTTATGCAAAAAATTCTAGTTTGACACTTTTTTGCACGCTACGTTCTGGACTATAAGAGAATAAAATTTAAAAAGTAATTAAACAGAGGTATCATTATCAGCTATTTTATGTGTTATGATCGAGTTGATTTTTGCTAAGTGTCTAAGCTAAGGTAACCTTTCAATCAGTATGAATAAATTTTACAACATGCTAGATTTAACCGCTGATTTGAAATATATATTCATATATATTTTTGATAATATAGTTATAGAGGCACATAAGAACAGCTATACTATTTTCAGTAATATTATGCAAATATAAAAGTTCAATTCTGTATAAAATTGAAGGTATTGACATATATACAAATTTTTATAAATTTTGATTACCGTAAAATCTCTTATATAATACGCAATTGAGTAAGCAGGCTGAATTTAGGGCTGAAATTTCAGGAAAATTTGCATATAAAACGCATCCAAAATTCAGGAATAATTTTATGCTTGCGCAAATTATGCACAAGGTTCCATTTTTAGTGTTATCTAGGTATTCTCTTCTTCTGAACATGTATACCAAATTTCGTCAAAATCTGTCCAGTTGTTTAAGTTCCACATATCTGTACAGATGACCGATAGATATTTTTTTGTACTCAGGGGAGCTCAAAACGTGTAAATCCATCAAAATAAAATTTTAGCCCCATCACAATACTTTCTCTTTATATGAGAAAGTTAAAAGAGATAAAAATTGTGCTTATTATACACGAGATTTTACTGTATTATTATTATTATTATTATTATTATTATTATTATTATTATTATTATTTATTTTTCATTATAATTATCTTTTTTTTTTCAATAACTTTACAAATTTTAAATATCCACTGTCGATTTAAAAAAAATAATACATAAGCCCAATAATAATTTCAATAGTATATTTTTTATTAATTAGTTATATAATGTTTATTAATGTTAATTTTATCAGAGCTTTAACTCAGAGATCCTATCCATGTTATTAAAGTATCACAATTTATAATACAAAACAAACATAATCTAATTTAATTTGTAATCTTAGTATTAATGTAATACTATCAATGAGGATGTTTTATCTTATCTTGAAGTAACTCTGGATCAATGATTCCTAAGCAAAAGCTGTGATAAAGCTCTTTATGGGTATTGATTTGAGAGGTTCAATATCCTCCCCTATCTAACTTTGATAATAATAATAATAATATTTACAAAATAATAATTGGCACTTCTTTAAATTGTTACTCCCCTTATATATAAAAAAACAGAAGGGAGTAACAATATATAAAGAATGTTCTTCTTTAGACAATTACTCCCCTTATAAAAACAACTGGAATATTCCTTTGTCCCAAAGTACATTGGACTAAACATCACTTTGTCTTAATAGTTATTAAGACAAAGGAATTGAATAAATAATAATATCCATTTATATTCTTAAAACAAACATAGGGGAGTAAGTATCTAAAGACGTACCCAATAATCAATCTACAATAATAATAAAGTAATGAACATTTTACATTAACTTAAATTACACTGTTCTGCAATATTTAACAAACTTTCAGGCTCCAACAAAATTTTAACTGAACTTATGTTTTTCGAGGTTGCTGAATCCGAAGAAACAAAGTACAATTTCTCAACAAATCGAGTCTTTGTATTTCTATTGCTATTTCAGTTATATAACAAATGTTTTGTGACTTTTTCTGATTTATACTGACATTTTACTACATCATAATTTTTTTGACTGAGGGGGGAGGGCACACAAGAAGCATTTGGGGGGGGGGGGATATTGTATTTTAGCATCTCACATTTAATTGAAAAAAGTACATACAAGTTGTGGTTTTCCCCAATTTTTTTATTATTCCCCCTCCCTCAATGTTTCTTGTACCCCCCCTCGGTCACATATATTGTAATTCTCTAAAATAATGTCAGAAAAAAGTCACAAAACATTTTGTTATATAACCGAAAAAGCAATAGAAATGCAAAGACTCAATATGAGGAAAAATCAAATTTTTTTTGTTTCTTATTTTTCAATTTTCTAAAAAAAAAATTAAGGTCAGCAGATTTTTTTTTTTTTTACTTTAGATCCGTGTTCTTCATGGTTTGAAGATATTGAAACGCCCAAAAAAAATTTTCTTTGGGTGAAAAATTGGGTCGAAATACCCCAAAAACACAAATTTTTCGGGAAAACTGTACGCATAGGAGATTTGGATTCAGCACACAAAAATACTTCAGAAAAATACATTTCCATTCTGAAGCTTTTTTTTTTTGCAGAACAGTGTTATATATAATGTTTTTACAACATACTCCTGTTTTTTCTCACTTAATGCCACAAATATAGCATTTCTATTTAATTCCACCAAAGAATAAATAAATAATAAAACACATTTTTCACATAAAAATCGGAGAATGAATTTTTAAATTGATTATTTTTATAGAAATGTAATGAAAAGTATAAATATTGCTTTGTAAGACTTTAACACGTCACTTAAGCATAAATTAGGTGAAATGATTGAGTACTTTATCTACAAACCTATACATAAAAGAAACTTAAGTGCAGCAGCATATAGTGTGTAGAGCGCAGTTAGTATATAGCTCCGTACATCTTCTTTAATGTACCAATATTCTTTTTACCACCAATGTATAAAAAGAATATGTAAAAAGTGCCACTCCGAGTGGCACTTTTTTGCTTAATATTCTCAGTCGGCTAATGTTATCACTCTGTCTGGATTTCAAAGTGATCACATTAAGCTGCAAGCACTGTTTATACTATTTATTTTTAAATGTGTAAATTTCCGTAGAGAGTGTAATTTCAAAAATATTTTTTTTAATTCAAATTATAATTATTATTAACTACGGGAAACAGACAGAGAAAAATACACTGCAGCGTCGGGATTTGAACATCGGGCCTCTATCAATTTCTCTTGAACCTTTTGATCTTTTGAATCTTTTGAACCACGGGCCTCTATATAAAGGCCTGTGGTTCAAATCCGCTGGAGTGTATTTTTCTCTGTCTGTTTCCTGTAGTTAATAATAATTATAATTTGATTTAAATTAAAATTTAATCTTTCCATCGTATGAATACTACCGAAATTGTAAAATATGAATATTTTTTTTTAAAATGAAAGCTGCAGATTTTGTTAGAAATTTAAATGTTTCTTTTTTTCTTTTATTTAAAATCACTCTTACAACTCTTATTTGTTTCTCCTTGGGCGTACATTAGAAAGAGTGAGTTGTTGATAAGAGGCCGGGGTGTCTATCAGATGTTACTAATATTACTCGACTTCTCAGCTCGTTCGAGAAGAGCTTGAAGATGAAAATCGAAAAGCTCACAGCGGACGGGCATGTCAAGAGAGTAGAATGGATTTTTGAGTGCGTAGTCTGCGTATAGTTCGTACATCTTCTTTAATAAGAATTCTAACCCAGGCTGGTTGGGATCTGCTACAATCATAAATTTAACACCTGCAAACAACAATAAAGACATTATTAAATTACACGTAAGCAGACAAAACATTAAGTTAAACAGGGGTGTAGGAATGGTGGTCTCTGTTTTACCATCTGACCCAATCTGATGAAATTTCTTTATCAAATGAAATTGGACTCTTTCATAGGCAGCCTTAGTCCAGTTAAAAATATGTACTTTGATTTATTTACCCACATTCCAGGCACTTTAGTTACCTTTTTTGTTAAGTTTTATTGGAAGATCATAATCTCATTTTATGAGCAACTAGCTGGATGCATGCTACGGAGTGTTATTTTAATTTGATAATTTTATAAACTACTATCAAGAAACATTTAAATTATTTTACTATGCGAGAATATCTAGATTCTATCCCTCCCACCTACTTCTATACCCCCTCCTCTTTGATAAGATAATTTGCAAATATCCCAAATTTACTCCCCTCCTAAATGAAAATATGACAAAACTGTACATAACAACAATTACAGTACTCTTAAAGAGCTTTTCAAGGATATGCATCATGAAGGGTATTCATAACTTGTACCCCATACCCCTGAGTACCAAAATTTATATTCCGAAAATTCATGTAGACAGTGATTTTTCCCTTGCTTGGAAGGTCAAAAGTTTGCAAATTTTCATCAAGATCGGACTAAAACTGTAGATTTGTATAAAGAACATACACACATACGTTGCCTTTTATATATATACAGTAGAACCTCGCTCACACGACCCTCAATAACACAACAACCTCAATTACAAGTGCGATTTTCAAATCCCCTTGAGATTGCCATAACACATAAAGTTAAATTATCCTCTATAACGCGACTATTATTATTCAAATAACATGGATTTTTTCTCTATAACAAGTCGTTTTGAGAAGTCAACCTCTATAACGCGTCTCTATACAGGAATGGGTCAACCTTGAACAAGTCTAGACTTGAAAACCTCGCCCATTAGCCTTGATAACACGACTGATAGCCAAAATAACCTTAATAACAAGAGTGTTTCCCTAATCCCCTTGAGACACTTCTTATCGAGGTTCTACTGTATATAGATAAGTATGTTTTTACAATGGCTTGATTGACTTGAAGTGAGGAATTGTCCATTAAAGCCGGCTACACACGCTCAAGCATGCTTGAACGTCTGTATGATAGTTTTGTGCAAGCATTATGATTGTACACGCGGATTGAGCTTGATTGAAATTTCACGATGCATGCTTGCACAATCGTGATTGTGCAAGCATGCTTGAACGTCTGTATGATAGTTTTGTGCAAGCATTATAATTGTACAAGCGGATTGAGCTTGATTGAAATTTCATGATGCATGCTTGCACAATCGTGATTGTGCAAGCATGCTTGAACGTCTGTATGATAGTTTTGTGCAAGCATTATGATTGTACAAGCGGATTGAGGCGTGTGTACCAAGGTGAAGCAAGCTTGTGCAAGCCTCTCAGGTTGAATCAGCTGGGGCGTAAGTTGAACCTACAGTTGTCATTAAATAATTATGTAAAACACATGTAGCTTTTACAACTTCATCAATATGTTCTAATGATAAATTTATAGCGGTGTGAAATATTCTAAACCGTGCAGCCAATATCCCAAAAACGTTTTCGACAATTCTCCGTGCTCTTGATAATCGGTAGTTGTACATTTTTTTTTTTTCAATGCAGTTTAAATCACCTTGTCTGTATGGTTTTAGCATATCAGTCCTTAAAGGAAAAGCATCGTCTGCAATGAAAACATATGGCAAATTTCGAGAAGTATTCGTGATTTTTTCATCTTTTGGAATATTTAGAGAATTCTTCTGCAGTCGCCTAAAAAATGCTGTATTCTGAAGGACACCTCCATCCGATATTCTGCCATTTGTACCGAAATCAAACAAAATAAATTTATAATTTGCATCTGCAATGGCAAGTAAAACCATACTGTGCCTATGTTTGTAATTATAAAAAAAAGAACCACTTCCAGCTGGAGGAATTATATCGATATGTTTTCCATCTATGCATCCCAGGCAATGAGGGAAATTCCACCTTTTTTCGAAGTCTTTTAATAGCTTCTCGCATGATGGTATCCTTCTTTTGAATTAGGTGTCACCAGTGACAGAAGATTAAGATAGGTTTCTTCATCCATCCTTAGATAATTATGCCAATCTCGGGGATATATCTTCAACTGACTCAATAAGTTAGTATGTGAAAAGATTTTTCTTTTCATCAACCAACATTTGCTCCACAAGGCACGTTTCTTTTTTCCAATTTTTCTTTTGGATACAAGCACAAATGCAGCAAAAGCGAGTGCATCTTCGTCGTCCGTACTCGACATTTTGTAAACCCAAACTGATGCTTGTGCAAGCATGCTTGTAGCGTGTGGAGGCGATGTCAATTTGTGCATGCTTGCACAATCATGATTGTGCAAGCATGCTTGTACCGTGTGGAGGCGATGTCAATTTTTGCATGCTTGCACCATCATGTTTGTGCAAGCATGCTTGTGCAAGCATGCTTGAGCGTGTGTATCCGGCTTAACAGTACTCACAGATACTAGCTTGAATATTTAGAAGTTAAGCATCCCTCAATAAATCATGTGGCTGTTTAGACGTCGGAGAGGATTTCCAGGAGTGAAGGTGGTAATGATAGGTTGTAGATTGAAGGATTGGGGTATGGAGTCATGGAAGGATTTGTATCAAGACATGGCTAGGTCATGAACGGAGGGGACTTAAAGGTCGTTGTGAAGAGTGAAGTTGGAAACAAAGAACTTAAGAAGAATAGTTCACATTCCTTTGTAAGTGAAAGGAGCATGGACTATTCTTCTTAGGATTTTGGACTGTAGGGACAGGATATGATAGGAGTTGGAAAGCTTGATGCAACCATAGAGTTCAATACCGTATGACCATAAGGGCTTAATTATGGAGTTATAAATGAGTAATTTGTAAAGTATGCTGAGTTTAAATGTATTGTAGATGTGTGCTGTGTAAAAGTCTGTAGCGTTACAGTCTTGTCTTGTCGTTTAAATATTGTGTGGTGTGTCAAACTCTAATCCAGGTGCAGGACACAAATCAAAACCTTAATGTGTGATGAGAAGAACTTTATAAATCTCATCATTAAGTTATTTACACTAAACAAGTATACATACCAGTAAGCGTCTGGAAGCAGTGAAGCCGAAAGGCATCTGTTTCAAGTATTTCAATCCCTGAACTCTTAGGTTCGGGACTAAGTTGACTAGCCAAAGCAAAAAGTGGATAGAACATGCTGGCAAGAAATATTTTTTCGTTAGTAGTTGCCTTTGGACGACTGAATTTGAGTTTTACGGGGAAGTTTTCTGGGTTTGCTAGAAGTTCTAATACATCCTTTCCATCTTCTGTCTGAGTGCCTTTGACTCCCTCGCCATTATATCCAAGCAGTACATGTCCCACTGTAACAGTAATGATATTTCACAACATAGGTACAGCTGCCACAACGATCACTAAAGCTATTTACATATTATATAGTTTAAATTGATAAAATTTAAGAATATACAGGGTGTATTTCGGTGTTAAGTTAAAAATGTCTAAAAATAAAAGTGAGTGGAGAAAATGCAGTTTTATTAGCAAAAGTGTTGTTTTTTTTTAAATAAAAAACAACTTCAAAAAATCATATTTCGGCAACGGACTGAGATAGCAAAGTGCGCTTGGTGGCGTTTTGCTCCATTTTCAATCTTGTTTCACCCAAAAAAAATTCAGTTTAGGTCAGTAACACCCTGTATATATGGAGTGCAGTCAAAAGAGAGAGAAAATAGAAACAACAATCTTTTAACAAAAATTAAAATAAAACAAAACCTGGACTTTTACTTGTTACATTGTTTACTTGTTACTTTGTTTTTTGCTACATTGTTTACTTGTTACTTTGTTTTTTGTTAGCTTGTTTACTTGTTACTTTGTTTTTTGTAAGCTTGTTTACTTGTTACTTTGTTTTTTGTTACATTGTTTGCTTGTTAATTTATTTTTTACTAAATTGTTTACTTGTTACTTTGTTATATTGTTACTTTGTTTTTTGTTAGCTTGTTTACTTGTTACTTTGTTTTTTGTAAGCATGTTTACTTGTTACATTGTTTTTTGTAAGCTTGTTTACTTGTTACTTTGTTTTTTGTTAGCTTGTTTACTTGTTACTTTGTTGACTCATTAACTTGTTTACATATTCTTAAGTTACTAGTTACTACTGATGGGATTATCAGGATGAAACTTCAATACCTAAAAAGACCAGGGCCTGAGGTATCCTCTCATGTGCAGCAGTAGTCAATTGAATACATTGTAGTTTGAGGCAGAAGTCAACTTTGTAATCAACATTGTAGCTTTAGAGTCCGGTATCTGTTATTAATCTGTTATTACTTATTTAAATGAAGCTAATCTAGTTCATTTGCACATTTAAGAGACATATAATTTCCTGCTTAACCCAACTAATAATTTGCTTAAAATTTAGCATAAACGTATTTCAGTTGTGTATTTCCGTTCTTGTGGAAAAGAATGTGAAAGGAAGAAAAATAAAATAAGGCAAGATGATGAGGTGTAATTGCATGTAACTTCATTTAAAGGTGATGTGAGGTGATAGAAAGCCTACCCCCCGAGTAGGTTTGTACTTAAGCCGGTCATACACGTTGTGGTATAGGTGACAGGTAAAATAAAATAGAACGTATGTGGTTAATAACCCACACACGTTCCGTGTGTGGGTTATTAACAGTGCAGTTGTCATAACTTGATATCACACAGACTCCAGTTTACCTGTCAGGAATACTGCAACGAGTATGACTGGATTTAGAAAGCTAGAAGCCAGGTTCAAAGCAGTTGACCTGTGTGTCAGTGTCAGTGTGAGGTGTACTCAATTCTATACCCCATCCAAAAAAGTTCTTAATTCTAACAGCTCAGATTGGCCAACCTATATGGGGGGAAAAATAAAACCAAAAAGCCTGTGGGAGGGGAGGAGCAGCATAATTTGTTTGTCAACAAAAGAAGGTTATTTTACTCCTTTTACAAACTGCGATCTTTTTAAAGGGCTGATTAGACGAACCAATCTGGTCTCCCTAAGTCGGGGCCACGCCCCCTTGGCCCGAAAACCCGAAATTTGAGTTCCTGATCATGTTTTGAGGGTGAAACCAGACAGGGCGGTCGGATGGATATTCCATCCGACGTAGGGTAGAAAAGTGGGGGAACTATAGGCTCCCCACTACTTTACCCTGCGAACTGACAGTTACTTCCCTATCTCCTTAAGAAAAAGTGGCTACATGGAACTGGGTCGGGCCGTGTCTTGTGGTGGGGAGACCAGAGATAGGGAAACTCAGAACGGGTCCAGGACCAGACAGCAGAGAACGGTTCGTCTAATCGGCCCTTAACTAATGCTCCCCATAGACTTTTACTTCTTATTTATGAAGATAAATAAAGGTGATTATGATGAAGGTGAAGATAAATAAATGAATAAAAACAAGGGAGAAACAATGTTAACTAAACAGGGAGCAGTAAGAAAATGCAAAGATTCAAGCAGTGGAGTTGACAGTCTTCTCAAATTATCCTGAGAGCAACACCCCTCTCCCAGTGATATTTTTGTTCGCTTAGTTGGCCAGATGTACAACCTGCTAAAATCTCAAGCTCTCATTGGCTCTACTTCCCATTCACCCCTCCCCCCCTGCCACTCTCAGAATTAAGAACTTTCTCGGCAGGACAGTATTAATGAAGTTCTCAATTTACACAACCTAAATAATTGGTTTGATATTAAAGAAATGTATCAAGCTAACAAATGTATGAAAAGTAAGCATTAATGGTGTGTTACATGCTTACCTTAAAACCATATGTAGAGATTATGTTTTGTTGTCATTATTGTGAATACCACACAACTCGAAAAAATGAGGTGGGGAGCCAATGACAGGGCAGGAAAGTAAAAAAAAATGAGGAGGGGAGCCAATGACAGCACAGGAAAGTCAAAAAAATGAGGTGGGGAGTCATTAACAGCACAGGAAAGTAATAAAAAAATGATGTGGGGAGCCAATGACAGCACAGAAAAGTTGAAAAATGAGGTGGGGAGCCAATGACAGGGCAGGAAAGTAAAAAAAATGAGGTGGGGAGCCAATGACAGCACAGGAAAGTAAAAAAATGAGGTGGGGAGCCAATGACAGAACAGAAAAGTCGAAAAATGAGGTGGGGAGCCAATGACAGCAAAGAAAAATCAAAAAAAATGGGTGGGGAGACAATGAGAGCTCAGGCTGTCGTCACACTAAAACTTATTCCTTACAGATAATTTTCTAGGAGTTTTTGAAGTGTGAGCAAAGAATTTTTTATCAAAACTGTGGAGAGTTTAATTGGAATAAACTCAGTTTAGTAGCTTATAATTAACAAATAATTGATTTTTTAAGACATTTAATACATATTGCTGTATGTAGAGCATGTTACGATCAAGGCACTCTCAACATATCATAGTCTGCTATGATATATTAGACCAGCGGTTCCCAAATACTTTTTGTCCTGGACCCCAATAAATTGTGGTCAACCGCCATGGACCCCCATGTCACAGCCTAATAACATCTTTGACAACTAAATAAAAAGGCATGAGTTTTATACATAAATCATTTATTATACGAATGATATAAAATAAGAATTTAGTGTGAATGGTTATTATAGAATAGAAACACGCATTTCTGCATACAAGTTTTTCAAAATGTGGTAGTATCTGTATCATTTTAGCTGATTTGTTGGATATGGCAGTGCGGGACAAAGTTTTTTGAGTCTGTTTTAGCTATTCTTCTTTTTTCTTAAAAAAAAAAAAAAAAAAAAAAAAAAAAAAATCAGCAAAAAACTCTGGGTACTTTGTTTCAAAATTTTTCTTTAACTTAGCTGGTTTCATCGAATCATTTGTTAGCACCTGGCCACAGTACCCTTTTGGCAGTCTCCGATGATGATTGATACTCAGTAAAACCTAGGGTCAAATACTGTATTGACAGTTCTTCTTATTGACATGATGAGTAGCTTGATAATTCCGTTAGAAAGAAAAATTATTCCCCTCCCTTAGTGTTGCTACACACTGGTTTTGAAGGTGTTGAAACATTTTCAATGGTTTTGGTGTCCTCATTTTCATCACTACCGTCTCGTTCAGTTAATGAAGTCTTGCTACTTTCATTCTTTAGTACTTTTTTGAATGTACTTTTTTTGAAATGTGTTTTCTTTCTAGTTTGCTTCTTTCCTAGCCTTTTAAATATCTACATCTACATATGTATTTTTTTTTACCTAACATTTATACAATTCTAAAATTGGGCCATGGACCCCTGGGGGTCCAGGCACCCCCAATTGGGAATCGCTGTGTTAGACGGTAGGATTTTCATCATTCTAAAGCATCAGCAGGGGTCTCTAATCTTTTTTGTTGAAGAGCCAGATCTAGATAGGATGGTCTCTAGCGGGCTGGATAAAGTAAGCAACATTCAGCCATCTGATTTCACAATGACAATACCTAAATAACCACTATCCAACAGCAACAAACACGACAATGAGACTCGTGCTTTTTTTATGTTTGAAATCGCATTTAATTATGGAGAACTTCTAATTTTACATAGTTGTTAATTTATTTTGTGGAGAAAGCGGACCGGATGTAAACGTCTCAAGGGTTGTAGTTCGGAGACCCTTGTTCTACAGGATCCTGAACATATTCATAATATCAGAGAAGATTATGTCGTACTTTCTCCCAACGGAGGCAAATGTTACTATGGACTACAAAACACTGTTCTATTTTCCTTGTAAAACTAAAAATTCCATATCTTAATGAAACAATTTTCATAATTAGTAAAAAGGAGTAGGCTTGTTAATTTTTTCTATAACCAGTAAGTGTACTTCATACACCAAATTATACCCAAGCACCTATAATTAACAGAAAAAAATATGTCTTATTCTTAAATAGATCATTAACATTTACATACCGTTTATACCGTCTCTTTGGCCGAAAGAAACAACAATCTTCTTATTTTCCACAATTAATTTAATATCTAAAGGATAATTGAAAGTTACTTCATTCTCAACTTTCGGCACATGATGGTCGTGATTAAAAATTAAACCACCTGATTTCGATATAATATAAACACCGTAAATTACCATTTCTACAAAACCGTATATAGGAAAAAATAATTCAGTGTAGCTAAATTATTTCATAACTCACTATATTTTATTTTAAATAGAATTTAAGAAAATTATGATAACAAGAGAAAGAATAATCGAATAATAAACACAGATTCTTCTTTATCTTCGGTTCTCAATATATTCATCTTCTTTTTCTTTTGTCAATATAAAAGTTGCAGCGGCATTATTTATATATAAGGAGGACTTCAAATGTTTTAGATTATGATAGTTTTTTTTTTATAATCAAGAATGTTTCAATATTGAGTTGTTTAGTTACAAACAATTAGTATCACTAAGTAAATCGATTTTAAAATTATTATATAATATTATTTCCACGATCGACCGGCTTGATTATTTGAATTCAAAGCGCCAAGACTTAATATTTATTTGACGCAGATGCAACATGGGATGTTTTGATGGGATGACCTTGGAATCAGCTGATTTATCAAATCATTGCTTATTTTTATCGTATCCGCATCCCAGATCCCCAAATCCCCAGTTCCGTCTTCGTACGGTTTGGTTTTGCGTCTGTGAATCTGCGCTTGTCTTGCACAACTCCGTTTGAAGTTAATCACTTCTTATTTGTATCTTGAAGTAACTATAAATGACCAAATTCTCTACAGTTTTTCGTTCTTTGAGATGTACTAACGTTAAATTCTGTCATGGTTTTGGTCGAGGCTAGCTAATAACTACCTCCTCCTCTCTGGATAAAGACATCAGGTACATTATTATTACTTCATTTAGAGTTTGAAATCATCCATTTCTTTGCTAAATATTGATTGTTGTTGTGTTTTTTGTGTGCAATGTTAACCTTTGCAAATGATTAAATCAGTTGTTTTAATGCTGTTTACTTCACTAGAAATAAATGTAAGAGAGTAACAAAGAAACCAACACCAAGAATTTGAATGCCGTAGTAGTCAGAACAATATAAAATAACAAAAATGAGGATTTAAGCCACAAATATATTAGTTTTACGAATATTGTATGTAGTTTTATGCATTTTCGAGTTAAACCATATTTTTTCTTTCTGTTAAGGTTTGAAGATCCAAAGAATTTTTATTAGTACACATATGTAAAATTATATAGTAATACTATTTTATGAATTAAAACACATATTATTTTTTTATAGAGGAAGTGCGTAAATTTGCAAGAAAACCCATGTTCCTTTGTCTTTAAAATCATTTTAAAACCAAGCAATAAACGCCATTGTATTAATTATTATTTGACACTATTAGTTTAGGCACTATTTATTTAGGCATTCTTCTATGTCTATTACTAATTTTAGGATATCTTTGTTGCTATTATTATATGGGCAGGGCCTATTTAATAAATGGGCCCGGTGGGCCATGGCGCAGAGGTTTTTAGGCGCACGATGTTAAACCCAACATAATTGTTAGGCTCAACGCCAATGTTAAATAGAGTTTAGGCGGTCGGCCGTCACAACTTTTATATTAATAAAATGCCTGAGCAACGTTTTTATACTAAAAAATGAAAGAATATATATAAGGTTTCCTTCAAGGAGTATTACGGTAAAAAGCGTAGTATTTGAAAACTGTAAGGATAAACATCCAAAAATTGTGTTTTTTTTAATTGTTTTTTGCGAATATCTCGAAAACAAAGCTGTTCCGGGTCCATGTTTATAGGACCTTTTTTGTTCAGCGTCAAATTTCCTATAAGAAACACTAAGTGCAGTGGTTTCGTTCGGGGGAACCTTTTTTGCATTGGTACTAGAATTGGTTGTAAGCCTGACCAAAAAATTTCACGTCTGGTAACATTCAGTTCACCATAATTCAAAAACTACTCCGTTGATCTTAAACTTTAATTATACTACTTGAAAGCTTATAAAAAGCAGAAGTTTTTCCTGAAAACGCCACACTTCTAATATCCCTCAATTAAGAGTAATTAGCTCAGGAATTTCATGGTCGAATTTTAAAAAATCCAAATTTGCATATGTAAAAGAACTTAAATTATGCTTATCAGCTGATAATTTGTAAATAAATGAGTGATTCTGAAAGGTTTTTTTATGCTCTTTAAAATTGGTCCTTAGCCCAATTTCTCTATCTCATTTAGTTTTTGAGATATTAGGAATTTTTTTGAAAATTTTTGTGAAGCACTTTAAAAATAGAAATAAATCGATATCTCGAGAACTATTGAGATATGGGCATATGCTTACTCGTCATTTTTTGTTGCATTTGACCCATAGAATGAGCCAGTTTCTTTATGACATTTTATCGCGGGTCACCCTGTATAACTATAGAAGTCAAAAATTTATTGAAAATAAATCCCTGAATGCTAATAAAAAATATCACTTTTTCATAGTGTCTATTTACATGCTTCACACTCACAATAACATGTGTGAACAAAAAAACAGTGTTGTGTGCGTACTCGTGTGCGTAAGTGGTAGGGTTTGATGTCTAACGATGTTGCACTCCTGCACACACATGAAACTTTTTATCTGGTGGCTTCAAAATAAATATTTACTAATTATTGTCTAGTTTTACGTCAAAGTGACGTATGATAAGTAATAAAGGGTGTTTTTTAAAGATAAGTATTCTAGGGTTAATTAGCTGTTGCATTAAGAACTGCATAAATGTTGTTTCTTGGTACTTGGCCAATGTTGTATCAGCCTCCTCCCTCTATTCCCAACCCCCTTTAAAAGCATGCCAACAACTTTGGGGGGGGGGGGGGTCTTCAATCCTAATTCTCACACTGTGTTCTTAGTTACAGTTATGGAACGGTCCTAAAAGTGAGTTTTATATTATATCCTTTACTAGCAAAGTTTCCCATACAGCAGCATGGAGTCTCCATTCAAATCTGCGAATACATTACACAGACTGTAAGCAACATAATTTTATTTATTGATCAAGTTATATTGTGCTGCTCTTCATCTTATTTATTTATTTAAATATATTTATAATATTTCACTGTTACATATAAAGGTTTATTTGCAGTTGTAAAATTATTGATAAGAGGTTGTCAATATGTGTTATCACTATTACTAATATTTTCATGTAACTTATTACAAATATTAATCACTATTATAATTATAATAGTGATTAAATTACATAAATTGACAATTGTCAGATGACTTATTAAAGTAAATTCTTTGAACGTCAATAATTATTTATTATGTAACTTATTGTAATAAGTTACATAATATTATTATTGGTAGCGATAAAATTACACATTGTCAACTGACAACAAGCTATCAATAAGCTATTGATAGCTATATGATAGCTATTGATAGCTATATATGTATTATTGCAGATCAATAATACATTTTTTTTTATTTATTTTTAAGAAAAAAAAAAAAATATATATATATATATATGTATATATAAATCATAATAATAGGCTCTTCTGTATTTATAAATCCTTTTATTTTAATATACCTATTTTTTTTAATTTATTATTAAAGTTGTATTTATTTAGTTTCTAATATTGTACACATTACAGTACTGGTATTGCATTTATGGCGGGTATAAAAGACAATGACATATGACATATTGCACAAAAGACATTGACTTATTAAACAATTGAAATGTTTATGTTCCAAAATATAATTAATACTAGCTGGGTACCTGTGCTTCGCTACGGAGCGTTATTATAATTAGATAAGTTTATAAACAACCACAATGAAACATATAAATTATTATACTATGCAAGAATATCTAGATTCTATCTCTCCCACCTATTTCTATACCCCCTCCTCTCCTCTTTGATAAGCTAATTACAAATATCCTAAATTCGCGCCCCCCCCCCCCCTAAATTTTAATATGACTAAACTGTACATAAAAACTATTACTGTACTCTTAAAGAGCTTTTGCATCATGAAGGGTATTCATTACATTGACCCCGTATTCATTACTTGTACCATACCTCTGTGTACCAAACTTAAATTTCGAAAATTCATGTAGGCTGTAATTTTCCCCTTGCTTTGAAGGACAAGTGGGCAAATTTTTATGGACATCGAACTAAAACTGTAGATTTGTATAAAAAACATACTCACACATACGTTGATTTTTATATATATAGCTATAAATTTCCATATTTCCCCCTCCTAAATAAAATTGTACATAACAACAATTACTTTTCTCTTAAAGTGCTTTTCAACGATATGCATCATATGAAGGGAATCCATTACTTTGACACTTTTACACCGTACCCCTTTGTACCAAAATTTAAATTACGAAAACGCATGTAGACAGTGACCTCCCCCTTGCTTTGAAGGGAAAGTGAGTAAATATTCATCAAATTGGGATAAAACTGTAGATTTGTATAAAAGACATACCCTCATACAGACACTCTTCTTTTTATATAAGATATAGCCATATTTTTCCATTTTACCCCCTCCTAAATAAAAATATGACAAAAACGTACTTAACAACAATTACTGTAATCTTAAAAAGCTTTTCAACGATATGCATCATGAAGGGTATCCATTACTTTGACATTTGTACCCCGTACCTCTGTGTACCAAAATTTTAATTTCGGAAAATGATGTAGGCAGTGACCTTCACCTTGTTTGGAAGAAAATGAGTGTAAATATTCATCAAATTAGGATAAAACTGTAGATTTGTATAAAAGACATTCTCTTATATAGATAGACTCTTCTTTCTATATATAGATATAGTTATATTTTCCATTTTACCCCCCTCCTAAATGAAAATATGACAAAACTATACATAACAACAATTACTGTACCCTTAATGAGCTTTTCAACGATATGCATCACGAAGGGTATTCATTATTTTGATCCCGTATTCATTACTTGTACCCTGTACCCCTGTGTACCAAAATTTAAATTTCGAAAATTCGTGTAGACCTTGATTTCCCCCTTTCTTTGAAGGTCAAGTGTGCAAATTTTCATCGAGATCGGACTAAAACTGTAGATTTGTATAAAGAACAAATAAGATATAGCTATATTTTTCTATTTTACCCCCCTCCTAAATGAAAATATGACAAAAGTGTACATAACAACAATTGCTGTACCCTTAAAGAGCTTTTCAACGATATGCATCATGAAGGGTATAAATTACTTTTTTTTTTTTTTTTTTTTTTTTTTTTTTTTTTTTTTTTTTTTTTTTTTTTTTTTTTAATGAGCCTTATGCAGCCATACAGCCACGAGATAAGCGCTCAAGAAGTTTACTTAATTAGTAAACATTACTGGCCATGGGAAAGGAGGGATAGAATGGATTTAAGTTTAGATAAGGTAGAGACTTGGACATTACTGTTAGTACGGCACAGGGAATTCAGACCATGGACGGAACGGACTAAAGGACACATGTCAGATATCTGCCTGATATACGCAAACCTGCTAGCTCGACGTCCAACAGGTAGAACCACAACTTGAGAGGCAACTTCCTCACAGCGCAACTCACCATTAAGGGCCTTCGAGAGATACAATATTTCATAGGCTTTTCTCCTCTGGCGCAAAGGCGAGAGTTCAAGTCTCTCAGATAAATGCTCATATGAGTAGTAGACTCTCCTGAAGAAATATCGAAGATAGCAGATCCGCACAAAAAGCCGTTGGACTCTCTCGATTTGATCCGAGCGGATCAAAGCGAGATTATTCCAAACCGGCACAGCATATTCAAGGAGAGGCCTGACAAGAGAAACATAAAGACATTGGAAGCACTCTAGCGAAAGATGGTAACTGATTTTACGGATAAGACCAAGACGCTGAGAAGCTTTAGTAACTATTGAGTTTATATACAGATCGAACTTAAGTCTTGAATCTAATATAATACCAAGATCACAAACAGAATCGGAGCGGGTGAGAATGGTGCCATCAAGAATATATTTGTATTGCAAAGGGTGTCGACGTCGTGAGAACGATATGAAAGATGTTTTATCGGTATTGATAATCATTTTATTTGTTTTACACCACGTAGATATGACATCGATTTCATTCTGAAGAATTTGACAAGAGGAAAGAGAATCAACCTTTAAAAATATTTTTAAGTCGTCCGCAAACAATAGGAAGGGACATTTAATCACTTCGCATAAGTCGTTAATGAAAACAAGAAACAGCAACGGGCCTAGAATACTTACTTACTTACTTTGACACCGTATTTATTACTTGTACCCCGTACCCCTGTGTACCAAAATTGAAATTTCGAAAATTCATGTAGACCTTGATTGTTTCCTTGCTTTGAAGGTCAAGTGTGCAAATTTTCATCGAGATCGGACTAAAACTGTAGATTTGTATAAAGAACAAACACACACACACACACACACACACACACACACACACACATACGTTGACTTTTATATATATAGATAATTTGTTCTAGTTGCGTTGTGAATAATTTTATCTGGTTAAGGCAAGATAATATTATCTTAAGGTTCCAATTCCTTATTGGTGACCCCGACATGATCACCATAGTGGTGATATTGTTGATACTAATATTAGAGTTTATTTTATCTGGTTAAGACCAGATAATATCTTAAGGTTCCAATTCCTTAGTGGTGATATTGTTGATACTAATATTAGAGTTTATTTTATCTGGTTAAGACTAGATAATATCTTAAGGTTCCAATTCCTTAGTGGTGATATTATTGATACTAATATTAGAGTTTATTTTATCTGATTATGACAAGATAATATCTTAAGGTTCCAATTCCTTAGTGGTGATATTATTGATACTAATATTAGAGTTTATTTTAACTGGTTATGACAAGATAATATCTTAAGGTTCCAATTCCTTAGTGGTGATATTGTTGATACTAATATTAGAGTTTATTTTATCTGGTTATGACAAGATAATATCTTAAGGTTCCAATTCCTTAGTGGTGATATTATTGATACTAATATTAGAGTTTATTTTATCTAGTTAAGACAAGATAATATCTTAAGGTTCCAATTCCTTAGTGGTGATATTATTGATACTAATATTAGAGTTTATTTTATCTGGTTAAGACAAGATAATATCTTAAGGTTCCAATTCCTTAGTGGTGATATTGTTGATACTAATATTAGAGTTTATTTTATTTGGTTAAGACAAGATATCTTAGGGTTTTAATGCCTTACTTTCATTCATTGCATATATTATCTAACACATTTAAATTCTAGGACTTTCCACCTCATATGTGGAAGATATGCTTTCATAATGCTTGCTATCTTATTATATTTTTGTAACTTGTAATTTTTTGCTTATTACGCTATTTATCAGTTTTTTTTAAAGGTTACACCTTTTAAAATCTTGTTTTGTAAATCTAATTGATTATTATTATAAAATAAAATCTCAATAAAGATCATGTTTGATACTTCATTATGTTTAGTGCTTGGTTTATTGTTTTAGAACTAGGCCTTTTGTTTAGTGTTTACATTTCAATAATTATATCATTCTAAGGGTAACGTGGCACTTCTTTAGATTGTTACTCCCTTTATAAAAAGAACGTAGGGAAGTAACAATCTAAAGAAGGTGTATGGAATGTTCTTCTTTAGACTGTTACTCCCCTTACTTATGTTGAAAACATAAGTGTGATATTCCTTTGTCCCAAAGTACGTTGAACTAACCATCCCTTTTTCTTAAAAGTTATTTAATCAAAGTCATTTTTTTATATTCTAAAAAGCAACATAGGGGAGTAACAACCTAAAGAAGTACTGTTAAAGTCATATTAAGTCTAAATTGCTTAATTAATTAATTAATTTATTTATTTATTTCTTTGTTTACTTATCCTGTTCACTGGCTGTCGCTGTGAGAACAGCGATTTGCGCTTAGTTTATCTTTTCTATTTGTTTTAGTACTTTTATTTCTGTTGTATGACATAAGTTACCGAGCTGTCGTTCCAAGTTACTTGAATACAATTGACATGTTTTTTATACGTCAAGAAATTATTCTTAGAAGTAGAACTTTTTTGTACGTTAAGTATATGTAAAGTTACGTTTTGTATTCAGTAAATATAATTGTTATATACTCGTACTTATCAGTTAACAAAGGGTTTTTCTTCATAGTTACACGTCTGCCGGCCTCAAAGTTTGATTCCGGCAGCGACAGTACAAAAAAGTTTAAATTTTTGTGAAGAATCTTCAAGGTATAGAAAAGTGATGTCAGAGTGCGAAATAGAAAGTGAGAAGAGCAAAAGGAAAATAACTATGACCGAGAAAGGTAAAGCTTACGCTTTTTCTCTTATTTACAAAACATTAGAATCAGTAAAACGAAATGTCAAAGCAAAAATGACAGAATTCGTTGAGTTAGGGCAAAAAGAACCCAGTGTTCCGAGCTTGCAAAGCGCCACCTTAAGTGAGCTTAGACTGCTACATAGAGAACTTAAGGCTGGCATAGAAAGGCTAAGTGAAGAACTCAGGGAACATGCCGATCCTTCTTACATCGCAGAAATTAACGAAACGATAAGAACTCTTGGTAACTTTATAGATTCGGGAATGATTTCCCTCCAAGGCTTCTATGAAAGTACGTCTCAAAAGAGCTTAGTTAACTCTCGTACTTCTAGAAGCTCACGTAAAACAAATAGTACGACGCTACGCTTACTGGCTAAAATCGAAGCTGTAGAGTTTGAAGAAGAAGTTCAAAAGGAACAAGCCGTTTTAGTTAAACTTAAAAATGATTTAGAGACACGGGAGCGAGCACAGAAGGCTGAGTTGGAAGCAAGAGAGAGGGCCGCAGGAGCAGAAGCTGAAACACTAGCAAAGGCCCGAGAAGAATTCGAAGCTCAAGAGAAGGTTTTGAAAGCAGAGCTCGAAGCTAGAGAAATAGCCTTGAAGTTAAAAGAAGACAAAGCAAGACTTCTTCAGGAGGCTATGGAGGATCCTGCCGTTGACCCCCATGAACTAAATTCAGTATTTAGGTGGTTAAAGCCTAATGCAAAAAACGAAGATCCCGCAAATAAATTCGAGAATAATCCGTTGCCATCGAAGTGCTTCAACACCAAAGAACCCCTTTCACAACCCAAAGATGGATGTCCAATGACACAAGCAGCTACCGAAGTAACGCCAACGGCACAGCATCTAAGTATTCCAACAGAAGGTAGTAGTTTAAGTAACAACCAAGCTCCACTTTCACAAGTTAACCCTATGATTTTGATGTCAAAAATACAGATCCTAAATTCATTAGTGCCCTTTAAATTTAATGGCGAAAGTGCCAAGTACCCTATTTTTCGAGACCAAATAGGATTACATTTGGAAGATGGAGTCCTCCCTGACCACGAAAAGAGAGTTTTTCTATCTAGGTTTTTGGAAGGGGAGGCTCAAAAATTGTTTCAAGAAAATTTTGGCTTAAATTATAGTGAAAGTGTAGCTTTGTTAGAACGGCGGTTCGGTAACGTAGCTGCAGTTACAGAGGCTTGGACGAATAAATTAATTAACGGGCCCGTATTTGGGCTTAACGACAGTAAAGGCTTGCTAGAGTTTGCTGAGGCCTTACGTACAGCTAGTAGGGTTTTGTCCGAAGAATCTAGGCGCGAAATGAGTTCAAAGCTCTACTTAAAAAAGATGGTGGCTCGCTTGCCTATTAAATATTTGCAGGGATGGGTTAAGGCAATAGAGGGATTGGAAAATAAAGAAACTATAGAAGATCTAGCAAAGTTTGTTGATAGTATAGCTAAATCTCTAAATCATCCAGTCTACTCTCTGAGTGAGTCTGTAAGTGGGAGTACAGGGTGGCCTAAAGATGCTAGGAGTAATTGGGCTTCTCAGGACAAACATTTTCCCTCTGTTAAAAGTCGTCGTAATTTTGTGACGTCAAATGACGGCACTAAACCGTGTTTATTTTGTAAAAATGAGCATGAGCTGTCCTTATGTAGTAAGCTAGGTAAGTCAACACCAGATGTAATTTTAAAATTTGTTTATGATCACAACCTTTGTTTCGGGTGTTTGAAATCGGGGCATAAGTCAAAACTATGTGAACAAAGGGTCACTTGTACGGTAGATGGTTGTAAAAAGAGTCACCCAACCTGTCTTCATTGGCTACCAAGAGCAGTACAGGGGGAGGAAAGATTGTGCGCATTTAGGAAGCAATTTAAAGAAAACGATTGATAAGCAAAAACAATTGCTTACCAAGGCGGGGAGTGTCGCTGTGAGAACAGCGATTTGCGCTTAGTTTATCTTTTCTATTTGTTTTAGTACTTTTATTTCTGTTGTATGACATAAGTTACCGAGCTGTCGTTCCAAGTTACTTGAATACAATTGACATGTTTTTTATACGTCAAGAAATTATTCTTAGAAGTAGAACTTTTTTGTACGTTAAGTATATGTAAAGTTACGTTTTGTATTCAGTAAATATAATTGTTATATACTCGTACTTATCAGTTAACAAAGGGTTTTTCTTCATAGTTACACGTCTGCCGGCCTCAAAGTATGATTCCGGCAGCGACACTGGCATTCAATGTTTATCTCTTAAAAATACAATTAGTTTTGTACATGACAAAATAAAGGCCTGATGTAATCATTCTTGAACATTTTAACAATTTTATCAGCCGTACCAGGTATTTAAATATAAAATCTTAAATTTTAAACCCGTCACTATGAAGATCGTAAATATGGGTCATGTCAAAACAAATAAAATAACTTGCGGATTTTTTCCGAACTAACTTTCCATACAGAACTAAATTTGCTGAAAACGAATTAAATTCTGCTGTAACATGGCTAAAAGTATTAAAATAATGCATTGTCATCGTGTTCTGAGCTATTCTAAAAGTTTCAAATGTCTAGCCAGTCGGGAAGTTAGTTAAAAGTTGATTGCAAGATTTGTACTGGACAAACAAACAAACAAACAAGAAAGCAAGCTAATAAAAACATAGTAATAATTACAAGATAAAATGAACTTTTTATATACTATGTTTTTAAATTTTCTGTTGACTAAATAAAAAATCATAAATTTGAAACCCATCAAAATGAAGATCATATAAAAATGGGTCATGTCAAATCAAATAAAATAGCTTGCGTTTTTTTTTCCAAATTATCTTTCCATACAACAAAATTTGCTGAAATCGAATTAAATTCTGCTGAAAGACGGCTAAAAGTATTAACATATAATGGATTGTCATCGTGTACTGAGCTACTCTAAAAGTTTCAATATCTAGCAACTTGGGATGTTACTTAATAATCAATTACAAGATTTGTACTGGACACACAAACAAACAAACAAGAAAGCAAGCTAATAAAAACGTAGTAAAAAATAGTTTATTCTATCAAACAATTTTTTTTTTTTTTTTTTTTTTTTTTTACTACCCTATTGTGATTGTCGGTTAAAAAAAAGGATAAGGTATTTTATTTTACCATCCTTATAATATAATTTAAGGAGGGATATAACACAAACTCACTTAGGACGGACAGGATGTTCTTTCTTGAATATTTCACCCTTCGTAGAACAAAAATTAATTCAAACTCCTTTGATCTTCAGTCTCTTTCATTTTTCTTTTATATTTTGTGACAATATTTGACTGTAAAAGCTGTGAAAATGTTGGGGAAAACAAAAAAAAATTCTCAAACCCATCAAATTTTGGTTTGGTGGAGACCCAAGAGGAAGGGCTTTTTCCCTTGGGACCAGATTCTCTCTTGGGACACATCCAGCCAGCCCTGCACATTTTATGTTCATATATTTCACCTTTTTTCTTATTTATAGTCACCCAATAAAAGCCAACTTCATTTCAACTTCTATCGGATATCTTTATTTTGTTTACTTTCAATTAATAATGAACTTTAAACCTAACAGCAAACCTGCAATATTTTTTTTTTTTTTTTAAATTTAAATAATTCTGTAAAATTTTGAATAATAAATTATTAAAGTTTTGCTTCCGAGCTTACCGAAATTAACGGAAGCTATGTGATCGTTCTGAAAAACGAAAAAATGTTATGTCTCCGATTTCAAAAATTCCAAGACAGAAATTCATTTCAGACATCAGGGAACATTATTGGTTCCGTGTCTGTCTGTCGTTCAATTTTTGCGAACCAACATAATATCTTAAAAACTACACGTCCATTATTAATGAAATTTGTATGGTAGTTCATAATTAGCCCATTGTTGGTCCCATATAAGTTTCAACCTTCTGCGCCTATTTGTTTCTCTTCCACATGCGCACAAACATACATTTATTTACACCTAGAGCTTCAAAAATACTTATCTGATTTGAATGAAACTTTTATAGTTTATCGAAAGTAACCCGCAGATAGCCTCAGATTGGTTTGAACCGGCTGCACTCTTTAACTTATGCTAAATTGATACTTTAATTCGTGTAAAAAATCAAAACAATTTTGACAGATTAAAAAAAAACAGGGGAAACAATTAAACCAATTAGACAATAATGGCTTATAAAAGCATAAAATCAATAAAGTATGTGGATAGGATGCGAGGAAGCTATGTGCCACACCAATTGGCAGTCTATTTTTTATATAATCACAAATGGAATTATTAATCCTGTACCTTGGAATTAAAAAATAAACTCAAGTTTTAATATTATTGGACTTTTTTTTATTATCAAAAATTATTTTATGGTCTTTTCCATATTTAATTTATGATTAACAAATTCTAGCATAAGGGAGTGTCGTAGCAGATAAACAAATCTTTTAAGTACCAAGGTACAGCCTCAATCTAATCACTTTTAAATTTTATTTTTAATAGCTTATACTGTTATCATGAAAACAAGTTTTATCTTAATTTTGGCTTATTGTGCTTCTAAGCTTACTGAAGGTAACGGGAGCTATGTGATGGTTCTGAAGAATGAAAATATTTTATGTCTGGGATTTTAAAAAATTCCAAGACAGAAATCCCTTTTAGACATCAGGGAACATTTTTTGTTTCGTTGTCTGTCTGCAATCTAACTTATCTTAAAAACCACTTGTCCGTTTTTTATTGAATCTTGGATGGTAGGTTATAATTTGCTCACTGTTAGTCCCATATGAGTTTCTGTGTCCATTTGTTTTAATTGTACATTCGCACAAATATTACGTTTATTTACACCTATATCTTCAGAAGTACTCATCTGATATTTATGAAATTTGGATGGTTTGTCAAAAGTAGCCCGCATATAGTTGCAAATTAATTTCAATCTTCTACACTCTTTAAATTTTGCTTAATTGATACTTTAATTCATAAGTAAGAAATCAATACAATTTTGACTAATTTAAAAAAAAAGGGGGAGATTAAATAAATTTGACAATAATAGGTTGTAAAAGCATAAAATCATTAATGTATACGAAATAGGACACAAAGAAGCTATGTGCCACACTGATTAATAATTGGCTGATTTTTTTATTCATTTGTCTATCACTTGTCAAGAATAATAAACATGGTGTATTATAAACTAACTCAATGGCGCGTTGCAACAGCTGGTGAAGGACCTAGGGCTTCCAAAGAGCTTTATGTATAATGGATTACACAGGGTTAGTTTGTAGCTCCATGCTACTTCTGCATGTATCCTTTGTTACACATGCTATTTTTCATTATAGATCAGTAAAAATAATAGGATATAGAAGAAAACTTTATTTAATCTGTTTTTGTTTCTTTCTCAAGGGATATTATTCAGTTTTTAAGATCAGACTCCCCCTTTATTTTATTTATTAGCTTTGAGTTTTGCCTCTCTCCAGATTGGGGTGATGAGGAATTATTACATAGAAATTAAAATCAATAATGAACTGTTATTTTCTTAATGGTTGTTTTATTTAAGAAAATAAATTAGATATCTAAATAATATTGATTAAAAATTTTTTTATTATTTTATCATAGGCTTTTTTTAACATTTCTTTTATTTTATCATCCTAATTATTTTGTATTAGGCAGTATTTTTGGATTTTTTTTTTTATGACTTATGTCAATTAATTACTTATAGCTTTGGAATTTGTGATTATAGATAAATACATTTTATAATTTGTTTATTTCTTTTAGCCTTGACGTATTTTTTTTTTTTATTTTGCGTTAGCCTTGACAATATCAGTAAAAAATTGTGCATTATTAGTATAATTAAACAATTGTATAATTGAAGTTGTTTATCATATACCTTTATTTTTGTATCATTATTGACTGAGATTTTAAGATATTTTTATTATTATATTGAATGTTAAACTGTGGTGACATTGAAATCAACTAACACTCAATATTTATTTTTAATAATCTCTTATTGAAGTAAGTTGATGGTCTAGTACCTATTATTATTATTATTTATTTTTAATTCGAACTAATTATTTTTGTTTTCATATTGACAAATATGCAACTAAATTAGTGATAGATATTTAAAATTTGTTTATTGTTCAAATCTTCTCGCGGTATACTAATTAGGATAAAGAAAAAGGCTAAACTTTAAATACCAATAACATTATAATTTACCAATGCATTTTTTGATTTGGTCAGAAACAATGAAAAAAAAAAAAAAAAAAAAAAAAAAAAATCATGCGGATTAGGATAATTTTAAAGCAAAGTCGATTATTTTACTGTTACCTAATTTTTTTAGCCTTGTATTACACAGCTGCTTTAATAATCTCAACTTCAAGAATAATAAATCTAGTTCTGTCTGAGAAAAAAGATTTTTCTAGTTCTTTCATCATGAAAGATTCTGTGAAACACTATAACTAGAAAGCATAAATACTTTTCCTCCTTTGTTTTTATTGTCATAAATATAAATCTAATTACAGTTATACTCATAGTCCAGGAGATAGCGTGCAAAAAAGTTTTTAACTAACATCAAGCTACAATTTTGTGTTCATGTTAATCTTTTTGCGCCTTTTAAGAATATGTGGTCAGCTAAGTTCGTCTGCGGGACTTAACAGTAGCTACATCAAGATAGCAGTTTTGTTTTCGGTGCAAATAACAGTTTGTTATTGGC
The DNA here is from genome assembly GCA_951217055.1 of Gerris lacustris. NCBI lineage: Eukaryota > Metazoa > Arthropoda > Insecta > Hemiptera > Gerridae > Gerris > Gerris lacustris. The sequence goes on along the minus strand of OX578281.1, from coordinate 69,389,937 downwards.
TGTAGCAAGTAGCAATTACTTTCTTTACATATTTCTTAAAAGGTGTTATGGAAATACTTTTTTACAAAAACTTGACGGTACAAATATATTTTAACTTATAATTATTCAAGAGGGTTGTAAATAAAATTTGAAGCTTGATAAATAAAATTTTATTTAGCTTTCACTGAGGAAACCTGAGTCTCATTAGTGATTTAATAATTACAAAGATAATTTGTGTACAGTCTTCGCACAACTAGAATCGACGCGTTGACAGCGCGGGGAAAACTAGCAAAAGGGGGGACGAGCCAATGAGAGCTTGAGATTTTCCCGGACAAAAGGTCGGGCCAACGAGGCAAAGATAAATGTCTCTAGTGGAGGGGAGAGGCCCTCTGGATAACAGTATAAGAAGGCTTCGTAGTGGCTTTATTTTTTCCCCCAGAGAGGTTGGCCAATCTGTGTGTCACTCAATTTCCCGCGCTGTCAACGCGTCGATTCTAGTTGTGCGAAGACTGTAGAATGTAATTTTGCAAAGTTTTAATAAAATTATTGAAATTACACCGTCTACTAACAATCTAACTACAATTCGGTTTTATAACTTTTAAATTGGCTCAAATTTTGTTACTTTTAATTAGACTATATTTCCGTATGAATAAATTATTTATTTTTTACCATTATGAATTCATTATTTATTTTAAGTTTTATTGGAAGTATCAGTCAAGTTTACTTAACATAAAGTTAAATGCCACCTAAAAAATGTTTTCTGAAACTTATAATTTATGTTCCTGGACAATTCGTTACAGTTATGTTAACTCATTTTTCTCTTTTCAATTAAATATTTAATAGCATCTCCTGAAAATCATGTTTATAGATTGAATAAACTCATTATTCCAGGACATATTTCTTTACAGTATGTTTGCTCATTTTTCTCCTTTCAATTAAATATGTAAGTAATAGCTTTACTGAAAATGATGTTAATATATTGAATTAACTCATTATTCCCAGGTCCAGGACATATTTCTTTACAGTATGTTAGGTCATTTTTCTATTTTCAATTAAATATTTAATAGTTTCTACTGAAAATTATTTTATCTACGATTGATACGAAATATAAACATTTTACCTCTTTTTCCCCACCCTAGTGTGGTAAAAAAGAAGAATTCTTCACCTTATCGCACGATTAGCGAGTTTGTTTACATTTAACAAAACTAATTTGCTTTTTGTTTAATTAAAGTGACTGTTTATATCGAGTTTTTAGTGAAAAACAATGAGTGATTTAAGTGATTATGACGGAAATGAAGAGAATAATACTCTCCCAGAAATAATTAATTCTGCACAAAATACAACTAATGAATTAATGTCATCTTTATCAAAAGAGAAATACAAACTTACATACAGAAAGTTTATTAATTTTTTTTCTGTATTTATTATTAAAATCTAACAATCATAGATAAAGTGCGGTACATAACTCGTGTGAAAAAAGCATTTTGCTTTGCTCGTGTGGTTTTACTACCCTCGCTATCGCTCAGGTGCAAACTCCACACTCGCATACAAATATTGCTACTTTCTGCACTAGACGTGTAATGTACTATTATTAGAATGAATTAGCTCAATTAAATATTTAGTATCTTCGAGTGAAAATCATTTTAATAGAATGAATTAACTTATTTTTTTTTTTTTTTTTTTTTTTTTTTTACCCACCTTCCACCCGTGGCTGAAAGATAGGAGCGCCTCGACAGCTTGGGCCATTGGCGCCTACTCTTTCTTAAATTTCTATTATCCGATTTCTGCTGTTTTCCTTTACGTGTTTTATTTAATATATCTCTTTTATTAAGCCCTTTATTCGCGTTTATGCCACACTGTGCAACAAATGCCCCCCCCCCATTATTATTGTAAATAAGTATTTATTCCGCTTCTATCATTTCTTCATTTACTTATTCCATTTTTTTTAATTTTCGATTTTATTTATTTATATATCCTTATTATTTATTTATTTTATCCCTTTATTTTATTTTATTTATTTATTATTATTATTATTATTATTATTATTATTATTTTATTTATTTATTTATTTATTTTTATTTTATTTTATTTATTTATTTTATTTTATTTATTTTTTTATTTTTATTTTTTTTTTTTTTTTTTCTCCCAAATATCAATATTAATACGTCCCCTTGGTCAAATTTCCTCCAGTATTCCTGTGATCTTCAGAAATTCTATAAGCTTGATCATTCCTTCCTTAGAGGCCATCATTATTTCTAGAGTTGCAGAAAGGCCCACTCTTCTTCTTTGATCTGCCAGCCCCTCACATTCCTCGGTGAGATGCTGGATGGATAATGGTTGCCCACATCGCTGGCATCCAGGTCTCATCCTTCCCAGCAGAAGATGACTGTGAGTTAGCCTGGTGTGGCCCGAAGCTACTCGTAGAAGCTTTATCACCTCTTGTCGACCAAACTCTTCAGGCAACACAATACTATTAAGACCTGGGAACAGTTTGGCAAATCCAGTATCTTGCCTCTGCCAAAGTGACTCCCATTGCTTTATGATACTTTTCCTTAGTGCTAGGAACTGGTCTTCTAGGCGGAGTGGGGTAGTCACTGGGCCTTGAGACATCGCGGCTGCTCTGGCCTCCCTGTCTGCTTCCTCGTTCCCTTTTATATCCACATGTCCAGGGACCCAGAGGAGAACCATGCTTTTTCCTTTACTTTTGCTCTGATGGATTTCTTCAAGAAGAATTCTGACCAGCTGGTCCGCACTGAACACATCCTGTGCAGCTTCAATGGCACTTAGCGAATCTGAGCAGATCAGCCATTTCCTGTTTTCCTCCTCTAGGGCGTACCTCACCGCGTAGATGATCCCCCAGAGTTCTGCTGTGTAGACTGTTGCCGATTTGTGGAGTCTCCACCTTTTTCTCATGTTATCTGAAACTAGTCCACAGCCTACCCCGTCCTCAAGTTTTGAGCCATCGGTATAAATGGTACGCCATCCTGCATATTTATGCAGAGCCTCCTGGAAGAGGCTTCGGTACACCGCAGGAGCTGTTTCTTCTTTGCTAAACTTAGCTAGTGTCGTATCTGCTCTTGGAGGGTGTAGTATCCAAGGTGGTGTTGCTGGGACGACGTATGGCACAAGTTCGGGGCGCTCGATGTTTGTTTGCTGGACTAGTTCCTCTGCTCGGACTCCTAGGGGTCTAGTCCTCGTCGGCAACCATCTATAGATTTCATGGGTCTCTCCTGTTCTCCGTTCTAAGTGGAGTGGGTGTTCTGGGACTGCCCGTATCTTCTCCTCATAGCGGAGAATAGCTTGTTGCCGTCTCAGAGCGAGGGGGGGCACCCCGGCAACTCTATATAGAACCTGGGTAGGTGTGGTTCTGTATAGTCCAGTTGCCATTCTTAGCCCCCTGTTAAACACTGGTTCAATTTTACTTAGGCTTGAGGGTCTTGCTGACGAGTATATTTGGATTCCATACTCTATTTTAGATCTAACCAGAGCACAGAGGGCCCTTACAAGAACTACTTGCTCCGCCCCCCATTTCTGGTTGCTTAGTACTCTAAGGGCATTTATAATTTTCTTTCCATGAGTGAGGATATACTCTATATGTGCATTCCATTTCATCTTATGGTCTAATATTACACCCAGGAAATGCACTTCTTCCTTTAGGGGGATAGGCCTTTCCTCCAGGAATAACGAAGGTCCTTCATGTTGTTTTCTCCGCCTACAGAAGTGCATTGCTACCGTCTTTGATGGGGAGAAAAGAAAGCCTCTCATCCTGGCTTCTCTCTCAATTGAGTTGATCGCCTGTTGTAGAGAGTGGCTCATCTCATCCATCTTATGACCTTTTAGTAGAATATTCAGGTCATCTACGTATAGGGCTTTCTTGATGTTACTAGGAATGTTATCTGCCAATCCATTTACAGCCACCAAAAAGAGAGTCACACTAAGGGAAGAGCCTTGTAGGATACCGTTTTCCTGTGGCCACACGTCTGACAATGCACTTCCAAGCCGAACTCTAAATTTCCTGTCTGTTAGGAAGCTGGCAACAAACTTTGTGAGATTCCCTTTGATATTCCATTCAGTGAGTTTATCTATTATTCCTCTTCTCCAGGTTGTGTCATATGCCTTTGCTAGGTCAAAAAATACGCCAACTGCATGCTCTCGGTTAAGGAAAGCGTCCTGAATATATTGCTCAAACAGAGCCAGATGGTCTATTGTAGATCTCTTTTTCCTGAAACCTGCCTGGTAGGGAGATAAAACTCGTCGTGTCTCGAGTATCCACACAAGACGTCTGTTTACCATCCTCTCCAGGAGCTTTCCTATGCAGCAGGTGAGGGAGATGGGCCTGTAGCTCTCTGGTTGGCCAGGGTCCTTTCCCTCCTTCAGGATTGGGATCACAATGGCTTCCTTCCAGATATGCGGGTAGACACCATTCAGCCAGATTTCATTGAAGAGGGCCAGCATGGTAGCGAGTCCCTCACAAGGAATTTTTTTTAATATGTCATAAGGGATACCATCTTTTCCTGGAGCGCTGTTCTTAGTAGTCTGCAATGCATTCTTAAGCTCAGCTGGCGTAAAGGGGGTGTTATAGAGGGCGAGCTCTTCTCCTTCAGCATTTATGGGTAGGGTCTCCTTTTCTGATTTGTAGGCTTTAAATTCTTCCCCGTACACAGCATTGCTTGAGACATGTGCATAATGGGCTCCTAGGGCATTACAGACATCCTTGGGTTCTCTTATTACTTTTCCATCTGTGTCTTTGAATGCGGGTATCACCGGCGTAATCCTTTTTCCTGAGATGACCCGAATTTTCCTCCATACCTCGGACACATTGGCCCTATCCGTCATGGCGGAGAAGAATTCCTTGATAGAGTTCCTTAGGGCTACTTTTTTCAGTCTTCTCTCTAGTGCTCTGGCTTTCTTAAAGGCAATTATTCTATCTGTTGTTCTCCATTTCTTCATTCTATTTAACATTTTCTTTTTTTCTTTGTTAGCTGCTCTTATTTCTTTATTCCACCATGGTACATGGTGTGTGCCAGAATGTGGTTTTGTTTTCCTCAGGGCTTCTGAGGCTGCACTTTCTATTGCTTCAGTAAACACTATTGCATCTTTTTCCACGTCACCAGTCAGATCAATCTTGGGGAAGGCCTGCTGGAACCTGGTCCAGTTAACCTCCTTTAGGCTCCACTTTCCAGGCGGTACATAATTGTATCTTTTTTCATACGTGGTTACTTTGATCGGGAAGTGGTCACTCTGGTGTAAGTCTGATAAGGTATCCCACATGAATGAACCAGCCAACCCTGGGCAAGTCCACGTGAGATCAATTGCGCCAAATGTTCCTGTTGCAGCTCTGAAATGTGTTGGAGAACCATTGTTCAGGAGGACCAGATTTGCATCACTGAAAATTTCATCAAGGGCCCTGCCTTTCCTGTCAGTTTTCTGGCTCCCCCAGGTTGTATTATGTACATTGAAATCTCCCATAATAAGGACTGGGGGCTGGAGCTGACTTAACAAGTCTGCTAAGTCTCCTTCAATCCATGTCTGATCTGGCAGATACACCACACATAGTGTTAGGTTAATGGGCGAGGAGATGCTGACTGCGAGAGCTTGCAGATTTGTGCGTAATTGTACAGGGGAGGTAGTTGTACTTTCTCGAACGAGAATCATCACCCCTCCGTGCGCTCTACCTCCAATTCCAGGCCTTATGTCTTGCCTATAAGCTATGTATCCTCCGCATTTGAATGTGGTACAAGGCTTCAAATGTGTTTCCTGTAGCCCCACCGCTATGGGTTGGTGGGCGCGCACCAGGAATCGCAATTCATCCCTGTGACTGTAAATTCCTCGGCAGTTCCATTGAAGGAAACATTCGTTGCCATTCATGTTAGTTGTCGTTAGGATTATTTGTGCTGCAACTTCCTCTCTCCGCATCATCAGACTCTTTGCTTCTGATTCGGTTTTTTTGCCATCCTTTTTTCCTTTTAAAATCATTTTCCTCAGGACTTTTCTTTGAGGTGGCCTCTTGGTTGGTAGGCCTTTTTCGTCTTCTATTCAGCCCTTCCCCTGCTGACACACCAGATGATGTATCACTGTCATACAGGGTGGGCTTCTTCTCCTTTTCTACTTTGTCTCTCTTCTTTTGCAACCCCAGTAATGATGTGCAAGCGGTCTTCAAATTGGCCGGTGATAGAGGGTCAGCCATTTTAAGAGGGATGGGTGGTGACTTAGCACGTTGAGTCCCTAGGTTATGAAGATTGCCACTGGAAGGGTCCTCCCATGTGGGGGAGGTTGGGGTTGGTTTAATAGGGGGTGGTTTGGAGAGGGTTGTGGGTAATTTTGGGGAAGGGAAGGTTCTGCTTCTTGGATGATTCATTGCACCTAGTTTCTCGGTTCTATCTACTTTAGACTGTTCCTTCAATTGCTCTCTAGTTTCTAATGGTTTTCTGGCTGCTACTTTCTGGGCGTAAGTGGTTTTGGGTTGTACATAGGAGTTGCTGTACACTAATTCTCTAGCTTCCCAGAAAGGTAATTTATTTTCTACTTTTATTCTCTGCACCTCTCTTTCCTTCTCTAAAGTAGGGCATCTGTTTGATATTGTAATGTGTTCACCTTGACAGTTGACACATGATGGTGGTTTGTCGCAATTCTCTTTATCTTCATGCTTTAACTTGCCACATATACAACGCTCTTCGTTATTACAGCGGCTGGCTGTATGACCAAAGCGTAGGCATTTGAAGCACCGAAGAGGTGCTGGTATGAACATTCGTACCTTAATTCTGTAGAACATAGATGCAAGTATGAATTGGGGGGGTTCTGCTTTATTAAAGGTCAGGCGTATAGAGTTAGTTGGAATTGACTTCCCTTCAAACCTCCGCATTAACCGCTGAGCTTTAATTACTCCTTGGTCCGCTAATTCTTGCTGTATTTCTTCGTCGGTGCACATTCTCAGGCCACTGCATGAGATCACACCTTGCGAATGATTTAGTCTTTCGTTTGGTGTGACTTGTACCTGTGTGCCTAGAATTGTAGACATATTTTTGATGTTTTCTTCTTGGGCTTTATCCTTTATCTCTATGTTGATGATATTTTTTCCAATTAATTTCATGGCAGTGGGTTTGCCAATTTTTTCTATAATCTCCTTTTGTATTTTAAAAGGAGAAATTGCTTCGAGGCAATTATCTCCAAATTTAATTATAAAATGACGCTCTGATATCTGACCCTTTAGCTCATGTACTATTCTGGTTTTATTGGCCTCATTCCTTCTTTCAACTCTTCTACCTTTTGTTGAAGTCGGTTTCTTATGTTCTTGAGTTTGGAGTTCCTGATATTCCTCCTTCTCCTTGTCTAACCTTGGTGGATTGCTCAGGATAACATCCATTATCTCCCTTTTCGTAAGTTTCTTAAGAGAGTTTTCCATTAAGCTGGGCAGACAATCTTCTTTTTGCTCTTCCTTCTCTTCACTAGAGACTTCTATGGTATCAAGGGGTTCATAACGATTATCGCAGATCGTTGGGTTTGAGTCTGCAACCTTAGGAATAGGAGATCTTCTGATTCTACTAGAAGATTGAAAGGCCCAGATATCTTCATTTGGCAGGGATCCATCTTCACTGGTCTCGTTGGGAGACCCTTCATGGGGTTTGGACGTTTTTACGTCTGGTGTGGTGGGATTAAGGGTTTCACTTGTTGATGAGTTAGGTGCTGTAGTAACTGCTAGTTTGCCCTCCCCAGAATCCATAGGGCAGCCCGATTGCTCGGGGCGGGATTTAGCCAGAGGCATTCCCGCCTGGGGTACTAATTCCGTCGTTTTTGCTAGCATCATGAAAAATTTAATTGGTACAAGATATTTAAATAGAAAAACCTCAAGGTTCAAATCAAAAACCTTGAGATTCTTAGGAACGGTGGTCCTAAGGTGTGTACTGTATGTGACCAAGTGTTAAGTGTAAGTGTGGCGTGTACTTGTTCTGGTGAGTGTGTGTAGTGTACTGGACTAGGAGAATATCCGGGGGCTTACTTAACTTATTATTCCAGAACATATTTCTTTACAGTATTGTTAGCTCATTTTTCTATTTTCAATCAAATATAATAGCATCTACTGAGAATTATTTTAATTGAATGAATTAACTCATTATTCCAGGACATATTTCTTTACAGTAAATGTTAGCTAATTTTTATATTTTCAATTAAATATTTAATAGCTTCTACTGAAAATGATGTTAGTATATTGTATTAACAATAAGTTTTTGCAGCAATTTTGATAACACTTATCACTTTATACAATTGTGTGATAAACGTATGAGTAATTAGTAGCTTTTATATAACTGTCTAGAAGGGGCTAATGACCTATTTAATCATATGATTTTTTTTTTTTTAAAAACAGCTGATGTTTGGGAAGTGCGTTGAGTTAAGCTGTAGTGAGTTTTGTTATATTGTGAAGGTTGAAAACTGATCTTGTCTTTGTTCTGTTCAAGTAATAGCTAAAACAGGTTTACCAGGTGCTTAGTTACATAATACTAATTGCACTAGTTCCGTACCCTCTTGAATTACTCAGGTTTGCTTTTTACCTTTTTATTCTTACTTCTCTTTTAACTCCAGTTCTCATTCACTTGTGTACAAACTCAAGTGGCACTTGTAGCTCCTCTTCAGTCGAGCACTTAAAGAAATCCACCCAGACCCAGGTATTTAAGTGTCTTTAATATTACAGACGTTTAATTAATTATTCATTATTCATAAATTTACTTGTCATTAATTTAAATTCAATTTATCAAAATTAAATGTATCTTATTATAAAAAATCTCAGTATTTGTATAAATTTATTTTTAAAAGAATGACCGGATTAAGTCATAAAAATTATGATAAAGGTTGTAGTCCTAGGGATAGCGTGCAAAAAAGTGTCCACTTTTTTACGTTATGTATGAGTCCAAGAGATAGCGTGCAAAAAAGTGTCCACTTTTTTACGTTATGTACAAGTCCAAGAGATAGCGTGCAAAAAGGTGTCCATTCTTTTATGTTATGTACAAGTCCAAGAGATAGGGTGCAAATAAGTGTCCACTTTTTTACGTTATGTACAAGTCCAAGAGATAGCGTGCAAAAAAGTGTCCACTTTTTTACGTTATGTACAAGTCCAAGAGATAGCGTGCAAAAAAGTGTCCACTTTTTTTACGTTATGTACAAGTCCAAGAAATAGCGTGCAAATAAGTGTCCACTTTTTTACGTTATGTACAAGTCTATGAGATAGCGTGCAAAAAAATGTCCAATTTTTTTTTTTAAGTACAAAGTTTCTCTAAACGCAAACTAGTTTTATTTAACAAAGCAAATTATACTCTTTTTACCATTAGTATTAACGGTTGATACTCAGATTGGCCAACATATATGAGAAAAAAATTAAAACCCCTAGGTGTGTGGGAGGGGTGGATCCAGTGACATTTTTTATATGTCTAGTTGGCCCGACCTTCTCAAATTCTAAATCCAGTACTCTCATTGGCTCAAAGACGCTGTCAAAGTTAATATTTATTGTAAAAGGAGTATTGTACATTGGTTATGTATTTTTTGAGGCAGACAATTAGAAATAATTAGTAAATATAAACTTATTATGTCCACTGACTTAATCTTATTCAGTGTAAAAGATTAAGTCTCTCTTTTTTCTCCAAAATTTCTTGATATAGATCGCATTTTGAAGACCTTTACACGGAAGCCACCATGAACAATGAAAGTTATTTCGAGATTTCTTCTTAAAAAAGGTGTTCACCCGTGTGTAGGTTGTAAAAAATGGTGTTGAATGTTTCAACGCTTTCAGAGATAAATCCTTGTGCGGTCTCGTTGCACAATCAGCTAAAACTCCAAGAATTTTTCTTTTTTGTAAACATTTTTTGAACTTTTTTATTACTTGTCAAATCAATAAGTTGAACTTGCTCTTCTTAAGTCAAATTTAGCTTTTCCAATATCGCTGGTGCTGGTAAATGGATTCATAATCCAACTGTTTTTAGGGTCGGGCTCAGGAAAATTCTCTTCTTGTGAGTCTGTACAGGTCTTGATGCGCTGATATTTCAGCTTTCCCTTCTTCAGATAATTCCTCAAACTTATTTCCACCCGCCAATCGTGGACCCCTTTTAAACCCTTCGCGGACCATCTTTTGGGAATCTCTGATTTAGACAATCGACAGTATAAATTAATATTCTAAGAAAAAGATAAGAGGAGTAACAATCTAAAAAAGTACCTAAATTCCCACCCCTAGTTTTTGAGATATGATTTTTTTGAGCTATTTTATAATTTTCCTGTGCTTTCGTAACTGTAAAGTTTTTTCGTAGCTTGTTCATATCTTTGATCATATGACTTGTACATTTGCGTTGGGTTCTTTCAAGAGATCAGATGCGTTACAGACGGACGGACAGACAGACAAGTGCAGGAATGAATAAGGATATGGGTCCTCGGTAAATTTGTGTTGGGTACTTTCAAGAGATCAGATGCGTTACAGACGGACGGACAGACAGACAAGTGCAGGAATGAATAAGGATAAGGGTCCTCGGTAAATTTGTGTTGGGTAATTTCGTTTGTCAGGTGCGTTACAGACGGACGGACAGACCGACAAGTGCAGGAATGAATAAGGATATGGGTCCTCGGTAAATTTGTGTTGGGTACTTTCGGAGGTCAGGTGCGTTACAGACGGACGAACAGACAGACAAGTGCAGGAATGAATAAGGATATGGGTCCTCGGTAAATTTGTGTTGGGTACTTTCGGAGGTCAGGTGCGTTACAGACGGACGAACAGACAGACAAGTGCAGGAATGAATAAGGATATGGGTCCTCGGTAAATTTGTGTTGGGTACTTTCGGAGGTCAGGTGCGTTACAGACGGACGAACAGACAGACAAGTGCAGGAATGAATAAGGATAAGGGTCCTCGGTAAATTTGTGTTGGGTAATTTCGTTGGTCAGGTGTGTTACAGATGGACGGACAGACAGACAAGTGCAGGAATGAATGAGGATAAGGGTCCTCGGTAAATTTGTGTTGGGTACTTTCGTTGGTCAGGTGCGTTACAGACAATTGCAGGAATGTATAAGGGTCCTCGATTTTGGCTACGGACCCTAAAAACAATACTTCGAAGGGTTTATTTAGAAATTTAATTAATTTGATAATTTTTATTCTTAAGGTAAACTCTTATTTGGCCCTGTAACTCTGCATGATACAAAGATCCAATTCAAAAATACTTCTTTTAAAAATCTTGCTGAAGAAATGCTGTTATCCATTACCGGTACGGTCCTATTATTTTTCGATGTAAAAGGGGAAAAAGTTATTTGATTTTTTCTCCGGGGGAAGTACGTGATTGTCTGAAGAAGCATGTCTTAACCTAATATCCTTTAACATTGAAAGAATCCGTGACCCGTAGCTTCGGTAAAATCCCAACAATCTCTAGCCCATTTCATTGATATTGTATTCCAAGAAGCACTCACCTTCTTCTTTCTCTTCTTCTCTCTACAATTGAGAAGGTGTAGAATCCTTTATACTCATAGAAAAAGAAGAAGAAATATATTATGCCAACACTGTAGCCGCTTTGCATATGCCGAAAAACCAGTTTAGTTGTTATGGTCTCCCTTAATCCTCGATATATCCCTTCTTTAAGCTCTTAAGTGCAACTTTTTTTATCCTTTTAACCCCCTTTAAGAAGTCTGTAATGTGTTTTGCTTGGAGTTCGTAGATGTTTTATTCACACAGCTAGTCGAGATCACACCCCTATCTTATTCTAAACCATTCTCAGCTGTTCTATATAAATATTACCTTACTTAAATTCTTTTTAGTCCATTTTCTTTTTAAATCTATCTTATTTAAACATTAATTATACCTTATTAAATCATTGATTTTATTTGATAATTTATTAGCCTGTGGCAACGGGCTTAATTTTATATTTTTAATAAAAGTAAATTTAATTAATTGTTCTAGTGTCTGTTCGTCATTTAAAAATTTTGTAAACCACCATATCTTAAGGCTATACCGCTCTTTGAAGTTAAAAAAATCATTAAATTGAAAATTTTATGGGTTCTAAGCAAGATATCAAAATTCTGATCACAGGCTTCATTCCAAATTTTAATTCTGCACAATTTGAGCCCTATTTCAACTTCCTATGATTAATAGTACAGACGCCATTTCAATACAACGATAAAACTCGTTGTATTAAAATGGCGCCTGTACAATTTATCATAGGAAGTTGAAATAGGGCTCAAATTGTGCAGAATTAAAATTAGGAATGAAGCCTGTGATTAGATTTTTGATATCTTGCTTAGAACCAGTATAATTTTAATTTTATTGTTTTTCCTAACCTCAAAGGGCGGTAGAGCCTTAAAAACTATACTCGCCTGGGATTTGCTGAAATTTGAATTGTAGGTCATAGTCATAATTAGCCAATGGTCCCACATTAATTCCCTGATTACTTTCTGCGTCCATTCCTTTTCTTGTACATACATACAAACATTTTTTGTATTAACTATTTAATAAAAACATTAATTAACTATTTATTAACTAATTTTTCTTCCGAGCTTATACCGAAGGTAACGGAAGCTATGTGATCGTTCAGAAGAACGAAAATATTTTATGTCTCTGAAGACAAAAATCCGGTTCAAACATATGGGAACATTCATGTCTGTCTGTGAGTCTGTCATTCAATTTTTGCGAACAAACCTATTATCTTAAAAACTGCACATCCGATTTAAATGAAAATTGTATGGTAGGTCATAATTAGCTCATTGTTAGTCCTATATAAGTTTTAACTTTCTGCGCACATTTGTTTCTCTTCCAAATGTATACACAAACATATTATATTTCTTTACACCTATAGCTTCAAAAGTACTTATCGGATTTGTATGAAACTTTTATAGTTTATCGAGAGTAACCCGCAGATAGCCCCAGATTAATTTGAACCGTATGCGCTCTTTAACTTTTGCTAAATTGATACTTTAATTAAAGTAAAAAATCGAAACAATTTTGACAGATTAAAAAGACGAGAGAAACAATCAAACAATAATGGCTTGTAAAAGCATAAAATCAATTAAGTGCGTGATTGGATGCGAGGAAGCTATGTGCCACACTAATCGACAGTATTTTTTATTAAGTATTTATCTTTAAAAGTACTCATCCGATTTTGAAGAAATTAGTACGGTTTGTCGAAAGTGGACCACAGATATTCACATATTAATTCCTATTATCTTCACTCACTTTATATTGATTAAAATTTATTGTGACTTCATTGGGAATCGAAACAGGTCCAAGTCTCTTATCACCATTTGTCCTACGAATAGGACACGAGGAAGCTATGTGTCCTACAAATTGGCTGACTTTTTTTACTTTTCCTCTTTTTAGGGTCCGTAGGCAAAACCAAGGACCCTTATATTTTCCTGCATTTGTCTGTCCGTCCGTCCTCACGCGTGCTCTCACGGGTACACCTTTCGTCCGATCACTTTGAAATTTGGCATGTATGTGTCTTGTACCTACCCACATATTTTAAAAATGTAGCGACTTAAAAAAAAAAAAAAAAAAAAAAATTAGGGTAAAAGAACTTAAGGGTTAAAATTTGTTTATTTTTTTTTTTTTGACACCGTGAGGGGTATCATATGAAAGGGTACGTCGAGCTGCTTACAAAAATATATAATTCTTTGGATATATATATAACTTTGATATGGCGAGCGTAGGCAAGTTTGAAGTGGGTGTGAAACGTGTCCCCCCACCCCCTCAATCTCGCTTATGTGAAGTGCAAAAAATCTGAAAAAATTTCTGAAAATTCTTCGACCAAAAGTAAAGATACCACTTTTTGGAAATTTCGAAAAAAATATTATTTTATTTTTATTTACAAAATACGTTTTTTTTTATAATTATGGTCTTTACGATGTATTTATATGGTTGTAGTCCGGTTCAGTGGCAAAATAATACTTTATCATAGTGTGTTTTGAGAATATTAGACCCTTAGAATGGTTCAAAGTAAGTTTTTAGTATTTAAAAAAACACTGTTTATACACTTTACAGTTAAACACTATATAGTGTGGCCTACGAACTCTCGCTGACCTGTTTATTTAACTTTTAGTATAATTTAATTATCTAAAACAACTGCGAGTTTTTTGTAAAAACATTCTCGTCTGTTCATTTTAGTTTAAATGCGCGTGAATTTAGAGATAAATGAATTGAAGACTGAATCAGTTTAATTTGTATGAATTGCTTAAAGCTAATTGATCGATAAATCAATAAAAGTATATTGCCATGACTAATTGGACTTTTTGGTATTTTTAATGACTGAGCTTTCTGATTACAATACCACTTTAGCAGGTGTACAATAAAATAAAAAAAAAATACTCTTTCTTTGATATACACCGGCTGTATAAGCTAAATTTAAGTTATTGGATTCTAGTACTATTTGCCATTTTAGTTTACTCCCCCCCCCCCCCATGGTACGCATTGCATGCATGCGGTACGAATTTAATTGAGTATTAGTTATACTATATATGTTAGACTGTGTTATTTTGTGCTTAAATATACTAATTAATACTTAGTTGTTATGATTGAGATATGTGGTAGCACTTCATAATTATGGCTAGAGAGGTTGGTAGAAAGTAACACAACAATATTGTAACTATCGCAATTTTATATTAAAACTCACAAACGCGTTCCGACGTATAATATCATCTTTCAGGTTTGTATAGGTAGAAGAGAAAGGGATGGACGCTGAAAGTAATATAGGAATATATACGAAATTAATGCGTGGGAACACCAATTGGTCAATTATGACCTATCCATCTAAATTTCGTCAAAATCAGATGAGTTGTTTTTTGGATCTCATCTCCATATCCCTTACCTTGTTTCTTCCGTAAACCTTCTACCCACACAGCCCTAGTCTACCCCACCTTGTACTGTTAGTTTGTCATAAAAATTTGTAAAATAGTTAGCTCAGTACAGAATTCACTCTTACTAAATTAACACACACTAAAGATGATTATTGAAGCGAGCGTAGCGAGCTTCCTACATTCAACGAAATATGTTCCGTGTCTGTCTGTCTGTCTGTCTGTCTGTCTGTCTGTCTGTCTGTCTGTCAGTAACGTTCACGCGTGTGACGATAACTTGAGTAAAAGTTGACCGATTTAGTTGAAATTTGGTATACATGATCCTCTTACTAATACTCAGGCTAAGTTCGTTGGACAGCGTGATCCGTCCAAGAGTTCGCGCGCAACGCTCGCGTAAACGAGAGGTTCAAAAATTAAATTGGAATTTCAGGACGGGAAAAGATTCTATCATCATCTATTCGATGAGACGAACATTTTTTTCAAATAACATTTTTTAGTAAAACCAACAGCGACACCGCTATGACTTAATAAAGATCGCTAAAACTATTAAAGCGGGCCTAAACGTTTATAATAGAGAAAACAACCTTTTACCGATATCTTACGTTCTAACGAAACGATTTTAATAAAACTTCATATACACCATCTAATGCACAATTGAAACAGGTATGCAAAATTTCAACTTGATACAAGCAAAATTCTTTGCGTAGTGACGAGATACATTTATAATAATTGTTTAAAAGCTACCGCGGGTGGTGAAGATTGTTATAGTCGTATAGTGTATAGGTTTGTTTAGGAAGTAAAGCTTTGTACCGAGTACCCCCACTCTTCCCTACACTACCCTCTTCCACTTATCTTCAACTATGACATTCATCATGATTAATAAATTTCAATATTCAGTATTTCATTGCAATACGCTCGCTTCAATGATAGAGTCACGCGATGCCTAGTTATATGCTGAAACGCGTTTGTTAGTTTTAATATAATAATTGCGTGTTGACAATATTGTTGTGTTTTTTCTACCAACCTCTCTCTAGTCATAATCTTAAATATAACTACTAAGAAAGTCTGTGCAAAATTAGTCTTATTGCCGCTGTCAATAATTTTGCGCGTTGACAGCGCGGGAAAGGGGGGAATTATGGAGTTGGGATGAAACGAGCCGAGCATTGGACTCTGCGCATGCCCAGTTTAAAGAGCGCCTGCGCATCTCAGACTAGGCATGCGCAGAGACCAATGCTCTGCGCGGTTCCTCTGTTCGGTTTAGCAGTCTGGACGAGGCTTGAGGGTTTTAAAATCCTGAACTCTCATTGACTTCCTGTTCTAATTTTTTTTTTTTTACTTTCCCGCGCTGTCAATGCACTAAGACTATCTTGCACAGACTTGACTGTAAATAAGTTGACAATAAATAAGGGGTTAAGGAAGATTAGTCTTTAATAATAAAATTAATTTATTTGTTTAAACATTACAATTTATTTAATTTAAAGCTAAGTGTTCTTATGTATAGGTATTATCTTAGTATATCATGTCGACCTGAATGATATTAATAGTCTTTTGTAATTCCATGCAATGTTATTCGCTGAATGTTCTGTTATTAGATTTTATTTTCTGTAAGCGTCCTCTTGTTGTCTTGTAATTTTGGTTGTATAATGTTACTGTTATTATCGTTTCGATTTTTCTTACTGCTTGTAAGGGTGAATAAGAAAATTCAAGATGAAAATTCTTATCTGCCGTTTCCACTTCTCTGGTTTTACTGTCGGCAACTTTTCCATTTTCCATATACATGACCTTCTTTATTTGAAGTGATGTTTTCATTTGTAGCACAAGATTTTTAATCCTGAAAAAAAAAAAAAAAATGTATTTTAAATCTAGTTAGTAAAAATATATGAATAAATAAAGTTATATACTCAACAATCATTATTATTTTTAAAATATAAAGACGCACAAGGAACTGTTAGTGATCAAAATGAAATTGTCGAACTGTCTTCGAGTGCTTTTGCAAAGTTTTTATATACGATTGATAAGAAATATGAACATTGTATCACATCAACATCTCTGTTTAGACGGGTAGAAAGTGATCCCCCATTGAAAGTCGATACAAACGCAAATCTCATTTGTCCAGTATTAGGACGCGGCTGACTATGTTTCTCTCTATTCTTTTATGATTGACTATATAAAAAAAGAGAGTTTTTGTGAAAGGATCTAATCTAGGGTTGGGATATCGAAAGAAAATATCGATATATCATCAACATCGATATTAGTGAAAATATCGATATTTTCGATTTATCGTGAACCTCCCCGAGGACCAGTTTTTCCGCCGAAGGTAAATTTTTCCAAGACGCGACTCCAGCGGTTGACGCTCAAAGATAATCGCTGAGCGTTAGTCGCTGGCACAAAATTATAAGAGTTTGCATGTTAAGAGTCGCTCAGCTAGGAAAACGTAACATGCAAACTCTGAAGAGGAGTCCTCAGCGACTATCGCTTGAGCGTCTATCGCTGGAGTCGCGCATGCTTCGAATCGGTTTACAAACAATCAGTAAAGGCGTGGGGAGATGTCGAGTGTAGTCCGCTTGGTATCATGAGCAAAAAAATACATTCCCTAAATCTTGTATTTTGTTTTGTGATCTTGGGTGCTATAAGGTGCCGAAGCTCTTGATATGTTTGTTAGGGTCCGTAGGCAAAACCAAGGACCCTTATATTTTCCTGCGTGTGTCTGTCCGTCCGTCCTCTCGCGTGCTCTCACGGCTACACCTTTCGTCCGATCACTTTGAAATTTGGCATGTATGTGTCTTGTACCTGCCCACATATATTAAAAATATAGCGCCTTAAAAAAAATATTTTTCAAAAAAATTAGGGTAAAAATGGTAAGGGTTACATTTTTTTTCGACACCGTGAGGGGTATCATATGAAAGGGTACGTCGAGCTGATTACAAAAATATATAATTCTTTGATTATAACTTTGATAGGGTGAGCGTAGGCGAGTTTGAAGTGGGTTTGAAACGTGTCCCCCCCCCCCCCCCCCTCTATCTCGCTTATGTGAAGTGCAAAAAATCTGAAAAAATTCCTGAACATTCTTCGACCAAAAGTAAAGATACCACTTTTTGGAAATTTCGAAAAAAATATTATTTTATTTTTTATTGACAAAATACGTTTTTTTATAATTATGGTCCTTTCGATGTATTTATATGGTTGTAGTCCGGTTCAGTGGCAAAAAATACTTTTATCAGAGTGTGTTTTGAGAATAACAGACCATTAGAATGGAAGAAACACTGTTTATACACTCTACAGTTAAACACTATACAGTGTGGCCTACGGACCCTCGCTGTGTGCTGACTAGCACACACGACCTGTTTATTTTGTCATCTTCTACATCGCTTGGAATTTTACATCATCTTGTGAAAGTGGTTGAACCGCTACAAATAATATACAATTAATATTCTTGGTAATGTACGGAGAGTCGCCATTGAATGTTTCTTTTATCCACGCAAACGCAAATAAATGTAACTCGCTAATATAGTCCGTTTTTCTGATGACGACATAATCTCGCGAAAGCATAGCTTCAAGATTCTACTGAAAGTATACCGATATAAGTGAGGAGATGAAGACGGCATCGGCAAGCTGTCGGTAAAGCAATAATTACCGGATACAGATGTACCGACAAGTCAGGGAGCGGCCTTAGTTATATAATCAGTGCTTCTATAGAAATATTTCTGTAACCTAAGGAGTACCATCTGCTCCAAGTTTATTCCTTCTATTTATTTCTTGTCTTGAGTCTAGAAGTTTATTCAAATTCTTACTTGGGCCTTAATTTTATATTCAAAACACAGTTTAAATCTCAATAAATAAATCACTTGAGAGATCTATCGGTACTTCTTTAGATTGTTACTCCCCTAAGCTTTTTTAGAGTATTAATGACTTTGACTAAATAAATATTGAGGCAAAGGGATGTTTAGTCCAATGTACTTTCGGACTAAGGAATATCACATTGCAGATTTTATAAGGGAAGTAACAGTCTAAAGAAGAACATTCCATACACCTTCTTTAGATTGTTACTCCCTTCTGTTTTATTTATAAGGGGAATGACAATCTAAAGAAGAATCGCAGTATCTGAGACTCAATCCGTGAAT
This sequence comes from Gerris lacustris, assembly GCA_951217055.1. NCBI lineage: Eukaryota > Metazoa > Arthropoda > Insecta > Hemiptera > Gerridae > Gerris > Gerris lacustris. Next base: position 69,371,037 of record OX578281.1, on the reverse strand, counting down.
CTACTGGTTTCAGACGCTCACTTCCCTCACCATATTGATTTACATCTGAGTTAATTGCTTTCCTTCACCTCGAAAAGTATATGATTCGGTTGAAACTTAAAATGTATTGTCTCAAAAGTAGTCTTCCCCGGAAATTTTGAAACGATTAGATAACATGCCGTATAAAACATTTTCTTTCGTCGAATATTGTTCATTGTCCTCTTTCATGCATTCTCCTGCTTTGAACAATTAGTAGTCATCTTCAATGCTGGTGAAAAAAAAAAAAAAAAAATAGTCCTGGACCAGTAGCCAGGTAGATTTACCTGGAAAGTATTTTGAAGTTAATGAAATTTTTACAGGTAACTCAGGGGTTCCCTGGGATGCCAATGACCTCGTGGCCCTTGTGCTAACTTGGGGAGGGGGGGAAAACCCCAATTTTTCGTTTTTTCGCCTCTAACTCGAAAACTACGCGTCAAACAAAAAAACTTTACCAGTACAAAGTTAAAGAGCATCAAATGTCCTATATAAATCTCTGGTCATACGACTATTTTGATCCATTAGGTACTGAGATACAGCATTTGGAAAAAATACCAAATTTTAAAAAAATGTGGATTTTAGCGGAAAACTGCATGTTTTTGGACTCATAAAATAGATTTATCATCATAAATTGAGTATTAAACATTTCTATGTATACCATACATAATATGTGACCCCCTGTTAAGAAGCGTCTGATGGAAAAATATGGAGACGATATCATTCTCAAGAGGGCGGGGGGGGGGGGGGTACATGGGGTACATGGTACAGGGGGTCACATATTATGTATGGTATACATAGAAATGTTGAATACGCCATTTATGATGATAAATCTATTTTATGAGTCCAAAAACATGCTTTTTACCGCTAAAATCCAAATTTTTTTTAATTTGGCATTTTTTCAAAATGCTGTATCTCAGTACCTAATGGGTCAAAATAGTCGTATGACCAGAGATTTATATAGGACATTTGATGCTCTTTAACTTTGTACTGGAAAGTTTTTTTGTTTGACGCGTAGGTTTCGAGTTAGAGGCGAAAAGCCGAAAAATTGGGGTTTTCCCCCCCTCCCCAAGTTAGCACAAGGGCCACGAGGTCGAAAACTCAGCATTGGCATCCCAGGGGACCCCTGAGTTACCTGTAAAAATGTCATTAACTTCAAAATACTTTGCAGCTCGACCTGGTTTTTTCGACCTGGCTAGGACTAAAAGGAGATATAGAGAATAGGAGTCCTCATGTATGAATATTATTATCTTAACGTTTCTTAGTTCACTAATCGGACTTAGCGGTCAACTTATCGTTCGACCTGCGGTTGGTTGTGGTTACTGTCATGGCGGCTTAAAATAATGTTCTTTCCAAACGGGACTGGTTGAAGGCAGCGGCCACCAAAATTCATCTTGATTTTAAAAAGAAATAATTTCAAGATAAAAAGAACTTTTTATATACTACGTTTTTAAATTTTCTGTTGAATCGTATGTAATGTTGATAATATAATTGTTATTATTATATAATATATAATGTTAGTGAAAAAAAAAATATTCCGAATTTATTTACTTCACATAAATGACAACCATCCAGAGAGCTGATCTTAAACCTATAAAAGGATAAATCTTTGTACAACGGATCTCCCCAACGCCAAATCTAAGCTTGCCATCGATATATTTGAAATAATATAATCGATAAATAATATAATCGATATTTCCTGTTTTGCTGTCATTCAATGTTTATCTATCACAAATTTGAGACCCGTCAAAATGAAGATTGCGTAAATATTGGATATGGCAAAACAAATAAAATAACTTGCGGATTTTTTCCGAACTAATTTTCCGCACAGCAAAATTTGCTGAAAACTAATCAAATTCTTGCTGAAATATAGCTAAAAGTATTAAAATAATGCATTGTCATCGTGTTCTGAGCTATGCTTAAAGTTTCAAATGTCTAGCTATTCGGGAAGTTAGTTAGAAATCGATTGCCAGATTTGTACCGGACAAACAAACAAACAAACAAACAAGAATGCAAGCTAATAAAAACATAGTAAAAATCGGTCCGAGACAACTCAGACAAATTATTTAGCCTAGTGTTTTCCATTTATTAGTTTTCGTATGTACATTTAATTATTATTGAACATTTGATCAAAATTGATCATAAAAATAATTTCTCCCGGGCGGGGAATCGAACCCGGGCTCTCTCCGTCCGCGTTTTATGCTATTTTCTAAGGAACTAGATTTTTCCCGGGAAAACTGCTTATATCGTTAGATTTGTATTTAAATGGACTATATTTTCGAATCTTTTAATCTAAATCGTCTGAACCGTTTTTGCGTTTTCGAGAAATAATTTTTTTTACGTTTTTACAAAGTTTTTGGGGGGTAGCGCCCCCAAATTTGGAGCTAATATTCATTTCTCGATTTCGTCTGTTTTTTTTGTTTTTTTTTTTTTAAATTTTTATTAGAATATTGCAACTATATAATTAATTTATAAGCAATAATGATGTATGTTTTTAGAATGACATGATGACTTGAAGTGAGGAACTGTCCATTAACAGTACTCACAGATACTAGTATGAATTATCACATATATTTAGAAGTTATACATCGCTTAATAAATCACGTGGCCACTGCCTCTTTAGACGTCAAGGAGGATTTCCGGGAATGGATGGCAATGATAGGTTGTGGATTAATGGATTAGGGTGTTGGGATATGGAGTCATGGAAGGATTTGTAACGAGATTTGGCTTGGTCATGGACGAAGGGGACTTTAAGGTCGTTGTGAAGAGTGAAGTTAGAAACGTAGAAAGGAGCGTGGACTATTCTTCTTAGGATTTTGGACTGTAGGGGACTGGATTCGATAGGAGTTGGAACGCTTGGTGGAACCCCAGAGTTCGATACCGTGTGACCATATGGGCTTAATTATAGTGTTATATATAAATGACTAATTTGTTATGTGTGCTGAGTTTATATGTATGGTGTAAAAGTCTGTGTAAAATTCTGTAGCGTCTGTTGCAGTCTTGTCGTTTAAGTTTTGTGTGGTGTGCCAGTTTTGTGTGTGTGTGTTTTGTGTGGTCGCCTCGGGGTATGATTTTCTGAACATGTATGACAAATTTCGTCAAAATCAGCCCAATATTTTAGACTCCATGCATCTGCACTGATAACAGACATTTTTAACTTTAATTGGGTTTCAATACTTTTTTTGGCTCAAGGGTCCTCAAAAAGTGTAAATCCATCAAAATCGAATTTTCGCGCCATCGCAATACTTTTTTTTATGAGAGAGTAAAAAATTTAAAGAATAGCAAGAAACTGACGCAACAAGAGACATTTCCATCATAAATGGTAATATTAGGTTAACTAATCAAATCGCAACCGCTCTGGTCGACCGCTAAATTTACCGAGGGTTTAGGAACTCGATCGGTTGTTTATAGGTTGGTTTTTCCGGACACACCGGTTTCTTCCGGTGTTAGTTTAAGTTGCTTTTTACTTTTCCTCACTACCTTATAGTAGGAAACGTATTGTTTTCACCAAAAGAATGTTTTTCAAAATTTCAACGGAATTATCCGTTTTTGGGTGTTTTTAAGACCTCCTGAGTGGTTTTCAGCATGACGTCTGTACGTATGTATGTATATGTAATGTGCGTGTGTATGTTATCATCGTAGCGCCCAAGGTATTTAACCTAGAGAGTTGAAACTTGGCAGAAAAATCAGTCTTTAAAATTTAAAAAATCGAAAATGGTCCTGATCGAGTTGAAATTTGGCACGAATGTAACCTCTCTGTATGACAAACAAGCCCACCAAATTTAATTGTGATATTGGCCGCCATTTTGAAGTTATCAATTTTGGAATTTTTAAACTTTGACGGTTAATAATACCGAAAGTATAAATACGTTTTTGACATAGCATATCGTTTGAACCGTAAAAAAATGAATAGGCCACTTTGGTGGCTTCTGAAGAGAGAAAAAGTTCCGAGGTCTTTTATTTTTATATTATTTTATAAGCAAAGTGGAGTTTCCAATGGAAATACACCCTACCTTCCAATTTCATTAATATTTAACTAACTTTTCAGTTTCATAATTCACAATCTATACTACTGTGTGATAAGTTTGCACCTTTCTTTTATATTTTTAAGCTTTTTATTTTTTCATATTATTCGTAGTTTATTTAGAGAAAATGTATTTTTATACTAGCAACGCTTACATTATGACGTAAATTGTGAGATAGGAGAATTGCTTTTTTTTCAATTTTCAATATTGCTCTTCAAATTATTAATCTTGACATTACACAAGTGACAAATGACGTGCCTTATCTTCCTTCTAATAATTTATTGATTAACCATGATCGCTTATAATTAATGAATCTACTTACTAACTCGGAGATACCTACTAATTTTAAATTCACTATCTTATATTTTAATAGAGTATAATAGGGGGCCGGTGTAGCCGAGGGGTTAGCACACTCGACTCTGAAACCAAGGTCTAAACCCCGGCTGTGAGTTCGAATCCCAGCGGGGTAAGAATATTTCACACTGATGATCTCATCGATTAGATGAGTAAAGTGGCCGGATAACCCCCGTCCTGTAATAACCCTGGCAGTTGATCGGTACTAAAACCCAAAAGAAAAAATAAATAATTAAATAGAGTATAATAATTCTATCTATGGTTGTTAACCTTAAAAGAAGAATGACTCATTAAGATGGGTTCTAGTACAGTCAATCTGTCGTGATAAGAGGCTGTCTGCGGAAAAAATTCGAGGATGATTTTTTTTGCGAGGATCGTTTGGGACACATAAGGAAAGCTTAACTCCAACTTTTCGGGAACATCCGGTTGCGGAAGTACGGGGTACGGGGTACAAAAGTCACAAAAAGTATATACCCTTCATGATGCATGTCGTTGGAAAGCTCTTTAAGAGTACAGTAATTTTTGTTATATACACTTTTGTCATATCTTCATTAAAGAAGTGGATAATATGAAAAAATGGAAAAAATAAAAAATTATAAATGAACAGTAACTTTGTGCAGCAAAAATTCGAGACTACATTCTTTTTGCGTAAATCACTTGGGGCACGTGAGAAAAGCTTAACTCCAACTTTTCGAGAACATCCGGAGTACGAGTTACAAAAGTCGAAAATGTATATACCCTTTATGATGCATGTCGTTGGAAAGCTCTTTAAGAGTACATTAATTTTCGTTACATACACTTTTGTCATATTTTCATTTTTGAGGGGGGTTAATTGGAAAAACAGGAAAAAAAGCTGCCGTGATAAAAGTCAAAATTCAAGGGAATTTTTTTTATCTCCCATCTTATATGAAGATATGACAAAAGTGTATACATCAAAAATTACTATCCATGTGTATACATCATAAATGGTATATACATTTTCAACTTTTGTACCCCGTAACCCGTACTTCCGCCGTGCGGATGTTCCCGAAAAGTTGGATTTAAGCTTTTCTCATGTGCCCCAAGCGATTCACAAAAAAATGTTGTCTTGTATTTTTGCTGCACAAATTTACTGTTAATTTATAGTTTTTTTTCTTGTTTTTCCATATTGCCCCCCTCTTAAATGAAGATATGACAAAAGCAAAAGTGTATATAACCAAAAATTTCTGTAATCTTAAAGAGCATTCCTTCGACATGCATCATGAAGGGTATATACTTTTTGTGACTTTTGTACCCGTACCCCATACTTCCGCCGTTCGGATGTTCCCGAAAAGTTGGAGTTAAGCTTTTCTCATGTGCTCCAAGCGAGTCAGGAAAAAAAAAATATATATAGTCTCGAATCTTTGTGGCACAATTTACAGATTTTTACTGTTTATTTATTTATTTTTTCCCCTTGTTTTTCCTTTTTACCCCCTCAAAAATGAAAATATGAGAAAAGTGTATATAACAAAAATTACTGTACTCACAAAGAGCTTTCTAACGACATGCCTCATGAAGGGTATATACTTTTTGTGACTTTTGTACCCCGTACCCCGTACTTCCGCAACCGGATGTTCCCGAAAAGTTGGAGTTAAGCTTTCCTCATGTGTCCCAAACGATCCTCGCAAAAAAAAAATTATCCTCGAATTTTTTCCGCACAAATTTACAGATTGACTGTACTATTCATAGCAGGCATTTTTCACGCGCGTTTGAGCTATATAGATGCAAATATGTACATTCACAAAGCCCTGGAGTCACTGAGTGTTTTCCCCCCACTCTTCCTTCCTTGTGTGGACTTGCGCAGTGTTCCGTTCACAGGTTATAAACAAAACCGAATTCATTATTATTAAAATTCTATAGTCAGACAAAAAAGTGTCTGCGACTAACATCAAGCTAGAATTTTGTATACGGACTTAATCTTTTTGTGACTTTTAAGAATATATGGTCGGCTAAATAATAGGCTTTTGAAAAAAACAAACCGGTGGAGAGTGGCCATGTTTCGCCCTTCATGGTGGACACTGTGATTTTCAAGTTAATGGTAGTTTGCCACTTGATAGGAGACCACTTTGATTTGGAGTAATAATCGAATAACTAACCTATCTAGTGACAAACTAACATCAACTTGATTTTCGGTCTACTAACTAATTTTGTACTCAGGATCATTAAAATCACATTGTCCACCATAATGGGCGGGACATGTCCGCTATCCACCGGTCTGTTTTTTTTTCAAATGCCTATATTGCCAAGCTATGTCCCGCAGACGAACTTAGCCGAGCACATAATCTTAAAAGGCACCAAAAGATTTACTTGTATATAAAATTCTAGCTTGATGTTAGTCAGACTTTTTTTTTGCACGCTATCTCCTGGACTAAAAGGATGGTAAAAATAAAAATCAAGTGTGTATTTAATATTTACCATCTAAATGATTGACTTGGCAAATTAAATCAAATAAATATAAACAAGAGAGAAGAAGACGAGGAAGGTTTCATTCAGGTTAGCTTCAAAGTGAGAAAGTTGGTTTGTAACCAACTTTTCTCGCGTCATGTTATGGCAGCCTATAGATTATAGATCATTCTGAAGCGGTTTATTAAGAACGCCTTTAGCGTTCTTAATAAACTGAAGTGGTGTTACCTCATATTTATTATATTATGCTTAGAATGCTTTCAATTAGTAAACCTTACAATGATTTTCTCCCCGAATTATTGAGGTTTAAATTTTAAATTAACAAACTTGTAAATTATGAATTATAGCCTAACTTAGTCCCTGAGCACGAATAGTTAAATATTTCAGCTGATGATTAATTTAGAGGAATTGTTGGCGTGTCAACTACATTTTCAATCAAATTTTAATAGCTGTTGAGCTAGATACGTATTACTTTAATCTTTAAAGTTAATAATTTATTGATTACGCTGTGACGCTTTATTATTGGTGATCTTTACTCAACAAAAATCTCATAATTTTGCGTGCCAAGATTATATGAGAAAGTTAGTCTGAGTTGTCGCGGACAGATTTTTCATATCTAACTAAACTATTGAAAATAAGAAAAAAAAGAGTAATTTTTTAAACTTTGAGTGTCCGCCATTTTGGAACGGGAGTAGATAGAAAGCTCGGGTTTTCTGAAAATGTTTTCTTTTTTTAAGACCTTTTCAAAAATGTATCACGTTATGGGTGTTCTAATTTAAAATTTTAAAGTTGAATACAGTATGGCGGAAAAAATTATTCCCCCACCAAAAAAGTAGTTTTTTTTTTATAATTGATAAAGATACCCGCCAACGGGAACTTAATATCTCAATTATAACAGGAGATATTAAGCCGTCCCCGAACTTTTGGATCACATTGTATAGCTGGTTAAGCGTCGAGATCCGCTAGCTAAGAACCCAACTTTAGATAAACTTTTAAATATTTAAATTAAATATACAATATATAAATTAAATATTTAAATTAAATATACACTTTTTAAATTAAATAGTAAATGAAATAATAATTTATATTAATAAATACCTTAAGATGCTAATCCATCATTTCCATGTCATCTAAAAGTGCTGGATTTTGTCCGAGACAAAACTTGAAAAACACGAAGATCAAGATGGAGATCACGAGCACTGGGAACATAGGATGATCTGTCATCTTCTCCTTTCGCTGGTAGCTCAATTTTTGCTGGTCGATTTGTTATAGGTTCTTGGAAGTTGCCGTTTGTTGCTGCTCGCTTGTTACTGCTCGATGTTTGCCGAGATTGTTTGTACTTCGATAGTTGTTATTTGATTCCAAGAGAATTTCGAATAAGAAAGATTTTGTTAGAAATCGATAAATACTTTTGAAAATTTCTGTTGCTCCTGTTGATGGATTGAATTACCAAAGACGGCTAGATCCTTTCCAGGACGTATCCTGCGAAGGATTGAAGAGATTCTGTCAAGGACCTTTGTCGTAACACCTTTACGAGAGATTTAGAGGGGTGAAAGTACCAAAACAAATCCTTTCACTTGGTACCTCAATGTAGACGTACCTCTACTATCCTTCCTATTACCGTGCACTATTCTTTCTTCAGAATTCCGCTAGTTTCACTTCCTGTCTGTAACTCGTCCCACTCGTCAACTTCTCAGACCTCTTCTTCCGTCATTTTCTCTCAGATCTGAGTGACATAACATCTTTTGTCGAGAATCTTTAACTCATTCCTTTGCCTTTTAAAAAAACTCAAGTTTCTACTTTGCTTCCTATACCTGGTTTAAATTTTAATAAGGAAACGATTGGAAATAGAATTCAAATTTGTGAAATTTATCTATAATCAGAAAAATGTTTAAATTAACCGATTATCAACATACCGTCATTAATTACTTTATCTACGATTGATACGAAATATAAACATTATATCTTTGTTTAGATGCGTAGAAAGTGATTATTTACGTACTTGTATTCATTGCGCATGCACGTCTCATAGTTCTGAAGAATTCCTCTTCTTTACCACGCTAGCGCGGTAAAGAAGAGGAATTCTTCAGCTTTACGCACGATTAGCGAGTTTGTTTACATTTAACAAAACTAATTTGCTATTCTTTTATTAAAGTAACTGTTTATATCGAGTTTTTAGTGAAAAACAATGAATGAATCAAGTGGCTTTGACGAAAATGTAGAGAATAATACTCCTCAAGAAATAATTAATTTGGCAAAAAATACAACTCAAGATTAATGCCATCTTTATCAAGAGAAGAGATACGAACTTACATACAGGAAGTTTATTTTTTTCTGCATTTATTATTTAAATCTAACAATCGTAGATAAAGTACGGTACGCAACTCGTGGGAAAACGGCATTTTGCATTGCTCGTGTGGTTTTACTACCCTCGCTGTCACTCGGGTGCAAACTCCACACTCGCATGCAAAATGCTACTTTCCGCACTCGACGCGTAATGTACTATTACTGATCAGTAATCTTCTTGATTAATCAAATGTTTAATAATAATTATCGGATTTCTTATTTAAACAAAATGTTTAAACAAAAATGTTGATGTTTTCTGAAAAAAATTAGCCACTTAATTTTTAAGAACAAAAAAGAAACCAAAAATAAAAAAAGTTTGTTAAGTATTTATTTATGTCACATATTTTGTGAGAACAAAATGTCTCCCCCCCCCCCCCCCCCCCCCCCTCATATAATAATAAATTTATGTTTGGGACAGATTGGGCTAAACGCTTCGGAGTAGTGTCGTTGCATTTGGTCGATAAAAATGCAGATAAAGGCGTTTGTTTCACGTCATTATAATAAGTACTTTAAATGTTATGGCTCAAATAAATCTTTTAAATGTCCGCCATATTTATATGGCTAGGTCGATTATGCGAGTTAACGAACTCGTTCCTTAAAAGGTTTAACAAACAGTGATACCTTCTTGTAAATGTTTGTTTTAGGTTTCTGTACAAAGTACAAAAAGAAACCTTAAATAACGGCTCTGTCTGTCTGTCCGTTGCTTGTTTCAATTCATAAACTACTATTATAGCTAGGAACATGAAATTCGGCACACAGGTGCATCTCGACCCTTCTACATTTGAGACCACTGGACACATTTCGGATTTTTCACACTTAATATTTTCAATATGGCGGGCGACTAAAAAAAAAAAAGTTTTTAGTCACCATGACATGTTATATATCAATTTAAAGGTCTTGAAGTGTAAAAAAAGAATATGCAATTATTAAAATGTTACACTTAAAAGTTTCAATATGGCGGGTAAATAAAAACAAGATTTTAGTCACCATGACATGTTTTATGTCAATTTAAAGGTCTTGAAATGAAAAAGAAAATAATATGCAACTAATAAAATTTCACACGTAATATTTTCAAGATGGCGGCCAATATGGTGGGTGACTAAACATTGTTTTAGTTACATGTTATAAATAATAAATAAATAAATAAATAAGTTTATTGTTGCTCATATACAATGTAGAACTTAAAAGTACAGTAAAAATTTAAAAAAAAAAGTATACAATATTTGGAAACAAATAATAATTTGAGCACATTCCTCATTGAGCAGTGCTCGTGTGGAGGAATGGCTTACTTACGGCAGCTAAAATATTATATTACATACACTATTTTCAAACATATAGCCATAGGCAACTTATATATATATTTATACACACACATACATATACTTACATACACATACACGCACACATACATACTTATCTATATACATAAATATTACATGGTTTTATTATTTTATTTTTATTTTATTATTATTATTTTTATTTTGTTTAATTAATTTATTTTATTTATTAATTTTTATTTTTATTTCTTCTCATTTTTACAAAGGTGTTAGAAGCTTGTATAATTTAGATCTGTATTTATTAAAATTTATTAGCTGAGAAATGTTTTTAGGAAGTAAATTAAAGAGTCGCGGTCCTGAATAATAAGGATGTAGAGAAGCTGAGGTTGTGAGATAGCGAGGCTCGAGTAAAACTCGGCTCGCTTGGCGACGCGTGTGATACACCGTGTCTGTTACATAGGGGAACTCTTCTCGGTTTAAATATACAAATGTCAATAGCCTAAAATGATATAGCTCTTTTAAACTCATTACTTTAAAATCTTTATAAATCAACTCTGTAGGGTATCTTTTTGGTTTTCTTAAACAAATTTTAATAATTTTTTTTTGAATTATTATTAATGGTTTAACAATCGTAGATGCTATACTACCCCATATAGTCAATCCGTATTCTAACAAAGATTGTACTAATGCTTTAAAAACTCGCCTAAGTTCATCTCTGTGTAAGATAGCTCTTAACTGAATGAATTTATAAATAATTCTTCTTACTTTAGAAGATAAGTAAGTGACATGTTGGTTCCAGCGAAGGTGGCTGTCAATAATTACCCCGAGATATTTAGTGCTGAGGCACACTGGGAGGGTAGGACAGGCACAGCCTCCTTGCCCCTCCTCAGAACAGCCTGTACTGTGTAGTAACACCTTTAACTCATCCTTAGGTAACCCGACTGAATTTAATGAAAAAGGAATTGCTACAGTTTTATTTACATTTAAACTAACCAAATTATTTTGTAGCCAGTGTTTTATTTTTATCATTCCTTCATTGGATTTTTGAACGATTTCGTTCCAAGACTCTCCCCTGAAGAGTGCAACTGTGTCGTCAGCAAATGAAAAGATAGAACAATTTGATAAGTTTAATTTAAGTATATCATTTATGTAAATGAGGAATAAGATCGGTCCTAGTACAGTGCCTTGTGGTACACCCGTGTCTACAGGAAGATATTTACTTTTTTCGTTATTGTAACGTACTGTCTGTGTTCGGTCTTGTAAATAGCTCGAAAAAAGGTCTAAAGCAACTCCTCTTATTCCTATATGGTACATTTTATCTTTTAATATTTCATGATTCACAGTATCAAACGCCTTTTGAAAATCTAAGAATATGCCTAAACATTTGTTATTTTTGTCAAGATTAGCGATAATGGTTTTAGTAACCGAATAAAGAGCGTTTTCAGTACTAACACCTTTTCTAAAGCCATACTGTGCCTTGGATAATATTTTTTTTGATTCCAAATAATCAACTAATCTTTGTTTAATTAATTTTTCTATAATCTTAGATATGCATGATAAAAGTGAAATAGGACGGTAGTTGCTCATATCCTGTGTACTGTTAGCCTTATGTAAAGGAATAACTAGGGCATGCTTTAGTTCCTTAGGGAAGTAACCTTGCATGAAACAAAGATTTATAACGTGGCAGAGTGGGCCATTTAGAGTTGTCGCGTTTTCTCTTATACATTTCGACGGTATACCGTCTATACCTGGGGATACGTTAGATTTTAATTTTATTATTTGTTTTTCAACTTCATCTTCAGTGACAGGTGATAAAAATAACGATTCTTTATAATTATAGATTTCATTTAAAGGCATTTGCGCGCATGCTATTGAATTCGTTTTTATTTTGTTAGAGATCTGTTTACCAATATTCACAAAATGTCTATTAAAATACTCAGCAATATTCTGATGGTCATCACTGGATATAATTTTTCCTTCTGGGGTCAAAATATCAGATATTGTTATTTTTGAATTTAAATTATCACAGTCAACGGATTCTTTAATTATAGACCAAATTTTTTTGTTATCTTTACCGCATTCATTTAATTTATTTCTATAATAGTTATATTTTGCAATTTTTATAAGAGATTTTAAAATATTTTTATAATTTTTAAAGTAATTTGTAAGATTTACGTTAAATGGTTGTTTAGAAAGCTTGCTAGCTAATTTATCCCTTTTCCTTATAGCTCTAATGAGACCGACACTTATCCAAGGCTTCAACTTTTTTAATTTACTTGAAGGTTTCACAGCTATCTTTATACTGCAACTGAGTACTCTAAGTAACTTACTGTAAAATATAGTGAATGCTTTCTCAGCATTATTCTCGTTGAGCACTTCTTCCCAATTTTCAAGTGATAATTTATCCTTAAAATTTGAATAATCTAAAATCTTGTTTGTTTCTCTGTTTTTTCTGTCATCAAAGCATTTATACCTACTATCGTCTTTCGTAAAAAAATTAATTTGACCTATAATAGCAAAATGGTCCGTAACGAATGTTGTATATATTGCTGATTGAAGAGTGTGTTTATATTTTGTCCTAAAAAACAGGTGGTCGATACAAGACTCCCGAGTAACTGATTTTCTTGTGCATCCATACAACGCCTTAACAAAACCATATTCCTGCAATGTTGCCAGATAAGCATGTCCAATGAGATCTAGATTCTCTTCTAAAATATCTATGTTCATATCACCGATAATGATTTGGTTTGTAATATTTTTAAAATTTTCTAAAAACATTTCTAAGCCATCAACAAACAACGAGGCATCTGAAACATTAGGCGAACGGTATATGCAGGAAATGAGAAATTTGTCATTTTCCGCTATATTATTAACAATAAAATTAAGTGAATTACAATTGCTAATTTCTTCATTCAAAATTTGGATACTTAAATTATTTTTTATGTATGCTACTATGCCATCACATTTATTATTTTTAATAGGTTTAATTATTTTATTATATCCGCAGAGATTATAGCCATCAGAAGAATCTAAATCTAGCCATGTTTCAGTTAAAATTAAGATATCAAAAGTAATATCAAATGAAGAAATAAGCGTACAAAGTTGATCATAATTTTTTGCTATGCTTCTAATATTTAGGTGAAATATTTTCATATTTGATACAGAATAACTGAAATGTTTGCCTATCTTAGGATTATTTAAGCAGATAGTTGATTGGGATTTACATGGTTCTAAATCATCAAGGTGATCAAACATTTAGTATAATATAATTTAAAAAATATAATAGAAAAAATACAAAACAATCAAGATTAGATTAACTTATCTAAATCCTGGAGTGAATCTATGCGAATAACAGGAGCATGGTCTTGCTGTCTGACGAGTATCTTGCCATTTCTTTGCCAGACGTACTTGTACCCTCTCTCTCTGGCCCGGTCTCTGGTGCGTCCAAGGAGCAGCCTGCTGGTAGGTCCGAGCTGTTCGTAGGCCGATATTCGTCCGTCCGGAAGAGAGTCGTCAACAGATCTAGTAAATATACCAGGGCCGGAGTCGTCACTTCTAGCCGTATTGTTGAAATCCGAGAGCCAACTTTGTTTATCGTAGCGCCGTAAGAACTTAACAACTAGTGGTTTACATTTATTTGGATCTCCAGAAGGCAACCTATGAGCTATACTGATATCCTTAAAATTCAGATTGCTACCGACAGTAGCTGAGATTTTGTTAAAGATTTCGGAAGACGATTCATTGGGAGTTTCTGGAACGCCGTACAAAACAATGTTATCACGTCGGGTGTAATTTTCCATAGAAGCGATTTCAGTTTTTAATTTGATATTTTCTTCTTTTAATTGAGTTACTTCATTTTTTAGGATAGCCGCATTATTTTTGTACTCCGCTAGTTCGGTTTTAAACATATCGAATTGGTCTGATAAAAATTGCATCGATGTTTTGAGTTCATTTAAATCTTGTTTAAATGAATTGACAAATTTTGTGCTGATCATGTGACAAACTATATTACTGATAGCGTCCAAATCCGCTGACGCGAGTACAGGGTCGCCTTGGTGCGTGTTCGTGGGTGCGAGCGAAGGCTGTGCCGGGAGGGAGGAGGAGGGTCCCCCTCCACCTCCCTCACCGGACAGGCTATCTTGACTTGACGGAACTCTAAACCCTTGCTTACCTCCTGACACCTCACCTCTGATCGCTTTGCATAATGAACATTTCCACTTTAACTTTAAATCACGAGACATTTTACGATATTTCACTTCTTTAATTCCTTGGCACATAAAATGGAGTTCTTTACTACAACTAGAGCACTGGATAACATCTTGCTCTGTCATGCAAACATCGCATTTTGAACACTGCATTTTAAAAATATCAATTCACACTAAATATTTACACTAAATGAGATTATTTTAAATAAGATTATTATAAATGAGATTATTTTTAAAGAAAGAAGAACAAAACCAGGAGCACGATGTTAACCCTATGGCTGCCGGAGCAAGACTGTTATACATCAATTTAAAGGTCTTGAAGAGTAGAAAAAGAATATTACTATTAAAATTAGTGTAATTATATTACACTTAATAATTAGGGTCCGTAGGCAAAACCAAGGACCTTATATATTATATTTTCTGCGTGTGTCTGTCCGTCCGTCCTCTCGCGTGCTCTCACGGCTACACCTTTCGTCCGATCACTTTGAATTTTGGCATGTATGTGTCTTGTACCTACCCACATATTTTAAAAATATAGCGACTTAAATACATTTTTTTAGCTGATTACAAAAATATATAATTCTTTGGATATAACTTTGATAGGGCGAGCGTAGGCGAGTTTGAAGTGGGTGTGAAACGTGCCCCCCCCCCCCCTCTATCTCGCTTATGTGAAGAGCAAAAAATCTGAAAAAATTCCTGAACATTCTTCGACCAAAAGTAAAGATACCACTTTTTGGAAATTTCGAAAAAAATATTATTTTATTTTTTATTGACAAAATACGTTTTTTTTTATAATTATGGTCTTTTCGATGTATTTATATGGTTGTAGTCCGGTTCAGTGGCCAAAAAATACTTTATCAGATTGTGTTTTGAGAATATCAGACCCTTAGAATGGTTCAAAGTAAGCTTTTTAGCATTTTAAAAAAACACTGTTAAACACTATATAGGTGGCCTACGGACCCTCGCTGTGTGCTGACTAGCACACACTTGACCTGTTTATTTTAACTTGGTGTTTGTCCGTTGCTTGTTTCAATTAATAAACTACTATAGCTAAATCATGAAATTCAATTCATGTACAGAAACTGGTGATTATCGCCCAAGCGCGCCTTTCTTGTTTTTACATAGATTTGATGTATAATAGTAAGTATTGTTTTTTGTTTCAGGATGTTGGGGGAGTCAGGGGAAGGTGAGGAGGACGAGGAAGAGACTGGAGAAGGAGATTTAGAAGACGTTCTTATTACTAATACGGACCTGATCAAACCCACAGGAGTAACTGTTGAACCCATTCTCTTCTCTGTCTTCTTCTGCGTTTCTTTAACAGGCGAGTCCCGTCAGTACAATCAATAGCTCTTAAGTGTTGCGTCGTTAACAGATATTTATTTATAATGAGAACAGACAATTTGTCCAATATACCACAGTCAGTTACACTAAAGGTTGACCAAGAAGTCATGGAAATCTGAGGAGTGCGCTAGTGTCGTTGGTTTGGTGTCATGTATAGTCCGATTTTAATAAAATAGACCACTGTCCAAAAAACACAGTGTTGGTCTTTTGTAATTAATAAGTTTATTTTTGATAACTTCTATATTTTTTTTAATATTGTTTGCAACAGGCAACACTGCACCTGATAAGAAATCACTAATAATGTACGATAATATCTTAATATTATTAATTCAAGTTTTAAGTTTTTGGTAGTATTCATACTACGGAAAGATTAAATTTTACTTTAAATCAAATTACAATTATCAATAACTACGGGAGACATACAGAGAAAAATAGACCCCCGCACCGGGACTCGAACCACGGGTCCTCCTATGTAACGGATTAATGTAACCCGTGGTTCGAGTCCTGGTACGGGTCTATTTTTCTCTGTATGTCTCCCCTAGTTATTGATAATTGTAATTTGATTTAAAGTAAAACTTAATATTATTATTTATTGATTATTCATAATAATATTCTTTAAAATTAAATCAATTTTCTTCTTTCTTCATCTATTTTTTCTTCCTCTTTATTTCTGAGTTTTATTTGGATTTAGGACAGGTGTGACTATAGTTCGTGCTGTATAAAAACAAACAAAACAGGAAACCTAACAGATTGGAAACCTTCCTGTTGTTATTCGTGAGATTTGACATAACTGCGCATGTCATACAAACTAGAAATGGGTATTGTCTTAGCACCTGACTGTACTGACTTCGGCAATACTCGGAAGTTCCGACTTAAAACGAAGCTAAGCTTTCAGTTTCTCTCGTGTTCATGACTTCTTGGCCGACCTTTAGCATTTAAAATTTTAATTAATCTTAACACCAATTGATCCAAAAGGACCAAATGTACAGAACTGCAAGGTGTCTTATGGTATTATTATATATTTTAACCAAACGGGAACCAAATTACGGTTTCTACATTACCGCGACTAAGACATCCATGTAACGGGAGTCAATTATGGTATCTTTCTTAAAATTACTCAAGTTCTATAAGGAAGGATCAGCTTCATTGCATAACTAAATAAATTTGAATAATTTAATTTTAATTCTCATTAAAATTTATCCCAGGTAACTATCAGAATAAAATTCATACATTAAAATGTAACGAGTATAAAATATGATGAGCATTAGGACTTACATTAATTATTTAATTAATTCCACATGGGAAAATAACCTCTATGTGCATTAATTAATATTTTCTAAGATATTGTTTCTTTTTATATAAGTGAAATCGTGGTTATCGTATAAATTAATCCTTTTAACATGTGATATATTAGATATTGGTTGTAAACTTGTTATATTTTAATCAATCTTTTCTTAAATATTGGTTAATTCTTTATGCAGAGCACCTTTAGTTTTGTCTCATATAAAATTACCCGGCCTCATTTAAAATATTATAAAATATATCTCTTCCCTACTCAAAAACTTCTGCTTGTATCAGGTTGAAATTTTACATGCCTGTTTCAATTGAGCTTTAGACGATGTGTATGAAGTTTTATTCAAATCGTTACGTTAGAACGTAAGACATCAGTAAAAATGTTGTTTTTTTTATTTTAAACGTTTAGGTCCGCTTTAATAAATTTAGCGATCTTTATCACTTCATAGCAGTGTTGGTTTTCGTTTTACTATAAAATATATTTATCTACGATTGATACGAAATATAAACATTATATCTCTGTTTAGATGCGTAGAAAGTGATTATTTACGTACTTGTATTCATTGCGCATGCGCGTCTCATAGTACTGAAGAATTCCTCTTCTTTACCACGCTAGCGCGGTAAAGAAGAGGAATTCTTCAGCTTTATGCACGATTAGCGAGTTTGTTTACATTTAACAAAACTAATTTGCTATTCTTTTATTAAAATAACTGTTTATATCGAGTTTTTAGTGAAAAACAATGAATGAATCAAGTGGCTTTGACGAAAATGTGGACAATAATACTCCTCCTTAATTCGGCAAAAAATACAACTCAAGAATTAATGCCATCTTTATCAAAAGAGAGATAAGAACTTACATACAGCAAGTTTATTTTTTTCTGTATTTATTATTTAAATCTAACAATCGTAGATAAAGTACGGTACGCAACTCGTGCGAAAACGGCATTTTGCATTGCTCGTGTAGTTTTACTACCCTCGCTGTCGCTCGGGTGTAAACTCCACACTCGCATGCAAAATGCTACTTTCCGCACTTGACGCGTAATGTACTATTAATTTATTTTCCATGAACCCTAAAAGGATCCACTACTAAACGTAAATTTTAATGGTTTTGTAAAACAATCCATAATTATTAGAAATATTTCTTATTCTAGTGTTGCACGTGAACGCTTGGGCGGTTAATGTTGCCCAATGAATTCATTCTGGGCATTGGTAAAATGAACATGTGTACCAAATTTCAAGTTACTCGGTCATCTTCTACTCAAGTTATCGTCATTGGTAGATTTCGTGATGCTTGGTTTTGTGACGGTCGTTTTTTTTCAGATTCACTCCTGGGCTCCAGAACGTGCCATAAGAAACTTTTCGATCCAAAAATAAAAGGCCACTAGGCCTTTGGGATGGGTGTGTGTTGGGATGGGCCAGTAACATTTTTATTTTCCTAGTTGGCCTGACCTTCTCGAATTCAAAATCCAGTGCTCTCATTGGCTCCCCTCCACATTTTTTTGATTTTCCAACGCTGTCAAAAGTTTATACTAATTGTAGGACCCCTTTTAAACCTACAAATTGATTTAGGATAAATTAAAAGTTTATTTATTGTACATTATTAGAAAATTATTGAGATCTGTCTGGATTAACCGGACGTCCGGACTAGTGGAGTCTGGATTACCGAGACTCTTCTGTATGCAGTCTATTTATTTGATAATTCAGATCATCCCGATGAGCATAACAATAAGTTATTATATAGCAAGGGTGGTACTTCTTTAGATTGTTACTCCCCTATGATTTTTTAGAATATAAACGACTTTGACTAAATAACTATTAAGACAAAGGGATTTTTTGTCCAATGTACTTTCGGACAAAGGAATATCAAACTTCTGTTTTTTTTTAAGGGGAGTAACAGTCTAAAGAAGAACGTTGCTTACACCTTCTTCAGATTGTTACTCCCCTCTATTTTTTTTATAAGGGAAGTAATGATCTAAAGAAGTGCCACAAGAGCCACTTTATACATCTGCTTGATGTGATCCTTAAGTGCAAAACAAGTTTTCTTCTCTGAGTTTTCAGGTGAATGTGTCTATAGGTTTGTTCCAACCTCACTTCAAACTGGTTTGGAACTGTCCGATGCATGCGCATCGGACCACATTTGAACGTTTTTTGCTAATGCACATGCGTCGTACAGTTTGAAACTAGTTTGAGGTGTGGTTGGAACAAACCTAATGTAGAGGACAATGGTTTCAAATGAGTGCAACGTTATCTAGGGCTTACTGGATTAACATTTGCAATACATTCATTTCAAGTTTATGTGTAATCCATATTGAATTTCAACTTGATTTGTGGCTTGAAGTGTTTTTTCTATAATAATATTGTACTTTTTTACATTTAGGTACTGTAATAACTAATTTTCTGGAACTGAAGATCTGTGAGCAGCAGTTAAACCATGAGAAATTCAACTGTTCAGAACCGTTCAGCCAAGCATTGGAGGCAGCAGTCCAACCAGTAGCTGCTAGAATACTAATGTACTGCTCTCTCGTTACCTCAGTCCTACCTTCTCTTCTCTCCTTCTTCATTGGTCCATGGAGTGATTCTAACGGAAGAAAACCATTTATGGTTATACCCCTTGCAGGTTACTTGCTTATTTTACTAACAATATACAAATTAATTTTATCTTTAGTAGGAAGAAAAAATTATTATTTTGGATTAGTTTAGAGGGACCAAGTAAGAATTTTCTTCCCTGAACTCAAAAAGTAGGGAGAAAAAGTAAAACCAGGGAGAAAGAGAAGGATTGCCAACTTAATTATTTTATAAATAGCAGAGAATGAATGGCTAATGTAGTGAAGTTTTTGAAATCAGATTGGCAATACTACTTTTCGACCTTGTTTATCATTGTTTAAACCTGCATCTAAATAACCTTCTATTTGAGTTTAATTGCAGTTCTTATTTGTTTTTAATATTGAATCTCTTATATCTGTTATTAAAAATAAATAAAAACTGGGCTTATCTGTAGTGCACGATACAGTCAAGAACCACTTGACTGTACAATTTCACTTGATTTATTCACTTAAGAGATTATATCCCTTTGTCAAACCAGTTTATTTGTAAGATTTATACATTTGAAAGATTATATCTATATAATTAATAAATTTTAGAGCTGATATCCCTTTGTCTAAATACACCTTAAATATCCCTTTGTCCCTTTGTACATTCTTGTGAGGCCCCCCAATTTTTTAACCTCTTTTCCTGAGGTTGCTTGATTACTGCAATTTTATCAAAAACTGTGCAATGGATGAAAATATGTATTTTCTCCCGATAAAATATTGTATGTACCTCGGGAGTAAAGTGCTATAATTCCCCTCGCGATAATTATCTCTCTCGGCTACGCCTCAGGAATTAAAATGTCTAATTCCCTCGGCTTCGCCTCAGGATTTAGAGACCGTGGTTCCTTCAGCTTCGCCTCAAGAACCACCTTATTCGCTCAGGGAATAATGGCTTACTTTACTCTCTAGGTGCATAAATAACTATTATTATTTGTAGTACTTTATTAGATTATAAAAAAATACCTCCCTCTCTATTAGTTTGTATGCCTAATGTTTTAAATTATAGTGGAAACTAACGTGTTTCTATGTTGTTAGGTTACACGTGTTTCTACATGACATGGGGTGTGTTATCAACGATCCCGAGCATTCCTGTTCACTACTACATCCTGCCATCATCTCTTGTGGCAATCTCCGGTGGAACTGTAGCCATATTTACCTGCGTCAACTCGTACATTAGTGACGTCTCTACTACTGAGAATCGAGCATTTAGGTATTATTTATTTTATTTTTTTAATTATTAAATTAATTGCATATGCGAGGTCTCTATTGGAGTTATACGAGGTAGCAGATCATACAACAGCAGTGCTATTTTTAAACATTTAAAAATGCTCAGGATAAATTGAATTCAAGATTAACCAAATTAAGAGAAATAGAAAAAAGGTACCTTTTTAGGGTCCATAGGCAATACCAAGGACCCTTATATTTTCCTGCGTGTGTCTGTCTGTTCGTCCGTCTGTCACCTGCTCTCACGGTGACACCTTTTGTCTGATCACTATGAAATTTGGCATGTATGTGTATCGTACCTACCCACACATTTTAAAAATATAACAACTTAAAAAAATGATTTGTCAAAAAAGTAAGGCTTAAAAAACTTAAGGGTTAAAAAAATATTGGGTTTTTTGGAGTCTGTGTCGGTATCTTATGAAAGGGTACATTGAGCTGATTACAAAAATATATAATTTTTTGGTTACAAGCTTTGATAAGGTGAGCATAGGCGAGTTTGAAGTTGGTGTGAAAAGTGCCCCCCCCCCCCCCCTTCTATTTTGCTTATGTAAAGTGCGAAAATTTTGAAAAAATACCTGAACATTCTTTGACCAAAAGTAAAGATATCAGTTTTTTGGAAATTTCAAAAAAAAAAAAATTGGTTTTTTGACAAAATACTTCTTTTTTTTATAATTATGCTCTTTTCGATGTATTTTATATGTTTATGGTCTGGTTCAGTGGCAAAAAATACTTTATCAGAAGTGTGTTAATGTGTTTTGAGAATATCTGACCCATAGGATAGTTCAAAGTAGACTTTTTAGCATTTTAAAAAACACCATCAATAGGTAATACTGTGTTGCCTACGGACCCTCGCTGTGTGCTGACTAGCACACACTTAACCTGTTTTTTTTAAATCTGTTTTAGGTTCACAGTGTTAACAGGGAGTTTCATGGCTGGTACAGTGGCAGGAAGTCTTGCTTCGGTAGAACTGTTTAAGCAGTTAGGTCCAGCTAGATACTGTGGAATTCTTTTCATTGCATCATTCATGTGTTTCTTAGCCCTTGTCTACACTCTCTTCTTTGTAAGAGAAACTATCAATCTAAGACAAGTAAGTTTATTAAAGCTTAATAATTAATTGTGGAAAAAATTTAAAATTTGATTTTATCATGTCCCTAGGCCTAAAAGATAATTGAACCAACATATATCTTGGGTTGGTGGGAAAAACCAGATGAGTTAAAACTGACTCTAAATATAGGGGAACAGATACTTCTTTAGATTGTTACTCCCCTATGTAGTTTTAGAATATAAAATTAGGGAAACAGTCTTATTATCGAGGTTGACTTCTCAAAACGGGAGGGGGTGGGGCATTCCTGTATAGAGTCGCGTTATAGAGGTTGACTTCTCAAAACGACTTGTTATAGAGGTTCTGAGTTACGTTGTGAGTTGGAAAAAAATCCGTGTTATTGAGGTTATTTGGATAATAATAGACGCGTTATAGAGGTTAATTTAACATCATGTGTTATGGCAATCTCAAGGGGGAAAATTGCACTTGTAATTGAGGTAGTCGTGTTATTGAGGGTCGTGTAAGAGAGGTTCTACTGTATTTTATTAAGTTATTAGTTTACTAGAGACAGGGAAAGACCAAGACATAGACTAAGTGACAATACTCTAACTGTAGCAAACAACTTGACTACCGTAACTAAATTGATGCATTACTTACAGGTGGCTAATTACTATACTATATCTGAATTTAATTATTACTTATTTGATATTATTTATACGCATTGTTTAACTATTAACTTTAAATTTTGCATAGATGAATATAACCATGTTGTTCAACAAAATTGTTTTCATTTTTTTTCATGAATTAAAGTATCAATTAAGCAAAAGTTAAAGAGCGCAGACGGTTGAAATGAATCTGGTGCTATCTACGGTCCACTTTTGACAAACTATCTAAATTTCATAAAACTCAGATGAGTACTTTTGAAGATATAGGTGTAAATAAATGTATGTTTGTGCGCATTTTGAAGAGAAACAAATGGGGTCGAAACTTATATGGGACCAACATTGGGATAATTATGACCTACCATATAAATTTCACGACAACCTCAATTAAAAGTGCAATTTTCAAATCCCCTTGAGATTGCCAAAACACATAATGTTAAATTAACCTCTATAATGCGACTATTATTATCCAAACAACCTCAATAACACTGATTTTTTCCAATTCACAACGTAACTCAGAACCTCTATAACAAGTCGTTTTGGGAAGTCAACCTCTATAACGCGTCTCTATACAGGAATGGGTCGACCTTGAACAAGTCTAGACTTAAAACCCCCGCCCATTAACCTCGATAACACGACTGATTGTCAAAATAACCTTGATAACATGACCCTCAACAAAAAGAGCACCTAGATAACAAGACTGTTTCCCTAATCCCTTTAAGACACCTCTTATCGAGGTTCTACTGTAGTAACTTAAATATTTAAACCTCCTTTGTAAACTTAGCTGTATTTGATTTCAGTGTGAGCGACAGGTGTTCTTTAACTCAGATCATATCAGATCGATGATATCCGTAGTGTTTGAGGCAAGGCCAGGGTGTGGTCGAGCCATAATTATCCTAATGGCATTTATTCTCCTTTTCATGGTCACTGCATACGAAGGTAATATTTTATCACTTTACTAGATTGCAAGTATAACAATGACATTATGTAGTGTAGAGGTAAGTAAACTGGGTGGGTAAGACAAAACAAACACCTCTCAACCTAATTAAATTTTAATGTTAAAGCCGACATAGCTTTCAGTTTATGTGTCAATATTATTATTACAGTAGAATCTCGATAATTCGGACCTCTAAAATCCAGAGCCTCGAAAATCCGGACTGCCTACTGAAAAATTTAATAACTACAAATTCTATAAAACAAAAATCCGAAAGGTAAAAGTGGGACATCTCTTGCCAAAAAGTATGGTGTGGGGTCATCTAAAACGAAAACGAGATAGCACACTGCGATACGCGTCAAAGCTAGGTTCTAAAGAGGGGTCAAAAAACCGGAAAACATTACGAACGGCAAATGATACCACTTTATAAGATGCGATGTACATATGGTTTACCCAAAGAAGAAGCTCAGGCGCACCTTTATCAGGTCCTCTCATCTGCGAAAATGTTGTTTTACAGCATATTCAAAAATTCGGACAAATCGGAAATTCGGACAGAGTCTGGTCCCAATTAGTCCGAATTATCGAGGTTCCACTGTATTATTATTAATTTTAAATGTGTCCTATATTTATACCATTATCATTTTAGGTACTGATGATGGCAAAGGCTGGAACCGAGATTTTATTTTACAATATAATTTAGGCAGAGATTTTACTGTCTCATGTAAAGAGAAAGTATTGTGATGGAGGAAAAAGTCCATTTTGAGATCTTGATGGATTTAAACATTTTAAGGTCACTTAAGTCCATGAGTCCAAAAAAGTGGTTTTTAAAAATGTCTGTCGTCTGTGCAGACTTTGCAGCTTGCACTACTGGGCCAATTTTGACAAAATTTGGCATACATGTTCAAAAAAATCATACCCCGAGTCAAAATTGAGAAATAAATTGTAGTTCCAAATTTGGGGGCGCTACACCCTCTACTTACTCTCCCAAAATTCTCTGAAAAAATGTATTCCTCAAAAACGGTTCCTACGATTTTGATTAAAAAATTCTAAAATGTATTCCATTTAAATACAAATCTACCAATATAAGCCGTTTTCCCAGGAAAAATCTAGTTATTGAAATATTGATGCATATAAATCTGATTTTGTTGAAAATCAAAAACAAAAAGTAAATATCCACCTGTTGAATACATTTTAAATAATATATTAACTAAGCATTGCAAGGCTTTATTGAAGCGAGCTTAATGCAATAAATATTTAATATTAAACAAATTAGTAGTTAATAATAATGAGTTTATAGTTTAAATGGATGATTGGAGTAGAGGGTAGTGCCGGGTGGGACTCTCACTTTAATTGGAAGCTTCTATAAGTGGGTTTAAAGTCAGCAGTGTGTTTCTCTATTGAGTCAGTGCCTGGAACCAGAAGTTGAAGGTTATTTCAGTGACACTTCACTCAACAGGAGCAAACGACTCAAGCTATGCCCGTCATTTTGTACCTATACCTAGACTAATTTGTACCTTGTTGAATGTTAAAACAAAGATTCAATAGAATATATTTATTTCTTTTCATTGTTTTATACATTTTATAAATTAAACTAATGTTCTATTAAGCAATAATTTTTTTGTATTTTAATTTAACCATTTCTTATATGCCTGATGCGTTAATAATTAACCAGTTCTTATCACGTTAATAATGCAGTAATATCCGATACAGTAAAATACTCGTCAATTTGATGGTTCATTAGGAAAACTTCAACATACACTTTTGTATATCAACTTTCGAACGTTAGCTTTCTAGGGTTAAACAAAAATAGTTCCAGGGCTTATTTATAATATTTTTTATTTGCTTTTTAGAAACCTCTAGTTTACAGTTCTGTTTTGTCTGATTTCAGGTGAATTTTCAGTCAAGTATCTGTCACTCAAAGAAGCTTTGGCTTGGCGTCTTGAAGAATATAACTTATTCTGTGCTGGATCCACTTTATTCTGTGGTTAATATTCCTTTAATTATCTTTTCATATATTTAACTCATTTAACACGTACATGGCAGACGAACAAATGCTTGGCTCAGTGTAGTCCCTGGAAAATAAAACAAAATAAATCCACTTTAAATAACTGAAGAAAAAAAGTGGAACATTATGGTGTGCTCCAAAGCAAAAAATATTTAACAAAATGAGAAATAATGTTTTTATGCTTCCGTCAACAAAGGTAGGTAGTGGACATATTGTGATTAATTCTGTTGGATGGAAATTTTTTATGTCGCCGACTTCAAAATTTCTTAGATCAAAATCCGTTTCAGACATCAGGATCACCTGTCTTCTTTTGGTCTGCCGTCTGTCTGTCGCATCGGTCTGTTTGGGAGCAATTTTGCTAGCCACCATATCTTAAAAAATAATCTTACAGTCCAGGAGATAGCGTGCAAAAAAGTGTCTGTCTAACATCAAGCTAGAATTTTGTGTATAAGTAAATCTTTTAGAGTGTCTTTTAAGAATATGTGGTCGGCTAAGTTCGTCTGCGGGACATAGCTTGGTAATAGGCGTTTGAAAAAAACAAACCAGTGGAGAGCGGCCAAATCCTATCCTTAAAGGCGGACAATGTGTTTTTCATAATCCTGGGCACTAAATTAGTTAGTAGACCAAAAATCAAGTTGATGTTAGCTTGTCACTTGACTGGTTAGTTATTCAAATATTACTCCAAATCACATTGTCCACCTTTTTGGGTGGGACTTAGCCGCTTTCCACCGGTTTGTTTTGTTCAAATGCCTATTGCCCAGCTATGTCTTGTAGACGAACTTAGCCGACCACATATTCTTATAAGGTACCAAAAGATTTACATGTACACAAAATTCTAGCTTGGACCAAATTCTCCTGGACTATTATTAACTTAAAATTTGAACTGTTGTTGTCTTCCTTTTTACTGGTCTTATATTACTTTGCTTTGTAAGTTTCATCGCACATTTTCGTTACCCAGATTTTGAACCATTTCCCGTATTTTAATCTTCCCCAAATTTTGCACATGGAAACAACTAAGGTAAAGAATACAGAAACCAAAAAAAATAAATAAATAATTGGCGTCTTTTTTCTTTGCTTTTTAAGTTTCATTGCTCCCCTATTTCCCCATTTTTGAACCACTTCCCGTCTTTCAATCTTCCCCAAATTTTGCACATGGAAAAAATTGAGGGGAAGAATACAGAAACCAAAAAAAAAGTTGAAAATAAGACAAGTTTTCAAAAATGGTGTTTTTATATTAATTATTTTCAACCCTTAAATACTAATGGTAATTGGATGGCTGGTATTACTAAATCTTTGTCGATTCGACTAACATATGCAGAAAATACATTTTTTGGGTTGAAACTACACTTTTATAAAGAGAAAACTATTAAGAACTCATTTTTAAATCTTTTAGTGAGATATACAAACATTTGATGACAAATATCTTAGTAGGAACATCAGAAGAATCTGAAATTGAGTGAACATTAATGCACCAAGTCCCATGCCCCAGGCCAAAAGCTCTAGGCCCATTGCTAAGTGCTCCAGGCCCCCCAGATTATCGACCATTGGTCTCTGGCCCAAGGCCAATTACCCCTTACCCCTAACCTATTGCCCCTTAACCCAGGCCCATTTTCCCAGGCTATAGGCTCATTCGACATCCAATTAATTCCTTACCTTTATTACTAAACGTTAGTCGAATCGACGAAGTAGCATTGACGGGAATTTGCCAGAAAACGAGTGTATGCTCAAAAGGACTACTACCGCTGCACTAGTAGGTGTGTTACTAACCAGTGCAAGCACTGCAGAAGGATGGGGTACCCATCACCATCGAGTACGAGCTTAAAAGGTTATTCAATTTTAAGTTTGGTAGTTTTCATACTACGGAAAGTTTAAATTTTAATTTAATTTTTTCACTGTCTGTTTCCCGTAGTAAATAATAATTATAATTTGACTTAACTTAAAAATTAAAAGGTTAAGGTTCAAACTGTGCTCGCCGATTTGACTACCATTAGCATTCCAGGGTTAATTTACCTAGTGATTTCTTCAAGTTGTCATTGACAAAGTTCACGGGGATCCATGATAGATAGAAGGGTATTCCCCCTGTTTTGTAGAATCCTGTTTGATGTGACTTTAACATTTCTAAATTAATTTTGTTTAATATTGTTATATGTTTACTTTCAGTGGTTGTGAGTATGCTGGGTATTACTCTGATGAGGAAAGTGTTTCGTATGCATAACTTAGTTATATGCCTGTTGACTGTGGTGCTGTGGCTCATCTCCAGTATACTCATACCATTTTCTAAGAATGGACTTCAGTATATAATCTTCGCATCTTTGGGTTCACTCTCTCCTTTAATTGGTCCCACGCTGAGATCAGAAATGTCTCGCATTGTTCCTCATAGTGATCTTGGTAAGTAAAAAATATGTATTTACTATTAACTTTATTTATTGAAATACTTTTGTCTCGAAATGGGAGTTATAGGATGTAGTTCATTTTCTTTAACAGCATTAATAATTGTGGTTCCAAGTTAATTGCCAGAAAAATTGGTGTAAGTTATTGGTTAAGAAGAGAGAAACTTAAGCTGGTCAAAAATATAAGCCAAGATATTTGAAAGAACCAATTGACTGGCAATAGTACATTACGCGTCGAGTGCGGAAAGTAGCATTTTGTATGCGACTGTGGAGTTTGCACCCGAGTGACAGCGAGGGTAGTAAAACCACATGAGCAATGCAAAATGACGTTTTCGCGCGAGTTGCGTACCGTACAAACTGCGTACCGAAAAAAATAAATTTGCCGTATGTAAGTTCGTATCTCTCTCTTGATAAAGATGGCATTAATTCTTGTGTTGTATTTTTTGCCGAATTAATTATTCTTGGAGGAGTATTATTCTCCACATTTTCGTCAGTCACTTGATTCACTCATTGTTTTTTACTAAAAACTTGATATAAGCAGTTATTTTCATAAAAGAACAGCAAATTAGTTTTGTTAAATGCAAACAAACTCGCTAATCGTGCGTAAAGTTGAAGAATTCCTCTTCTTTACCGCCCTAGGGTGGTAATGAAGAGGAATTCTTCAGAACTATGAGACGCGCATGCGCAATGAATACAAGTACGTAAAGAATCTCTTTCTACACATCTAAACAGAGATACAATGTTTATATTTCGTATCAATCGTAGATAAATATTATTATTAAAAAGTTGTCTAAAACACATAGCTGTGCTTATTATCATCTTTGTAAGGATTTTTTTTTTTTCAAAGGGCCTTCAGTTTTCTGCTAAAATTTAAATTCTTTAGCACATTTTAATCTCGTATTTTGGCTGACATATTTCAAGAACAACAATTGTTTTGGCACTAAAGTTATTTTATTGAGCATATTATTATTAAATAGTCCTTGCAGAATACCTAGGAGCTGAATTAATGAATTAATTAATGTCTCCTGTTTAACCAACTTGATTTATTTCGCTAGTCTTAAACAAGTTAAAGTAAGGTTCACTGAACATATTCAAAACAGTCAATTTATTAATTACAGTGGAATTTATCATTTGGCTGATTTATCATTTCACTGAGGATATATTCAAAATTACAGTAAAATTTATCATTTTGCTGACAGTGGAATTTATCATTTGGCTGAAAGTCAGGTTTGGACTGTTAATATACAGTCGGACCTCCTTTTAACAAACTAAACCACTAAAAAATCTCTACATGACTATATATCTGATTTAGTTTGTCCTCTGGACCAGTCACTAGCGGGCTCCGGTCCGCAGAATGGCATGAAGGCACCTCTTTTTGCTAATTCATCTGCTTTTTCATTTCCTGGAACCCCTGTGTGTCCAGGAAACCAAAGCAGTGTAACCTTCTTGAACTCTGCAAGCGTCTCTAAGGCCTCTTGGTACTCTTTGACCAGTGCTGAGTCTGCACTTGGAGCGCAGAGTGCTTTGAGTGCTGCTTGACTATCCAAGCATTCTACTACTTTTTTGGTCCTTGCCTCTACCACCTCTTGTCTTCTTGCCATGTCTAGGATGGCGTAGACTTCAGCCTGGAAGACTGTGGTAAGCAATAATCTAAAGAAGTACCCCATCAATTTCGTTATTTGGAGGTCCGACTATATTCAGATAGTGAAGCTATTATTTTTTTTCTAACTTAAGAATGATTGTGTATGGGGATAAAATGTCATATTTAATTGAAGTTATTTCTAATTATAAATATATATAATTTAATTAAGTTTGTGTATGTTATGTTTAGGAAAAGTGTTTGCATTTGACTGTGCTGTGGAATCACTTCAGTCGTACATAGCCTCTCCACTCTACACACTTGTCTACAGCTATGTACTCACTAAGATGCCCTTGTCTGTTTTCTTCCTTTCCACTGGCTTCATTTCCATCATCCTCTTTATCAACTTGTCAGTATATTTTATCATTTTATTAATAATTTATTTTATCAATTGTATTGGTTATTTAGTGTTGATAATATGTCATGGATTTCCTTGCACAATTGAACAATTCAGTTATGTTGTTTTATTTTATCGTACAATATAATAATTTGTAAAATTTTGTTATTTATTTATAAATCTTTGCAATTGAATTTGCGTTCAATTGCATAATTTATTTGCTTTCAAAAATAATTTAATTAAAATTTTGTTAGTCAGATTGTCTCAAAAGAAATATAATACACACATAAATGCATTAGACATTCAGTATCAACACAACAAGCTCAGTAGGCTGTCTTTTGTTCTGTGTTGCTCACTCTAACATTTTCAGAATGTCTTCGTAACCCTATTATTTATAGATATGAGTCGTGAGTCAATTCATCTCCAATATCTTTTCTTGCTGCGTAAGAATAAAGGTTCCTGTTTTCCACTTTCGATCCACAGACGAAAGCCTCAAGACGTGAAAAACTTTCACGCAAATCAAAATTTTCTTTAGTAAGAAGTTCAACTTTAGCAGTTAGATTTTGGACCATAGAAGTTAGATTAACAAGTAAGTCGTGATTTTGCGCTGTGTTATTTAAAACCTCAGGCAATATTGCCTCATTAGGAACATTGATTTTTCCTACATCATTATTACTCTTATTATCATTAGCGGCAGAGCTACTATAACGAACAGGCGAATCTGGTCCCTTGCTCAAGCAAGTATTGCATTTATATTTATCGACTATAAAGTCGAACTCAGTTGGTGTAATTTTTACACAAGCAGAATGAACAATGCAAGAACATATCTGACATTTAAGAAAGTTTTCAGTTTTGAAGATTTGACTTTCACAAATGATGCAAATCATTTTGGAAGCGGCTTTTCTCGTTATCGGAGGTCCCATCCAAAGAACGAAAAAACAAAACACTATAGAAGATAAACTCACGCAGTAATGATGTTTACTGTTCACTGGTCAGTTATAAACTGACTACTGAATTTCCTATATCGTTCACACGGCGCCAATTGTTGCGGCAATACCGAGATCCGGTGGTGGGGGAGCACCCCCCCCCCTCCTGGATCTCGTAGCTGGGCCCAGTTGATTGTCCTCAGCCTACTCCTCGAGACAATAGCTTGCCAGTCCAATTGTCGGGACAATTGGCTATTGGCTAGCAGGGGCGTACCTGGGGGGGGGATATGGGGGATCAATCCCCCCCCGAAATGTTTTTAAAAAAATATCCTCTTGTAAATAATAAAACTATTTTTATACCATTCATTATAAAAATGCATGCTGTCTGTCTTTCAGTAATCATATTATCATCTTATGATCAACTATTTTCTTCATATTCAGTATATTCTATTGAATGAAAGCAAAGCCCGCGATGCTTAGTTTATTGATAAACAACATTCTCCTACACTAGACGTTAGCGACCGAATATTTGAAAAAAACTCTTTGGCGTGATACCGCGTAAAAAATTCCCAGCAGGTTAAAATATAGACCAGTCGAATAGTACACTATAAATCGATAAAATCGCAAACTAGCGGCTAGTTCTGATTTTTTAATATGTTGCAGGAGCACTACCAGTAGTGTATATCCAATTTTGCAGATTCCAAAGACCTGTGCTAACTTTGAACTTTGTGGCACTCAAAATTTTCGGACTTGTTTTTTTCTTACATCTCCTAAACTATGAGTTTCTTTTCATGTAAACAATTCACATATGTTTTTAAAGTAGAGTAAATGTCCTACAAGTTGAGGCCAGAACCAGCTATGAACGACCAATAGTTACCAAGATACAGCCCTCCAAAAATTGGCAATTTTTTCCGAAAATAAATTGAAATTTTCAGATTTGGTCAACTTTTGACCCCGAAATCGAGGAAAATACTAATTTTACTGGTAAAGTCATAGGGAGAGATGTTGTAGCAAATGTAATTAGCTTTAATTGAAGCGAGCTTCTTACATTTAGCAAATTATGCATCTTGTCTGTCTGTCAGTAACGCCGCCGTGTATGCAGTCGCGTCTGTCTGTGTTTACGTGTCCGACGATAACTCGAGTAAAAGTTGACTGATTTAGTTGAAATTTGGTATACACGTTCCTCTTACTAATACTGAGGCTAAGTTCGTTGGACAACGTTATCCGACAAAGAGTTCGCACGCAACGCTCGCGTAAACGTGAACATAAAATTTAAAATTGGAATTTCAGGACGGGAAAGGATTATAATATCAACTACTCGATGAGACGGTCATTTTTTAATAATAATTATAATTTGATTTTCAGTAAAACCAACAGCAACTCGGCTATGAAGTAATAAAGATCTTGAAAACTATTAAAACAGATCTAAACCTTTAAAATAGAGAAAGCAACATTTTTGCAGAGTTCTTATGTTCTAACGTAACGATTTTAATAAAACTTAATATACATCGTCTATAGTACAATTGAAATAAGCATGTAAAATTTCAATTTGATACAAGCAGAAGTTTTTGTGTAGCGAAGTGATAGTTTATAATAATAGTTTAAAAGCTACTGCGGGCGGTTAAGATTGTTATAGGCGTTAGGCGTGTAGTTATATATAGATTTATCTAGGAAGTAAAAAATAAATAAATAAATACTTTCACTTATCTACAACTATGACATTAATCATGATAAGTAAATTCCTTAATATTCATTATTCATTGCAATACGCTCGCTTCAATGATAGAGCCACGCGATGCCTAGTTTGAACACAGAACGATAGTTTCATCACAATGCTCAAAAATCCAAAAAATGGGAAAACTGCATTTGCAAATCGTTATATAGAGATTTTCGTTGTAAAAAGTTCGTTATAATGAGGTCCGACTGTATTTAATTCTTCAACTCCAGGGTGTAGAGACACACTTACAAATGTTGTATTCACACTGTTTAAATGCTCAGATAAGCGTTAAATTAACGTATTAAGAAGTCTAAATTTCCAAATTTTTCCGGGGGAGGGCCCCCGGACCCCCCCCCCCCCCCTTGCGTGTTAGTATAGTATAAATATTCATGTATATCCCCCCCCAAAAAAATATCCTGGGTACGCCCCTGTTGGCTAGATAATTGGCCAAGAGTGTTTACACGAAGCCAATAATTTCATGCCAGTCAACTTCTTCTTTCAATTGTCTTGCCAATTGGCATCGTGTAAACCAGGCTTATAGGATAAATATATCTTTATAGATCTGTCTAGTACTAGGTCTTACTGCTACTAATCTAGTTAACCCTTTGAGTACTGAGGCATATATTGGAAGGTTGTTCCCCAGGCCTGGGGTCCAAAACAGGAATGTTCCACCCTGGCCTGAGGTTTTTCTTCCTTACACACTAAATCTACCACACTTTTTTTTTAAGACGTTTTTCCTCTGCTTATATTTATAATATATTATTACACAAAAACAATATATAAACCTTATTTAATATTTATACGTTTATAAAAATGGAATTTATTGAAAATTATTGTTGCTAAATGAATATATACATAATCATTTCTGTCTAGGATAGGTGGATTACGTAATTGTTAAAAAAAAAATTATTTATTAATGCTGGTAGAGTGTACATTATATTATTGTAAAGCAGGTAGAAAAGGGTTCGTTTTGGCTAAGGGATTATAAAAAAAGGGGTAAAATGCCTAAGACTGGGGGTCAGGGGTCATAACAGGGGTCTACGAACTCTACATGACGAAATCTTGCTTCATCTCTCTGTTCTTCCCTCAACCCCCGCTCTATCTACTGGGCTCTTCATAGAACGTTCGTAGTACCCCAGATAGTCAACAGAAAGCGCTAGGTACACTACGTAAATCTGCGTGAGCAGTACTGTGCCTCCAAACAAGAAAAACTTAAAAACGTAAATTTACGTTGTTCGGCCATTTTTGAAAGATTATTCAAAACGTAAATTTACGTTGTTCGGCCATTTTTGAAAGATTATTCAAAACGTAAATTTACGTTGTTAGGCCATTTTTGAAGGATTATTCAAAACATAAATTTACGTTGTTAGGGACGAAAGGTTTAATTACTCACCTATTATTTTGTTTCTATTGTTAACATAAATAAATAAATCTTTATTTCCACCATTTTTAACAGTAAGTAAATTTACATTTCATGTACAGTGCAAAGGTGAGGACCCTCAGTAAGTGTTTTTACACCTAGAGGGAGGGCCCCATCTCTATATTATTCTATATATGCTGTTTTGTTATAAGGCTATTTCTTTATTATTTTATTTTATTTATTTATTTATAAAACTGTATATTTATTACTAGTTTATTTGTTATACTTGTTTTTGTTATATTTTTATTCTTTATAAGTTCTTTGGTTTTATTCTTATTCATAAAATTATCTTTCATTTTTTCATCAATATTTGTTATTCTATATTTTATAATTGAAATGAGTTAAATTTAATATCTTCTATTCTCTAGTTAGGAGATGTTGCTTTATTTTTTTCTTAAACATATTTATGTTATTAATGTTTATTAATGAAGCTGGCAGTCTGTTGTAATAATGTGGTCCTAAGTAAGTGGCGTGTCTTTGTTTGGTGGTTGTACGGCAAAGTGGAGTTTTATAAGTTTTCTGTCTTTGTGATCTAGTAGAGTAAGTGTGAGCAACTGTTGGTAAATTATTATGAAAATAATGTATTAATACGGATTTTTCGTAAAGTGATTTTATTGACAGAACATTAGATTTAGAATAACGTTAACGCGGATGAATATCTTTTTGGCTTTTTTAATGAGATTTTTAATATAGTTTTTTGAATTATGTTGCGTTTTTACATTATACGCTAATTTTGTTACAGGCTAATATTGGGTATGGAGAGATACTGCGGGAAACCTTACTACAGCTTAGTACACACTACACACCACGGTCAACCTACAACTAGTCAAACTGTTGTTAGTTAGTCTTGTCTTTACAATTTATCATATTGTCACAACGGTCTTACATATTTTCTTCCTACGATTTAAAAAAACTTCCTTAATAATATTATCTGTGTGACGAATTATCAGCCCTTCATTCATAAGTTTATGTGAGACAAATATATACTAAAGCTAATTAATCTCGTTTAAAAAAAAAATACCAGAAACTTTCACTACGGTTAATCATTAAAAAAACCATTTTTCAGAAAAATAATTAGTGGTATCTTTTCCCAGGATGATCTCCTGTAAAAAATATTATTCTGGAACAAAAAAGAATATATAAAAATAAAGCCGAATGACTTATAGATCCTTTGTACAGTTAAAATAATATATATGTCTAGGCAATAGTTCTAACCTAGACATTTTCGTACTCGTAGAAAAATCTTTTTTATGAACAAAACAACTTTTTTTTTTAAAAAAAAAAAAGAAGAAAATTCTAATATTGATTTATAATCTCAACATGTATGTTGAGGTATAATAATGGCAAACCTTCATTATTATACCTTGTCCAAAATATTTCCTTTGAACAAATTTAACATGCTTTCATACCACGTGGTTTTCTCAATTTTTCATCTCTGAAATGTTTGCTAATATTTGTAATTATTACTGGATAAAATAATAGCCAGGAAAAACTAGTGATTTAATTTCACTCAAAGAACAATAATTTCCCCCTAATCTAGATAATAAAAAAGAGAAATTGGTTATTATCATAATCCTTTAAAATACTAAAGACAGTATGTTTATTTAATTGTATAATTGTTGGTAATAATTTTAATTTTAGTTAATTTGCTAACAATAACTTATTATTATTTATTTAGAGTCTAAGTCAAATTTAAAAAAAAAAAAAAAATTGAGTGGTATAGTGGAATTGTAGGTTTTAATTTTTTTGGTGGATGTGTTGAAAATTGAAGTTCAAGTTAGAACGGTGTTTTTAAATTTATCAAAGTTACGATAAATATTGGAATTTTACAAATGTTTAACAAAACAAAAATTATTTTAAACTTTTTAAAATTGTGGCAATTTACACTTTTCAATTTTCATGCGACTCTTAATGAGTAAATTTTATTGTTGACACATGGAACCCACATTCTAAATTCTACTATTGAGAATGTCGCCATTTTCAAACTATTACTTATGTTATGAAAGTGGAATTACTTACTGTGATTTTTAAACAAAGAAGGATAACACCAAATACTAATAAAATAATTATGAACCATGAACTAATAAGAGGAATTTAAAAGGTAGGCTGAACTGAAGGAGATGATATGGTTAAGAATCACTTGGTGGCACAATTTTGCTTGATTTATACACTTGAGACATTATAATATTAACACATTATTGAGATATTATAATATACCTTTGTCAAATAGTACATTTGTATGATTTCACCGTTTGAGAGATTATGTCCCTTTGCTTGATTTATACACTTGAGAGATTATATATGTATGATTTGTACATAAATGAGTTGATATCCCTCTGTAAAAAAAAAAAAAATACGTTTGAGTGAGATCCCGCCAACTTTTCTATAATCTGCTGATTTTTTTCGTGTACATTCTTAATAGACTCAAAACTTGTTAGAAGTTCTGTAAAAGTGAATTTATTTGATATTTTAGCTGCAAAATGGAGTTAAAAAGTGGATTTGTCCACTTTAGAAACAAAAACCAGGTTTAGTCCATTTTTGAAGCAAAAAGACATGGAAAATAATTGTTAGAATAATAATATTGGAGAAATATTTTTTTTTTTCACTTTTTTCGGAGGGTTTTTGGGGGGTAGTGCCCCCAAATTTAGAGCTTTTTTGTTAGGAGTAGGTATTCAGGTGTTTAAGGCTGCAGTGCATCAAAGGAACGAGTTAGTAAAATGCAGCCTCCTGATTGGCTCGTTAGGGTATGTCCACTTTTGAAGCAAAATGCATGTTGACTTGTCCATATTTGAAATAAAACTACAAATATTATTACATTTTTACCCCTTCTCTGGTCGTTTTTGATGCAAATGGATAGCAAAATCTGATGCAGCGCCAAAAATCTTTAAGAAACAATCGATAACTGAAATTCGGAAAAAATGTCGAATGTCCGTCTTTGATACTAGGCCCTCAATTGTCTGCCTTATTTAACATATTTCATGAAATCCCTTGTGGGACATATGCCTGCAACGAAAGGAATTCCACTTAACTCTATTTTGGGCCATACTCTTCAGTTCATCCCAGATCTTACCTCCTTTTATATTTAATTTTTCTATCATTCTCCTCCATATTGTTTTTAGTCTGCCACGTTTCCTCTTCCTTATGGATTCAATTTTGATTTTAACTTTTTAAAGACAAAAAGAAAACATAAATATAGATCTCACTAGATATTAAAATTTGACAAAATGAAAATCCTGTCTTACCTTTTTTTATTTTAATTTTTTAATCAAATTTTAATAAAATAATAAATTGTTTTATGTATTATTTTTCTTCTCAAACACCCAACTATTTACATATGAATCACATGTATATTATTTACATGTCGCATTTTTACTAAATTTTAAGTGCGTCGCAGCATTTTATTATATATTTGTCACATTGCACAATCTTAACATTTTTTTTAAAAAAAAATTATAATTATTTATTTTGTGTTATTAAATCACAATCGCTAACTAATATCTTTTTGTGATCATAAATTTTGATCCTAAAAGGTAATGTTTAAAAATCACCTCAATTAAATACTTAATTCCTCAATAATTATTATAGTTTTAATTATTTCTTTTTACTATTGGTTTTATTCATTTTTTATTATTGTGTAAAAAAAAAATTGAATACACCTTTTTAAAAGAAAGAATAATTATTATAAAGGAAAGGAAATAAACAATAGTTTGGGCAGTAAATTATATTTAAGTGGAATATTTTGATTACTTATATATTTATAAATATATAATATTAATGTATTAAAGAAAGTGTTGTAAGTCCCTCTTAAAGTAAACTTTTCTACCTGCTGTTTGATTCAGAAATAACAATGGTATGATATATTTAATGGTGTGGTGAAAAAATAAAGATCAAGCTATAGATTATAAGTGCACCATCAACGTAATAATTGTATATACGCTCTGGTGTTCACTCAACATCGCTATATAAGTGATCAGTTACTTAAGTGAAGTGTCTGGTTGAGAGTATGTTAATTATAAGGGTTATACAGCTAATGCAGTAACATAATAACCCTGTGTCCTCTTGGCAGGCCTAAGCCTCCAAGAGCTATGGAGCAGTGGATTATTATTATTATTATAATTATTATTATTATATGGAAGTTCAAAAAATGTACATTTATTTATTTTTTAAAATACTTTAAAAAAATATTCATTTAACTGCATTACAGAACGATACATTTTATTTTATCCCTTTAAAGTGCATTTTAAATTTTTTAAAGATTTCTACTCATTCTATAGTGAGCTTAATTATTTTTTTTTTTTTTATTTAATTTTTATTATTATTATTCTATCCATTTCAACTCCACTTTACACATTAGTTGGTAGAAATAAGTTTTTATCTACGATTGTTATGAAATATAAACATTGTATCTCTGTTTAGATGTGTAGAAAGTGATTCTTTACGTACTTGTATTCATTGCGCATGCGTGTCTCATAATTCTGAAGAATTCCTCTTTTATACCGCCCTAGGGTGGTAAAAAAAGAAGAATTACCTCTTTTTTACCGCCCTAGGGTGGTAAAAAAGAAGACTTCTTCACCTTTACGCACGATTAACGAGTTTGTTTACATTTAGCAAAACTAATTTGCTGTTTGTTTAATAAAAGTAACGAGTTTTTTGTGAAAATCAGTGAGTGATTTAAGTGATTATGAAGAATATGAGGAGAATAATAAGCCTTCTGAAATAATTAATTAGGCACAGAATACAACTAATGAATTAATGTCATCTTTATCAAAAGAGAAATACGAGCTTGCATACAGGAAGTTATTTTTTTCTGTATTTATTATTTAAATCTAACAATCGTAGATAAAGTACTGGTACGCAATTCGTGCGAAAACAGCATTTTGCATTGCTCGTGTGGTTTTACTACCCTCGCTGTCACTTGGGTGCAAACTCCACACTCGCATGCAAAATGCTACTTTCCTCACTCGACGCGTAATGTACTATTAATGGTTATTTTTTTATAATTCCTATATAGGTCCTGATTTTATTTTAACTATTTATTTATTAGTCAGTTCCTATTTTAAATTTTTAAAAAAATAAACAAATTAAAAATGATAATTAATGTGACTTTCGTTGAAATACTTAAAAACTTATTAATTTAACTGCATTACAAAACTATACATTTTATTTGATCCCTGTGAAGAGCATTTTAATTTATTTAACATTTATACTCATGCTACAGAGAATCATTTTTTATTTTATTTTATTTTTATTATTGTTGTTGTTATTATAATTTTATATTTTTATACATCCTCTTTAACTACAGTTGACACATTAGTGCTTAGTTATTTCATTTTAATGATTATTTTTATAATTAGGTCTTGATTTTATTATTATTATTTAATTATTAATTCCTATTTTGAACGAAAGAAAAAAATACGAATAAAAATTATTAATGATTTTTTTTTATTTAATGTACAATTTTCATACATAATTTGTTATGATTTCTACCTTATTATTTTTTCTTCCCTTTTAACCATGGGTTTTGCCAATAGATAAAATAATATATTTATATTATGATTCATGGATGATTTCAATATTGATTTTGGGGATTATTTATTGACAATTTCATTAGTTTAGTTTACATTGTGATTTCTCTATTTATTTATTTCATTTTATTTATTTATTTATCTTATGGGCTCTTTAATTGGACTTGTTGTTGGACCAGTTTTTAGAGTATACCTTTAGTTAAAGAGTTAAAAACATAATAAGAAAACAAATAAATTTATAATATATATAATTAATAAGAATAAAGAAAGATTTATCTCCGCTAAATTAACTTTATTTTAATTAGCCAGATTTTAATCACAAGTGGCAATCATCAGTACCGGAAAACCGAGTCAAAATACGTTAAGAAAAAAATCAGTGACGGAGTTAAAGCTGAGGTTATATCAGATCTGGTTGATCTTTCTTTATTCTTGATCAAATTTCTCCTCAGCTTATCTGAAAAACTTAAATTAAATTGTTTTTCAAATGTACACCTACTTATAATTTTTTTAATGTGATAAATTAGCTTATATTTCTTTGTGACAAAATGTATTTCTGGTATTTAATACCGATCGAATAATATTTTAAATTTAAACATTTTAAATGTATTATTTAATTAAATTTTTATTACACACTTATGTAGTTTATATTGATTTATACTAATGTTAATTTTAATTATATATGTATAATTGTGAGCAATTTTTTAAAATTAATTTTGTAAGTATAATTGAGCAATTACGAGTTACCACATATTTTGATTTATTAGATTTTTAATAATGCACAAAGTATTTCTTTACTTTTATATTTTTGTTATTAATTTGTACATATATTTGATTGGTTTTATTTGTTTTTTATTTCTGTGATTTTTCTACATTTTTCTAATGTACGCTTGGCAAATATGTCTTTTAGCATTTTATATGATTATATTGTTAAAGATTTTTTTTTTTGTTAATTATAAAATAGTATGGGATACTTCATTTATAGTCCACAGGCCACCATAAGAAGTGAGTCGCTGATTGATAAAGTTTTCTTACCTTATGGAATCGCTTATTTATGCCGTGTCCACCGATGAATTGGGTATATGGCAACTGGGTGCTGGGCCATTTCTTTTTTTTGAGAGTGGGCCGTTTTCTTTTCAACGTCCCCGCAGAGCGATATGTTTTGGGCGGTGGCCACCCCAAACGGCCCACTCTTATCGGTGGCCACGTGTACCACTGTTTTTTAAATAATTTAATTAAACGATCCTGTGAAAATCAAAACTTTATCTATCTCTTTTCAATGTTCCCGCAGAAGGGCAAGTTTGGTATGTCAACAAAAAAGAAATGGCCCAGCACCCAGTTGCCATATACCCAATTCATCGGTGGACACGGCATAAATAAGCGATTCCATAAGGTAAGAAAACTTTATCAATCAGCGACTCACTTCTTATGGTGGCCTGGGGACTATTATTTTTTAATTTTTTTGTAAAATGTCAGATCTATAATTGAATAAACAAAAAAAAGGTCCAAATTTTATTAGAATATTTACTTATTTAATTAGGTTTTGATTTACTACTTTTTTTAAATCACATTTTGACTTCTTAAGCCTTGTCCACACTAGAAGACATGTTGCGCGATTTTGGTCTCAGAGACATGTCTAGCGATTTGTCTATAGACATCGGCTAGACAAACGGCGTCTACGGTTTCATTGCTAGACCAAAAATCGCATGTCTATGGTTTTCCATTCTAAATGGTAGACATGGTGCAACGTTAGGCATGTTGCGCAACGTGTCTACAAGTGTGGACGCTAGACCTAGACAATAGACGGTCTCAGCAGATGTCTATAGACACGTTGCGAGGCATTTCTATAGACGGTCTATGAGGCCGTCTACAGAAATGTCTCGCAACGTGTCTACTGGTGTGGACTAGGCTTTAGTGTCATTAAATTGTTAGAGCATTGAAATTTAGGGTTTACTATAGTTTAGTATTAAATTGTGCTTACTATGTGATTGTATAGTTTTCACTGTTAATCATTAAAGAAATTGAATTGAAAGAAACAACAAAGAAATTTTGAATTGGTTAATATGTGAAGGATTTTCTTATTTTTCTTTTCTCGGTGGAGTTTTTCCGAAGAGTATTCATTTGATGATAATTGATTTATATAAGAACAATGTTTTGCCAAACCTGAACAACGTGATAGAAGCTTGGTTGCATTTGATGGATTAATAAAAGTGATAGAGGCTTACCTTTTTAGGTTTCGTTGGTAAAACCAAAAAAAGAAACCCTTATAGTTTCGTTCATGTGTCTGTCTGTCTGTCTGTCTGTCACTCTGTACGGTTCCAATAACTTTTGAATAAAAAGAGATAGAAACGTGAAACTTTCCAATATTAAAGATCGTTTTGACGCGCACACAGGAAAAATATAGCGAACTCAAAATTATCAGCTGTTCAAATCCAAAATGGCGGATAACTCACGTCATGCGCAAAAAATATTTTTTTTAAATTTTAAGTGGGGTATCAAATGAAAGGTATTAAAGAGTAGATTACAAATATATATATCACTTAGGGAAAGTGTTCAATTTTCGGCGCCATTTTGTCAAAAAACATCTAAATTTTGCGTGTCCCCCCCCCTCCTAAAATCGTATTTCCGCTCATACTAAAAATAAAGAAAAATATGCAAAATGTGTGGTCTGGTGGGCCATAGAAAAAATAAGATTAGCAATTTGATCTGATTTACTGGGAATCCAAGATGGCGGATAATTCATGTCACACGAAAATAAATATTTTTTATAATAAATATTGTATCAAGTGAAAGGTATTGAAGAGTAGATTACAAAAATATATAACACTTGTGGAAAACGTTTAATTTTCTACGCCATTTTGTCAAAAACATCCAAATCCCCCCCCCCCCCCCCCCCCCAACTACTAATTTCATGTTTACAACACCCAACACCTCTCATATCCGACCATGACTCCCCTTGGTTAAAAAAAAGAAGTTTAAGTTTTTTTTGGTTCCGAACATGCTCCGGTCCCTTAGGTGACGGATATCAAGGGTTTTACTGTATAATGTATAATCATATTGATCTGACATTTTTTTTTTTTTTTTTTTTTTTTATTATTATTTAATTTTATAAATTATAATCTTGTATCTCTTAGTTTTGTATTTATTTACTTTATGAATTTTTTTTTAAAGAAAATTAAATAAATAAAAATACTAAAATTCCTGTGATAAATGTCGAACTCATTTAATCTTGTTATATATATAAATAAATAAATGTATTATTTTAAAATGATTAACACTTATGCTTT
The DNA here is from genome assembly GCA_951217055.1 of Gerris lacustris. Lineage (NCBI taxonomy): Eukaryota > Metazoa > Arthropoda > Insecta > Hemiptera > Gerridae > Gerris > Gerris lacustris. The sequence continues at coordinate 69,328,070 of OX578281.1, read as the reverse complement.
TTGAAGAAGTTGTTCATCATAGTTATTCATGCCTAGATTATATTCATCTTTTGTCTGTAAACATTTATAAGATTCAAACATATTATATTCACAAATCATTAATATATTACAGACAATAATAACTTTTAATAAATAAAAATTATAATAAAGGAATATCCTGAATATATTTGGTCTAAAAATAATGTAATTATGAGCACCTTAATTAAACTATGTAGTATAACTATGAAAGGCAGTTAATTATAATTTTATTTATAACAATAAAAAATTATTAATTAATTGATGTTAATTTTTAAGGCACTTCTTTAGATAGTTGCTCCCCATATAAAAAAACAGAAGGTAGTAACAATCTGAAGAAGGTGTATGGAATGATCTTCTTTAGACTGTTACTCCCCTTATAAAATCAGAAGTGTGATATTCATTTGTGTGAAGTAAATTGGACTTAACATCTCTTTGTCTTAATAGTTATTTAGACAAAGGAATGTATAAATAATTATATCCATTAGAAATATAGGGGTAGTAACAATCTAAATATGTACCGTTTTTAAATGTTTCATTTCAGAGATTGACTGTCCCAAGAGTATGGAGATATAAAAAAAAATTGCTTTAGTCAGTCAATATATACTAAACTTTCTATCTTAACCCTTAAATACTAATTGTAATTGGATGGCTGGTATTACTAAACCTTCGTCGATTCGACTAACATATGTAGAAAATAAATTTTACTACACTTTTATAAAAAGAGAACTATTAAGAACTCATTATTAAATCTTTTAGTGAGATATACAAACATTTGATGACAAATAACTTAGTAGGAACATCAGAAGAATCTGAAATTGAGTGAATATTAATGCACTAGGTCCCATGCCCCAGGCCAAAAGCCCTAGGCCCTTTGCTAAGTGCTCCAGGCGCCAGATTATCGGCCATTGGTCTCTGGCCCAAGGCCAATTACCCTAGGCCCATTGCCCCTTACCACTAGGCCTATTGCCCCTTACCCCAGGCCCATTTTCCCAGGCTATAGGCTCATTCGATGACCAATTAATTCCCTCCGTCTATTACTAAACGTTAGTCGAATCGACGAAGTAGCTTTGACGGGAATTTGCCAAAAAACGAGTGTATGCTCAAAAGGACTTCTACCGCTACACTAGCAGGTGTGTTACTAACCAGTGCAAGTACTGCAGAAGGATGGGGGTACCCATCACCATCGCATACGAGCGTAAAAGGTTAAGGTTCAAACTGTGCTCGTCGATTCGACTTCCATTAGCATTCCAGGGTTAATATAATTTGATGCAATAATATTTTTTTGTAGAATAAAGTCCAACATAGATTTCTTATAATTTAAGGTATGAACTTATTGATAATGTTATTTATTTCTGCTTCCGGTTACGAAGTTAATTGTAATTATTCTGAAATACAATTTTTTTGTTGTCTCTAAACCGAAAAATTGCCTCAACAGATATCGATTTCTGACAATACGGAACATTTTTTGGTCAGGTTTTAGTCTTTCGAACAACATGTAAATCATCACATCTTGAAAAAATTACTTGTCTGGTTTTAATAAAATTTGGATTGTTTGTCATTATTAGCTTACTGTTGGTCCCAAAAAGGTAATTTATATCACTGACGATTTACTCTTTCAGCACTTTAAACATCGAAAAATGTTGAGACATTTTGCATTTTTGAGGACTGAATACATCTTAGGAAATAATAAGTGTTTAATACGTAAGTACGAGGTCTGTTCAAAAAATACGCGGACTGACTTCATAAAACAAAATGTACTTTATTGAGAAGTTAGAAGTCAGCGTCCCCTTCAAAGTACTCTCCTCCCCAATGCACACACTTATCCCAACAGTGTTTCCACTTTTTGAAACAGTCCTGGTACTCTTCTTTTGTAATGTCCTTCAGCTCCTTTGTCGCATTTGCCTCAATCTCGGAAATCGACTCAAATTTTCTTTCTTTGAAGGGTCTTTTGAGTTTGGGGAACAAGAAAAAGTCACACGGAGCAAGGTCAGGTGTGATATGATCCTTCACAAGAAGTGTTCATCTTCTTCTGAACGATCAAGCAGTTCCTGACAAACCCGGAAGCGATTGGCTTTTTGGTTGTCCGTCATCAAGCGTGGCACAAATTTCGCAGCAACGCGGTGCATCTTCAATTTTGTGGTCAAAATCTCGTAACAAGATCCAACTGATATCCCACACTCTTCAGCAAGCTCCCTAATGGTCAGATGTCGATTTGCCCTCACCAGGATGTTGATTCTGTCCACGTGTGGGTCGTCAGTTGCCGTGGAAGGACGTCCAAGACGTCTATCGTCTTCAATCGACTGTCGACCACCCTTCAAATGTTAATACCACTTAAAACATGGCGTACGCTTCATAGCAACAACGCCGTAAGCCGTGTTAAGCTAAGCAAATGTTTCAGTCGCAGATTTTCCAAGTTTAACACAACATTTTACAGCAAGTCGTTGTTCCTTCAAGGCGCATTCACTCTGAAATTTGACAAGTCAAAAAATCATACTTCACTAAAAACCACGTAGCTAATCAAAAAATAAAGATATCTTCAATCGGGAAATGTTGTTATTATCAGCTGATCTGTACAAACCTAGCGACAAGAAGATTCCTCTGTGACCAACTGGAGCCCCGCAATTCAAATAGTCCGCGTATTTTTTGAACAGACCTCGTATACCCATTATGTCCAATTTCACAACAAAATATGCAACCTGATGTGATCAAGTGTTTGCAAAGGATTTGTTTTAAGTTTCAACCATAATCAATAGATATATGTATAACCATAATTGTGAGATGTCTAGAGTATAAAATTATTTGGATGACAAAACTGGTGTACGTTCTATGTGGACCTTGGAATACCCTGGCTGCATTGTTTCTCGCTATTCTTATAAAATAATATTTAGAAGCAATTATTTCTCTCGTATCAATCGTAGATAAAATACTTTTATCTACGATTGATACGAAATATAAACATTGTATCTCTGTTTAGATGCGTAGTAAGTGATTCTTTACATACTTGTATTCATTGCACATGCGCGTCTTATAGTTCTGAAGAATTCCTCTTCTTTACCACCCTAAGGCGGTAAAGAAGAGGAATTCTTCAGCTTTACGCACGATTAGCGAGTTTGTTTACATTTAACAAAACTAATTTGCTGATCTTTTATTAAAGTAACTGTTTATATCGAGTTTTTAGTGAAAAACTATGAGTGAATCAAGTGACTTTGACGAAAATGTGGAGAATAATAATCCTCCAGAAATAATTAATTCGGCAAAAAATACAACTCAAGAATTAATGCCATATTTATCAAGAGAGAGATACGAACTTACATACAGCAAGTTTATATTTTTCTGTATTTATTATTTAAATCTAACAATCGTAGATAAAGTACGGTAGGCAACTCGTACGAAAACGGCATTTTGCTTTGCTCGTGTGGTTTTACTACCCTCGCTGTCGCTCGAGTGCAAACTCCACACTCGCATGCAAAATGCTACTTTCCGCACTCGACGCGTAATGTACTATTACAATTTATAATTAACTGCCTTTCCTTACTCTATACTTTGAATGGTAAATAATTGAAAATAATAACATTTTAATAGATATATTGATAAATAGATTACAAGTAATGTCCTCTTCTTATAATATTACCAATGATATATTAAAAGTGATTGAACTGAACAATATGACAGTAATTTCTTATAATTTGTGTTAAAAAATAATGCATTATAATAAAATCTTTTTCAAAAAAAATTAAAGAGAGAATGGTAGCTTAAATTTATCATGGTTGTACTATCTACTTTATTTAATTATATATGTACCTTAATGTGTAATATGGTTGAAAAGTGAATGCTAGGTTGTGCATAAGTAATGGTGTGATAATGAGCTCCACCATTGCTATTTTGGTTAATTTTGAAATATTAGTTAAGACCAATTATTTAATTACTGTCCTTTAAAAAACTGAATGTTTGATATCTCAAAAGCTAGTTTTCTAGCTAATGCTCAAGTCTAAAATCTTTGAGCTTTAGCAGATAGTCATGTTTTCAATATAAAACCTGTTGCTATCCCCCCTTGTTATTTTTGGACTAATAACTTTTTACAGATGAGAGCTGCTTACCTCTATGATATTTTGGTAGTTATGAGTGAAATTAATTATGAAGATTAATAAATAATTAATTATTAAGATTATAATGAATTATTAAGACAGTGATATTTAGTCTGAAGTACTTAGGGACAAGGGAAATAAATTTTCATACCCACTGAGAACATATCAAATTTTTACCATGCTAATAGAGCGCCTAAAAATTATCCAATAATTTATTTACTATAACTTAAAAGAAAGATTTTTGTAGTAAAAAAAGTTGTTTAATAAAAGTTGTTAGTCTATATAGATATATCCTGTTTACAATTTTTATGTTGTGACTACAGCTACCATTCTCTCTGATAAAAATTAAAAATATAACAAAATATTTAGTTATCAAGAAATAAATGAACCAATAAATAGGTTGTCGATTTTTAAAAAAATGAACAATTATTATTAAGCAACATAAAACAACAATATTTTTTAATATGTAATTAGCTTATACAAAAAAAGTGCAACATGATAAGGTAGCCTCAAACAAAAGCTTTAAATTTTAATAATGCAAATATATACATTTTAAATTAGTACCTATACTAAACAATTTTTATAGTAAGATTTAGTTTTTATAAAATAAGATTTTATAATATTATTTCTATAAATGAGAAGTTAAAGGGGTTCTGTAATTAGAATTTTTGAAAAACAACTGACTAAAATTGTATTATTGGTGAGAGGTGGGTTGCCTATTTCAAATGAACCACTAATATCCTTCCACAGTTGAAAGCTACCTATTAAGATCAATAATAACACCATTTATTAACGTGACGCATTATTACAATTAATTAATATTCGTGGTGCGAAGGCTTCTGCGGGTAGATTTGTCATAAACAGCTTGGTTTTCTGGTGAAATCCACGTCACCAGAAAACCAAAGCTGTTTATGATTTCACCAGAAAACCAAAGCTGTTTATGATTTCACCAGAAAACCAAAGCTGTTTATGATTTCACCAGAAAAACCAAAGCTGTTTATGATTTCACCAGAAAACCAAAGCTGTTTATGATTTCACCAGAAAACCAAGCTATTTACAATTAATATTTCATTTTGCTACATTTAGCCACTTTAAATCATAACTAAGATAAGATATAGATAGATAAGATATGGTAAGGCCAATACCATATTAAAATGTCAATACTGGTTGGAGCTGGATTGCTGATACAGTGACAGACTATACCCTGTGCCATCTATTACATATATACTGTATGAGCCATTTGGCAGGGCCTGAGCCCTTCACAGTCTAAAAAATATTAAAGACTGGTTAATGCAAATGATGTTTTTAGAACAGTCTAATTTTAGAGTGTTTAAATAATAGTTTTGTCATTTTTGAGCAAAATATATAATAATACCATAAGACACCTTGCAGTCCTGTACATTTGGTCCTTTTGGATCAATTGGTGTTAAGATTAATTAAAATTTTAAATTCTAGTATGACATTGTCTGATATCTTCAGCTTGAGAGACATCAGCAATGGCTTGCTGCAGACAAGGGTGCTGCAAACTGTTAACACTTAAGAATTGCTGCATTAATCTATTCTGGTTACCATTGAAAGAAGCAAAACTCCCACACATAGATACTGTTTAAAAAAGAACTCTTTTTCTTCGTATGCCCCCTTATGCCATTCGGTACCAAGAATGCACCAATTTTCATATTCTGTTTTTATTATCTAGTTTGATTTCTCATTTATAAGCCAATAATTATATCGCAATAATGTTCAACTAATTCCTAATATAAAATTCATTATATTCTAATCAGAACCTCTTTGACTGTAAAATATGATTTTATTTTTTTGGTAAAAAAAAGCTTTCATCTATTAAAATAAAATTTTTCTACAAACAGATTATAATAAACTCATGATACATTTATAATGAAATCTCTTTCACTCGCAGGCTCATAGTATTTATCATAGGCTTTTTATTTTCATTGCTCCGCTGCTTTTAAAAATTAAAACATATTTTGCAAACGAAAAAGAAAAATTCTGTGTCAATTTTGTTCAAAATTACATATATGCAATCACAGCATCAAATTTAAACACAGCTAACCAAATGGTAACATTTATTTTGTTGAATTGCTTTCTGTTCAAAAACTTTGTCTCCAAATTGGCGTAGGAAAAGATTCTAGTATATACTCTAGTAAAATTGTTTTCAAATTTTTGACCTATAAAATCAATTGATAATAATCTGAAATTTATAATATTAAACAAAAATTATGTACATTTATATATCATTAATAAGAGATTTAATGTTGATATTGTTAATAATAAAGTATGTTGTTTATTGGGAGATTTATTAATTTTTATATAATTTATATTTAATTTTATTCATTGTAATCTGTTAATTTTCTTTGTATGTATCTAAACATTTTAAAAAACAAGTAAAAAATGATCCTACATGCAGCCTTCTTTTGTTTTGTCTTTTTTCTTTATTAAGAGTGTCCCTGAACAAAACTGCTCCACTTCAGGAACTTATTGGAAATTTGAAGTTGTAGAAAAAAGTTCATATGAACAGATTTATTTTCGAGGTATTTTTACAAATATCTTGAAAATAAAGATATTCCAGATCCTTTTTTATAGGAACTTTTTGTTTCAGCGTCAAAGTTTCTGTAAGATCCCATAGTGCTGTGCTGCACCATCATTATATAGGGTGTTGAAAAATAAATAAATAAATACACTTAAAAGATAAACACCCTATATTTCATTAAATATAGGATTAAAGTCCGGGCATTGAACCCAGAGATGTGAGAGGTGGAGGTCACCCATCCGACTTCTCACCACGCCCGATGCTGCTTAACCTGATTGATTTAGAGCCAACTATTCCTCTCTGCATACGAGCTACCCATATACCCTCTTTTGGTCTCGAATTGAAATCTTGGCCTGTCGTCTGCACAGACGCGTCAAGCCTAAATTCCTGTGGGCACTCACTGGGCCGATTTTGACTAAAAAATCATACCCCGAGGCGAAATCGAAAAATTAATTTTTGCTCCAAATTTGGGGGCATTACCTTTGGGGGGGGGGGGGGGGCTGGGTTTAAAAAACGGTTCCGGCGATTTTTATTAAAGAATTCTAAAATGTGGTGAATTCTAGAGTACGGATCTAACGAAATAAGCCGTTTTCCTGGGAAAAATCTAGTTCCTGAGAAAATAAGTAAACAAATTAACGCGGACGGAGAGAGGCTGGGTTCAATTCCATGTATATAATTTAGTTTTAATTCTTCCATATTATTATTATCAGTCGGTTATTGTTATCACTTTATCTTTAGCCCAAAGTGGTCACATTGAACGGTGAAGAACTAAGGTGCTATGGTAAAGAGTATAAAATAAAACAAAATTAACTTAATATAATTTTATTAACAACAACAAATAAAAAAATGCCTTAGTAAAGTAATAACCTTTCCTTTAAATTAGCAAAATTCATATTTATAGTTCACCGATTCTGAAAAAAAAAAAAAAAAAAAAAAAAAAGTTTTTCTTTCATTTTTTAATGACAAAAGTTAATAACTGTTCGAACAAGTATAAAAATTATTAACACACACATATAATTACCATTGTTAGTTTTATAGTTTTTTTTTTTTTTTTGTTTGTTTTTTTCGTATTCATTTTTGCTATTTAAGAAACAATCCATTGTCAATTTATACCATTCAATTGTTATTTAATCAGAAATTCTTATGAAGAATGGTAATACTTCGAGAGGTGCTGGATAATTTTTTAGAGTAGTTGGTCCGACGAATTTAGTAGTTTTTATTGGATCCATCCATGTTCCAGTTGGCAGGTAAATATCTCTTGAACGAGCTCCCTTCTCAACAACTGGTGCTACCAAAATGTTTGTCCCAACCAAGAATTCTGCAGACATAAATTAAACAGAGTTAAAGTTTTGTATAGTTTTAGATATTTGGAGTATTCACGACCTTTGACCTTCATGACCTTGTATAACGATAAAGTCTGACTGGGGCGACAGACATACACATATACACGAAAAAAGTTAAGGCCCGATTCGGTTTTCGGAATGTGTAAAATGAAAAAGTATCCAAAAAAATAAATGCAATTCTGACCAATGTACACCAATATATAGATTAGGTAAATCTGAAACACACCTGTATCTATGGTAAGTGCAGTTTCGTCATTTGGAGAGTGCCACCAAACAGGTGATATTACTCTGTGTCCGTCCTGTAAATTTCCTTTTTGTATTTCTTTTGTAATAAGGTCAGCGTATTCGGCGTGAATATATGTAAACATTCTTGATATAGCCAACGTCTGAAAAACAAGCGAGGAAGCTTATCAATATAGAAAACGTTTTACATTGCATAGCAGTGGTTTAATATTTATATTAAGTCAGGAATGAGGTACGATGTAGTATTATGCAATAAGGACCGAATTAGTTCTGTGGAGATGGATGGGCTAAGAAGAGGTGAACGAATATCCAGGTTGGATAGGGTGAGGAATGAGGAGATTAGGCAGCAGATGGAAACGGAGTCCTACCACGGAGCCGGTGGTCGGACGGATTGAGGAGCTAGCACTTCGTTGTTACGGTCATATGAAGAGGATGGGAGAGGAGCGTTGGCTGTGAAAAGTGCTGGAATGATCACCGCACGGCAGGACGAAGAGAGGCTGTCCCAGAGCGACCTGAAGGAAAGGCGTCCATAGGCGTAAGGTTAATGAGGGAGAGGAACCTGCTGGACGGAGATTGGGAAGACCACCGAAGGAGGAATTTTGGGATAACGGGCAGCCAACAAGTGGAGAAGCCCTGTAAAGTAACTAATATGGATTTTTTAAAATGTCTTATTTTACTAATATTTCGTTAACATTAACAGAAATATGGTCTGACTTATCGAAGTTACTTAACCAAACCCGAATAAATTAAAACCATAGGTTGGGCTCAGTTAAATTTGGAATACAAAATAACTATACTGTAAAAGACCTCTTTGCTTTATTCATATTATCATAATTCATACTTCTTTATCGAATTCCCATGGAGGTATGGATAATTGAATAACTGGTAGAAAGGTGTTAAGTTGGAGCCATCTTATGAAGAGTTCTTTTGAACATGGTCCCGTGTAACGATTACCTCCGACCATGTCTGGAATTATGGATGTGTAACCGAGAGCCTGAAATGAAAGAACTTCTGGGATCACACCTCTTATGCCTCCTTTAGAAGCTTCCCATTCGCTGTTGGTACCATGAATGCTCTGGAATATATCTGTATCTGTGTTTTGAGATCCAAATCCTATTTCTCCTATAGCTCCTGCAATGCATTAAACTAGCATTAATTTTACATTTTTGCCATAATCCATCCATGTTAAACTATTTTTCTTAACATTTTAACATTTTGGTGACATTAAATCTTTGATTTTTAACAAAAAAAATCATTATCAAATTTCCAGTGGTAATAATCTTTTCTGGGAAATTTGATTTTAAATTACTCTATTAAACTAAAATACCTAATTTCGCAGCCGTATTGACGAATTCTCTGGTGTGCTCGTTTGGTGCTGGGATTACTGTCTTACCATTTGTGATACCGGGAATGTAGGAGGCTTCTCCAGCAACAAATTTAAATCCCGTAACACCAAATTCATCCTTTACAGCTTGAAGGCGCTTTCTAAACCATTCAGCTGAGTTCCTGTCAACAAATTAAACATGTTTTAGAATAATTTTACCAAAAGGTTTTAAAAATAAATAGTTTTTTTTTTCATACTTACTTCCTAGCAGCCCACCCCGGGGCTTTGGCTTTCCTTATCACTAACCTCTATTCTTCTCTTCTGTTAGCCTGTTAGCCTTTTTAGAGTTTTTAGGTCTTTTTCAACTTTTTTTTCCAAATGGCTGAATTATTCTTAGAATGCTTTTTTGGCATTCTGATATCAGCCACTCTCACCTCACCTTTATTCATCCATATCTTAATAATTTTATGAAGCTTACTATGTCTTCCCTTTTGAGTGCCTCGTCGATGTGTATATTAATGCGTATTATCCAGGTATCTCGTTCCCTCATAGCTCCGATAATTCTCCTTATTACTTTGGGCTCGAACAATTTTATCGCATCTTCATCTAAAGCGGCCCAAGCTGGTCCAAGCTTCCTGTAGTAAGTTACCGGTTGGTGTTTTGGTTTTGTACAGCTTGAACTTGGTTTTCCTGGAGACTAGTTTTGATTTGAAAATTTATTAAGTTGAAAAATACGCTCTGATTTCTGTCTGGATTCTTCTGTGATAAGGTTCACGTTGTTGCAAGCTTTTTGTGCCGAAGTAAACAGTCTCTATTCATTTAACGTTTTGCTCATAAATTGCAATATTTTCGTTTCGTACCATCTCATGGCCAGTGCTTGACATTTTTAAGTACTTGGTTTTTTCTTTATTGATTTTAAAACCCACCCTGCTGGCAGCTGCGGTCTCTTGAATAAGGATTTCTTGAAGTCCGCCTAGATTACTATGTCATCTGCATTCCAAACTCCTCCATTAATTAAGCAGCGAATTTGTTTTTTCAGCCCATCAAATACTTTCTTAAAACCTTCAGAGAAACAAAACAAATTGTTTCACACCAAAATCTTGTGAACTAAATTAACTAATTTACCATGCCAAAAGGTGAACTTTGAAATGGTAATTAACTTTGAAAGTAATTAATCTAAACTATTTCATTTTCGTAGACGAAATTTCGGCTATATTTTCTCCTCCACCGAGGCACATACGTCCTTGAAACGTCATATATCATATTTAAATTCGTATGTTGTTAATTAAATCCAAAAAACATTCGACTGTAAAAGATTAAAATTTGGTCATTTACCAACAAATAAAATAAGAACCGTGTTCCACCAAAATTTAAAAGAAACAACTAAAAATAACCTACAAAATCAAATACATCGACTAGTAACTTTACATCGATGAAACCATGCAAATGCTGGAAACCGATTAAAGCAGCATAACTACGATATAAGCACTAAAAACTATAAGACTGCCCTTGCCATACACACAAAAAAAAATCATAAAATAGACCAGAATGTAAAAATATTAAACACGGAAAAAACGAACCAAAAAGAAAATACCTAGAAGCTTGCCTTATAGCCATGACAGATAATGTAATAAATTTTAAATCAGACTCCAAAGACAACTTTCCAATCTTAAAGAAACAAATAGTAATTCAAATAAAATTCCCACTATAATAAATAACCAAGGTTAAATGGTTGAAATTGTTTATTTTATTACACAAACGAAATAAATAACAATTAAATAAAAATAATTAAATAAAAGTTTTAAAAAAATATCGCTTTATCAAAAAACGTGTTAAAAATAGGAAGGTAAAACTAGGTTACGTCAAGTTACCAATTTAATCGTTTACGTCTGTTATTTTATTTTTATTTTTTTAAATTGTTGTGTTTATTTATTTTTTATTAATTTATGTGAATGTTGTTAGCAGAAAGGGAAATGTTGTACAATACAAGAGAAATCCAATTTCATAAGACTATTACGACTAAATCATGATTTTTAAGTAATTGACAACTCTGCGCTACCGGTATGTTAAGAAAAGGTTCTTATGCACTTCCGTCTTTTAATTCCACTGTCGTGAATTAACAACATGTGAATTTATATACATGTAATTATGATATATGATGTTTCAGGCACGTATATGTCTCGGTGAAGGAGAAAATATAGCCGAAAGTTCGTTTACGAAGCTGAAATAGTTTAGCTAGATTAATTTCTCACCCTTAACGACCCACACCCAGGGCCGGATTTAAAGTTTGCACACTCCTAGGCCCAAGCGTTTTTGCCGCCTCTTCACTCCATTGGAGGGGGGGAGGGGTGATCCGGTAATTTTCCTTAAGAAAATAATCTTTATGATAACAATTTTAAGAAACCATAATAACATCACTTATGAAAATGTATGTATTTGGGTACATATTAAGTAAATTAAATAGCATAACAAGATCATGCTGGTTTTTTCTTTGTCGGTATTTTACTCCAAAAAGGGGTTTTAATGTAAAAACTCATCTAAAATAACAGGCTCAAGATCTTCGGGATACAAACTCAATAGTTCTCTTGTATGTTTGGTGATACCTGAGGCTTCCAGTCCTTTAATAACCTCGAATAATCCAAACGTGTTATAGTGCTCAGCATATATTAATTGTTCCGTCTCTTGACTTCTGAATATAAAGTATCTAGTATAAATTTACAAGTATTCACAAAATTTCTCAGATCCTGTAAATCTAACATCGCTGCTATTTCCACCATAAAATCTAACATCGCTGCTATTTCACCATGAATGTAGTCTCAAGGGATCTCAACTAAAGCATTGGCTTCAATTAATGTTGAGGTGGTTTCATCACTGTCATTAGCAATTTGATTCAATCTATTGAAAATGCCTCCTCTGTTTTCATTTACAACTCGGCAGGCGTCGTGACGAAAAGACCATCGAGTCTTGGATAGATTTTGTAGTTGTAAAGGGCATTTTTTACGTGTTATCCTAATCTTTAGGATAACACATCTGTGTATTGAGGCACTCAAGAAATTAAGAAGTTCCTGAAGCAATCAACTATAATTACGCACACCAATGAACTGTATAAACGAAAATTAAATTAAGATTTTTCTTAACTCGTAAATATTGTCTTTATTAAAAATTTTATATAGAGCGCCCCCTAGCATTGTGCGCCCCTAGGCCAGGGCCTAGTGGGCCTAGTGGTAAATCCAGCCCTGCCCACACCAAAACAGAGGTGTATAAAAAGAGACAAACAAAGAAATCACGGAATGTTTATCTAATGAGTTAGAATTTAATGCTACATAATATGAATATGATATGTTAGAATGTGTAAATGAACTTACTTATTAGTGAAATCAATCAATCCTGATTGTCCGTTCCACGAAGTTGTGGCGACATTTCCGTTAGAAAGATATAAGTAAGGTTTCGCTTCTTTATAAATTTTGCAATTAACATTGATAAAAGGATGAACATACAATGTAACGTAGATTCCTCGTGATTTCAGCTCACTTATCTGCATAAAAAATTGATTACATTGACTTGAGAGGTGTTAACAAACAATTTCTTTCTGTCTTCATCATCATTCTATCTAAGGTACTTCTAGTAATAGTACGAACTAACCATTTTTTTAGGATCAGGGAATTTCTTCTTGTCCCATTGATAGTCACCTAAACAGCTTTCCCATGACCAATCAATCTCCATAGTGCTTATTCCGAAGTCATTGTCCCTTATGTCATTCGCAAATTGCAAGACCTTATCTTGAGAAATGGCGCCTCTAAACTTGACCCAAGTGGACCAGATTGGATCCCTTATCACTTTTGGATCGGACTTCTTGTTAGTTTGTGGAAAACATGCGAATGCATCTTTCGCATTTTCACCAAGGCAGAGGATTAACCTGAAAGTCAAAAATAAAAATATTAAAAATATTAACGTACGTCCTTTTTTAGATCCTTTTTTAGGTTTAGTAGAGTGGAGATGTTTGCAAATACTGGGCATCAAGGATTAAGTTATAGTACATTACGCGTCTAGTGCGGAAAGTATAATTTTGCATGTGAGTGTGGAGTTTGCACCCGAGTGACAGCGAGGGTAGTAAAACCATCACAAGGAAAGCAAAATGTAGTTTTCGCACGAGTTGCGTTTTATTTATTTATTTTTTTTAACATTGATTGACTATTGCAACTACAATTTATTGTTATAAGCAATAATGATCAGTTTATAGTAGTGGCTTGACATTGGCAGATATAAGACAGCTTTTAAGATTATAATTCAATTATTTACATAGCTTAGGTGTTTAGGTTAATAAGTCACGAGGCCATTGCCGCTTCAGGCGCCTGGGAGGGTTATCAGGAATGGTTTCGGATGACAGGTTTCGGATAAGAGGATTTGTGTGGAAGGAAACTGACTGGTGAAAGGATCTAGGTCTCGGAAGAATGGGATGTTGAGGTCGTTGTGTAAGGCTTGAATGGAGACGTAGTAGGGTGCATTTATTATGGTTCTGAGGATCTTTGATTGTGAGGATTGGACGCGGTAGGAATTAGAACGTTTGGTGCAGCCCCATAGTTCAATGTCATATGTCCATGCAGGTTTGAGTATTGTGTTGTATATGAGTACTTTGTTATGTATGTTGAGTTTTGATTTTTTTTTTTTAGGAGTCTCTGTAGTAGTTTATATCGTGTGTAGATGCGTTTGCGTATTGTTGCTGTGTGGTGTGCCCATGTAAGTCTACTATCAAGGTAAATCCCAAGGTAGCGCGGACAGTACTAGAGTGTGGGATAAGGATTTGGTTGAGGAAAAGAGGCTCGCAGTTTCCATGTCTTAATGAAAAAGTCACATGGACACTTTTACTTTCGTTATTTTTATGCGCCATTTTTTTTAGCCAAAGTTCGATAAGATTTAGGTGTTCTTGAACGATATCAGAAGTAGTACGAGAATTTGTATGGGTGGAGAGGATGCATTTATCGTCTGCAAAGGAAGCAAGGATGGTGGATGGGTGTTGAGGAATATCGTGGGTGAAAACATTGTATATAAGAAAGGAGCGAGGATGCCTTGGGGTACCCCTGCAGTAATAGGGTAGATATGAGATGTTGAAAGGTTGTAGGAAACGTGGTAAAAACGGTTTGTTAAGTATGATTTAAGGATGAGGAAGTATGTGAATGGAAGGATACCCTTGAGTTTACAGAGTAAGCCAGCATGTCAAAAGCTTGAGCTTCATCCAGGAAGACAGCTGAGCAGTACTTCTTCCTCTCAAGGGTGGATGAGATGATATCTACAACTCTGTGGCATTGCTGAATAGTTGAATGAAAGGATCGGAAACCTAGTTAATGATTTGGGATTATGTTTAGGGATTCTATTATGGGATAGATACGCCGAAGGAGTAATTTCTCCAGAATTTTACCCATAACAGGAAGGAGGCTGATGGGTCTGTAGGAGGTTGGAAGGTGAGAGGGTTTTGAAGGATTAGGGATCGTGATTATTTTTGCAAATTTTCAGAGAGTAGGAAAATATGTGGTTTGGAGAACAGAGTTGTAGATTTGGGTTAGGTAGAGGATTCCTTTCTTGGGAAGTTGTTTCAGGATATTTGAAGTGATTAAATCGTAACCAGGGTTTTTAATAACGTAACGGTTAAAGGTTAAAGGTTTTTAATTGTGTATGAAACATCGGAGGGATTGAAGGCTTTAGGAGGAGGGGTAAGTTGAAGAGGTGTTGATAGGTCTTCTTCTATGGTTGAGGAATGATTATGATCATATAGGGATGGGGTTAGAAGAGGTTGGACGAGATATTGGCCAAGAAGTTCTGCTTTTTCTGCATAACTTTTTGCCCATGATAAATCGGGTTATTGGAGAGGAGAGGGATTTATTTTATGTTTCAGGATTTTACATGTCATATACCAAAATGATTTGTCCTCAGTGATTAGTCTGTCAGTATAGTCAGCAAACTGTCTGGATTTGTAGTCTGTTAGTGCTGTCGAAACTTTCCTAGTTAGTCTGTTAAACGTTAGTTTGTCAGTAGGGTAACGAGTCTGTTGCCATCTTGCCCTAGCACGTCGTTTTTCAATTATTATCGTCCGTATAGTTTGTGGTAAGTGAGAGTCAAAAGACGCTTGTTTTGTACTATAAGGAGTAGTCGCGGTCCATAGAGAGTGTTGTATTGTCTCGGTTAGGTCTTTACTGCAAGGTCTATCTCGTCTATCTCGTCTTACTATTCCTCTAACCACACATCGCCTTTTCAATTATAAAATGTATGACTTCACTGCGCAAAAGCTTTTGCTTGTATCAAGTTGAAATTTTACATGCATGTTTCAATTGTACATACGACGATGCATATGAAGTTTTATTAAAATCGTTGCGTTAGAACGTAAGATATCTGTAAAAACGTTTTAATAGGTCCGCTTTAATAGTTTTAACGATATTTATTAATTCATAGCGGTGTCGCTTGTAAAGTTAGAATTTTTTCCCGTCCTAAATTTCCAATTTTAGTTTTGAAGCGCACGTTTACGCGAGCGTTGCGTGCGACCACTTAGACAGACAACGCTGTCCAACGAACAACGTCGTTTACCTGAGTATAGGTAAAATGAACATGTGTGTACCAAATTTCATCAAAATCGGTCCACTTTTACTCAAGTTATCGTCGTACGTTTCCGACACACAGACAGACAGACACGGAGTATATTACGTTGAATGTAAGAAGCTCGCTACTCTCGCTTCAATTACATTTTCCACAGCATCTTTCATAAAGACTTTACACGTAAAATGAATATTTTCCTACATTTCGGGGTCAAACGTTGAGTTTTAAATTTCTCTTTTTTGGAAAACATTTCCAATTTCTGGAGGGTGTATCTTGGTGTCTATTGTACATAAAGAGCTGGTTCTGGCCTCTACTTGTAGAAAATTATTTTTACTTTAAAAACGTAAATAGTATGTTTCATGAAAAAACTCATAGTTTAGAAGATACAGTGAAAAATCCGCTACAAGTCCGAAAATTTCGCGGTTTTTCGAGTGCTTCGAAGTTAGAATAGGTCTTTCGAAGCTGCAAACTTCTGGATATTCGCTAATGGTAGTGCTCCTAACAACATATTAAAAAATCAAAACTAGCCGTTAGCATGCGATTTTATTGATTTCTAGTGTACTATTTGACTTGCCTAGAAATTAATTAATTGTAATAACTGATTATTGTACAATCTGTGCAAGATTCAGCTTTCTAGGAAGGCTCGAAGTAGGACAAATTTTGGGCACAAGATTTGGAGACAAACAAAAAACCAGACAAATTGATTTAGAGACAAGGTAAATCAAATAAAGGAGCGTAAATAGAATATTACTTGATGGCATTATTAGTAGAAGGATATGGAGGGCTGTTCTTGAAATCTAAGTCAAGTCTTTCACTACTCTGTGAAACGAACAGATGACTGTCGTAATCTACGTTGACAGCAAGACCTCCTGATGTGAACCAGTATCTTTCAGCGACCGATCCCGTTTCAGACTGAAAACATAAATTATTTTATCATTGGTTTGAAAGTCTAAACCTATCTTCATTCATTTGATTATTATCTTACTGCGTTCGGTACGGAAGGGCTTGCAACTGATTCCGTTGCCGGCAAATGGCAAACTTAAGCTTTTGTGTGGACTGCAGTTATAGGGTAGTTTGATTGGGTCTTAAAAATATGCTGTAATAAATAAGTACACAAGGTGGATGATACGATGAAGACATAATGTATGGAGATAAATTAATGTTTACAATATGTGATAGATATATAATATAACTAGGCATCGCGTGTCTCTATCATTGAAGCGAGCGTATAGTAATAAATATGTATTGAATATTGAAAAAATAGATTATCGTGAATCATGATGAGTTGATAGATAATGGGTCTGGTAGTAGTGCAGCGGCTAGTAGTTAGGGGAACCGCCCCGCATTCTTACTATTCCTCTAGCCACACATCTCCATTTCAATATTTATAATTTGTATCTCTTTACTACAAACAAAATGTATCAAATTGAAATTTTGCATGCCTGTTTCAATTGTGCATCAAATGGTGTCTATGAAGTTTTATTTAAATCGTTACGTTAGAACGTAAGATATCGGTAAAAAGGTTGTTTTCTCTATTTTAAACGTATAGGTCCACTTTAATAGTTTTAGCGATCTTTATTAATTCATAGCGGTGTCGCTGTTGGTTTTAGTAAAAAATGGTATTTGAAAAAAATGTTAGTTTCATCGAATAGATGATAGAATTTTTTCCCGTCCTGAAATTCCAATTTAATTTTTGAACCTCTCGTTTACACGATGCGCTCGAACTCTTGGACGGATCACGCTGTCCAACGAACTTAGCCTGAGTATTAGTAAGAGGATCATGTATACCAAATTTCAACTAAATCGGTCAACTTTTACTCAAGTTATCGTCACACGCGTGAACGTTACTGACAGACAGACAGACAGACACGGAGCATATTTCGTTGAATGTAGGAAGCTCGCTACGCTCGCTTCAATAATGATAATTGTAACTGTGTGGTGGATGAAATGTTGTACGATGAATGTATACGAGTATGGTATGTATTGTGAGATAAAGGGTCGATTATGATAAAGTGTGAAGCGGTGAATGTGTTTGGTAATGTCTCTTAGTGGCACTGCGTGATAAGTGATAATAAATGATACTGATGATAAAATTAATGTAATAAAGTTCTGGATATCTACAATTAATGTATGAATGAAATAATTGTTGATTATGAACTATTGTGGACTTCCACTAGTAGTCCACCAGTAGAAAATCGTAGTGTTCTTCTTAGAGTGTTCATGTGTTTGAAGGTACCGGTTCATATCAGGTTTGTTCGTATAATCGTCGGCCTGAACAAAAATCTTCTTAATAGTTCCCTCATTATGGAGCTATAGATTGCAGAACCAGACGAAACTGTAGGATGTGATGCGAGTTCGACGAAGCGCTGGTTTGCCTATCTGATAATATAAATTATAGAAAGAATGAAACTTGTTCAGTGGCCTGAACACTTACTATTCCTGTAAAGTATGTCAGATTCCTTCATTTGATTATTATTTGCATTTGCCGGCAGGGTCGGCCAGGGAAGAATTTTTGGCCCGAGAGTTTCTCTATCAGACCGGCCCTCAAACCTTGAGTTGGCCACGGGACCGGCCCTCAAGCCTTGAGTTGGCCACGGGACCGGCCCATTTTAGGCCTTAACCAGACCGGCCCACCGGGAAAACTCCCGAACTCCCTTATAGCCAGTCCGACTCTGTTTGCCGGCCTAACAGGTCCTCCATAAAGATATTCTCCATTTAGCTCAATCGATAACTTAGCTTTGACCAATGTTTTCATTGAACGGTGTTTGGCCAATACCGTTGATGTCAACATTGCAACTTTGGACTGGTAAGCCAAGCCATCGGCAAGACGTCAAGTTAAAAACGAAAATTGACTTCCTGAGTCTACGGCATGTCGGATGTTGTGTATGTTTCCTTTAGGGTCGATGATGAAACAAATTTCAGTTCCTAATAACACGCCGCATACAGTACTGGATGATGTAGCGTTTAATGTTTGATTACAGAGGGGACGGGGATAAGTAGAATCATTGCACCTTCCTTCATTGGAACAAGAAGTAGTAAGTTCCGGTTCCAAAGAAATAGCTGAGGACTTAACTCCTGAGGAATCTTTGTGCAATAAGGAGTTGTGGAAGCCACGACAAAAGCGTCATCTTACAGGTGGTGATCATCTCTGGGTTGGATGCGATGTATATAAACAGATTCGACACCCAATCCAGTTGACTAAGGAGTTAATGCGTTGTTCCACCAATATGTTGTGGAATTTATGACATTTAGCTACTCCGTGACGCTCTAAACAGATAGGGCACGGGATTAGCATTCGCTGAAGAAAGAAATTAAGACGTTCTTGTCTGAGGTCTGATCGAGGGTTTAGTAAATAAAGCTTTCATTTCTCCTGCGGTTGTTGCTGTATCGATCCCAACATCTAACTCTCCAGCCGTACACCTATGACGCAGGAACTTTATGAGGTCTGTGTATAATGATCTTGAAGTTGCTCAAAAGCCTCCCTTGTAGATCTGTCGAGACAGCGACGAGCTAAGTAAAATAAAAGGGATTTAGCTCTTTCTTCTACATCGACTCTCTTGAACGCAGCTATCCTCTCCGAAATGTTACTCATAACTTCTTTAACCGGTCCAATTGTAGGCTTTGTGATTAGAGGCTTCATATTTAAAAGCTGATCCAAGTACGTCGTAGCAAGAAGCATGGGTTTATCATAAGTGATAATTCAATATTGATATACAATAATACACCAAGCTGATAAAAGTCTAAATTGAATGTAACAATAAATGAATGAATTATCTAAACGAAATAAAGAGAGTAACAGTCTCTACGGAAACTATAGGCAATGCAATAAATTAATTTTCGGCTTATATAAAAGTAGATATACGAAGAACTTCTTAATAGTCCCCTCTTTATGGGACTATACACGGCAGAACCAGTAACGTAGCTAGGGTAGTGGGAGCCCCCCTGGCACCGAGAGCCCCCCGCAATGCGGGACCGTGCGGGCCCATAGTTACACCACTGGGCAGAACCAGGCAAAACTACTGCAAGTGTTGTTCGTTCGACGAAGCGCTGGTTTGCCTATCTGACAATAAACATTATAGAAAAAGTGGAACTTTTTCAATGGCCTGAAGACTTACCATTCCTGTGACGTATGCAGATTCCGTAATTTGATTCTTATTCGCAGGCCATTTGTTAACAGGTCCTCCATAAAGATGATCTCCATGTAGTTCAATGGATACCTTTGCACCTAGAATACAAATAAAACAAGTAAGTTCAAGTAATAGTATATTATGTTTGTTTAGGCTTCGCCTATTTTTGCATGTTCAACTTTCATAACCTTTTGTTTGCATGTTTAATTATTACTATTTATCTTATAACTTATTTAACATACCTTGTAAATATTACTTAAAACTAGCTTTACACACATTATTAAACACTGTACACAACACTTCGCACACAATCTGCAGGCCGAGGGAAAAGATATGTTTATCTGGAGCTCGATTCGCCGTTCGCCGTGTTTTCAAATGATAACAAAACAAGAAACGGGAAGGTTGCAAATAGGTTTACTCCAGCACGCAATCCATCCTCGGTCCACCAGGCATAATCCCCACCACACCGCTTCAATCAGGGCTCAGCAACCCTAGCGGCTCTCAAGCGCTCGGTTTCAGCGCCGATTTAGCTAAGGCAGACCAGCTAAAACCTACCCAGGTGGTTACCATAAAAATGCCGGCAGCGTGAGTAATTCCAGTTAGCTATTTTATCATTTATATATTAATTTATTATTAATTTGGCCATATCAAGCAACCTGCCCTCGCAGAATTTACGGAGCTAGACGTGCAGCACGGATTTCTACCGTTTTAGCCTTATCTGAGTGGAGTTTCGGCGTCACGGAGTTACGGCACCGTGCCCAGGCCCGTTTTCGAGACAGTGGACTCTCTGCCTTCTTCAACTCGGCTCATTTCACTAAACTACTTCACCATTTAGTTTAAGTTTAAGTAGTGGTGTAGCGACCTGGCCCGTCGCTCACCTTTTATAGCTATTGTTTGTTACCATTTATCATTAGTTACCTCCGTGTTGTGCGTCTGCGTTAATTATTTGTTTTAACTAATTATTATCTTACCTAGGTCCCTTGTTCCTGACTGGCGAAGTCCTGTTGCCTTTTGTTTATGTACGTGTCCAGCCAGACAAGGTAAGTCCCGTCCCTAACTTATTAGCTAACCCCCTCTTATCCGCTTACTAACCGCTTGTGCTTGTCTTTTACTAACTGCCTTTTATTTATTTATTAATTAGTTTATTATTATATTGTTAAAGCTTATTGTTGATTATACAGATTGTTATTGTTACACATATATATATTTATTCATTGTTAAAATTTATCATACATATATATATATTAATTATTTAATCTTAACATATTTGCCATTAACAATTGCCTGCCTGCTTACTTCAATTATATATATTTTACATTGTATTTATTGTTATTCATTTATCAGTTTCTTTACACGCCTTATTTTCTCCCGGCTATAGCTTTCTACAGGGATTCTCTCCTCTGGAGAACTTTGGTTCCCTATTCGTCACCCATATCAGAGCACGTCTCCTATGGGCCGAAACATGGTCCTTTGGGCCGGATCTGAAAATAGGGCCTTCTAGCATTTGTTTTTATTATTTTTTTAGGTTTTCAATACACGTTTGGTGTGTACTGGTCCCTGGTAACCCCTCTTGGTCTTATTTTAGTCTTTGCTACTCAACACCTTACAATAATTGGTTGGTTTTCTTTAGGTGGAGTAGTGCGGCTGTTTGCAGTTCTTGGAGTACTCTCGTCGGCACATATTTATATTTTTCTTAGGTCTTTGGCTGTGTGAACTTAAAATTCAGTTTCTCACATTTTTTATGGTTTTGTGGTATTATTTATTTTTAGCATCCCCCTGTAGTTACCACTTACCCTGTTATTTAGGTTTGATTTTTAGGTATTTGTTATTTGTTAGGTTGTTACAGAGCTTAGAGATTTTATTGCTTATTATTTACTTATTTTATTCTTTTCTTGTTTTTTCACGCTATGATGGGAGATCCTGTTAACCCGTCTGGTGACGCAGCGTCCGGTCTCGACATGGCCGCGTCCATCAGGAAGAAGCTCAAGGGCACCCTAGAGGACATCCGGGAAATCCGAGATCAGGGGAAGACTGCAATCTCTGATGCTACTCAGGTCCCGATGTTCAAGGGTATGATTATTACACTTAATACATTATATAGCACATACAGCTCACTTTACAATGAGCTGTGTGAATTATTAGAGGATGATGGTTCTGAATCCGCTATTGCGTCAGACCACCTCCAGCGGAATGCCGCAAAACGATATATGCATGAGGCTAATTCGTATAACTTTATGATTAACGAAGCAGCCTCAGCCAAGGCTAGTACCAGTGCTCTACCTTTTAACAGCACCACGATATGTGGATCGTCTAGAGCTAGAGCTAAATTACCCACAATCCCTTTAATTAAGTTTGATGGTGATCGGTCCAAGTGGACCCGTTTTAGGGACTTGTTTGAAAGTTTGGTTATTGGGGATGATGAGCTGAGGGACATAGATAAATTCCATTACCTAGTTGCAAGTTTAGAAGATCCCGCTGCATCTACCATTGCCAAGCTACCTATCACCGAGGCAAATTTCAATATAGCATGGAAATCTATAAAAAATATTTACGACAACAAACGTTTATTGGCTGGCAATTATCTGGATAGTTTGTTGGAACTGAAACCTCTTGCCAAAAAGCCATCTCCTGACGTGTTAAGTGGTAGGCTCAGCTTCCTCTCTGAGACTTTAGCCGCTCTCCAAATGTTAGGCATTCCTGCGCTTGATGAGTTTATTCTCTTCCAGCTATGTTCCCGTAGTTTAGACCCGGACACACGCATAGCCTTTGAAAGCAATAACACCAGAGAGTTCCCTAGCTTCGACAACCTCGTCGAATTTGTTCGTAAACGCTGCAATGCAGCTGAGCTAGTTTTTGCCTCCGGCAATAAATCAACTACCGAGCCCTCAGCAAAATTGTCTCCTTTTCAAGTAAAATCTTCTAAAAAGACCGTTCTAGTTTCTAATGCCCAACCTGCTAGCTCTAAACGTGGGACTAATAGAGCCACTAGTGACAAGCCTACTAAGCTATCCCCTTGCTATGTGTGCGGCGGACCTCATTTTATCAGTAAATGCGTTAAATTCTGTAACGCATCGTTGGATGCCCGCAACCAATTACTTAGTAACTATCAAGGGTGCCGTAACTGTTTCCAGAACGGTCATCCCAGTCATTTATGTTCATCAAAGTGGAGGTGCAAATTCTGTAGGAACAAACACCACTCTCTCCTTCATCAGCCTGGTAAAGCTTCATCCTCCCCAACCACCAAACATGATCAAGTGCAGCCTTCCACTTCATCAAACCATAAAACCTCTCTTAGCTCTACTCTCTCCCAAGTGAATACTATGCTAGGTACCGCCCTAGGTATACTTAGTTCAGACAAGGGCTCAACCCCCATCAGACTCGTGATAGACTCTGGTAGTCACACCTCATTTGTTACACAGGAATGTGCTCAACGATTAAAATTAAAGATTGAGCATTGTAACACTAGCATCTGGGGTATAGGTGAAACCCCTTTGTCAGGTTTTAAAGGGCAAGCTCAGTGTACCCTTTCTCCCATAGGTTCTGACACAAATACATTGTCTGTTTCTGTCATAGTAGTAGAAAAAATAACCTCCCCTCTTCCTGGATTCGACACCACGGCAGAGTATTGGAGCTCCTACATCAAATATGATTTAGCCGACCCACAGTTTTGGAAGACCAGGCCTGTAGATTTCCTTCTTGGTTGTGACCTCTTTGGAGACATCTTGACTGGCACTATCTTAACAGTTCATCCTGACATGCCCAAGCTTCTGGGCACCATATTTGGTTACACGGTCTTAGGTCGAGTTGGCGACTTAGCAGAGGCTACTCACTTGCACACCTTGCATTCCAGAGCTTCAAATCAACCTTCGGAGTTAGAGATCGATCTACAGCGCTTTTGGGAGTTGGAAGAGCCTCCTACAGCAAAGGCTACTAATCCAGAAGATGAACAATGTGAGCAGTTGTTTCGAGAAACTACTTATCGTCTTCCCTGCGGTCGTTACGTCGTTCGTTTACCTTTCAGGTCATCAAATCCTCAGTTTCCTGACTCTAAAGGTATGGCACTTCGCCGGCTTGCTCACTTGGAAAGCAAGTTGGAACGAAGTCCCTTATTAAAGCTTAAATATCACCACGACCTGAGGGAGTATCTTGACTTAGGTCACATGACCCCAGCCAAGAATCCTGGTAAAATGTTCATCCCTCACCATTGTGTAGTGAAAGGTGAAGGATCGGATATCAAAGTGAGAGTTGTCTTTGATGCGGCCGCTCGCACTTCTTCTGGATCTCTCAACGATTCATTGCTTACTGGCCCTAAGTTGCAAGCAGACCTGACCGTCATACTCCTCAATTTCAGGCAACCTAAGTATATATTCACTGCAGACGCTGTCAAGATGTTCCGGCAGATTCTCATACATCCGGAAGATAGGAAATTTCAGCACATCCTGTGGCGATTCAACGTAGGTGAGGAAGTGCAAGATTACGAGCTGAATACCGTGTCATTTGGACAGTCCTGTGCACCCTATTTAGCAAATCGAGTTGTCCAACAGCTGGTATTGGACGAAGGTGCCGAATACCCTCTCGCTGCTCACGCCCTGTCAGAAGACATTTATGTTGATGATGTAGCCACCGGGGCTGACACTCTAGAGGCGGCTATCATGACTGCACAGCAGATTGTTACCCTCATGGGGAAGGGCGGGTTTTGTCTGAGTAAATGGGCTGCCAATGATCCCCGTATCTTAGACTCCATCCATAACCCTGATTCTAACACTCGTAACTCCACAGAACCTATATCCCTTGAGAGCTCCGACACTAACTCTATCAAAATTCTTGGGCTGCAGTGGGATCCGCAGTCTGACGAATTCCTGTACCGCATCCAACCTCCTCCTATCATTAGCACCAAACGAGGCGTACTTTCAGCAGTGGCTCAAATATTTGATCCTTTAGGGTACCTTGGCGCCGCGGTTGTAGTGGCCAAGAGTATAATTCAAAATGCGTGGAAACGTCAGTTAGACTGGGACACTCCCTTCCCTCCTGACCTCCATGAGCAGTGGAAAGGCTTAGTGGAAGAACTCCCTATTCTTAGTTCCCTGAGAATTCCTCGTCGGATCCTTTTGGATCACCCGGATTGCCTTCATCTATTAATATTCGCTGATGCCTCTGAAAAGGCGTACTGTGCCACTGCCTTTCTTCACGCCACATACCCCTCAGGGGTGTCTACCAACTTACTTATGGCCAAGACTAAACTAGCACCAGTCAAAGCTCTCTCAATACCCCGTCTCGAGCTTTGTGCTGCGCTGCTAGCTGCTCGTCTCTTACAATCATTAGAGTCCTTCCTCAAGCGATTGCCTCTACGCCCAAACATTAGGTTCTTTTCCGATTCAACCGTTGTCCTGGCCTGGCTTCGAACACCTACCTTCCGGTTGAAGACTTTCGTAGCCAACCGGGTAGAGAAAATATTAGACTTATCCCATGACACTACATGGCATCATGTCGCCTCGGAAGACAATCCCAGCGACTTGGGTTCCCGTGGCGTTTCTCCTTGCAACCTCCTTAGCAACGACCTTTGGTTTCACGGTCCAGCTTGGGCTAAACTTAAACCCGAACTGTGGCCTATACATGATCAAGTCACTCTTCCCGAGGAAATTCCCGAATGTAAGGATGTCGCCCGTGGCTGTATGGTTCTCGCAGTCTCAACGACCACCCCTCTTCTTATAGCATGGATGGAACGTTTTTCCACCTTCAGCAAAATGATTAATTCTTTAGCATACATACTTAGATTTACTAACCTTCGGAGAGGAGCTCTGCCGCGCCATAGAGGCACATTAAGCTTGGTCGAGGTTCGACAAGCCACCATCACCGCGATAAGAGCCGTTCAGGCCTTCTACCTGTTTGACCGTCCTAGCATTACAGCTGTTCAGGATTTACCTTGCATTCCTAAATCCTTAGCCAACTTACATCCCTTCTTCGATGAGGCGGGTCTGTTGATAGTAGGCGGCAGGCTAAACAACTCACAGGCATCCTGGTCCTGCAAGCACCCAATAATAGTACCTGCTAAGACTCACTTCACGAGATTGCTATTGGAGCATTATCACAAAGCTCTGCTCCACCCTGGACCAACGGTGCTTCTAGCGGTTCTCAGAACTAAATATTGGGTATTAGGAGCCAGAAACTCTGTACGGTTTCTTACCCGTGCATGTGTTTCATGCCGCAAGCTACGTGCTCCCCCATGCCAACCGTCATCGTCGGCCTGAACAAAAATCTTCTTAATAGTTCCCTCATTATGGAGCTATAGATTGCAGAACCAGACGAAACTGTAGGATGTGATGCGAGTTCGACGAAGCGCTGGTTTGCCTATCTGATAATATAAATTATAGAAAGAATGAAACTTGTTCAGTGGCCTGAACACTTACTATTCCTGTAAAGTATGTCAGATTCCTTCATTTGATTATTATTTGCATTTGCCGGCAGGGTCGGCCAGGGAAGAATTTTTGGCCCGAGAGTTTCTCTATCAGACCGGCCCTCAAACCTTGAGTTGGCCACGGGACCGGCCCTCAAGCCTTGAGTTGGCCACGGGACCGGCCCATTTTAGGCCTTAACCAGACCGGCCCACCGGGAAAACTCCCGAACTCCCTTATAGCCAGTCCGACTCTGTTTGCCGGCCTAACAGGTCCTCCATAAAGATATTCTCCATTTAGCTCAATCGATAACTTAGCTTTGACCAATGTTTTCATTGAACGGTGTTTGGCCAATACCGTTGATGTCAACATTGCAACTTTGGACTGGTAAGCCAAGCCATCGGCAAGACGTCAAGTTAAAAACGAAAATTGACTTCCTGAGTCTACGGCATGTCGGATGTTGTGTATGTTTCCTTTAGGGTCGATGATGAAACAAATTTCAGTTCCTAATAACACGCCGCATACAGTACTGGATGATGTAGCGTTTAATGTTTGATTACAGAGGGGACGGGGATAAGTAGAATCATTGCACCTTCCTTCATTGGAACAAGAAGTAGTAAGTTCCGGTTCCAAAGAAATAGCTGAGGACTTAACTCCTGAGGAATCTTTGTGCAATAAGGAGTTGTGGAAGCCACGACAAAAGCGTCATCTTACAGGTGGTGATCATCTCTGGGTTGGATGCGATGTATATAAACAGATTCGACACCCAATCCAGTTGACTAAGGAGTTAATGCGTTGTTCCACCAATATGTTGTGGAATTTATGACATTTAGCTACTCCGTGACGCTCTAAACAGATAGGGCACGGGATTAGCATTCGCTGAAGAAAGAAATTAAGACGTTCTTGTCTGAGGTCTGATCGAGGGTTTAGTAAATAAAGCTTTCATTTCTCCTGCGGTTGTTGCTGTATCGATCCCAACATCTAACTCTCCAGCCGTACACCTATGACGCAGGAACTTTATGAGGTCTGTGTATAATGATCTTGAAGTTGCTCAAAAGCCTCCCTTGTAGATCTGTCGAGACAGCGACGAGCTAAGTAAAATAAAAGGGATTTAGCTCTTTCTTCTACATCGACTCTCTTGAACGCAGCTATCCTCTCCGAAATGTTACTCATAACTTCTTTAACCGGTCCAATTGTAGGCTTTGTGATTAGAGGCTTCATATTTAAAAGCTGATCCAAGTACGTCGTAGCAAGAAGCATGGGTTTATCATAAGTGATAATTCAATATTGATATACAATAATACACCAAGCTGATAAAAGTCTAAATTGAATGTAACAATAAATGAATGAATTATCTAAACGAAATAAAGAGAGTAACAGTCTCTACGGAAACTATAGGCAATGCAATAAATTAATTTTCGGCTTATATAAAAGTAGATATACGAAGAACTTCTTAATAGTCCCCTCTTTATGGGACTATACACGGCAGAACCAGTAACGTAGCTAGGGTAGTGGGAGCCCCCCTGGCACCGAGAGCCCCCCGCAATGCGGGACCGTGCGGGCCCATAGTTACACCACTGGGCAGAACCAGGCAAAACTACTGCAAGTGTTGTTCGTTCGACGAAGCGCTGGTTTGCCTATCTGACAATAAACATTATAGAAAAAGTGGAACTTTTTCAATGGCCTGAAGACTTACCATTCCTGTGACGTATGCAGATTCCGTAATTTGATTCTTATTCGCAGGCCATTTGTTAACAGGTCCTCCATAAAGATGATCTCCATGTAGTTCAATGGATACCTTTGCACCTAGAATACAAATAAAACAAGTAAGTTCAAGTAATAGTATATTATGTTTGTTTAGGCTTCGCCTATTTTTGCATGTTCAACTTTCATAACCTTTTGTTTGCATGTTTAATTATTACTATTTATCTTATAACTTATTTAACATACCTTGTAAATATTACTTAAAACTAGCTTTACACACATTATTAAACACTGTACACAACACTTCGCACACAATCTGCAGGCCGAGGGAAAAGATATGTTTATCTGGAGCTCGATTCGCCGTTCGCCGTGTTTTCAAATGATAACAAAACAAGAAACGGGAAGGTTGCAAATAGGTTTACTCCAGCACGCAATCCATCCTCGGTCCACCAGGCATAATCCCCACCACACCGCTTCAATCAGGGCTCAGCAACCCTAGCGGCTCTCAAGCGCTCGGTTTCAGCGCCGATTTAGCTAAGGCAGACCAGCTAAAACCTACCCAGGTGGTTACCATAAAAATGCCGGCAGCGTGAGTAATTCCAGTTAGCTATTTTATCATTTATATATTAATTTATTATTAATTTGGCCATATCAAGCAACCTGCCCTCGCAGAATTTACGGAGCTAGACGTGCAGCACGGATTTCTACCGTTTTAGCCTTATCTGAGTGGAGTTTCGGCGTCACGGAGTTACGGCACCGTGCCCAGGCCCGTTTTCGAGACAGTGGACTCTCTGCCTTCTTCAACTCGGCTCATTTCACTAAACTACTTCACCATTTAGTTTAAGTTTAAGTAGTGGTGTAGCGACCTGGCCCGTCGCTCACCTTTTATAGCTATTGTTTGTTACCATTTATCATTAGTTACCTCCGTGTTGTGCGTCTGCGTTAATTATTTGTTTTAACTAATTATTATCTTACCTAGGTCCCTTGTTCCTGACTGGCGAAGTCCTGTTGCCTTTTGTTTATGTACGTGTCCAGCCAGACAAGGTAAGTCCCGTCCCTAACTTATTAGCTAACCCCCTCTTATCCGCTTACTAACCGCTTGTGCTTGTCTTTTACTAACTGCCTTTTATTTATTTATTAATTAGTTTATTATTATATTGTTAAAGCTTATTGTTGATTATACAGATTGTTATTGTTACACATATATATATTTATTCATTGTTAAAATTTATCATACATATATATATATTAATTATTTAATCTTAACATATTTGCCATTAACAATTGCCTGCCTGCTTACTTCAATTATATATATTTTACATTGTATTTATTGTTATTCATTTATCAGTTTCTTTACACGCCTTATTTTCTCCCGGCTATAGCTTTCTACAGGGATTCTCTCCTCTGGAGAACTTTGGTTCCCTATTCGTCACCCATATCAGAGCACGTCTCCTATGGGCCGAAACAATGTTAGTAGGCTGTGAAGTACCTTGGCAATATTTACTGTCTTGCTTCGCTCAACAGTAAATGTAATTGTCGCCGTAAAGAAAAAACACTTCACAGTTGTGTAGCGTATGCTATTTTTTCCGTGGTAGCAGACAATGGAAAAACATTAAATATTAATCAATAATCAATAATCAATATAATAATAATAACATACTTAAGATTTAAAAAGTAGAAAAGAGGTTACACTATAACAAAATATAATTAAAACGATTTGACATCTACCGGATTTTAAGCGTACTAACAAGCATATCTACAAAGATTGCAGCGCTAAAACGGAAGTTTTGATAACTACCAGCATGATTTTTTACGCCCTCGGACGTAAAAAAATTTTTCTTTCGTGCTGGTAGTAATGAAAAGATTTTTTTAAGTCCACGTAATGAAAAAATGGATTTTAGCTATGTCTTTTAGGCTCTAAAGTTGCTATTTCACAGCCTGCAAGGGAAAAATAATATTTGATGACACTCTTTTATATATTTTCTTATTTTCAACTTAATTAATAATCTAATGACTGATTGTACTGTTGTCGGGAATACGTCATCTGTGCAAGTTTTAGCGTTTTAGATAGTTGGGAAGTAGGTCCAATAAAGGTTACAAGATTTGCTGACAAGTGTATCACAGGGAAGTACTTGCATCCAAGTACTTTTAAGGGTTTAGTAGATGATCATAATATATACCCGTTATGTAATTATATATTCTTTTTCTACTCTTCAAGACCTTTAACTTGATGTATAACATGTTATGGTAACTAAAACAATGTTTTGTAACCCGCCATATTGGCCGCCATCTTGAAAATTTTAATAATTGCATATTCTTTTTCTTCATTTCAAGACCTTTAAATTGATATACTTTTAAATTATAAATTTTTTTTAGTCGCCCGCCATATTGGCCGCCATCTTGAAAATATTAAGTGTGAAAAATCCAAAATGTGTCAAGTTGTTTCAAATGCCGAGATGCACCTGTGTGCCGAATTTCATGTTCCTAGCTATAGTAGTTTATGAATTTAAACAAGCAACGGACAGACACCAACGGACAGACAGACAGACAGACAGACAGACAGAGCCGTTATATAAGGTTTATTATTTTTTTTTTTTTGTACAGAAACCTAAAAATTCAGTTGTGATGGGGTCAATTTGCAATAACTTTTTTATCTTCACTCTGAACGTGAGCTGTTCTAATAAACATGGTTTTCAGATGAAGTAATGGTCATTGATAAATAAATTTTGCGGAATGTTTGGTGATGGGCAACTAGGGAGATTAAAAATTAAAGAAGAAATATTGGAAATGGGATTACAGCGTACTGCATACCATAATAAGAAAAAAAAATCAATTACCTGGTGAGTTATTTAGTGCAACGTTCCACATGTTATTTTTCTTGGTTCTATCTTTATGGATCAACAGTTTGGGCCCATTTCCCCCTCCCCAAGCTACGCAGATCTCGTCATCTTCACACTCTTGAGGTTTGTCTACTTCTTTTGGGAAAGTTATCCGAAACTTGTGATTTCCTAGAAAACAGATAAATTAGTTTTGTTTAGTATTTGATATCATAAATAAACAAGTAAGGCGCGCTTTACGTAAGTACGTGGGGCGATAATCGCCGGTTTCTGTACATTAAAGTTAAAATTATTAAGTGTAATATAATTACACTAATTTTAATAGTAATATTCTTTTTCTACTCTTCAAGACCTTTAAATTGATGTATAACATGTTATGGTTATTAAAACATCGTTTAGTCACCCACCATATTGCCCGCCATCTTAAAAATATTACGTGTGCAATTTTAATAGTTGCATATTCTTTTTTTTAATTTCAAGACATTTAAATTTATATATAACATGTCATGGTGACTAAAAACTTGTTTTTATTTACCCGCCATATTGGCCGCCATCTTGAAACTTTTAAGTGTAATATTTTAATAATTGCATATTCTTTTTCTACACTTCAAGACCTTATATTGATGTATAACATGTCATAGTTATACAAAGAACTTTTTTTAGTCACCCGCCATATTGGCCGCCATCTTGAAAATATTACTTGCGAAATTTTAATAGTAGCATATTCTTTTTCTTCATTTCAAGACCTTTAAATTGATATTTAACATGTCATGGTGACTAAAAAATTTTTTTTTAGTCACCCGCCTTTCGGGCACCATCTTGAAAATATTAAGTGTGAAAAATCCAAAATGTGTCCAGTTGTCTAAAATGCCGAGATGCACCTGTGTGCCGAATTTAATGTTCCTAGCTATAGTAGTTTATGAATTGAAACAAGCAACGGACAGACAGAGCCGTTATATAAGGTTTCTTTTTGTACTTTGTACAGAAACCTAAAAGTAAGTAATAATAATAGTCCTTCTTCACATCGTGTGCCAGATGGCATGAAATTTTTATATGAAGTTTAATTAATATACAGGGTGGTCCAAAAGTCACCTCCCCCCTCATAACTTTTGAACGGTTTGAGATAAATTAATTAAATTTTGTACTTTGTACAGAAACCTAAAATGAAGCAATTTTTTTAAACAAACTCCGTTATTGACTTATTAGTACTTATGTATAATGCGACTTACATGTCATGTTACATTCGACTTATGTCATTAGATTTTTTTGAACATTCAATATTAATTTGATTTACACGTGGAAATAGCCCGTAATTTATTCTTAGGTGGTTATTCGCAAGTGGTTTATTCATAAAAGGTTTCAAAGTGGTTTATGTTTTCTTAATCATTTTTTTTAAATATAAATTATTAAATTGATTTTATTAATTTTATTGTTTTTATTATTTTTTGGATTACAATCAGTTTATATTATTCAAGTATACTAAACATTCTATTAAATTGTTTGAAGTGCTTTTTGCAGCAGTCAATTAAAGAAGTCTTTTAATTTATTTAATTAATTACTGTTGAATAATGAAGTGGATTTTTAATTACACAACGCGATGATCGGAGTCATAAAATATTTTAGTTCTTTAGAACTATCATTCCATTTTCCAGAACTATTTTCGAAAAAGTAATAATAATCCGAATAAGTAATAAACAAGTAAGGCGCGCTTCACGTAAGTACGTGGGGGCGATAATCACCGGTTTCTGTACATTAAGGTTGAAATTATTAAATTTAATATAATTACACTAATTTTAATAGTAATATTCTTTTTCTACTCTTCAAGACCTTTAAATTTATGTATAACATGTTATGGTAACTAAAATAATGTTTATTTACCCGCCATATTGGCCGCCATCTTGAAAATATTAAGTGTGAAAAATCCAAAATGTGTCCAGTTGTCTCAAATGCCGAGATGCACCTGTGTGCCGAATTTCATGTTCCTAGCTATAGTAGTTTATGAATTGAAACAAGCAACGGACAGACAGACAGAGCCGTTATATAAGGTTTCTTTTTGTACTTTGTACAGAAACCTAAAAGTAAGTAATAATGATAGTCCTTCTTCATATCGTGTGCCAGATGGCATGAAATTTTTATATGAAGTTTAATTAATATACAGGGTGGTCCAAAAGTCACCCCCCCCCCCTCATAACTATTGAACGGTTTGAGATAAATTAATTAAATTTAGGGGATCCGTATCATGTAAAGGGAAGTTGGTTTTCATGCAATCGCGCGCTAGGGGCAACCAACCACTTTGCCCCCAGGACACCTAACTTCAAAATTTCAAATTGGAGTGTATATTTTTGATAGCATATTTGGATTCTACTGTGAAAAATAATAAAATTTTGCTTGAAATTGTTTTATCTATCTCCAATATTTCGCCCCCTATAGGAGGGCAAAGATAGCAAAATAACCCTTCACAAATAGTAAAAAGTCCAGTCATGCACCATGACTTAATGAGCGAATTTTCAAAGAAATCTGCGTATTATTGGCTTATGATAATGTAGGAAAATTTTGGTTTGGAATGGGTGAAAAAAAAAAAAAATTTGGTACACAGGGGTAGTAGTAGTAGTAGTAAGGGCGGGGAGGCCTAGCCTGGCAAACAGACCATCTTTGGGTCCTTTTTGCCAACCCCAGACGAACCCACACCCCTCAAACCACCTCCACCTCATCCTCAAACCTTTTAGTTTGGATCATAAAGGAGAGGATATCTTGCCACTTAAGAGTTTTAAGTTCCTCCTCCCTAATTCCTCCGTTCCCTAAGATATGAAAGCGTACACAGGGGTACGGGGTACAAAAGTCAAAATAGTATATACCCTTCAAGATGCATGTCGTTGGAAAGCTCTTTAACAGCACAGTAATTGTTGTTATGTACACTTTTATCATACTTTCATATAAAAGGGGGTTAAAATGGAAAAAAACACTTTTTAATGCTATTTTTGACCCTAAATTGTAAAATGTTGACCCTAAATGAACTCCAAAAATTCTGGCCAACGAAATCATCCTTTCTTTTGATATTATTGACATTTTAAAATTTGTTTGAAATTTTTAAGTGCATCCTAAGGTAGATATCGTCTGAAGTGATACATACATACATATATACATTTAATTTTCATATTATTTATCTCACACCCATTCAATAATTAAGAAGGGAGGGGGGGGGGGGGGGGGGAGAGACTTTTGGACCACTCTGTATATTATTGTTATAATAATATTATAACAGTATTTACAAGTAATAAAGAACAATGAATATCAGCTATTAGATATATAGATATGTAAATTCATTTATTATCAAATCATTACTTATATATAGATTACTATAGATCCATTTACTGTCGTCATTACTTATATAGATTACATTT